>OX359249.1:35242241-35951240 GCA_947179485.1 Allacma fusca
GGGTCCAAAGTTTTGAACGTTTTTGCCCGTTTTCTCGCTTCAGCAATGCATAAGGGGCTATATGAAGGCATATCCAGGTTCAGTTTTTCGAGCTCTTTCCAAAGAAATTTTCAGAATTGAGATCCGTCGTAAATATAGGCAGTACGGGCGTCCAAAGTTTGAACGTTTTTGCCCGTTTTCCTCGCTTCAGCAATGCATAAGGGGCTATATGAAGGCATAATCCAGGTTCAGTTTTTCGAGCTCTTTCCAAAGAAATTTTCAGAATTGAGATCCGTCGGTAAATATAGGCAGTACGGGCGTCCAAAGTTTGAACGTTTTTGCCCGTTTTCTCGCTTCAGCAATGCATAAGGGGCTATATGAAGGCATATCAGGTTCAGTTTTTCGAGCTCTTTCCAAAGAAATTTTCAGAATTGAGATCCGTCGGTAAATATAGGCAGTACGGGCGTCCAAAGTTTGAACGTTTTTGCCCGTTTTCTCGCTTCAGCAATGCATAAGGGGCTATATGAAGGCATATCCAGGTTCAGTTTTTCGAGCTCTTTCCAAAGAAATTTTCAGAATTGAGATCCGTCGGTAAATATAGGCAGTACGGGCGTCCAAAGTTTGAACGTTTTTGCCCGTTTTCTCGCTTCAGCAATGCATAAGGGGCTATATGAAGGCATATCCAGGTTCAGTTTTTCGAGCTCTTTCCAAAGAAATTTTCAGAATTGAGATCCGTCGGTAAATATAGGCAGTACGGGCGTCCAAAGTTTGAACGTTTTTGCCCGTTTTCTCGCTTCAGCAATGCATAAGGGGCTATATGAAGGCATATCCAGGTTCAGTTTTTCGAGCTCTTTCCAAAGAAATTTTCAGAATTGAGATCCGTCGGTAAATATAGGCAGTACGGGCGTCCAAAGTTTGAACGTTTTTGCCCGTTTTCTCGCTTCAGCAATGCATAAGGGGCTATATGAAGGCATATTCAGGTTCAGTTTTTCGAGCTCTTTCCAAAGAAATTTTCAGAATTGAGATCCGTCGGTAAATATAGGCAGTACGGGCGTCCAAAGTTTGAACGTTTTTGCCCGTTTTCTCGCTTCAGCAATGCATAAGGGGCTATATGAAGGCATATTCAGGTTCAGTTTTTCGAGCTCTTTCCAAAGAAATTTTCAGAATTGAGATCCGTCGGTAAATATAGGCAGTACGGGCGTCCAAAGTTTGAACGTTTTTGCCCGTTTTCTCGCTTCAGCAATGCATAAGGGGCTATATGAAGGCATATTCAGGTTCAGTTTTTCGAGCTCTTTCCAAAGAAATTTTCAGAATTGAGATCCGTCGGTAAATATAGGCAGTACGGGCGTCCAAAGTTTGAACGTTTTTGCCCGTTTTCTCGCTTCAGCAATGCATAAGGGGCTATATGAAGGCATATTCAGGTTCAGTTTTTCGAGCTCTTTCCAAAGAAATTTTCAGAATTGAGATCCGTCGGTAAATATAGGCAGTACGGGCGTCCAAAGTTTGAACGTTTTTGCCCGTTTTCTCGCTTCAGCAATGCATAAGGGGCTATATGAAGGCATATTCAGGTTCAGTTTTTCGAGCTCTTTCCAAAGAAATTTTCAGAATTGAGATCCGTCGGTAAATATAGGCAGTACGGGCGTCCAAAGTTTGAACGTTTTTGCCCGTTTTCTCGCTTCAGCAATGCATAAGGGGCTATATGAAGGCATATCCAGGTTCAGTTTTTCGAGCTCTTTCCAAAGAAATTTTCAGAATTGAGATCCGTCGGTAAATATAGGCAGTACGGGCGTCCAAAGTTTGAACGTTTTTGCCCGTTTTCTCGCTTCAGCAATGCATAAGGGGCTATATGAAGGCATATTCAGGTTCAGTTTTTCGAGCTCTTTCCAAAGAAATTTTCAGAATTGAGATCCGTCGGTAAATATAGGCAGTACGGGCGTCCAAAGTTTGAACGTTTTTGCCCGTTTTCTCGCTTCAGCAATGCATAAGGGGCTATATGAAGGCATATTCAGGTTCAGTTTTTCGAGCTCTTTCCAAAGAAATTTTCAGAATTGAGATCCGTCGGTAAATATAGGCAGTACGGGCGTCCAAAGTTTGAACGTTTTTGCCCGTTTTCTCGCTTCAGCAATGCATAAGGGGCTATATGAAGGCATATTCAGGTTCAGTTTTTCGAGCTCTTTCCAAAGAAATTTTCAGAATTGAGATCCGTCGGTAAATATAGGCAGTACGGGCGTCCAAAGTTTGAACGTTTTTGCCCGTTTTCTCGCTTCAGCAATGCATAAGGGGCTATATGAAGGCATATTCAGGTTCAGTTTTTCGAGCTCTTTCCAAAGAAATTTTCAGAATTGAGATCCGTCGGTAAATATAGGCAGTACGGGCGTCCAAAGTTTGAACGTTTTTGCCCGTTTTCTCGCTTCAGCAATGCATAAGGGGCTATATGAAGGCATATTCAGGTTCAGTTTTTCGAGCTCTTTCCAAAGAAATTTTCAGAATTGAGATCCTTCGGTAAATATAGGCAGTACGGGCGTCCAAAGTTTGAACGTTTTTGCCCGTTTTCTCGCTTCAGCAATGCATAAGGGGCTATATGAAGGCATATCCAGGTTCAGTTTTTCGAGCTCTTTCCAAAGAAATTTTCAGAATTGAGATCCGTCGGTAAATATAGGCAGTACGGGCGTCCAAAGTTTGAACGTTTTTGCCCGTTTTCTCGCTTCAGCAATGCATAAGGGGCTATATGAAGGCATATTCAGGTTCAGTTTTTCGAGCTCTTTCCAAAGAAATTTTCAGAATTGAGATCCGTCGGTAAATATAGGCAGTACGGGCGTCCAAAGTTTGAACGTTTTTGCCCGTTTTCTCGCTTCAGCAATGCATAAGGGGCTATATGAAGGCATATTCAGGTTCAGTTTTTCGAGCTCTTTCCAAAGAAATTTTCAGAATTGAGATCCGTCGGTAAATATAGGCAGTACGGGCGTCCAAAGTTTGAACGTTTTTGCCCGTTTTCTCGCTTCAGCAATGCATAAGGGGCTATATGAAGGCATATTCAGGTTCAGTTTTTCGAGCTCTTTCCAAAGAAATTTTCAGAATTGAGATCCGTCGGTAAATATAGGCAGTACGGGCGTCCAAAGTTTGAACGTTTTTGCCCGTTTTCTCGCTTCAGCAATGCATAAGGGGCTATATGAAGGCATATTCAGGTTCAGTTTTTCGAGCTCTTTCCAAAGAAATTTTCAGAATTGAGATCCGTCGGTAAATATAGGCAGTACGGGCGTCCAAAGTTTGAACGTTTTTGCCCGTTTTCTCGCTTCAGCAATGCATAAGGGGCTATATGAAGGCATATTCAGGTTCAGTTTTTCGAGCTCTTTCCAAAGAAATTTTCAGAATTGAGATCCGTCGGTAAATATAGGCAGTACGGGCGTCCAAAGTTTGAACGTTTTTGCCCGTTTTCTCGCTTCAGCAATGCATAAGGGGCTATATGAAGGCATATTCAGGTTCAGTTTTTCGAGCTCTTTCCAAAGAAATTTTCAGAATTGAGATCCTTCGGTAAATATAGGCAGTACGGGCGTCCAAAGTTTGAACGTTTTTGCCCGTTTTCTCGCTTCAGCAATGCATAAGGGGCTATATGAAGGCATATCCAGGTTCAGTTTTTCGAGCTCTTTCCAAAGAAATTTTCAGAATTGAGATCCTTTGGTAAATATAGGCAGTACGGGCGTCCAAAGTTTGAACGTTTTTGCCCGTTTTCTCGCTTCAGCAATGCATAAGGGGCTATATGAAGGCATATTCAGGTTCAGTTTTTCGAGCTCTTTCCAAAGAAATTTTCAGAATTGAGATCCGTCGGTAAATATAGGCAGTACGGGCGTCCAAAGTTTGAACGTTTTTGCCCGTTTTCTCGCTTCAGCAATGCATAAGGGGCTATATGAAGGCATATCCAGGTTCAGTTTTTCGAGCTCTTTCCAAAGAAATTTTCAGAATTGAGATCCGTTCGGTAAATATAGGCAGTACGGGCGTCCAAAGTTTGAACGTTTTTGCCCGTTTTCTCGCTTCAGCAATGCATAAGGGGCTATATGAAGGCATATCAGGTTCAGTTTTTCGAGCTCTTTCCAAAGAAATTTTCAGAATTGAGATCCGTCGGTAAATATAGGCAGTACGGGCGTCCAAAGTTTGAACGTTTTTGCCCGTTTTCTCGCTTCAGCAATGCATAAGGGGCTATATGAAGGCATATTCAGGTTCAGTTTTTCGAGCTCTTTCCAAAGAAATTTTCAGAATTGAGATCCGTCGGTAAATATAGGCAGTACGGGCGTCCAAAGTTTGAACGTTTTTGCCCGTTTTCTCGCTTCAGCAATGCATAAGGGGCTATATGAAGGCATATTCAGGTTCAGTTTTCGAGCTCTTTCCAAAGAAATTTTCAGAATTGAGATCCGTCGGTAAATATAGGCAGTACGGGCGTCCAAAGTTTGAACGTTTTTGCCCGTTTTCTCGCTTCAGCAATGCATAAGGGGCTATATGAAGGCATATTCAGGTTCAGTTTTTCGAGCTCTTTCCAAAGAAATTTTCAGAATTGAGATCCGTCGGTAAATATAGGCAGTACGGGCGTCCAAAGTTTGAACGTTTTTGCCCGTTTTCTCGCTTCAGCAATGCATAAGGGGCTATATGAAGGCATATTCAGGTTCAGTTTTTCGAGCTCTTTCCAAAGAAATTTTCAGAATTGAGATCCGTCGGTAAATATAGGCAGTACGGGCGTCCAAAGTTTGAACGTTTTTGCCCGTTTTCTCGCTTCAGCAATGCATAAGGGGCTATATGAAGGCATATTCAGGTTCAGTTTTTCGAGCTCTTTCCAAAGAAATTTTCAGAATTGAGATCCGTCGGTAAATATAGGCAGTACGGGCGTCCAAAGTTTGAACGTTTTTGCCCGTTTTCTCGCTTCAGCAATGCATAAGGGGCTATATGAAGGCATATTCAGGTTCAGTTTTTCGAGCTCTTTCCAAAGAAATTTTCAGAATTGAGATCCGTCGGTAAATATAGGCAGTACGGGCGTCCAAAGTTTGAACGTTTTTGCCCGTTTTCTCGCTTCAGCAATGCATAAGGGGCTATATGAAGGCATATCCAGGTTCAGTTTTTCGAGCTCTTTCCAAAGAAATTTTCAGAATTGAGATCCGTCGGTAAATATAGGCAGTACGGGCGTCCAAAGTTTGAACGTTTTTGCCCGTTTTCTCGCTTCAGCAATGCATAAGGGGCTATATGAAGGCATATCCAGGTTCAGTTTTTCGAGCTCTTTCCAAAGAAATTTTCAGAATTGAGATCCGTCGGTAAATATAGGCAGTACGGGCGTCCAAAGTTTGAACGTTTTTGCCCGTTTTCTCGCTTCAGCAATGCATAAGGGGCTATATGAAGGCATATTCAGGTTCAGTTTTTCGAGCTCTTTCCAAAGAAATTTTCAGAATTGAGATCCGTCGGTAAATATAGGCAGTACGGGCGTCCAAAGTTTGAACGTTTTTGCCCGTTTTCTCGCTTCAGCAATGCATAAGGGGGCTATATGAAGGCATATTCAGGTTCAGTTTTTCGAGCTCTTTCCAAAGAAATTTTCAGAATTGAGATCCGTCGGTAAATATAGGCAGTACGGGCGTCCAAAGTTTGAACGTTTTTGCCCGTTTTCTCGCTTCAGCAATGCATAAGGGGCTATATGAAGGCATATTCAGGTTCAGTTTTTCGAGCTCTTTCCAAAGAAATTTTCAGAATTGAGATCCGTCGGTAAATATAGGCAGTACGGGCGTCCAAAGTTTGAACGTTTTTGCCCGTTTTCTCGCTTCAGCAATGCATAAGGGGCTATATGAAGGCATATTCAGGTTCAGTTTTTCGAGCTCTTTCCAAAGAAATTTTCAGAATTGAGATCCTTTCGGTAAATATAGGCAGTACGGGCGTCCAAAGTTTGAACGTTTTTGCCCGTTTTCTCGCTTCAGCAATGCATAAGGGGCTATATGAAGGCATATTCAGGTTCAGTTTTTCGAGCTCTTTCCAAAGAAATTTTCAGAATTGAGATCCGTCGGTAAATATAGGCAGTACGGGCGTCCAAAGTTTGAACGTTTTTGCCCGTTTTCTCGCTTCAGCAATGCATAAGGGGCTATATGAAGGCATATCCAGGTTCAGTTTTTCGAGCTCTTTCCAAAGAAATTTTCAGAATTGAGATCCGTCGGTAAATATAGGCAGTACGGGCGTCCAAAGTTTGAACGTTTTTGCCCGTTTTCTCGCTTCAGCAATGCATAAGGGGCTATATGAAGGCATATCAGGTTCAGTTTTTCGAGCTCTTTCCAAAGAAATTTTCAGAATTGAGATCCGTCGGTAAATATAGGCAGTACGGGCGTCCAAAGTTTGAACGTTTTTGCCCGTTTTCTCGCTTCAGCAATGCATAAGGGGCTATATGAAGGCATATTCAGGTTCAGTTTTTCGAGCTCTTTCCAAAGAAATTTTCAGAATTGAGATCCGTCGGTAAATATAGGCAGTACGGGCGTCCAAAGTTTGAACGTTTTTGCCCGTTTTCTCGCTTCAGCAATGCATAAGGGGCTATATGAAGGCATATTCAGGTTCAGTTTTTCGAGCTCTTTCCAAAGAAATTTTCAGAATTGAGATCCGTCGGTAAATATAGGCAGTACGGGCGTCCAAAGTTTGAACGTTTTTGCCCGTTTTCTCGCTTCAGCAATGCATAAGGGGCTATATGAAGGCATATTCAGGTTCAGTTTTTCGAGCTCTTTCCAAAGAAATTTTCAGAATTGAGATCCGTCGGTAAATATAGGCAGTACGGGCGTCCAAAGTTTGAACGTTTTTGCCCGTTTTCTCGCTTCAGCAATGCATAAGGGGCTATATGAAGGCATATTCAGGTTCAGTTTTTCGAGCTCTTTCCAAAGAAATTTTCAGAATTGAGATCCGTCGGTAAATATAGGCAGTACGGGCGTCCAAAGTTTGAACGTTTTTGCCCGTTTTCTCGCTTCAGCAATGCATAAGGGGCTATATGAAGGCATATTCAGGTTCAGTTTTTCGAGCTCTTTCCAAAGAAATTTTCAGAATTGAGATCCGTCGGTAAATATAGGCAGTACGGGCGTCCAAAGTTTGAACGTTTTTGCCCGTTTTCTCGCTTCAGCAATGCATAAGGGGCTATATGAAGGCATATCCAGGTTCAGTTTTTCGAGCTCTTTCCAAAGAAATTTTCAGAATTGAGATCCGTCGGTAAATATAGGCAGTACGGGCGTCCAAAGTTTGAACGTTTTTGCCCGTTTTCTCGCTTCAGCAATGCATAAGGGGCTATATGAAGGCATATCCAGGTTCAGTTTTTCGAGCTCTTTCCAAAGAAATTTTCAGAATTGAGATCCGTCGGTAAATATAGGCAGTACGGGCGTCCAAAGTTTGAACGTTTTTTGCCCGTTTTCTCGCTTCAGCAATGCATAAGGGGCTATATGAAGGCATATTCAGGTTCAGTTTTTCGAGCTCTTTCCAAAGAAATTTTCAGAATTGAGATCCGTCGGTAAATATAGGCAGTACGGGCGTCCAAAGTTTGAACGTTTTTGCCCGTTTTCTCGCTTCAGCAATGCATAAGGGGCTATATGAAGGCATATTCAGGTTCAGTTTTTCGAGCTCTTTCCAAAGAAATTTTCAGAATTGAGATCCGTCGGTAAATATAGGCAGTACGGGCGTCCAAAGTTTGAACGTTTTTGCCCGTTTTCTCGCTTCAGCAATGCATAAGGGGCTATATGAAGGCATATTCAGGTTCAGTTTTTCGAGCTCTTTCCAAAGAAATTTTCAGAATTGAGATCCGTCGGTAAATATAGGCAGTACGGGCGTCCAAAGTTTGAACGTTTTTGCCCGTTTTCTCGCTTCAGCAATGCATAAGGGGCTATATGAAGGCATATTCAGGTTCAGTTTTTCGAGCTCTTTCCAAAGAAATTTTCAGAATTGAGATCCGTCGGTAAATATAGGCAGTACGGGCGTCCAAAGTTTGAACGTTTTTGCCCGTTTTCTCGCTTCAGCAATGCATAAGGGGCTATATGAAGGCATATTCAGGTTCAGTTTTTCGAGCTCTTTCCAAAGAAATTTTCAGAATTGAGATCCGTCGGTAAATATAGGCAGTACGGGCGTCCAAAGTTTGAACGTTTTTGCCCGTTTTCTCGCTTCAGCAATGCATAAGGGGCTATATGAAGGCATATTCAGGTTCAGTTTTTCGAGCTCTTTCCAAAGAAATTTTCAGAATTGAGATCCGTCGGTAAATATAGGCAGTACGGGGTCCAAAGTTTGAACGTTTTTGCCCGTTTTCTCGCTTCAGCAATGCATAAGGGGCTATATGAAGGCATATCCAGGTTCAGTTTTTCGAGCTCTTTCCAAAGAAATTTTCAGAATTGAGATCCGTCGGTAAATATAGGCAGTACGGGCGTCCAAAGTTTGAACGTTTTTGCCCGTTTTCTCGCTTCAGCAATGCATAAGGGGCTATATGAAGGCATATCCAGGTTCAGTTTTTCGAGCTCTTTCCAAAGAAATTTTCAGAATTGAGATCCGTCGGTAAATATAGGCAGTACGGGCGTCCAAAGTTTGAACGTTTTTGCCCGTTTTCTCGCTTCAGCAATGCATAAGGGGCTATATGAAGGCATATTCAGGTTCAGTTTTTCGAGCTCTTTCCAAAGAAATTTTCAGAATTGAGATCCGTCGGTAAATATAGGCAGTACGGGCGTCCAAAGTTTGAACGTTTTTGCCCGTTTTCTCGCTTCAGCAATGCATAAGGGGCTATATGAAGGCATATTCAGGTTCAGTTTTTCGAGCTCTTTCCAAAGAAATTTTCAGAATTGAGATCCGTCGGTAAATATAGGCAGTACGGGCGTCCAAAGTTTGAACGTTTTTGCCCGTTTTCTCGCTTCAGCAATGCATAAGGGGCTATATGAAGGCATATTCAGGTTCAGTTTTTCGAGCTCTTTCCAAAGAAATTTTCAGAATTGAGATCCGTCGGTAAATATAGGCAGTACGGGCGTCCAAAGTTTGAACGTTTTTGCCCGTTTTCCTCGCTTCAGCAATGCATAAGGGGCTATATGAAGGCATATTCAGGTTCAGTTTTTCGAGCTCTTTCCAAAGAAATTTTCAGAATTGAGATCCGTCGGTAAATATAGGCAGTACGGGGTCCAAAGTTTGCAACGTTTTTGCCCGTTTTCTCGCTTCAGCAATGCATAAGGGGCTATATGAAGGCATATCAGGTTCAGTTTTTCGAGCTCTTTCCAAAGAAATTTTCAGAATTGAGATCCGTCGGTAAATATAGGCAGTACGGGCGTCCAAAGTTTGAACGTTTTTGCCCGTTTTCTCGCTTCAGCAATGCATAAGGGGCTATATGAAGGCATATTCAGGTTCAGTTTTTCGAGCTCTTTCCAAAGAAATTTTCAGAATTGAGATCCGTCGGTAAATATAGGCAGTACGGGCGTCCAAAGTTTGAACGTTTTTGCCCGTTTTCTCGCTTCAGCAATGCATAAGGGGCTATATGAAGGCATATTCAGGTTCAGTTTTTCGAGCTCTTTCCAAAGAAATTTTCAGAATTGAGATCCGTCGGTAAATATAGGCAGTACGGGCGTCCAAAGTTTGAACGTTTTTGCCCGTTTTCTCGCTTCAGCAATGCATAAGGGGCTATATGAAGGCATATTCAGGTTCAGTTTTTCGAGCTCTTTCCAAAGAAATTTTCAGAATTGAGATCCGTCGGTAAATATAGGCAGTACGGGCGTCCAAAGTTTGAACGTTTTTGCCCGTTTTCTCGCTTCAGCAATGCATAAGGGGCTATATGAAGGCATATTCAGGTTCAGTTTTTCGAGCTCTTTCCAAAGAAATTTTCAGAATTGAGATCCGTCGGTAAATATAGGCAGTACGGGCGTCCAAAGTTTGAACGTTTTTGCCCGTTTTCTCGCTTCAGCAATGCATAAGGGGCTATATGAAGGCATATCAGGTTCAGTTTTCGAGCTCTTTCCAAAGAAATTTTCAGAATTGAGATCCGTCGGTAAATATAGGCAGTACGGGCGTCCAAAGTTTGAACGTTTTTGCCCGTTTTCTCGCTTCAGCAATGCATAAGGGGCTATATGAAGGCATATTCCAGGTTCAGTTTTTCGAGCTCTTTCCAAAGAAATTTTCAGAATTGAGATCCGTCGGTAAATATAGGCAGTACGGGCGTCCAAAGTTTGAACGTTTTTGCCCGTTTTCCTCGCTTCAGCAATGCATAAGGGGCTATATGAAGGCATATCCAGGTTCAGTTTTTCGAGCTCTTTCCAAAGAAATTTTCAGAATTGAGATCCGTCGGTAAATATAGGCAGTACGGGCGTCCAAAGTTTGAACGTTTTTGCCCGTTTTCTCGCTTCAGCAATGCATAAGGGGCTATATGAAGGCATATTCAGGTTCAGTTTTTCGAGCTCTTTCCAAAGAAATTTTCAGAATTGAGATCCGTCGGTAAATATAGGCAGTACGGGCGTCCAAAGTTTGAACGTTTTTGCCCGTTTTCTCGCTTCAGCAATGCATAAGGGGCTATATGAAGGCATATTCAGGTTCAGTTTTTCGAGCTCTTTCCAAAGAAATTTTCAGAATTGAGATCCGTCGGTAAATATAGGCAGTACGGGCGTCCAAAGTTTGAACGTTTTTGCCCGTTTTCTCGCTTCAGCAATGCATAAGGGGCTATATGAAGGCATATTCAGGTTCAGTTTTTCGAGCTCTTTCCAAAGAAATTTTCAGAATTGAGATCCGTCGGTAAATATAGGCAGTACGGGCGTCCAAAGTTTGAACGTTTTTGCCCGTTTTCTCGCTTCAGCAATGCATAAGGGGCTATATGAAGGCATATTCAGGTTCAGTTTTTCGAGCTCTTTCCAAAGAAATTTTCAGAATTGAGATCCGTCGGTAAATATAGGCAGTACGGGCGTCCAAAGTTTGAACGTTTTTGCCCGTTTTCTCGCTTCAGCAATGCATAAGGGGCTATATGAAGGCATATTCAGGTTCAGTTTTTCGAGCTCTTTCCAAAGAAATTTTCAGAATTGAGATCCGTCGGTAAATATAGGCAGTACGCGGGGTCCAAAGTTTGAACGTTTTTGCCCGTTTTCTCGCTTCAGCAATGCATAAGGGGCTATATGAAGGCATATTCAGGTTCAGTTTTTCGAGCTCTTTCCAAAGAAATTTTCAGAATTGAGATCCGTCGGTAAATATAGGCAGTACGGGCGTCCAAAGTTTGAACGTTTTTGCCCGTTTTCTCGCTTCAGCAATGCATAAGGGGCTATATGAAGGCATATTCAGGTTCAGTTTTTCGAGCTCTTTCCAAAGAAATTTTCAGAATTGAGATCCGTCGGTAAATATAGGCAGTACGGGCGTCCAAAGTTTGAACGTTTTTGCCCGTTTTCTCGCTTCAGCAATGCATAAGGGGCTATATGAAGGCATATTCAGGTTCAGTTTTTCGAGCTCTTTCCAAAGAAATTTTCAGAATTGAGATCCGTCGGTAAATATAGGCAGTACGGGGTCCAAAGTTTCAACGTTTTTGCCCGTTTTCTCGCTTCAGCAATGCATAAGGGGCTATATGAAGGCATATCCAGGTTCAGTTTTTCGAGCTCTTTCCAAAGAAATTTTCAGAATTGAGATCGGTCTGTAAATATAGGCAGTACGGGCGTCCAAAGTTTGAACGTTTTTGCCGGATTTCTCGCTTCAGCGATGCATAAGGGGCTATATGAAGGCATATTCGGGTTCAGTTTTTCGAGCTCTTTCCAAAGAAATTTTCATAATTGAGATCGGTCTGTAAATATAGGCAGTGCGGGCGTCCAAAGTTTGAACGTTTTTGCCCATTTTCTCGCTTCAGCATTGCATAAGGTGCTATATGAAGGCATATTCGGGTTCAGTTTTTAGAGCTCTTTCCAAAGAAATTTTCATAATTGAGATCGGTCTGTAAATATAGGCAGTACGGGCGTCCAAAGTTTGAACGTTTTTGCCGGATTTCTCGCTTCAGCGATGCATAAGGGGCTATATGAAGGCATATTCAGGTTCAGTTTTTCGAGCTCTTTCCAAAGAAATTTTCAGAATTGAGATCGGTCTGTAAATATAGGCAGTACGGGGTCCAAAGTTTCAACGTTTTTGCCCGTTTTCTCGCTTCAGCAATGCATAAGGGGCTATATGAAGGCATATCCAGGTTCAGTTTTTCGAGCTCTTTCCAAAGAAATTTTCAGAATTGAGATCGGTCTGTAAATATAGGCAGTACGGGCGTCCAAAGTTTGAACGTTTTTGCCGGATTTCTCGCTTCAGCGATGCATAAGGGGCTATATGAAGGCATATTCGGGTTCAGTTTTTCGAGCTCTTTCCAAAGAAATTTTCATAATTGAGATCGGTCTGTAAATATAGGCAGTACGGGCGTCCAAAGTTTGAACGTTTTTGCCCATTTTCTCGCTTCAGCATTGCATAAGGTGCTATATGAAGGCATATTCGGGTTCAGTTTTTAGAGCTCTTTCCAAAGAAATTTTCATAATTGAGATCGGTCTGTAAATATAGGCAGTACGGGCGTCCAAAGTTTGAACGTTTTTGCCGGATTTCTCGCTTCAGCGATGCATAAGGGGCTATATGAAGGCATATTCAGGTTCAGTTTTTCGAGCTCTTTCCAAAGAAATTTTCATAATTGAGATCGGTCTGTAAATATAGGCAGTACGGGCGTCCAAAGTTTGAACGTTTTTGCCCGTTTTCTCGCTTCAGCAACACATAAAGAGCTATATGAAGGCATATTCGGGTTCAGTTTTTCGAGCTCTTTCCAAAGAAATTTTCAGAATTGAGATCGGTGTGTAAATATAGGCAGTACGGGCGTCCAAAGTTTGAACGTTTTTGCCGGATTTCTCGCTTCAGCGATGCATAAGGGGCTATATGAAGGCATATTCGGGTTCAGTTTTTCGAGCTCTTTCCAAAGATATTTTCAGAATTGAGATCGGTCGGTAAATATAGGCAGTACGGGCGTCCAAAGTTTGAACGTTTTTGCCCGTTTTCTCGCTTCAGCAATGCATAAGGGGCTATATGAAGGCATATTCAGGTTCAGTTTTTCGAGCTCTTTCCAAAAAAATTTTCAGAATTGAGATCGGTCGGTAAATATAGGCAGTACTGGCGTTCAAAGTTTGAACGTTTTTGCCCGTTTTCTCGCTTCAGCAACACATAAAGAGCTATATGAAGGCATATTCGGGTTCAGTTTTTCGAGCTCTTTCCAAAGAAATTTTCAGAATTGAGATCGGTCTGTAAATATAGGCAGTACGGGCGTCCAAAGTTTGAACGTTTTTGCCGGATTTCTCGCTTCAGCGATGCATAAGGGGCTATATGAAGGCATATTCGGGTTCAGTTTTTCGAGCTCTTTCCAAAGAAATTTTCATAATTGAGATCGGTCTGTAAATATAGGCAGTGCGGGCGTCCAAAGTTTGAACGTTTTTGCCCATTTTCTCGCTTCAGCATTGCATAAGGTGCTATATGAAGGCATATTCGGGTTCAGTTTTTCGAGCTCTTTCCAAAGAAATTTTCAGAATTGAGATCGGTCTGTAAATATAGGCAGTACGGGCGTCCAAAGTTTGAACGTTTTTGCCCATTTTCTCGCTACAGCATTGCATAAGGTGCTATATGAAGGCATATTCGGGTTCAGTTTTTCGAGCTCTTTCCAAAGAAATTTTCAGAATTGAGATCGGTCTGTAAATATAGGCAGTACGGGCGTCCAAAATTTGAACGTTTTTGCCGGATTTCTCGCTTCAGCGATGCATAAGGGGCTATATGAAGGCATATTCAGGTTCAGTTTTTCGAGCTCTTTCCAAAGAAATTTTCAGAATTGAGATCGGTCGGTAAATATAGGCAGTACTGGCGTTCAAAGTTTGAACGTTTTTGCCCGTTTTCTCGCTTCAGCAACACATAAAGAGCTATATGAAGGCATATTCGGGTTCAGTTTTTCGAGCTCTTTCCAAAGAAATTTTCAGAATTGAGATCGGTGTGTAAATATAGGCAGTACGGGCGTCCAAAGTTTCAACGTTTTTGCCGGATTTCTCGCTTCAGCGATGCATAAGGGGCTATATGAAGGCATATTCGGGTTCAGTTTTTCGAGCTCTTTCCAAAGATATTTTCAGAATTGAGATCGGTCGGTAAATATAGGCAGTACGGGCGTCCAAAGTTTGAACGTTTTTGCCCGTTTTCTCGCTTCAGCAATGCATAAGGGGCTATATGAAGGCATATTCAGGTTCAGTTTTTCGAGCTCTTTCCAAAAAAATTTTCAGAATTGAGATCGGTCGGTAAATATAGGCAGTACTGGCGTTCAAAGTTTGAACGTTTTTGCCCGTTTTCTCGCTTCAGCAACACATAAAGAGCTATATGAAGGCATATTCGGGTTCAGTTTTTCGAGCTCTTTCCAAAGAAATTTTCAGAATTGAGATCGGTCTGTAAATATAGGCAGTACGGGCGTCCAAAGTTTGAACGTTTTTGCCGGATTTCTCGCTTCAGCGATGCATAAGGGGCTATATGAAGGCATATTCGGGTTCAGTTTTTCGAGCTCTTTCCAAAGAAATTTTCATAATTGAGATCGGTCTGTAAATATAGGCAGTGCGGGCGTCCAAAGTTTGAACGTTTTTGCCCATTTTCTCGCTTCAGCATTGCATAAGGTGCTATATGAAGGCATATTCGGGTTCAGTTTTTCGAGCTCTTTCCAAAGAAATTTTCAGAATTGAGATCGGTCTGTAAATATAGGCAGTACGGGCGTCCAAAGTTTGAACGTTTTTGCCCATTTTCTCGCTACAGCATTGCATAAGGTGCTATATGAAGGCATATTCGGGTTCAGTTTTTCGAGCTCTTTCCAAAGAAATTTTCAGAATTGAGATCGGTCTGTAAATATAGGCAGTACGGGCGTCCAAAGTTTGAACGTTTTTGCCGGATTTCTCGCTTCAGCGATGCATAAGGGGCTATATGAAGGCATATTCAGGTTCAGTTTTTCGAGCTCTTTCCAAAGAAATTTTCAGAATTGAGATCGGTCGGTAAATATAGGCAGTACTGGCGTTCAAAGTTTGAACGTTTTTGCCCGTTTTCTCGCTTCAGCAACACATAAAGAGCTATATGAAGGCATATTCGGGTTCAGTTTTTCGAGCTCTTTCCAAAGAAATTTTCAGAATTGAGATCGGTGTGTAAATATAGGCAGTACGGGCGTCCAAAGTTTCAACGTTTTTGCCGGATTTCTCGCTTCAGCGATGCATAAGGGGCTATATGAAGGCATATTCGGGTTCAGTTTTTCGAGCTCTTTCCAAAGATATTTTCAGAATTGAGATCGGTCGGTAAATATAGGCAGTACGGGCGTCCAAAGTTTGAACGTTTTTGCCCGTTTTCTCGCTTCAGCAATGCATAAGGGGCTATATGAAGGCATATTCAGGTTCAGTTTTTCGAGCTCTTTCCAAAGATATTTTCAGAATTGAGATCGGTCGGTAAATATAGGCAGTACGGGCGTCCAAAGTTTGAACGTTTTTGCCCGTTTTCTCGCTTCAGCAATGCATAAGGGGCTATATGAAGGCATATTCAGGTTCAGTTTTTCGAGCTCTTTCCAAAGAAATTTTCAGAATTGAGATCGGTCGGTAAATATAGGCAGTACTGGCGTTCAAAGTTTGAACGTTTTTGCCCGTTTTCTCGCTTCAGCAACACATAAAGAGCTATATGAAGGCATATTCGGGTTCAGTTTTTCGAGCTCTTTCCAAAGAAATTTTCAGAATTGAGATCGGTCTGTAAATATAGGCAGTACGGGCGTCCAAAGTTTGAACGTTTTTGCCGGATTTCTCGCTTCAGCGATGCATAAGGGGCTATATGAAGGCATATTCGGGTTCAGTTTTTCGAGCTCTTTCCAAAGATATTTTCAGAATTGAGATCGGTCGGTAAATATAGGCAGTACTCTCGTCCAAAGTTTGAACGTTTTTGCCCGTTTTCTCGCTTCAGCAACACATAAAGAGCTATATGAAGGCATATTCGGGTTCAGTTTTTCGAGCTCTTTCCAAAGAAATTTTCAGAATTGAGATCGGTGTGTAAATATAGGCAGTACGGGCGTCCAAAGTTTCAACGTTTTTGCCGGATTTCTCGCTTCAGCGATGCATAAGGGGCTATATGAAGGCATATTCGGGTTCAGTTTTTCGAGCTCTTTCCAAAGATATTTTCAGAATTGAGATCGGTCGGTAAATATAGGCAGTACGGGCGTCCAAAGTTTGAACGTTTTTGCCCGTTTTCTCGCTTCAGCAATGCATAAGGGGCTATATGAAGGCATATTCAGGTTCAGTTTTTCGAGCTCTTTCCAAAGAAATTTTCAGAATTGAGATCGGTCGGTAAATATAGGCAGTACTGGCGTTCAAAGTTTGAACGTTTTTGCCCGTTTTCTCGCTTCAGCAACACATAAAGAGCTATATGAAGGCATATTCGGGTTCAGTTTTTCGAGCTCTTTCCAAAGAAATTTTCAGAATTGAGATCGGTCGGTAAATATAGGCAGTACTGGCGTTCAAAGTTTGAACGTTTTTGCCCGTTTTCTCGCTTCAGCAACACATAAAGAGCTATATGAAGGCATATTCGGGTTCAGTTTTTCGAGCTCTTTCCAAAGAAATTTTCATAATTGAGATCGGTCTGTAAATATAGGCAGTGCGGGCGTCCAAAGTTTGAACGTTTTTGCCCATTTTCTCGCTTCAGCATTGCATAAGGTGCTATATGAAGGCATATTCGGGTTCAGTTTTTCGAGCTCTTTCCAAAGAAATTTTCAGAATTGAGATCGGTCTGTAAATATAGGCAGTACGGGCGTCCAAAGTTTGAACGTTTTTGCCGGATTTCTCGCTTCAGCGATGCATAAGGGGCTATATGAAGGCATATTCAGGTTCAGTTTTTCGAGCTCTTTCCAAAGAAATTTTCATAATTGAGATCGGTCTGTAAATATAGGCAGTACGGGCGTCCAAAGTTTGAACGTTTTTGCCCGTTTTCTCGCTTCAGCAACACATAAAGAGCTATATGAAGGCATATTCGGGTTCAGTTTTTCGAGCTCTTTCCAAAGAAATTTTCAGAATTGAGATCGGTGTGTAAATATAGGCAGTACGGGCGTCCAAAGTTTCAACGTTTTTGCCGGATTTCTCGCTTCAGCGATGCATAAGGGGCTATATGAAGGCATATTCGGGTTCAGTTTTTCGAGCTCTTTCCAAAGATATTTTCAGAATTGAGATCGGTCGGTAAATATAGGCAGTACGGGCGTCCAAAGTTTGAACGTTTTTGCCCGTTTTCTCGCTTCAGCAATGCATAAGGGGCTATATGAAGGCATATTCAGGTTCAGTTTTTCGAGCTCTTTCCAAAGAAATTTTCAGAATTGAGATCGGTCGGTAAATATAGGCAGTACTGGCGTTCAAAGTTTGAACGTTTTTGCCCGTTTTCTCGCTTCAGCAACACATAAAGAGCTATATGAAGGCATATTCGGGTTCAGTTTTTCGAGCTCTTTCCAAAGAAATTTTCAGAATTGAGATCGGTGTGTAAATATAGGCAGTACGGGCGTCCAAAGTTTGAACGTTTTTGCCGGATTTCTCGCTTCAGCGATGCATAAGGGGCTATATGAAGGCATATTCGGGTTCAGTTTTTCGAGCTCTTTCCAAAGATATTTTCAGAATTGAGATCGGTCGGTAAATAAAGGCAGTACTCTCGTCCAAAGTTTGAACGTTTTTGCCCGTTTTCTCGCTTCAGCAACACATAAAGAGCTATATGAAGGCATATTCGGGTTCAGTTTTTCGAGCTCTTTCCAAAGAAATTTTCAGAATTGAGATCGGTGTGTAAATATAGGCAGTACGGGCGTCCAAAGTTTCAACGTTTTTGCCGGATTTCTCGCTTCAGCGATGCATAAGGGGCTATATGAAGGCATATTCGGGTTCAGTTTTTCGAGCTCTTTCCAAAGATATTTTCAGAATTGAGATCGGTCGGTAAATATAGGCAGTACGGGCGTCCAAAGTTTGAACGTTTTTGCCCGTTTTCTCGCTTCAGCAATGCATAAGGGGCTATATGAAGGCATATTCAGGTTCAGTTTTTCGAGCTCTTTCCAAAGAAATTTTCAGAATTGAGATCGGTCGGTAAATATAGGCAGTACTGGCGTTCAAAGTTTGAACGTTTTTGCCCGTTTTCTCGCTTCAGCAACACATAAAGAGCTATATGAAGGCATATTCGGGTTCAGTTTTTCGAGCTCTTTCCAAAGAAATTTTCAGAATTGAGATCGGTGTGTAAATATAGGCAGTACGGGCGTCCAAAGTTTGAACGTTTTTGCCGGATTTCTCGCTTCAGCGATGCATAAGGGGCTATATGAAGGCATATTCGGGTTCAGTTTTTCGAGCTCTTTCCAAAGATATTTTCAGAATTGAGATCGGTCGGTAAATATAGGCAGTACTCTCGTCCAAAGTTTGAACGTTTTTGCCCGTTTTCTCGCTTCAGCAATGCATAAGGAGCTATATGAAGGCATATTCGGGTTCAGTTTTTCGAGCTCTTTACAAAGAAATTTTCATAATTGAGATCGGTCGGTAAATATAGGCAGTACGGGCGTCCAAAGTTTGAACGTTTTTGCCGGATTTCTCGCTTCAGCGATGCATAAGGGGCTATATGAAGGCATATTCGGGTTCAGTTTTTCGAGCTCTTTCCAAAGATATTTTCAGAATTGAGATCGGTCGGTAAATATAGGCAGTACTCTCGTCCAAAGTTTGAACGTTTTTGCCCGTTTTCTCGCTTCAGCAACACATAAAGAGCTATATGAAGGCATATTCGGGTTCAGTTTTTCGAGCTCTTTCCAAAGAAATTTTCAGAATTGAGATCGGTGTGTAAATATAGGCAGTACGGGCGTCCAAAGTTTCAACGTTTTTGCCGGATTTCTCGCTTCAGCGATGCATAAGGGGCTATATGAAGGCATATTCGGGTTCAGTTTTTCGAGCTCTTTCCAAAGAAATTTTCAGAATTGAGATCGGTCGGTAAATATAGGCAGTACTGGCGTTCAAAGTTTGAACGTTTTTGCCCGTTTTCTCGCTTCAGCAACACATAAAGAGCTATATGAAGGCATATTCGGGTTCAGTTTTTCGAGCTCTTTCCAAAGAAATTTTCAGAATTGAGATCGGTGTGTAAATATAGGCAGTACGGGCGTCCAAAGTTTGAACGTTTTTGCCGGATTTCTCGCTTCAGCGATGCATAAGGGGCTATATGAAGGCATATTCGGGTTCAGTTTTTCGAGCTCTTTCCAAAGATATTTTCAGAATTGAGATCGGTCGGTAAATATAGGCAGTACTCTCGTCCAAAGTTTGAACGTTTTTGCCCGTTTTCTCGCTTCAGCAATGCATAAGGAGCTATATGAAGGCATATTCGGGTTCAGTTTTTCGAGCTCTTTACAAAGAAATTTTCATAATTGAGATCGGTCGGTAAATATAGGCAGTACGGGCGTCCAAAGTTTGAACGTTTTTGCCGGATTTCTCGCTTCAGCGATGCATAAGGGGCTATATGAAGGCATATTCGGGTTCAGTTTTTTGAGCTCTTTCCAATGAAATTTTCAGAATTGAGATCGGTCTGTAAATATAGGCAGTACGGGCGTCCAAAGTTTGAACGTTTTTGCCGGATTTCTCGCTTCAGCGATGCATAAGGGGCTATATGAAGGCATATTCGGGTTCAGTTTTTCGAGCTCTTTCCAAAGAAATTTTCATAATTGAGATCGGTCTGTAAATATAGGCAGTACGGGCGTCCAAAGTTTGAACGTTTTTGCCCATTTTCTCGCTTCAGCATTGCATAAGGTGCTATATGAAGGCATATTCGGGTTCAGTTTTTAGAGCTCTTTCCAAAGAAATTTTCATAATTGAGATCGGTCTGTAAATATAGGCAGTACGGGCGTCCAAAGTTTGAACGTTTTTGCCGGATTTCTCGCTTCAGCGATGCATAAGGGGCTATATGAAGGCATATTCGGGTTCAGTTTTTCGAGCTCTTTCCAAAGAAATTTTCAGAATTGAGATCGGTCTGTAAATATAGGCAGTACGGGCGTCCAAAGTTTGAACGTTTTTGCCGGATTTCTCGCTTCAGCGATGCACAAGGGGCTATATGAAGGCATATTCAGGTTCAGTTTTTCGAGCTCTTTCCAAAGAAATTTTCATAATTGAGATCGGTCTGTAAATATAGGCAGTACGGGCGTCCAAAGTTTGAACGTTTTTGCCCGTTTTCTCGCTTCAGCAACACATAAAGAGCTATATGAAGGCATATTCGGGTTCAGTTTTTCGAGCTCTTTCCAAAGAAATTTTCAGAATTGAGATCGGTGTGTAAATATAGGCAGTACGGGCGTCCAAAGTTTGAACGTTTTTGCCGGATTTCTCGCTTCAGCGATGCATAAGGGGCTATATGAAGGCATATTCGGGTTCAGTTTTTCGAGCTCTTTCCAAAGATATTTTCAGAATTGAGATCGGTCGGTAAATATAGGCAGTACGGGCGTCCAAAGTTTGAACGTTTTTGCCCGTTTTCTCGCTTCAGCAATGCATAAGGGGCTATATGAAGGCATATTCAGGTTCAGTTTTTCGAGCTCTTTCCAAAGAAATTTTCAGAATTGAGATCGGTCGGTAAATATAGGCAGTACTGGCGTTCAAAGTTTGAACGTTTTTGCCCGTTTTCTCGCTTCAGCAACACATAAAGAGCTATATGAAGGCATATTCGGGTTCAGTTTTTCGAGCTCTTTCCAAAGAAATTTTCAGAATTGAGATCGGTGTGTAAATATAGGCAGTACGGGCGTCCAAAGTTTCAACGTTTTTGCCGGATTTCTCGCTTCAGCGATGCATAAGGGGCTATATGAAGGCATATTCGGGTTCAGTTTTTCGAGCTCTTTCCAAAGATATTTTCAGAATTGAGATCGGTCGGTAAATATAGGCAGTACGGGCGTCCAAAGTTTGAACGTTTTTGCCCGTTTTCTCGCTTCAGCAATGCATAAGGGGCTATATGAAGGCATATTCAGGTTCAGTTTTTCGAGCTCTTTCCAAAGATATTTTCAGAATTGAGATCGGTCGGTAAATATAGGCAGTACGGGCGTCCAAAGTTTGAATGTTTTTGCCCGTTTTCTCGCTTCAGCAATGCATAAGGGGCTATATGAAGGCATATTCAGGTTCAGTTTTTCGAGCTCTTTCCAAAGAAATTTTCAGAATTGAGATCGGTCGGTAAATATAGGCAGTACTGGCGTTCAAAGTTTGAACGTTTTTGCCCGTTTTCTCGCTTCAGCAACACATAAAGAGCTATATGAAGGCATATTCGGGTTCAGTTTTTCGAGCTCTTTCCAAAGAAATTTTCAGAATTGAGATCGGTCTGTAAATATAGGCAGTACGGGCGTCCAAAGTTTGAACGTTTTTGCCGGATTTCTCGCTTCAGCGATGCATAAGGGGCTATATGAAGGCATATTCGGGTTCAGTTTTTCGAGCTCTTTCCAAAGAAATTTTCATAATTGAGATCGGTCTGTAAATATAGGCAGTGCGGGCGTCCAAAGTTTGAACGTTTTTGCCCATTTTCTCGCTTCAGCATTGCATAAGGTGCTATATGAAGGCATATTCGGGTTCAGTTTTTCGAGCTCTTTCCAAAGAAATTTTCAGAATTGAGATCGGTCTGTAAATATAGGCAGTACGGGCGTCCAAAGTTTGAACGTTTTTGCCCATTTTCTCGCTACAGCATTGCATAAGGTGCTATATGAAGGCATATTCGGGTTCAGTTTTTCGAGCTCTTTCCAAAGAAATTTTCAGAATTGAGATCGGTCTGTAAATATAGGCAGTACGGGCGTCCAAAGTTTGAACGTTTTTGCCGGATTTCTCGCTTCAGCGATGCATAAGGGGCTATATGAAGGCATATTCAGGTTCAGTTTTTCGAGCTCTTTCCAAAGAAATTTTCATAATTGAGATCGGTCTGTAAATATAGGCAGTACGGGCGTCCAAAGTTTGAACGTTTTTGCCCGTTTTCTCGCTTCAGCAACACATAAAGAGCTATATGAAGGCATATTCGGGTTCAGTTTTTCGAGCTCTTTCCAAAGAAATTTTCAGAATTGAGATCGGTGTGTAAATATAGGCAGTACGGGCGTCCAAAGTTTCAACGTTTTTGCCGGATTTCTCGCTTCAGCGATGCATAAGGGGCTATATGAAGGCATATTCGGGTTCAGTTTTTCGAGCTCTTTCCAAAGATATTTTCAGAATTGAGATCGGTCGGTAAATATAGGCAGTACGGGCGTCCAAAGTTTGAACGTTTTTGCCCGTTTTCTCGCTTCAGCAATGCATAAGGGGCTATATGAAGGCATATTCAGGTTCAGTTTTTCGAGCTCTTTCCAAAGAAATTTTCAGAATTGAGATCGGTCGGTAAATATAGGCAGTACTGGCGTTCAAAGTTTGAACGTTTTTGCCCGTTTTCTCGCTTCAGCAACACATAAAGAGCTATATGAAGGCATATTCGGGTTCAGTTTTTCGAGCTCTTTCCAAAGAAATTTTCAGAATTGAGATCGGTGTGTAAATATAGGCAGTACGGGCGTCCAAAGTTTGAACGTTTTTGCCGGATTTCTCGCTTCAGCGATGCATAAGGGGCTATATGAAGGCATATTCGGGTTCAGTTTTTCGAGCTCTTTCCAAAGATATTTTCAGAATTGAGATCGGTCGGTAAATATAGGCAGTACTCTCGTCCAAAGTTTGAACGTTTTTGCCCGTTTTCTCGCTTCAGCAACACATAAAGAGCTATATGAAGGCATATTCGGGTTCAGTTTTTCGAGCTCTTTCCAAAGAAATTTTCAGAATTGAGATCGGTGTGTAAATATAGGCAGTACGGGCGTCCAAAGTTTCAACGTTTTTGCCGGATTTCTCGCTTCAGCGATGCATAAGGGGCTATATGAAGGCATATTCGGGTTCAGTTTTTCGAGCTCTTTCCAAAGATATTTTCAGAATTGAGATCGGTCGGTAAATATAGGCAGTACGGGCGTCCAAAGTTTGAACGTTTTTGCCCGTTTTCTCGCTTCAGCAATGCATAAGGGGCTATATGAAGGCATATTCAGGTTCAGTTTTTCGAGCTCTTTCCAAAGAAATTTTCAGAATTGAGATCGGTCGGTAAATATAGGCAGTACTGGCGTTCAAAGTTTGAACGTTTTTGCCCGTTTTCTCGCTTCAGCAACACATAAAGAGCTATATGAAGGCATATTCGGGTTCAGTTTTTCGAGCTCTTTCCAAAGAAATTTTCAGAATTGAGATCGGTGTGTAAATATAGGCAGTACGGGCGTCCAAAGTTTGAACGTTTTTGCCGGATTTCTCGCTTCAGCGATGCATAAGGGGCTATATGAAGGCATATTCGGGTTCAGTTTTTCGAGCTCTTTCCAAAGATATTTTCAGAATTGAGATCGGTCGGTAAATATAGGCAGTACTCTCGTCCAAAGTTTGAACGTTTTTGCCCGTTTTCTCGCTTCAGCAATGCATAAGGAGCTATATGAAGGCATATTCGGGTTCAGTTTTTCGAGCTCTTTACAAAGAAATTTTCATAATTGAGATCAGGCGGTAAATATAGGCAGTACGGGCGTCCAAAGTTTGAACGTTTTTGCCGGATTTCTCGCTTCAGCGATGCATAAGGGGCTATATGAAGGCATATTCGGGTTCAGTTTTTTGAGCTCTTTCCAATGAAATTTTCAGAATTGAGATCGGTCTGTAAATATAGGCAGTACGGGCGTCCAAAGTTTGAACGTTTTTGCCGGATTTCTCGCTTCAGCGATGCATAAGGGGCTATATGAAGGCATATTCGGGTTCAGTTTTTCGAGCTCTTTCCAAAGAAATTTTCATAATTGAGATCGGTCTGTAAATATAGGCAGTACGGGCGTCCAAAGTTTGAACGTTTTTGCCCATTTTCTCGCTTCAGCATTGCATAAGGTGCTATATGAAGGCATATTCGGGTTCAGTTTTTAGAGCTCTTTCCAAAGAAATTTTCATAATTGAGATCGGTCTGTAAATATAGGCAGTACGGGCGTCCAAAGTTTGAACGTTTTTGCCGGATTTCTCGCTTCAGCGATGCATAAGGGGCTATATGAAGGCATATTCGGGTTCAGTTTTTCGAGCTCTTTCCAAAGAAATTTTCAGAATTGAGATCGGTCTGTAAATATAGGCAGTACGGGCGTCCAAAGTTTGAACGTTTTTGCCCGTTTTCTCGCTTCAGCAACACATAAAGAGCTATATGAAGGCATATTCGGGTTCAGTTTTTCGAGCTCTTTCCAAAGAAATTTTCAGAATTGAGATCGGTGTGTAAATATAGGCAGTACGGGCGTCCAAAGTTTGAACGTTTTTGCCGGATTTCTCGCTTCAGCGATGCATAAGGGGCTATATGAAGGCATATTCGGGTTCAGTTTTTCGAGCTCTTTCCAAAGATATTTTCAGAATTGAGATCGGTCGGTAAATATAGGCAGTACGGGCGTCCAAAGTTTGAACGTTTTTGCCCGTTTTCTCGCTTCAGCAATGCATAAGGGGCTATATGAAGGCATATTCAGGTTCAGTTTTTCGAGCTCTTTCCAAAGAAATTTTCAGAATTGAGATCGGTCGGTAAATATAGGCAGTACTGGCGTTCAAAGTTTGAACGTTTTTGCCCGTTTTCTCGCTTCAGCAACACATAAAGAGCTATATGAAGGCATATTCGGGTTCAGTTTTTCGAGCTCTTTCCAAAGAAATTTTCAGAATTGAGATCGGTGTGTAAATATAGGCAGTACGGGCGTCCAAAGTTTGAACGTTTTTGCCCGTTTTCTCGCTTCAGCAACACATAAAGAGCTATATGAAGGCATATTCGGGTTCAGTTTTTCGAGCTCTTTCCAAAGAAATTTTCAGAATTGAGATCGGTGTGTAAATATAGGCAGTACGGGCGTCCAAAGTTTCAACGTTTTTGCCGGATTTCTCGCTTCAGCAACACATAAAGAGCTATATGAAGGCATATTCGGGTTCAGTTTTTCGAGCTCTTTCCAAAGAAATTTTCAGAATTGAGATCGGTGTGTAAATATAGGCAGTACGGGCGTCCAAAGTTTGAACGTTTTTGCCGGATTTCTCGCTTCAGCGATGCATAAGGGGCTATATGAAGGCATATTCGGGTTCAGTTTTTCGAGCTCTTTCCAAAGATATTTTCAGAATTGAGATCGGTCGGTAAATATAGGCAGTACGGGCGTCCAAAGTTTGAACGTTTTTGCCCGTTTTCTCGCTTCAGCAATGCATAAGGGGCTATATGAAGGCATATTCAGGTTCAGTTTTTCGAGCTCTTTCCAAAGAAATTTTCAGAATTGAGATCGGTCGGTAAATATAGGCAGTACTGGCGTTCAAAGTTTGAACGTTTTTGCCCGTTTTCTCGCTTCAGCAACACATAAAGAGCTATATGAAGGCATATTCGGGTTCAGTTTTTCGAGCTCTTTCCAAAGAAATTTTCAGAATTGAGATCGGTGTGTAAATATAGGCAGTACGGGCGTCCAAAGTTTGAACGTTTTTGCCCGTTTTCTCGCTTCAGCAACACATAAAGAGCTATATGAAGGCATATTCGGGTTCAGTTTTTCGAGCTCTTTCCAAAGAAATTTTCAGAATTGAGATCGGTGTGTAAATATAGGCAGTGCGGGCGTCCAAAGTTTGAACGTTTTTGCCCATTTTCTCGCTTCAGCATTGCATAAGGTGCTATATGAAGGCATATTCGGGTTCAGTTTTTCGAGCTCTTTCCAAAGAAATTTTCAGAATTGAGATCGGTCTGTAAATATAGGCAGTACGGGCGTCCAAAGTTTGAACGTTTTTGCCCATTTTCTCGCTACAGCATTGCATAAGGTGCTATATGAAGGCATATTCGGGTTCAGTTTTTCGAGCTCTTTCCAAAGAAATTTTCAGAATTGAGATCGGTCTGTAAATATAGGCAGTACGGGCGTCCAAAGTTTGAACGTTTTTGCCGGATTTCTCGCTTCAGCGATGCATAAGGGGCTATATGAAGGCATATTCAGGTTCAGTTTTTCGAGCTCTTTCCAAAGAAATTTTCATAATTGAGATCGGTCTGTAAATATAGGCAGTACGGGCGTCCAAAGTTTGAACGTTTTTGCCCGTTTTCTCGCTTCAGCAACACATAAAGAGCTATATGAAGGCATATTCGGGTTCAGTTTTTCGAGCTCTTTCCAAAGAAATTTTCAGAATTGAGATCGGTGTGTAAATATAGGCAGTACGGGCGTCCAAAGTTTCAACGTTTTTGCCGGATTTCTCGCTTCAGCGATGCATAAGGGGCTATATGAAGGCATATTCGGGTTCAGTTTTTCGAGCTCTTTCCAAAGATATTTTCAGAATTGAGATCGGTCGGTAAATATAGGCAGTACGGGCGTCCAAAGTTTGAACGTTTTTGCCCGTTTTCTCGCTTCAGCAATGCATAAGGGGCTATATGAAGGCATATTCAGGTTCAGTTTTTCGAGCTCTTTCCAAAGAAATTTTCAGAATTGAGATCGGTCGGTAAATATAGGCAGTACTGGCGTTCAAAGTTTGAACGTTTTTGCCCGTTTTCTCGCTTCAGCAACACATAAAGAGCTATATGAAGGCATATTCGGGTTCAGTTTTTCGAGCTCTTTCCAAAGAAATTTTCAGAATTGAGATCGGTGTGTAAATATAGGCAGTACGGGCGTCCAAAGTTTGAACGTTTTTGCCGGATTTCTCGCTTCAGCGATGCATAAGGGGCTATATGAAGGCATATTCGGGTTCAGTTTTTCGAGCTCTTTCCAAAGATATTTTCAGAATTGAGATCGGTCGGTAAATATAGGCAGTACTCTCGTCCAAAGTTTGAACGTTTTTGCCCGTTTTCTCGCTTCAGCAACACATAAAGAGCTATATGAAGGCATATTCGGGTTCAGTTTTTCGAGCTCTTTCCAAAGAAATTTTCAGAATTGAGATCGGTGTGTAAATATAGGCAGTACGGGCGTCCAAAGTTTCAACGTTTTTGCCGGATTTCTCGCTTCAGCGATGCATAAGGGGCTATATGAAGGCATATTCGGGTTCAGTTTTTCGAGCTCTTTCCAAAGATATTTTCAGAATTGAGATCGGTCGGTAAATATAGGCAGTACGGGCGTCCAAAGTTTGAACGTTTTTGCCCGTTTTCTCGCTTCAGCAATGCATAAGGGGCTATATGAAGGCATATTCAGGTTCAGTTTTTCGAGCTCTTTCCAAAGAAATTTTCAGAATTGAGATCGGTCGGTAAATATAGGCAGTACTGGCGTTCAAAGTTTGAACGTTTTTGCCCGTTTTCTCGCTTCAGCAACACATAAAGAGCTATATGAAGGCATATTCGGGTTCAGTTTTTCGAGCTCTTTCCAAAGAAATTTTCAGAATTGAGATCGGTGTGTAAATATAGGCAGTACGGGCGTCCAAAGTTTGAACGTTTTTGCCGGATTTCTCGCTTCAGCGATGCATAAGGGGCTATATGAAGGCATATTCGGGTTCAGTTTTTCGAGCTCTTTCCAAAGATATTTTCAGAATTGAGATCGGTCGGTAAATATAGGCAGTACTCTCGTCCAAAGTTTGAACGTTTTTGCCCGTTTTCTCGCTTCAGCAATGCATAAGGAGCTATATGAAGGCATATTCGGGTTCAGTTTTTCGAGCTCTTTACAAAGAAATTTTCATAATTGAGATCAGGCGGTAAATATAGGCAGTACGGGCGTCCAAAGTTTGAACGTTTTTGCCGGATTTCTCGCTTCAGCGATGCATAAGGGGCTATATGAAGGCATATTCGGGTTCAGTTTTTTGAGCTCTTTCCAATGAAATTTTCAGAATTGAGATCGGTCTGTAAATATAGGCAGTACGGGCGTCCAAAGTTTGAACGTTTTTGCCGGATTTCTCGCTTCAGCGATGCATAAGGGGCTATATGAAGGCATATTCGGGTTCAGTTTTTCGAGCTCTTTCCAAAGAAATTTTCATAATTGAGATCGGTCTGTAAATATAGGCAGTACGGGCGTCCAAAGTTTGAACGTTTTTGCCCATTTTCTCGCTTCAGCATTGCATAAGGTGCTATATGAAGGCATATTCGGGTTCAGTTTTTAGAGCTCTTTCCAAAGAAATTTTCATAATTGAGATCGGTCTGTAAATATAGGCAGTACGGGCGTCCAAAGTTTGAACGTTTTTGCCGGATTTCTCGCTTCAGCGATGCATAAGGGGCTATATGAAGGCATATTCGGGTTCAGTTTTTCGAGCTCTTTCCAAAGAAATTTTCAGAATTGAGATCGGTCTGTAAATATAGGCAGTACGGGCGTCCAAAGTTTGAACGTTTTTGCCCGTTTTCTCGCTTCAGCAACACATAAAGAGCTATATGAAGGCATATTCGGGTTCAGTTTTTCGAGCTCTTTCCAAAGAAATTTTCAGAATTGAGATCGGTGTGTAAATATAGGCAGTACGGGCGTCCAAAGTTTGAACGTTTTTGCCGGATTTCTCGCTTCAGCGATGCATAAGGGGCTATATGAAGGCATATTCGGGTTCAGTTTTTCGAGCTCTTTCCAAAGATATTTTCAGAATTGAGATCGGTCGGTAAATATAGGCAGTACGGGCGTCCAAAGTTTGAACGTTTTTGCCCGTTTTCTCGCTTCAGCAATGCATAAGGGGCTATATGAAGGCATATTCAGGTTCAGTTTTTCGAGCTCTTTCCAAAGAAATTTTCAGAATTGAGATCGGTCGGTAAATATAGGCAGTACTGGCGTTCAAAGTTTGAACGTTTTTGCCCGTTTTCTCGCTTCAGCAACACATAAAGAGCTATATGAAGGCATATTCGGGTTCAGTTTTTCGAGCTCTTTCCAAAGAAATTTTCAGAATTGAGATCGGTGTGTAAATATAGGCAGTACGGGCGTCCAAAGTTTGAACGTTTTTGCCCGTTTTCTCGCTTCAGCAACACATAAAGAGCTATATGAAGGCATATTCGGGTTCAGTTTTTCGAGCTCTTTCCAAAGAAATTTTCAGAATTGAGATCGGTGTGTAAATATAGGCAGTACGGGCGTCCAAAGTTTCAACGTTTTTGCCGGATTTCTCGCTTCAGCAACACATAAAGAGCTATATGAAGGCATATTCGGGTTCAGTTTTTCGAGCTCTTTCCAAAGAAATTTTCAGAATTGAGATCGGTGTGTAAATATAGGCAGTACGGGCGTCCAAAGTTTGAACGTTTTTGCCGGATTTCTCGCTTCAGCGATGCATAAGGGGCTATATGAAGGCATATTCGGGTTCAGTTTTTCGAGCTCTTTCCAAAGATATTTTCAGAATTGAGATCGGTCGGTAAATATAGGCAGTACGGGCGTCCAAAGTTTGAACGTTTTTGCCCGTTTTCTCGCTTCAGCAATGCATAAGGGGCTATATGAAGGCATATTCAGGTTCAGTTTTTCGAGCTCTTTCCAAAGAAATTTTCAGAATTGAGATCGGTCGGTAAATATAGGCAGTACTGGCGTTCAAAGTTTGAACGTTTTTGCCCGTTTTCTCGCTTCAGCAACACATAAAGAGCTATATGAAGGCATATTCGGGTTCAGTTTTTCGAGCTCTTTCCAAAGAAATTTTCAGAATTGAGATCGGTGTGTAAATATAGGCAGTACGGGCGTCCAAAGTTTGAACGTTTTTGCCCGTTTTCTCGCTTCAGCAACACATAAAGAGCTATATGAAGGCATATTCGGGTTCAGTTTTTCGAGCTCTTTCCAAAGAAATTTTCAGAATTGAGATCGGTGTGTAAATATAGGCAGTACGGGCGTCCAAAGTTTGAACGTTTTTGCCGGATTTCTCGCTTCAGCGATGCATAAGGGGCTATATGAAGGCATATTCGGGTTCAGTTTTTCGAGCTCTTTCCAAAGATATTTTCAGAATTGAGATCGGTCGGTAAATATAGGCAGTACGGGCGTCCAAAGTTTGAACGTTTTTGCCCGTTTTCTCGCTTCAGCAATGCATAAGGGGCTATATGAAGGCATATTCAGGTTCAGTTTTTCGAGCTCTTTCCAAAGAAATTTTCAGAATTGAGATCGGTCGGTAAATATAGGCAGTACTGGCGTTCAAAGTTTGAACGTTTTTGCCCGTTTTCTCGCTTCAGCAACACATAAAGAGCTATATGAAGGCATATTCGGGTTCAGTTTTTCGAGCTCTTTCCAAAGAAATTTTCAGAATTGAGATCGGTGTGTAAATATAGGCAGTACGGGCGTCCAAAGTTTGAACGTTTTTGCCGGATTTCTCGCTTCAGCGATGCATAAGGGGCTATATGAAGGCATATTCGGGTTCAGTTTTTCGAGCTCTTTCCAAAGATATTTTCAGAATTGAGATCGGTCGGTAAATATAGGCAGTACTCTCGTCCAAAGTTTGAACGTTTTTGCCCGTTTTCTCGCTTCAGCAATGCATAAGGAGCTATATGAAGGCATATTCGGGTTCAGTTTTTCGAGCTCTTTACAAAGAAATTTTCATAATTGAGATCAGGCGGTAAATATAGGCAGTACGGGCGTCCAAAGTTTGAACGTTTTTGCCGGATTTCTCGCTTCAGCGATGCATAAGGGGCTATATGAAGGCATATTCGGGTTCAGTTTTTTGAGCTCTTTCCAATGAAATTTTCAGAATTGAGATCGGTCTGTAAATATAGGCAGTACGGGCGTCCAAAGTTTGAACGTTTTTGCCGGATTTCTCGCTTCAGCGATGCATAAGGGGCTATATGAAGGCATATTCGGGTTCAGTTTTTCGAGCTCTTTCCAAAGAAATTTTCATAATTGAGATCGGTCTGTAAATATAGGCAGTACGGGCGTCCAAAGTTTGAACGTTTTTGCCCATTTTCTCGCTTCAGCATTGCATAAGGTGCTATATGAAGGCATATTCGGGTTCAGTTTTTAGAGCTCTTTCCAAAGAAATTTTCATAATTGAGATCGGTCTGTAAATATAGGCAGTACGGGCGTCCAAAGTTTGAACGTTTTTGCCGGATTTCTCGCTTCAGCGATGCATAAGGGGCTATATGAAGGCATATTCGGGTTCAGTTTTTCGAGCTCTTTCCAAAGAAATTTTCAGAATTGAGATCGGTCTGTAAATATAGGCAGTACGGGCGTCCAAAGTTTGAACGTTTTTGCCGGATTTCTCGCTTCAGCGATGCACAAGGGGCTATATGAAGGCATATTCAGGTTCAGTTTTTCGAGCTCTTTCCAAAGAAATTTTCATAATTGAGATCGGTCTGTAAATATAGGCAGTACGGGCGTCCAAAGTTTGAACGTTTTTGCCCGTTTTCTCGCTTCAGCAACACATAAAGAGCTATATGAAGGCATATTTGGGTTCAGTTTTTCGAGCTCTTTCCAAAGAAATTTTCAGAATTGAGATCGGTGTGTAAATATAGGCAGTACGGGCGTCCAAAGTTTGAACGTTTTTGCCGGATTTCTCGCTTCAGCGATGCATAAGGGGCTATATGAAGGCATATTCGGGTTCAGTTTTTCGAGCTCTTTCCAAAGATATTTTCAGAATTGAGATCGGTCGGTAAATATAGGCAGTACGGGCGTCCAAAGTTTGAACGTTTTTGCCCGTTTTCTCGCTTCAGCAATGCATAAGGGGCTATATGAAGGCATATTCAGGTTCAGTTTTTCGAGCTCTTTCCAAAGAAATTTTCAGAATTGAGATCGGTCGGTAAATATAGGCAGTACTGGCGTTCAAAGTTTGAACGTTTTTGCCCGTTTTCTCGCTTCAGCAACACATAAAGAGCTATATGAAGGCATATTCGGGTTCAGTTTTTCGAGCTCTTTCCAAAGAAATTTTCAGAATTGAGATCGGTCTGTAAATATAGGCAGTACGGGCGTCCAAAGTTTGAACGTTTTTGCCGGATTTCTCGCTTCAGCGATGCATAAGGGGCTATATGAAGGCATATTCGGGTTCAGTTTTTCGAGCTCTTTCCAAAGAAATTTTCATAATTGAGATCGGTCTGTAAATATAGGCAGTGCGGGCGTCCAAAGTTTGAACGTTTTTGCCCATTTTCTCGCTTCAGCATTGCATAAGGTGCTATATGAAGGCATATTCGGGTTCAGTTTTTCGAGCTCTTTCCAAAGAAATTTTCAGAATTGAGATCGGTCTGTAAATATAGGCAGTACGGGCGTCCAAAGTTTGAACGTTTTTGCCGGATTTCTCGCTTCAGCGATGCATAAGGGGCTATATGAAGGCATATTCAGGTTCAGTTTTTCGAGCTCTTTCCAAAGAAATTTTCATAATTGAGATCGGTCTGTAAATATAGGCAGTACGGGCGTCCAAAGTTTGAACGTTTTTGCCCGTTTTCTCGCTTCAGCAACACATAAAGAGCTATATGAAGGCATATTCGGGTTCAGTTTTTCGAGCTCTTTCCAAAGAAATTTTCAGAATTGAGATCGGTCGGTAAATATAGGCAGTACTGGCGTTCAAAGTTTGAACGTTTTTGCCCGTTTTCTCGCTTCAGCAACACATAAAGAGCTATATGAAGGCATATTCGGGTTCAGTTTTTCGAGCTCTTTCCAAAGAAATTTTCAGAATTGAGATCGGTGTGTAAATATAGGCAGTACGGGCGTCCAAAGTTTGAACGTTTTTGCCGGATTTCTCGCTTCAGCGATGCATAAGGGGCTATATGAAGGCATATTCGGGTTCAGTTTTTCGAGCTCTTTCCAAAGATATTTTCAGAATTGAGATCGGTCGGTAAATATAGGCAGTACTCTCGTCCAAAGTTTGAACGTTTTTGCCCGTTTTCTCGCTTCAGCAACACATAAAGAGCTATATGAAGGCATATTCGGGTTCAGTTTTTCGAGCTCTTTCCAAAGAAATTTTCAGAATTGAGATCGGTGTGTAAATATAGGCAGTACGGGCGTCCAAAGTTTCAACGTTTTTGCCGGATTTCTCGCTTCAGCGATGCATAAGGGGCTATATGAAGGCATATTCGGGTTCAGTTTTTCGAGCTCTTTCCAAAGATATTTTCAGAATTGAGATCGGTCGGTAAATATAGGCAGTACGGGCGTCCAAAGTTTGAACGTTTTTGCCCGTTTTCTCGCTTCAGCAATGCATAAGGGGCTATATGAAGGCATATTCAGGTTCAGTTTTTCGAGCTCTTTCCAAAGAAATTTTCAGAATTGAGATCGGTCGGTAAATATAGGCAGTACTGGCGTTCAAAGTTTGAACGTTTTTGCCCGTTTTCTCGCTTCAGCAACACATAAAGAGCTATATGAAGGCATATTCGGGTTCAGTTTTTCGAGCTCTTTCCAAAGAAATTTTCAGAATTGAGATCGGTCTGTAAATATAGGCAGTACGGGCGTCCAAAGTTTGAACGTTTTTGCCGGATTTCTCGCTTCAGCGATGCATAAGGGGCTATATGAAGGCATATTCGGGTTCAGTTTTTCGAGCTCTTTCCAAAGAAATTTTCATAATTGAGATCGGTCTGTAAATATAGGCAGTGCGGGCGTCCAAAGTTTGAACGTTTTTGCCCATTTTCTCGCTTCAGCATTGCATAAGGTGCTATATGAAGGCATATTCGGGTTCAGTTTTTCGAGCTCTTTCCAAAGAAATTTTCAGAATTGAGATCGGTCTGTAAATATAGGCAGTACGGGCGTCCAAAGTTTGAACGTTTTTGCCCATTTTCTCGCTACAGCATTGCATAAGGTGCTATATGAAGGCATATTCGGGTTCAGTTTTTCGAGCTCTTTCCAAAGAAATTTTCATAATTGAGATCGGTCTGTAAATATAGGCAGTACGGGCGTCCAAAGTTTGAACGTTTTTGCCGGATTTCTCGCTTCAGCGATGCATAAGGGGCTATATGAAGGCATATTCGGGTTCAGTTTTTCGAGCTCTTTCCAAAGAAATTTTCAGAATTGAGATCGGTCTGTAAATATAGGCAGTACGGGCGTCCAAAGTTTGAACGTTTTTGCCGGATTTCTCGCTTCAGCGATGCACAAGGGGCTATATGAAGGCATATTCAGGTTCAGTTTTTCGAGCTCTTTCCAAAGAAATTTTCATAATTGAGATCGGTCTGTAAATATAGGCAGTACGGGCGTCCAAAGTTTGAACGTTTTTGCCCGTTTTCTCGCTTCAGCAACACATAAAGAGCTATATGAAGGCATATTTGGGTTCAGTTTTTCGAGCTCTTTCCAAAGAAATTTTCAGAATTGAGATCGGTGTGTAAATATAGGCAGTACGGGCGTCCAAAGTTTGAACGTTTTTGCCGGATTTCTCGCTTCAGCGATGCATAAGGGGCTATATGAAGGCATATTCGGGTTCAGTTTTTCGAGCTCTTTCCAAAGATATTTTCAGAATTGAGATCGGTCGGTAAATATAGGCAGTACGGGCGTCCAAAGTTTGAACGTTTTTGCCCGTTTTCTCGCTTCAGCAATGCATAAGGGGCTATATGAAGGCATATTCAGGTTCAGTTTTTCGAGCTCTTTCCAAAGAAATTTTCAGAATTGAGATCGGTCGGTAAATATAGGCAGTACTGGCGTTCAAAGTTTGAACGTTTTTGCCCGTTTTCTCGCTTCAGCAACACATAAAGAGCTATATGAAGGCATATTCGGGTTCAGTTTTTCGAGCTCTTTCCAAAGAAATTTTCAGAATTGAGATCGGTCTGTAAATATAGGCAGTACGGGCGTCCAAAGTTTGAACGTTTTTGCCGGATTTCTCGCTTCAGCGATGCATAAGGGGCTATATGAAGGCATATTCGGGTTCAGTTTTTCGAGCTCTTTCCAAAGAAATTTTCATAATTGAGATCGGTCTGTAAATATAGGCAGTGCGGGCGTCCAAAGTTTGAACGTTTTTGCCCATTTTCTCGCTTCAGCATTGCATAAGGTGCTATATGAAGGCATATTCGGGTTCAGTTTTTCGAGCTCTTTCCAAAGAAATTTTCAGAATTGAGATCGGTCTGTAAATATAGGCAGTACGGGCGTCCAAAGTTTGAACGTTTTTGCCGGATTTCTCGCTTCAGCGATGCATAAGGGGCTATATGAAGGCATATTCAGGTTCAGTTTTTCGAGCTCTTTCCAAAGAAATTTTCATAATTGAGATCGGTCTGTAAATATAGGCAGTACGGGCGTCCAAAGTTTGAACGTTTTTGCCCGTTTTCTCGCTTCAGCAACACATAAAGAGCTATATGAAGGCATATTCGGGTTCAGTTTTTCGAGCTCTTTCCAAAGAAATTTTCAGAATTGAGATCGGTCGGTAAATATAGGCAGTACTGGCGTTCAAAGTTTGAACGTTTTTGCCCGTTTTCTCGCTTCAGCAACACATAAAGAGCTATATGAAGGCATATTCGGGTTCAGTTTTTCGAGCTCTTTCCAAAGAAATTTTCAGAATTGAGATCGGTGTGTAAATATAGGCAGTACGGGCGTCCAAAGTTTGAACGTTTTTGCCGGATTTCTCGCTTCAGCGATGCATAAGGGGCTATATGAAGGCATATTCGGGTTCAGTTTTTCGAGCTCTTTCCAAAGATATTTTCAGAATTGAGATCGGTCGGTAAATATAGGCAGTACTCTCGTCCAAAGTTTGAACGTTTTTGCCCGTTTTCTCGCTTCAGCAACACATAAAGAGCTATATGAAGGCATATTCGGGTTCAGTTTTTCGAGCTCTTTCCAAAGAAATTTTCAGAATTGAGATCGGTGTGTAAATATAGGCAGTACGGGCGTCCAAAGTTTCAACGTTTTTGCCGGATTTCTCGCTTCAGCGATGCATAAGGGGCTATATGAAGGCATATTCGGGTTCAGTTTTTCGAGCTCTTTCCAAAGATATTTTCAGAATTGAGATCGGTCGGTAAATATAGGCAGTACGGGCGTCCAAAGTTTGAACGTTTTTGCCCGTTTTCTCGCTTCAGCAATGCATAAGGGGCTATATGAAGGCATATTCAGGTTCAGTTTTTCGAGCTCTTTCCAAAGAAATTTTCAGAATTGAGATCGGTCGGTAAATATAGGCAGTACTGGCGTTCAAAGTTTGAACGTTTTTGCCCGTTTTCTCGCTTCAGCAACACATAAAGAGCTATATGAAGGCATATTCGGGTTCAGTTTTTCGAGCTCTTTCCAAAGAAATTTTCAGAATTGAGATCGGTGTGTAAATATAGGCAGTACGGGCGTCCAAAGTTTGAACGTTTTTGCCGGATTTCTCGCTTCAGCGATGCATAAGGGGCTATATGAAGGCATATTCGGGTTCAGTTTTTCGAGCTCTTTCCAAAGATATTTTCAGAATTGAGATCGGTCGGTAAATATAGGCAGTACTCTCGTCCAAAGTTTGAACGTTTTTGCCCGTTTTCTCGCTTCAGCAATGCATAAGGAGCTATATGAAGGCATATTCGGGTTCAGTTTTTCGAGCTCTTTACAAAGAAATTTTCATAATTGAGATCGGTCGGTAAATATAGGCAGTACGGGCGTCCAAAGTTTAAACGTTTTTGCCGGATTTCTCGCTTCAGCGATGCATAAGGGGCTATATGAAGGCATATTCGGGTTCAGTTTTTTGAGCTCTTTCCAATGAAATTTTCAGAATTGAGATCGGTCTGTAAATATAGGCAGTACGGGCGTCCAAAGTTTGAACGTTTTTGCCGGATTTCTCGCTTCAGCGATGCATAAGGGGCTATATGAAGGCATATTCGGGTTCAGTTTTTCGAGCTCTTTCCAAAGAAATTTTCATAATTGAGATCGGTCTGTAAATATAGGCAGTACGGGCGTCCAAAGTTTGAACGTTTTTGCCCATTTTCTCGCTTCAGCATTGCATAAGGTGCTATATGAAGGCATATTCGGGTTCAGTTTTTAGAGCTCTTTCCAAAGAAATTTTCATAATTGAGATCGGTCTGTAAATATAGGCAGTACGGGCGTCCAAAGTTTGAACGTTTTTGCCGGATTTCTCGCTTCAGCGATGCATAAGGGGCTATATGAAGGCATATTCGGGTTCAGTTTTTCGAGCTCTTTCCAAAGAAATTTTCAGAATTGAGATCGGTCTGTAAATATAGGCAGTACGGGCGTCCAAAGTTTGAACGTTTTTGCCGGATTTCTCGCTTCAGCGATGCATAAGGGGCTATATGAAGGCATATTCAGGTTCAGTTTTTCGAGCTCTTTCCAAAGAAATTTTCATAATTGAGATCGGTCTGTAAATATAGGCAGTACGGGCGTCCAAAGTTTGAACGTTTTTGCCCGTTTTCTCGCTTCAGCAACACATAAAGAGCTATATGAAGGCATATTCGGGTTCAGTTTTTCGAGCTCTTTCCAAAGAAATTTTCAGAATTGAGATCGGTGTGTAAATATAGGCAGTACGGGCGTCCAAAGTTTGAACGTTTTTGCCGGATTTCTCGCTTTAGCGATGCATAAGGGGCTATATGAAGGCATATTCGGGTTCAGTTTTTCGAGCTCTTTCCAAAGATATTTTCAGAATTGAGATCGGTCGGTAAATATAGGCAGTACGGGCGTCCAAAGTTTGAACGTTTTTGCCCGTTTTCTCGCTTCAGCAATGCATAAGGGGCTATATGAAGGCATATTCAGGTTCAGTTTTTCGAGCTCTTTCCAAAGAAATTTTCAGAATTGAGATCGGTCGGTAAATATAGGCAGTACTGGCGTTCAAAGTTTGAACGTTTTTGCCCGTTTTCTCGCTTCAGCAACACATAAAGAGCTATATGAAGGCATATTCGGGTTCAGTTTTTCGAGCTCTTTCCAAAGAAATTTTCAGAATTGAGATCGGTGTGTAAATATAGGCAGTACGGGCGTCCAAAGTTTGAAAGTTTTTGCCGGATTTCTCGCTTTAGCGATGCATAAGGGGCTATATGAAGGCATATTCGGGTTCAGTTTTTCGAGCTCTTTCCAAAGATATTTTCAGAATTGAGATCGGTCGGTAAATATAGGCAGTACGGGCGTCCAAAGTTTGAACGTTTTTGCCCGTTTTCTCGCTTCAGCAATGCATAAGGGGCTATATGAAGGCATATTCAGGTTCAGTTTTTCGAGCTCTTTCCAAAGAAATTTTCAGAATTGAGATCGGTCGGTAAATATAGGCAGTACTGGCGTTCAAAGTTTGAACGTTTTTGCCCGTTTTCTCGCTTCAGCAACACATAAAGAGCTATATGAAGGCATATTCGGGTTCAGTTTTTCGAGCTCTTTCCAAAGAAATTTTCAGAATTGAGATCGGTCTGTAAATATAGGCAGTACGGGCGTCCAAAGTTTGAACGTTTTTGCCGGATTTCTCGCTTCAGCGATGCATAAGGGGCTATATGAAGGCATATTCGGGTTCAGTTTTTCGAGCTCTTTCCAAAGAAATTTTCATAATTGAGATCGGTCTGTAAATATAGGCAGTGCGGGCGTCCAAAGTTTGAACATTTTTGCCCATTTTCTCGCTTCAGCATTGCATAAGGTGCTATATGAAGGCATATTCGGGTTCAGTTTTTCGAGCTCTTTCCAAAGAAATTTTCAGAATTGAGATCGGTCTGTAAATATAGGCAGTACGGGCGTCCAAAGTTTGAACGTTTTTGCCCATTTTCTCGCTACAGCATTGCATAAGGTGCTATATGAAGGCATATTCGGGTTCAGTTTTTCGAGCTCTTTCCAAAGAAATTTTCAGAATTGAGATCGGTCTGTAAATATAGGCAGTACGGGCGTCCAAAGTTTGAACGTTTTTGCCGGATTTCTCGCTTCAGCGATGCATAAGGGGCTATATGAAGGCATATTCAGGTTCAGTTTTTCGAGCTCTTTCCAAAGAAATTTTCATAATTGAGATCGGTCTGTAAATATAGGCAGTACGGGCGTCCAAAGTTTGAACGTTTTTGCCCGTTTTCTCGCTTCAGCAACACATAAAGAGCTATATGAAGGCATATTCGGGTTCAGTTTTTCGAGCTCTTTCCAAAGAAATTTTCAGAATTGAGATCGGTGTGTAAATATAGGCAGTACGGGCGTCCAAAGTTTGAACGTTTTTGCCGGATTTCTCGCTTCAGCGATGCATAAGGGGCTATATGAAGGCATATTCGGGTTCAGTTTTTCGAGCTCTTTCCAAAGATATTTTCAGAATTGAGATCGGTCGGTAAATATAGGCAGTACGGGCGTCCAAAGTTTGAACGTTTTTGCCCGTTTTCTCGCTTCAGCAATGCATAAGGGGCTATATGAAGGCATATTCAGGTTCAGTTTTTCGAGCTCTTTCCAAAGAAATTTTCAGAATTGAGATCGGTCGGTAAATATAGGCAGTACTGGCGTTCAAAGTTTGAACGTTTTTGCCCGTTTTCTCGCTTCAGCAACACATAAAGAGCTATATGAAGGCATATTCGGGTTCAGTTTTTCGAGCTCTTTCCAAAGAAATTTTCAGAATTGAGATCGGTGTGTAAATATAGGCAGTACGGGCGTCCAAAGTTTGAACGTTTTTGCCGGATTTCTCGCTTCAGCGATGCATAAGGGGCTATATGAAGGCATATTCGGGTTCAGTTTTTCGAGCTCTTTCCAAAGATATTTTCAGAATTGAGATCGGTCGGTAAATATAGGCAGTACGGGCGTCCAAAGTTTGAACGTTTTTGCCCGTTTTCTCGCTTCAGCAATGCATAAGGGGCTATATGAAGGCATATTCAGGTTTAGTTTTTCGAGCTCTTTCCAAAGAAATTTTCAGAATTGAGATCGGTCGGTAAATATAGGCAGTACGGGCGTCCAAAGTTTGAACGTTTTTGCCCGTTTTCTCGCTTCAGCAATGCATAAGGGGCTATATGAAGGCATATTCAGGTTCAGTTTTTCGAGCTCTTTCCAAAGAAATTTTCAGAATTGAGATCGGTCGGTAAATATAGGCAGTACTGGCGTTCAAAGTTTGAACGTTTTTGCCCGTTTTCTCGCTTCAGCAACACATAAAGAGCTATATGAAGGCATATTCGGGTTCAGTTTTTCGAGCTCTTTCCAAAGAAATTTTCAGAATTGAGATCGGTGTGTAAATATAGGCAGTACGGGCGTCCAAAGTTTGAACGTTTTTGCCGGATTTCTCGCTTCAGCGATGCATAAGGGGCTATATGAAGGCATATTCGGGTTCAGTTTTTCGAGCTCTTTCCAAAGATATTTTCAGAATTGAGATCGGTCGGTAAATATAGGCAGTACTCTCGTCCAAAGTTTGAACGTTTTTGCCCGTTTTCTCGCTTCAGCAATGCAAAAGGAGCTATATGAAGGCATATTCGGGTTCAGTTTTTCGAGCTCTTTACAAAGAAATTTTCATAATTGAGATCGGTCGGTAAATATAGGCAGTACGGGCGTCCAAAGTTTGAACGTTTTTGCCGGATTTCTCGCTTCAGCGATGCATAAGGGGCTATATGAAGGCATATTCGGGTTCAGTTTTTTGAGCTCTTTCCAATGAAATTTTCAGAATTGAGATCGGTCTGTAAATATAGGCAGTGCGGGCGTCCAAAGTTTGAACATTTTTGCCCATTTTCTCGCTTCAGCATTGCATAAGGTGCTATATGAAGGCATATTCGGGTTCAGTTTTTCGAGCTCTTTCCAAAGAAATTTTCAGAATTGAGATCGGTCTGTAAATATAGGCAGTACGGGCGTCCAAAGTTTGAACGTTTTTGCCCATTTTCTCGCTACAGCATTGCATAAGGTGCTATATGAAGGCATATTCGGGTTCAGTTTTTCGAGCTCTTTCCAAAGAAATTTTCAGAATTGAGATCGGTCTGTAAATATAGGCAGTACGGGCGTCCAAAGTTTGAACGTTTTTGCCGGATTTCTCGCTTCAGCGATGCATAAGGGGCTATATGAAGGCATATTCAGGTTCAGTTTTTCGAGCTCTTTCCAAAGAAATTTTCATAATTGAGATCGGTCTGTAAATATAGGCAGTACGGGCGTCCAAAGTTTGAACGTTTTTGCCCGTTTTCTCGCTTCAGCAACACATAAAGAGCTATATGAAGGCATATTCGGGTTCAGTTTTTCGAGCTCTTTCCAAAGAAATTTTCAGAATTGAGATCGGTGTGTAAATATAGGCAGTACGGGCGTCCAAAGTTTGAACGTTTTTGCCGGATTTCTCGCTTCAGCGATGCATAAGGGGCTATATGAAGGCATATTCGGGTTCAGTTTTTCGAGCTCTTTCCAAAGATATTTTCAGAATTGAGATCGGTCGGTAAATATAGGCAGTACGGGCGTCCAAAGTTTGAACGTTTTTGCCCGTTTTCTCGCTTCAGCAATGCATAAGGGGCTATATGAAGGCATATTCAGGTTCAGTTTTTCGAGCTCTTTCCAAAGAAATTTTCAGAATTGAGATCGGTCGGTAAATATAGGCAGTACTGGCGTTCAAAGTTTGAACGTTTTTGCCCGTTTTCTCGCTTCAGCAACACATAAAGAGCTATATGAAGGCATATTCGGGTTCAGTTTTTCGAGCTCTTTCCAAAGAAATTTTCAGAATTGAGATCGGTGTGTAAATATAGGCAGTACGGGCGTCCAAAGTTTGAACGTTTTTGCCGGATTTCTCGCTTCAGCGATGCATAAGGGGCTATATGAAGGCATATTCGGGTTCAGTTTTTCGAGCTCTTTCCAAAGATATTTTCAGAATTGAGATCGGTCGGTAAATATAGGCAGTACGGGCGTCCAAAGTTTGAACGTTTTTGCCCGTTTTCTCGCTTCAGCAATGCATAAGGGGCTATATGAAGGCATATTCAGGTTTAGTTTTTCGAGCTCTTTCCAAAGAAATTTTCAGAATTGAGATCGGTCGGTAAATATAGGCAGTACGGGCGTCCAAAGTTTGAACGTTTTTGCCCGTTTTCTCGCTTCAGCAATGCATAAGGGGCTATATGAAGGCATATTCAGGTTCAGTTTTTCGAGCTCTTTCCAAAGAAATTTTCAGAATTGAGATCGGTCGGTAAATATAGGCAGTACTGGCGTTCAAAGTTTGAACGTTTTTGCCCGTTTTCTCGCTTCAGCAACACATAAAGAGCTATATGAAGGCATATTCGGGTTCAGTTTTTCGAGCTCTTTCCAAAGAAATTTTCAGAATTGAGATCGGTGTGTAAATATAGGCAGTACGGGCGTCCAAAGTTTGAACGTTTTTGCCGGATTTCTCGCTTCAGCGATGCATAAGGGGCTATATGAAGGCATATTCGGGTTCAGTTTTTCGAGCTCTTTCCAAAGATATTTTCAGAATTGAGATCGGTCGGTAAATATAGGCAGTACTCTCGTCCAAAGTTTGAACGTTTTTGCCCGTTTTCTCGCTTCAGCAATGCAAAAGGAGCTATATGAAGGCATATTCGGGTTCAGTTTTTCGAGCTCTTTACAAAGAAATTTTCATAATTGAGATCGGTCGGTAAATATAGGCAGTACGGGCGTCCAAAGTTTGAACGTTTTTGCCGGATTTCTCGCTTCAGCGATGCATAAGGGGCTATATGAAGGCATATTCGGGTTCAGTTTTTTGAGCTCTTTCCAATGAAATTTTCAGAATTGAGATCGGTCTGTAAATATAGGCAGTACGGGCGTCCAAAGTTTGAACGTTTTTGCCGGATTTCTCGCTTCAGCGATGCATAAGGGGCTATATGAAGGCATATTCGGGTTCAGTTTTTCGAGCTCTTTCCAAAGAAATTTTCATAATTGAGATCGGTCTGTAAATATAGGCAGTACGGGCGTCCAAAGTTTGAACGTTTTTGCCCATTTTCTCGCTTCAGCATTGCATAAGGTGCTATATGAAGGCATATTCGGGTTCAGTTTTTAGAGCTCTTTCCAAAGAAATTTTCAGAATTGAGATCGGTCTGTAAATATAGGCAGTACGGGCGTCCAAAGTTTGAACGTTTTTGCCGGATTTCTCGCTTCAGCGATGCATAAGGGGCTATATGAAGGCATATTCGGGTTCAGTTTTTCGAGCTCTTTCCAAAGAAATTTTCAGAATTGAGATCGGTCGGTAATTATAGGCAGTACTGGCGTCCAAAGTTTGAACGTTTTTGCCCGTTTTCTCGCTTCAGCAATGCATAAGGAGCTATATGAAGGCATGTTCGTGTTCAGTTATTCGAGCTCTTTCCAAAGAAATTTTCAGAATTGAGATCGGTCGGTAAATATAGGCAGTACGGGCGTCCAAAGTTTGAACGTTTTTGCCGGATTTCTCGCTTCAGCGATGCATAAGGGGCTATATGAAGGCATATTCGGGTTCAGTTTTTCGAGCTCTTTCCAACGAAATTTTCATAATTGAGATCGGTCGGTAAATATAGGCAGTACGGGCGTACAAAGTTTGAACGTTTTTGCCCGATTTCTCGCTTCAGCAACACATAAAGAGCTATATGAAGGCATATTCGGGTTCAGTTTTTCGAGCTCTTTCCAAAGATATTTTCAGAATTGAGATCGGTCGGTAAATATAGGCAGTGCTGGCGTCCAAAATTTGAACGTTTTTGCCCGTTTTCTAGCTTCAGCAATGCATAAGGGGCTATATGAAGGCATATTCGGGTTCAGTTTTTCGAGCTCTTTCCAAAGATATTTTCAGAATTGAGATCGGTCGGTAAATATAGGCAGTACGGGCGTCCAAAGTTTGAACGTTTTTGCCCGTTTTCTCGCTTCAGCAATGCATAAGGGGCTATATGAAGGCATATTCAGGTTCAGTTTTTCGAGCTCTTTCCAAAGAAATTTTCAGAATTGAGATCGGTCGGTAAATATAGGCAGTACTGGCGTTCAAAGTTTGAACGTTTTTGCCCGTTTTCTCGCTTCAGCAACACATAAAGAGCTATATGAAGGCATATTCGGGTTCAGTTTTTCGAGCTCTTTCCAAAGAAATTTTCAGAATTGAGATCGGTCTGTAAATATAGGCAGTACGGGCGTCCAAAGTTTGAACGTTTTTGCCGGATTTCTCGCTTCAGCGATGCATAAGGGGCTATATGAAGGCATATTCGGGTTCAGTTTTTCGAGCTCTTTCCAAAGAAATTTTCAGAATTGAGATCGGTCGGTAATTATAGGCAGTACTGGCGTCCAAAGTTTGAACGTTTTTGCCCGTTTTCTCGCTTCAGCAATGCATAAGGAGCTATATAAAGGCATGTTCGTGTTCAGTTATTCGAGCTCTTTCCAAAGAAATTTTCAGAATTGAGATCGGTCGGTAAATATAGGCAGTACGGGCGTCCAAAGTTTGAACGTTTTTGCCGGATTTCTCGCTTCAGCGATGCATAAGGGGCTATATGAAGGCATATTCGGGTTCAGTTTTTCGAGCTCTTTCCAAAGAAATTTTCAGAATTGAGATCGGTCGGTAAATATAGGCAGTACTGGCGTTCAAAGTTTGAACGTTTTTGCCCGTTTTCTCGCTTCAGCAACACATAAAGAGCTATATGAAGGCATATTCGGGTTCAGTTTTTCGAGCTCTTTCCAAAGAAATTTTCAGAATTGAGATCGGTCTGTAAATATAGGCAGTACGGGCGTCCAAAGTTTGAACGTTTTTGCCGGATTTCTCGCTTCAGCGATGCATAAGGGGCTATATGAAGGCATATTCGGGTTCAGTTTTTCGAGCTCTTTCCAAAGAAATTTTCATAATTGAGATCGGTCTGTAAATATAGGCAGTACGGGCGTCCAAAGTTTGAACGTTTTTGCCCATTTTCTCGCTTCAGCATTGCATAAGGTGCTATATGAAGGCATATTCGGGTTCAGTTTTTCGAGCTCTTTCCAAAGAAATTTTCAGAATTGAGATCGGTCTGTAAATATAGGCAGTACGGGCGTCCAAAGTTTGAACGTTTTTGCCGGATTTCTCGCTTCAGCGATGCATAAGGGGCTATATGAAGGCATATTCGGGTTCAGTTTTTCGAGCTCTTTCCAAAGAAATTTTCAGAATTGAGATCGGTCGGTAATTATAGGCAGTACTGGCGTCCAAAGTTTGAACGTTTTTGCCCGTTTTCTCGCTTCAGCAATGCATAAGGAGCTATATGAAGGCATGTTCGTGTTCAGTTATTCGAGCTCTTTCCAAAGAAATTTTCAGAATTGAGATCGGTCGGTAAATATAGGCAGTACGGGCGTCCAAAGTTTGAACGTTTTTGCCGGATTTCTCGCTTCAGCGATGCATAAGGGGCTATATGAAGGCATATTCGGGTTCAGTTTTTCGAGCTCTTTCCAACGAAATTTTCATAATTGAGATCGGTCGGTAAATATAGGCAGTACGGGCGTACAAAGTTTGAACGTTTTTGCCGGATTTCTCGCTTCAGCAACACATAAAGAGCTATATGAAGGCATATTCGGGTTCAGTTTTTCGAGCTCTTTCCAAAGATATTTTCAGAATTGAGATCGGTCGGTAAATATAGGCAGTGCTGGCGTCCAAAATTTGAACGTTTTTGCCCGTTTTCTAGCTTCAGCAATGCATAAGGGGCTATATGAAGGCATATTCGGGTTCAGTTTTTCGAGCTCTTTCCAAAGATATTTTCAGAATTGAGATCGGTCGGTAAATATAGGCAGTACGGGCGTCCAAAGTTTGAACGTTTTTGCCCGTTTTCTCGCTTCAGCAATGCATAAGGGGCTATATGAAGGCATATTCAGGTTCAGTTTTTCGAGCTCTTTCCAAAGAAATTTTCAGAATTGAGATCGGTCGGTAAATATAGGCAGTACTGGCGTTCAAAGTTTGAACGTTTTTGCCCGTTTTCTCGCTTCAGCAACACATAAAGAGCTATATGAAGGCATATTCGGGTTCAGTTTTTCGAGCTCTTTCCAAAGAAATTTTCATAATTGAGATCGGTCTGTAAATATAGGCAGTACGGGCGTCCAAAGTTTGAACGTTTTTGCCGGATTTCTCGCTTCAGCGATGCATAAGGGGCTATATGAAGGCATATTCGGGTTCAGTTTTTCGAGCTCTTTCCAAAGAAATTTTCAGAATTGAGATCGGTCGGTAATTATAGGCAGTACTGGCGTCCAAAGTTTGAACGTTTTTGCCCGTTTTCTCGCTTCAGCAATGCATAAGGAGCTATATAAAGGCATGTTCGTGTTCAGTTATTCGAGCTCTTTCCAAAGAAATTTTCAGAATTGAGATCGGTCGGTAAATATAGGCAGTACGGGCGTCCAAACATTGAACGCTTTTGCCGGATTTCTCGCTTCAGCGATGCATAAGGGGCTATATGAAGGCATATTCAGGTTCAGTTTTTCGAGCTCTTTCCAAAGAAATTTTCAGAATTGAGATCGGTCGGTAAATATAGGCAGTACTGGCGTTCAAAGTTTGAACGTTTTTGCCCGTTTTCTCGCTTCAGCAACACATAAAGAGCTATATGAAGGCATATTCGGGTTCAGTTTTTCGAGCTCTTTCCAAAGAAATTTTCAGAATTGAGATCGGTCTGTAAATATAGGCAGTACGGGCGTCCAAAGTTTGAACGTTTTTGCCGGATTTCTCGCTTCAGCGATGCATAAGGGGCTATATGAAGGCATATTCGGGTTCAGTTTTTCGAGCTCTTTCCAAAGAAATTTTCATAATTGAGATCGGTCTGTAAATATAGGCAGTACGGGCGTCCAAAGTTTGAACGTTTTTGCCCATTTTCTCGCTTCAGCATTGCATAAGGTGCTATATGAAGGCATATTCGGGTTCAGTTTTTCGAGCTCTTTCCAAAGAAATTTTCAGAATTGAGATCGGTCTGTAAATATAGGCAGTACGGGCGTCCAAAGTTTGAACGTTTTTGCCGGATTTCTCGCTTCAGCGATGCATAAGGGGCTATATGAAGGCATATTCGGGTTCAGTTTTTCGAGCTCTTTCCAAAGAAATTTTCAGAATTGAGATCGGTCGGTAATTATAGGCAGTACTGGCGTCCAAAGTTTGAACGTTTTTGCCCGTTTTCTCGCTTCAGCAATGCATAAGGAGCTATATGAAGGCATGTTCGTGTTCAGTTATTCGAGCTCTTTCCAAAGAAATTTTCAGAATTGAGATCGGTCGGTAAATATAGGCAGTACGGGCGTCCAAAGTTTGAACGTTTTTGCCGGATTTCTCGCTTCAGCGAGGCATAAGGGGCTATATGAAGGCATATTCGGGTTCAGTTTTTCGAGCTCTTTCCAACGAAATTTTCATAATTGAGATCGGTCGGTAAATATAGGCAGTACGGGCGTACAAAGTTTGAACGTTTTTGCCCGATTTCTCGCTTCAGCAACACATAAAGAGCTATATGAAGGCATATTCGGGTTCAGTTTTTCGAGCTCTTTCCAAAGATATTTTCAGAATTGAGATCGGTCGGTAAATATAGGCAGTGCTGGCGTCCAAAATTTGAACGTTTTTGCCCGTTTTCTAGCTTCAGCAATGCATAAGGGGCTATATGAAGGCATATTCGGGTTCAGTTTTTCGAGCTCTTTCCAAAGATATTTTCAGAATTGAGATCGGTCGGTAAATATAGGCAGTACGGGCGTCCAAAGTTTGAACGTTTTTGCCCGTTTTCTCGCTTCAGCAATGCATAAGGGGCTATATGAAGGCATATTCAGGTTCAGTTTTTCGAGCTCTTTCCAAAGAAATTTTCAGAATTGAGATCGGTCGGTAAATATAGGCAGTACTGGCGTTCAAATTTTGAACGTTTTTGCCCGTTTTCTCGCTTCAGCAACACATAAAGAGCTATATGAAGGCATATTCGGGTTCAGTTTTTCGAGCTCTTTCCAAAGAAATTTTCAGAATTGAGATCGGTCTGTAAATATAGGCAGTACGGGCGTCCAAAGTTTGAACGTTTTTGCCGGATTTCTCGCTTCAGCGATGCATAAGGGGCTATATGAAGGCATATTCGGGTTCAGTTTTTCGAGCTCTTTCCAAAGAAATTTTCAGAATTGAGATCGGTCGGTAAATATAGGCAGTACGGGCGTCCAAAGTTTGAACGTTTTTGCCGGATTTCTCGCTTCAGCGATACATAAGGGGCTATATGAAGGCATATTCGGGTTCAGTTTTTCGAGCTCTTTCCAACGAAATTTTCATAATTGAGATCGGTCGGTAAATATAGGCAGTACGGGCGTACAAAGTTTGAACGTTTTTGCCCGATTTCTCGCTTCAGCAACACATAAAGAGCTATATGAAGGCATATTCGGGTTCAGTTTTTCGAGCTCTTTCCAAAGATATTTTCAGAATTGAGATCGGTCGGTAAATATAGGCAGTGCTGGCGTCCAAAATTTGAACGTTTTTGCCCGTTTTCTAGCTTCAGCAATGCATAAGGGGCTATATGAAGGCATATTCGGGTTCAGTTTTTGGAGCTCTTTCCAACGAAATTTTCAGAATTGAGATCGGTCGGTAAATAAAGGCAGTACTGGCGTTCAAAGTTTGAACGTTTTTGCCCGTTTTCTCGCTTCAGCAACACATAAAGAGCTATATGAAGGCATATTCGGGTTCAGTTTTTCGAGCTCTTCCCAAAGAAATTTTCAGAATTGAGATCGGTCGGTAAATATAGGCAGTACTGGCGTACAAAGTTTGAACGTTTTTGCCCGTTTTCTCGCTTCAGCAATGCATACGGGGCTTTATGAAGGCATATTTGGGTTCAGTTTTTCGAGCTCTTTCCAAAGAAATTTTCAGAATTGAGATCGGTCGGTAAATATAGGCAGTACGGGCGTCCAAAGTTTGAACGTTTTTGCCGGATTTCTCGCTTCAGCGATGCATAAGGGGCTATATGAAGGCATATTCGGGTTCAGTTTTTCGAGCTCTTTCCAACGAAATTTTCATAATTGAGATCGGTCGGTAAATATAGGCAGTACGGGCGTACAAAGTTTGAACGTTTTTGCCCGATTTCTCGCTTCAGCAACACATAAAGAGCTATATGAAGGCATATTCGGGTTCAGTTTTTCGAGCTCTTTCCAAAGATATTTTCAGAATTGAGATCGGTCGGTAAATATAGGCAGTGCTGGCGTCCAAAATTTGAACGTTTTTGCCCGTTTTCTAGCTTCAGCAATGCATAAGGGGCTATATGAAGGCATATTCGGGTTCAGTTTTTGGAGCTCTTTCCAACGAAATTTTCAGAATTGAGATCGGTCGGTAAATATAGGCAGTACTGGCGTTCAAAGTTTGAACGTTTTTGCCCGTTTTCTCGCTTCAGCAACACATAAAGAGCTATATGAAGGCATATTCGGGTTCAGTTTTTCGAGCTCTTCCCAAAGAAATTTTCAGAATTGAGATCGGTCGGTAAATATAGGCAGTACTGGCGTACAAAGTTTGAACGTTTTTGCCCGTTTTCTCGCTTCAGCAATGCATACGGGGCTTTATGAAGGCATATTTGGGTTCAGTTTTTCGAGCTCTTTCCAAAGAAATTTTCAGAATTGAGATCGGTCGGTAAATATAGGCAGTACGGGCGTCCAAAGTTTGAACGTTTTTGCCGGATTTCTCGCTTCAGCGATGCATAAGGGGCTATATGAAGGCATATTCGGGTTCAGTTTTTCGAGCTCTTTCCAACGAAATTTTCATAATTGAGATCGGTCGGTAAATATAGGCAGTACGGGCGTACAAAGTTTGAACGTTTTTGCCCGATTTCTCGCTTCAGCAACACATAAAGAGCTATATGAAGGCATATTCGGGTTCAGTTTTTCGAGCTCTTTCCAAGGATATTTTCAGAATTGAGATCGGTCGGTAAATATAGGCAGTGCTTGCGTCCAAAATTTGAACGTTTTTGCCCGTTTTCTCGCTTCAGCAATGCATAAGGGGCTATATGAAGGCATATTCGGGTTCAGTTTTTGGAGCTCTTTCCAACGAAATTTTCATAATTGAGATCGGTCTGTAAATATAGGCAGTACGGGCGTCCAAAGTTTGAACGTTTTTGCCCATTTTCTCGCTTCAGCATTGCATAAGGTGCTATATGAAGGCATATTCGGGTTCAGTTTTTCGAGCTCTTTCCAAAGAAATTTTCAGAATTGAGATCGGTCTGTAAATATAGGCAGTACGGGCGTCCAAAGTTTGAACGTTTTTGCCGGATTTCTCGCTTCAGCGATGCATAAGGGGCTATATGAAGGCATGTTCGTGTTCAGTTTTTCGAGCTCTTTCCAAAGAAATTTTCAGAATTGAGATCGGTCGGTAAATATAGGCAGTACGGGCGTCCAAAGTTTGAACGTTTTTGCCGGATTTCTCGCTTCAGCGATGCATAAGGGGCTATATGAAGGCATATTCGGGTTCAGTTTTTCGAGCTCTTTCCAACGAAATTTTCATAATTGAGATCGGTCGGTAAATATAGGCAGTACGGGCGTACAAAGTTTGAACGTTTTTGCCCGATTTCTCGCTTCAGCAACACATAAAGAGCTATATGAAGGCATATTCGGGTTCAGTTTTTCGAGCTCTTTCCAAATATATTTTCAGAATTGAGATCGGTCGGTAAATATAGGCAGTGCTGGCGTCCAAAATTTGAACGTTTTTGCCCGTTTTCTCGCTTCAGCAATGCATAAGGGGCTATATGAAGGCATATTCGGGTTCAGTTTTTGGAGCTCTTTCCAACGAAATTTTCAGAATTGAGATCGGTCGGTAAATATAGGCAGTACTGGCGTTCAAAGTTTGAACGTTTTTGCCCGTTTTCTCGCTTCAGCAACACATAAAGAGCTATATGAAGGCATATTCGGGTTCAGTTTTTCGAGCTCTTTCCAAAGAAATTTTCAGAATTGAGATCGGTCGGTAAATATAGGCAGTACTGGCGTACAAAGTTTGAACGTTTTTGCCCGTTTTCTCGCTTCAGCAATGCATACGGGGCTTTATGAAGGCATATTTGGGTTCAGTTTTTCGAGCTCTTTCCAAAGAAATTTTCAGAATTGAGATCGGTCGGTAAATATAGGCAGTACTGGCGTCCAAAGTTTGAACGTTTTTGCCCGTTTTCTCGCTTCAGCAATGCATAAGGGGCTATATGAAGGCATATTCGGGTTCAGTTTTTCGAGCTCTTTCCAAAGAAATTTTCAGAATTGAGATCGGTCTGTAAATATAGGCAGTACGGGCGTCCAAAGTTTGAACGTTTTTGCCGGATTTCTCGCTTCAGCAATGCATAAGGGGCTATATGAAGGCATATTCGGGTTCAGTTTTTCGAGCTCTTTCCAAAGAAATTTTCATAATTGAGATCGGTCTGTAAATATAGGCAGTACGGGCGTCCAAAGTTTGAACGTTTTTGCCCATTTTCTCGCTTCACCATTGCATAAGGTGCTATATGAAGGCATATTCGGGTTCAGTTTTTCGAGCTCTTTCCAAAGAAATTTTCAGAATTGAGATCGGTCTGTAAATATAGGCAGTACGGGCGTCCAAAGTTTGAACGTTTTTGCCGGATTTCTCGCTTCAGCGATGCATAAGGGGCTATATGAAGGCATATTCGGGTTCAGTTTTTCGAGCTCTTTCCAAAGAAATTTTCATAATTGAGATCGGTCTGTAAATATAGGCAGTACGGGCGTCCAAAGTTTGAACGTTTTTGCCCATTTTCTCGCTTCGGCATTGCATAAGGTGCTATATGAAGGCATATTCGGGTTCAGTTTTTCGAGCTCTTTCCAAAGAAATTTTCAGAATTGAGATCGGTCGGTAATTATAGGCAGTGCTGGCGTCCAAAATTTGAACGTTTTTGCCCGTTTTCTCGCTTCAGCAACACATAAAGAGCTATATGAAGGCATATTCGGGTTCAGTTTTTCGAGCTCTTTCCAAAGAAATTTTCAGAATTGAGATCGGTCGGTAAATATAGGCAGTACTGGCGTACAAAGTTTGAACGTTTTTGCCCGTTTTCTCGCTTCAGCAATGCATACGGGGCTTTATGAAGGCATATTTGGGTTCAGTTTTTCGAGCTCTTTCCAAAGAAATTTTCAGAATTGAGATCGGTCGGTAAATATAGGCAGTACTGGCGTCCAAAGTTTGAACGTTTTTGCCCGTTTTCTCGCTTCAGCAATGCATAAGGAGCTATATGAAGGCATATTCGGGTTCAGTTTTTCGAGCTCTTTCCAAAGAAATTTTCAGAATTGAGATCGGTCGGTAAATACAGGCAGTACGGGCGTCCAAAGTTTGAACGTTTTTGCCGGATTTCTCGCTTCAGCAATGCATAAGGGGCTATATGAAGGCATATTCGGGTTCAGTTTTTCGAGCTCTTTCCAAAGAAATTTTCATAATTGAGATCGGTCTGTAAATATAGGCAGTACGGGCGTCCAAAGTTTGAACGTTTTTGCCCATTTTCTCGCTTCAGCATTGCATAAGGTGCTATATGAAGGCATATTCGGGTTCAGTTTTTCGAGCTCTTTCCAAAGAAATTTTCAGAATTGAGATCGGTCTGTAAATATAGGCAGTACGGGCGTCCAAAGTTTGAACGTTTTTGCCGGATTTCTCGCTTCAGCGATGCATAAGGGGCTATATGAAGGCATATTCGGGTTCAGTTTTTCGAGCTCTTTCCAAAGAAATTTTCATAATTGAGATCGGTCTGTAAATATAGGCAGTACGGGCGTCCAAAGTTTGAACGTTTTTGCCCATTTTCTCGCTTCGGCATTGCATAAGGTGCTATATGAAGGCATATTCGGGTTCAGTTTTTCGAGCTCTTTCCAAAGAAATTTTCAGAATTGAGATCGGTCGGTAATTATAGGCAGTGCTGGCGTCCAAAATTTGAACGTTTTTGCCCGTTTTCTCGCTTCAGCAATGCATAAGGGGCTATATGAAGGCATATTCGGGTTCAGTTTTTGGAGCTCTTTCCAACGAAATTTTCAGAATTGAGATCGGTCGGTAAATATAGGCAGTACTGGCGTTCAAAGTTTGAACGTTTTTGCCCGTTTTCTCGCTTCAGCAACACATAAAGAGCTATATGAAGGCATATTCGGGTTCAGTTTTTCGAGCTCTTTCCAAAGAAATTTTCAGAATTGAGATCGGTCGGTAAATATACGCAGTACTGGCGTACAAAGTTTGAACGTTTTTGCCCGTTTTCTCGCTTCAGCAATGCATACGGGGCTTTATGAAGGCATATTTGGGTTCAGTTTTTGGAGCTCTTTCCAAAGAAATTTTCAGAATTGAGATCGGTCGGTAAATATAGGCAGTACTGGCGTCCAAAGTTTGAAGGTTTTTGCCCGTTTTCTCGCTTCAGCAATGCATAAGGAGCTATATGAAGGCATATTCGGGTTCAGTTTTTCGAGCTCTTTCCAAAGAAATTTTCATAATTGAGATCGGTCTGTAAATATAGGCAGTACTGGCGTACAAAGTTTGAACGTTTTTGCCCGTTTTCTCGCTTCAGCAATGCATACGGGGCTTTATGAAGGCATATTTGGGTTCAGTTTTTCGAGCTCTTTCCAAAGAAATTTTCAGAATTGAGATCGGTCTGTAAATATAGGCAGTACGGGCGTCCAAAGTTTGAACGTTTTTGCCGGATTTCTCGCTTCAGCGATGCATAAGGGGCTATATGAAGGCATATTCGGGTTCAGTTTTTCGAGCTCTTTCCAAACAAATTTTCATAATTGAGATCGGTCTGTAAATATAGGCAGTACGGGCGTCCAAAGTTTGAACGTTTTTGCCCATTTTCTCGCTTCAGTATTGCATAAGGTGCTATATGAAGGCATATTCGGGTTCAGTTTTTCGAGCTCTTTCCAAAGAAATTTTCAGAATTGAGATCGGTCGGTAAATATAGGCAGTGCTGGCGTCCAAAATTTGAACGTTTTTGCCCGTTTTCTCGCTTCAGCAATGCATAAGGGGCTATATGAAGGCATATTCGGGTTCAGTTTTTGGAGCTCTTTCCAACGAAATTTTCAGAATTGAGATCGGTCGGTAAATATAGGCAGTACTGGCGTTCAAAGTTTGAACGTTATTTCCCGTTTTCTCGCTTCAGCAACACATAAAGAGCTATATGAAGGCATATTCGGGTTCAGTTTTTCGAGCTCTTTCCAAAGAAATTTTCAGAATTGAGATCGGTCGGTAAATACAGGCAGTACGGGCGTCCAAAGTTTGAACGTTTTTGCCGGATTTCTCGCTTCAGCAATGCATAAGGGGCTATATGAAGGCATATTCGGGTTCAGTTTTTCGAGCTCTTTCCAAAGAAATTTTCATAATTGAGATCGGTCTGTAAATATAGGCAGTACGGGCGTCCAAAGTTTGAACGTTTTTGCCCATTTTCTCGCTTCAGCATTGCATAAGGTGCTATATGAAGGCATATTCGGGTTCAGTTTTTCGAGCTCTTTCCAAAGAAATTTTCAGAATTGAGATCGGTCTGTAAATATAGGCAGTACGGGCGTCCAAAGTTTGAACGTTTTTGCCGGATTTCTCGCTTCAGCGATGCATAAGGGGCTATATGAAGGCATATTCGGGTTCAGTTTTTCGAGCTCTTTCCAAAGAAATTTTCATAATTGAGATCGGTCTGTAAATATAGGCAGTACGGGCGTCCAAAGTTTGAACGTTTTTGCCCATTTTCTCGCTTCGGCATTGCATAAGGTGCTATATGAAGGCATATTCGGGTTCAGTTTTTCGAGCTCTTTCCAAAGAAATTTTCAGAATTGAGATCGGTCGGTAATTATAGGCAGTGCTGGCGTCCAAAATTTGAACGTTTTTGCCCGTTTTCTCGCTTCAGCAATGCATAAGGGGCTATATGAAGGCATATTCGGGTTCAGTTTTTGGAGCTCTTTCCAACGAAATTTTCAGAATTGAGATCGGTCGGTAAATATAGGCAGTACTGGCGTTCAAAGTTTGAACGTTTTTGCCCGTTTTCTCGCTTCAGCAACACATAAAGAGCTATATGAAGGCATATTCGGGTTCAGTTTTTCGAGCTCTTTCCAAAGAAATTTTCAGAATTGAGATCGGTCGGTAAATATACGCAGTACTGGCGTACAAAGTTTGAACGTTTTTGCCCGTTTTCTCGCTTCAGCAATGCATACGGGGCTTTATGAAGGCATATTTGGGTTCAGTTTTTGGAGCTCTTTCCAAAGAAATTTTCAGAATTGAGATCGGTCGGTAAATATAGGCAGTACTGGCGTCCAAAGTTTGAAGGTTTTTGCCCGTTTTCTCGCTTCAGCAATGCATAAGGAGCTATATGAAGGCATATTCGGGTTCAGTTTTTCGAGCTCTTTCCAAAGAAATTTTCATAATTGAGATCGGTCTGTAAATATAGGCAGTACTGGCGTACAAAGTTTGAACGTTTTTGCCCGTTTTCTCGCTTCAGCAATGCATACGGGGCTTTATGAAGGCATATTTGGGTTCAGTTTTTCGAGCTCTTTCCAAAGAAATTTTCAGAATTGAGATCGGTCTGTAAATATAGGCAGTACGGGCGTCCAAAGTTTGAACGTTTTTGCCGGATTTCTCGCTTCAGCGATGCATAAGGGGCTATATGAAGGCATATTCGGGTTCAGTTTTTCGAGCTCTTTCCAAACAAATTTTCATAATTGAGATCGGTCTGTAAATATAGGCAGTACGGGCGTCCAAAGTTTGAACGTTTTTGCCCATTTTCTCGCTTCAGTATTGCATAAGGTGCTATATGAAGGCATATTCGGGTTCAGTTTTTCGAGCTCTTTCCAAAGAAATTTTCAGAATTGAGATCGGTCGGTAAATATAGGCAGTGCTGGCGTCCAAAATTTGAACGTTTTTGCCCGTTTTCTCGCTTCAGCAATGCATAAGGGGCTATATGAAGGCATATTCGGGTTCAGTTTTTGGAGCTCTTTCCAACGAAATTTTCAGAATTGAGATCGGTCGGTAAATATAGGCAGTACTGGCGTTCAAAGTTTGAACGTTATTTCCCGTTTTCTCGCTTCAGCAACACATAAAGAGCTATATGAAGGCATATTCGGGTTCAGTTTTTCGAGCTCTTTCCAAAGAAATTTTCAGAATTGAGATCGGTCGGTAAATATAGGCAGTACTGGCGTCCAAAGTTTGAAGGTTTTTGCCCGTTTTCTCGCTTCAGCAATGCATAAGGAGCTATATGAAGGCATATTCGGGTTCAGTTTTTCGAGCTCTTTCCAAAGAAATTTTCATAATTGAGATCGGTCTGTAAATATAGGCAGTACGGGCGTCCAAAGTTTGAACGTTTTTGCCCATTTTCTCGCTTCAGTATTGCATAAGGTGCTATATGAAGGCATATTCGGGTTCAGTTTTTCGAGCTCTTTCCAAAGAAATTTTCATAATTGAGATCGGTCTGTAAATATAGGCAGTACGGGCGTCCAAAGTTTGAACGTTTTTGCCCATTTTCTCGCTTCAGTATTGCATAAGGTGCTATATGAAGGCATATTCGGGTTCAGTTTTTTGAGCTCTTTCCAAAGAAATTTTCATAATTGAGATCGGTCTGTAAATATAGGCAGTACGGGCGTCCAAAGTTTGAACGTTTTTGCCCATTTTCTCGCTTCAGCATTGCATAAGGTGCTATATGAAGGCATATTCGGGTTCAGTTTTTCGAGCTCTTTCCAAAGAAATTTTCAGAATTGAGATCGGTCGGTAAATATAGGCAGTACTGGCGTCCAAAGTTTGAAGGTTTTTGCCCGTTTTCTCGCTTCAGCAATGCATAAGGAGCTATATGAAGGCATATTCGGGTTCAGTTTTTCGAGCTCTTTCCAAAGAAATTTTCATAATTGAGATCGGTCTGTAAATATAGGCAGTACTGGCGTACAAAGTTTGAACGTTTTTGCCCGTTTTCTCGCTTCAGCAATGCATACGGGGCTTTATGAAGGCATATTTGGGTTCAGTTTTTCGAGCTCTTTCCAAAGAAATTTTCAGAATTGAGATCGGTCTGTAAATATAGGCAGTACGGGCGTCCAAAGTTTGAACGTTTTTGCCGGATTTCTCGCTTCAGCGATGCATAAGGGGCTATATGAAGGCATATTCGGGTTCAGTTTTTCGAGCTCTTTCCAAACAAATTTTCATAATTGAGATCGGTCTGTAAATATAGGCAGTACGGGCGTCCAAAGTTTGAACGTTTTTGCCCATTTTCTCGCTTCAGCATTGCATAAGGTGCTATATGAAGGCATATTCGGGTTCAGTTTTTCGAGCTCTTTCCAAAGAAATTTTCATAATTGAGATCGGTCTGTAAATATAGGCAGTACGGGCGTCCAAAGTTTGAACGTTTTTGCCCATTTTCTCGCTTCAGCATTGCATAAGGTGCTATATGAAGGCATATTCGGGTTCAGTTTTTCGAGCTCTTTCCAAAGAAATTTTCAGAATTGAGATCGGTCTGTAAATATAGGCAGTACGGGCGTCCAAAGTTTGAACGTTTTTGCCGGATTTCTCGCTTCAGCGATGCATAAGGGGCTATATGAAGGCATATTCGGGTTCAGTTTTTCGAGCTCTTTCCAAAGAAATTTTCATAATTGAGATCGGTCTGTAAATATAGGCAGTACGGGCGTCCAAAGTTTGAACGTTTTTGCCCATTTTCTCGCTTCAGCATTGCATAAGGTGCTATATGAAGGCATATTCGGGTTCAGTTTTTCGAGCTCTTTCCAAAGAAATTTTCAGAATTGAGATCGGTCGGTAATTATAGGCAGTACTGGCGTCCAAAGTTTGAACGTTTTTGCCCGTTTTCTCGCTTCAGCAATGCATACGGAGCTATATGAAGGCATGTTCGTGTTCAGTTATTCGAGCTCTTTCCAAAGAAATTTTCAGAATTGAGATCGGTCGGTAAATATAGGCAGTACGGGCGTCCAAAGTTTGAACGTTTTTGCCGGATTTCTCGCTTCAGCGATGCATAAGGGGCTATATGAAGGCATATTCGGGTTCAGTTTTTCGAGCTCTTTCCAAAGAAATTTTCATAATTGAGATCGGTCTGTAAATATAGGCAGTACGGGCGTCCAAAGTTTGATTGTTTTTGCCCATTTTCTCGCTTCAGTATTGCATAAGGTGCTATTTGAAGGCATATTCGGGTTCAGTTTTTCGAGCTCTTTCCAAAGAAATTTTCAGAATTGAGATCGGTCTGTAAATATAGGCAGTACGGGCGTCCAAAGTTTGAACGTTTTTGCCGGATTTCTCGCTTCAGCGATGCATAAGGGGCTATATGAAGGCATATTCGGGTTCAGTTTTTCGAGCTCTTTCCAAAGAAATTTTCATAATTGAGATCGGTCTGTAAATATAGGCAGTACGGGCGTCCAAAGTTTGAACGTTTTTGCCCATTTTCTCGCTTCAGCATTGCATAAGGTGCTATATGAAGGCATATTCGGGTTCAGTTTTTCGAGCTCTTTCCAAAGAAATTTTCAGAATTGAGATCGGTCGGTAAATATAGGCAGTACTGGCGTCCAAAGTTTGAACGTTTTTGCCCGTTTTCTCGCTTCAGCAATGCATAAGGAGCTATATGAAGGCATATTCGGGTTCAGTTTTTCGAGCTCTTTCCAAAGAAATTTTCAGAATTGAGATCGGTCGGTAAATACAGGCAGTACGGGCGTCCAAAGTTTGAACGTTTTTGCCGGATTTCTCGCTTCAGCGATGCATAAGGGGCTATATGAAGGCATATTCGGGTTCAGTTTTTCGAGCTCTTTCCAAACAAATTTTCATAATTGAGATCGGTCTGTAAATATAGGCAGTACGGGCGTCCAAAGTTTGAACGTTTTTGCCCATTTTCTCGCTTCAGCATTGCATAAGGTGCTATATGAAGGCATATTCGGGTTCAGTTTTTCGAGCTCTTTCCAAAGAAATTTTCATAATTGAGATCGGTCTGTAAATATAGGCAGTACGGGCGTCCAAAGTTTGAACGTTTTTGCCGGATTTCTCGCTTCAGCGATGCATAAGGGGCTATATGAAGGCATATTCGGGTTCAGTTTTTCGAGCTCTTTCCAAACAAATTTTCATAATTGAGATCGGTCTGTAAATATAGGCAGTACGGGCGTCCAAAGTTTGAACGTTTTTGCCCATTTTCTCGCTTCAGCATTGCATAAGGTGCTATATGAAGGCATATTCGGGTTCAGTTTTTCGAGCTCTTTCCAAAGAAATTTTCATAATTGAGATCGGTCTGTAAATATAGGCAGTACGGGCGTCCAAAGTTTGAACGTTTTTGCCCATTTTCTCGCTTCAGCATTGCATAAGGTGCTATATGAAGGCATATTCGGGTTCAGTTTTTCGAGCTCTTTCCAAAGAAATTTTCATAATTGAGATCGGTCTGTAAATATAGGCAGTACGGGCGTCCAAAGTTTGAACGTTTTTGCCGGATTTCTCGCTTCAGCGATGCATAAGGGGCTATATGAAGGCATATTCGGGTTCAGTTTTTCGAGCTCTTTCCAAACAAATTTTCATAATTGAGATCGGTCTGTAAATATAGGCAGTACGGGCGTCCAAAGTTTGAACGTTTTTGCCCATTTTCTCGCTTCAGCATTGCATAAGGTGCTATATGAAGGCATATTCGGGTTCAGTTTTTCGAGCTCTTTCCAAAGAAATTTTCATAATTGAGATCGGTCTGTAAATATAGGCAGTACGGGCGTCCAAAGTTTGAACGTTTTTGCCCATTTTCTCGCTTCAGCATTGCATAAGGTGCTATATGAAGGCATATTCGGGTTCAGTTTTTCGAGCTCTTTCCAAAGAAATTTTCAGAATTGAGATCGGTCGGTAAATATAGGCAGTACTGGCGTCCAAAGTTTGAACGTTTTTGCCCGTTTTCTCGCTTCAGCAATGCATAAGGAGCTATATGAAGGCATATTCGGGTTCAGTTTTTCGAGCTCTTTCCAAAGAAATTTTCAGAATTGAGATCGGTCGGTAAATACAGGCAGTACGGGCGTCCAAAGTTTGAACGTTTTTGCCGGATTTCTCGCTTCAGCGATGCATAAGGGGCTATATGAAGGCATATTCGGGTTCAGTTTTTCGAGCTCTTTCCAAACAAATTTTCATAATTGAGATCGGTCTGTAAATATAGGCAGTACGGGCGTCCAAAGTTTGAACGTTTTTGCCCATTTTCTCGCTTCAGCATTGCATAAGGTGCTATATGAAGGCATATTCGGGTTCAGTTTTTCGAGCTCTTTCCAAAGAAATTTTCATAATTGAGATCGGTCTGTAAATATAGGCAGTACGGGCGTCCAAAGTTTGAACGTTTTTGCCGGATTTCTCGCTTCAGCGATGCATAAGGGGCTATATGAAGGCATATTCGGGTTCAGTTTTTCGAGCTCTTTCCAAACAAATTTTCATAATTGAGATCGGTCTGTAAATATAGGCAGTACGGGCGTCCAAAGTTTGAACGTTTTTGCCCATTTTCTCGCTTCAGCATTGCATAAGGTGCTATATGAAGGCATATTCGGGTTCAGTTTTTCGAGCTCTTTCCAAAGAAATTTTCATAATTGAGATCGGTCTGTAAATATAGGCAGTACGGGCGTCCAAAGTTTGAACGTTTTTGCCCATTTTCTCGCTTCAGCATTGCATAAGGTGCTATATGAAGGCATATTCGGGTTCAGTTTTTCGAGCTCTTTCCAAAGAAATTTTCATAATTGAGATCGGTCTGTAAATATAGGCAGTACGGGCGTCCAAAGTTTGAACGTTTTTGCCGGATTTCTCGCTTCAGCGATGCATAAGGGGCTATATGAAGGCATATTCGGGTTCAGTTTTTCGAGCTCTTTCCAAACAAATTTTCATAATTGAGATCGGTCTGTAAATATAGGCAGTACGGGCGTCCAAAGTTTGAACGTTTTTGCCCATTTTCTCGCTTCAGCATTGCATAAGGTGCTATATGAAGGCATATTCGGGTTCAGTTTTTCGAGCTCTTTCCAAAGAAATTTTCATAATTGAGATCGGTCTGTAAATATAGGCAGTACGGGCGTCCAAAGTTTGAACGTTTTTGCCCATTTTCTCGCTTCAGCATTGCATAAGGTGCTATATGAAGGCATATTCGGGTTCAGTTTTTCGAGCTCTTTCCAAAGAAATTTTCAGAATTGAGATCGGTCGGTAAATATAGGCAGTACTGGCGTCCAAAGTTTGAACGTTTTTGCCCGTTTTCTCGCTTCAGCAATGCATAAGGAGCTATATGAAGGCATATTCGGGTTCAGTTTTTCGAGCTCTTTCCAAAGAAATTTTCAGAATTGAGATCGGTCGGTAAATACAGGCAGTACGGGCGTCCAAAGTTTGAACGTTTTTGCCGGATTTCTCGCTTCAGCGATGCATAAGGGGCTATATGAAGGCATATTCGGGTTCAGTTTTTCGAGCTCTTTCCAAACAAATTTTCATAATTGAGATCGGTCTGTAAATATAGGCAGTACGGGCGTCCAAAGTTTGAACGTTTTTGCCCATTTTCTCGCTTCAGCATTGCATAAGGTGCTATATGAAGGCATATTCGGGTTCAGTTTTTCGAGCTCTTTCCAAAGAAATTTTCATAATTGCGATCGGTCTGTAAATATAGGCAGTACGGGCGTCCAAAGTTTGAACGTTTTTGCCGGATTTCTCGCTTCAGCGATGCATAAGGGGCTATATGAAGGCATATTCGGGTTCAGTTTTTCGAGCTCTTTCCAAACAAATTTTCATAATTGAGATCGGTCTGTAAATATAGGCAGTACGGGCGTCCAAAGTTTGAACGTTTTTGCCCATTTTCTCGCTTCAGCATTGCATAAGGTGCTATATGAAGGCATATTCGGGTTCAGTTTTTCGAGCTCTTTCCAAAGAAATTTTCATAATTGAGATCGGTCTGTAAATATAGGCAGTACGGGCGTCCAAAGTTTGAACGTTTTTGCCGGATTTCTCGCTTCAGCGATGCATAAGGGGCTATATGAAGGCATATTCGGGTTCAGTTTTTCGAGCTCTTTCCAAACAAATTTTCATAATTGAGATCGGTCTGTAAATATAGGCAGTACGGGCGTCCAAAGTTTGAACGTTTTTGCCCATTTTCTCGCTTCAGCATTGCATAAGGTGCTATATGAAGGCATATTCGGGTTCAGTTTTTCGAGCTCTTTCCAAAGAAATTTTCATAATTGAGATCGGTCTGTAAATATAGGCAGTACGGGCGTCCAAAGTTTGAACGTTTTTGCCCATTTTCTCGCTTCAGCATTGCATAAGGTGCTATATGAAGGCATATTCGGGTTCAGTTTTTCGAGCTCTTTCCAAAGAAATTTTCATAATTGAGATCGGTCTGTAAATATAGGCAGTACGGGCGTCCAAAGTTTGAACGTTTTTGCCGGATTTCTCGCTTCAGCGATGCATAAGGGGCTATATGAAGGCATATTCGGGTTCAGTTTTTCGAGCTCTTTCCAAACAAATTTTCATAATTGAGATCGGTCTGTAAATATAGGCAGTACGGGCGTCCAAAGTTTGAACGTTTTTGCCCATTTTCTCGCTTCAGCATTGCATAAGGTGCTATATGAAGGCATATTCGGGTTCAGTTTTTCGAGCTCTTTCCAAAGAAATTTTCATAATTGAGATCGGTCTGTAAATATAGGCAGTACGGGCGTCCAAAGTTTGAACGTTTTTGCCCATTTTCTCGCTTCAGCATTGCATAAGGTGCTATATGAAGGCATATTCGGGTTCAGTTTTTCGAGCTCTTTCCAAAGAAATTTTCAGAATTGAGATCGGTCGGTAAATATAGGCAGTACTGGCGTCCAAAGTTTGAACGTTTTTGCCCGTTTTCTCGCTTCAGCAATGCATAAGGAGCTATATGAAGGCATATTCGGGTTCAGTTTTTCGAGCTCTTTCCAAAGAAATTTTCAGAATTGAGATCGGTCGGTAAATACAGGCAGTACGGGCGTCCAAAGTTTGAACGTTTTTGCCGGATTTCTCGCTTCAGCGATGCATAAGGGGCTATATGAAGGCATATTCGGGTTCAGTTTTTCGAGCTCTTTCCAAACAAATTTTCATAATTGAGATCGGTCTGTAAATATAGGCAGTACGGGCGTCCAAAGTTTGAACGTTTTTGCCCATTTTCTCGCTTCAGCATTGCATAAGGTGCTATATGAAGGCATATTCGGGTTCAGTTTTTCGAGCTCTTTCCAAAGAAATTTTCATAATTGCGATCGGTCTGTAAATATAGGCAGTACGGGCGTCCAAAGTTTGAACGTTTTTGCCGGATTTCTCGCTTCAGCGATGCATAAGGGGCTATATGAAGGCATATTCGGGTTCAGTTTTTCGAGCTCTTTCCAAACAAATTTTCATAATTGAGATCGGTCTGTAAATATAGGCAGTACGGGCGTCCAAAGTTTGAACGTTTTTGCCCATTTTCTCGCTTCAGCATTGCATAAGGTGCTATATGAAGGCATATTCGGGTTCAGTTTTTCGAGCTCTTTCCAAAGAAATTTTCATAATTGAGATCGGTCTGTAAATATAGGCAGTACGGGCGTCCAAAGTTTGAACGTTTTTGCCCATTTTCTCGCTTCAGCATTGCATAAGGTGCTATATGAAGGCATATTCGGGTTCAGTTTTTCGAGCTCTTTCCAAAGAAATTTTCATAATTGAGATCGGTCTGTAAATATAGGCAGTACGGGCGTCCAAAGTTTGAACGTTTTTGCCGGATTTCTCGCTTCAGCGATGCATAAGGGGCTATATGAAGGCATATTCGGGTTCAGTTTTTCGAGCTCTTTCCAAACAAATTTTCATAGTTGAGATCGGTCTGTAAATATAGGCAGTACGGGCGTCCAAAGTTTGAACGTTTTTGCCCATTTTCTCGCTTCAGCATTGCATAAGGTGCTATATGAAGGCATATTCGGGTTCAGTTTTTCGAGCTCTTTCCAAAGAAATTTTCATAATTGAGATCGGTCTGTAAATATAGGCAGTACGGGCGTCCAAAGTTTGAACGTTTTTGCCCATTTTCTCGCTTCAGCATTGCATAAGGTGCTATATGAAGGCATATTCGGGTTCAGTTTTTCGAGCTCTTTCCAAAGAAATTTTCAGAATTGAGATCGGTCTGTAAATATAGGCAGTACGGGCGTCCAAAGTTTGAACGTTTTTGCCGGATTTCTCGCTTCAGCAATGCATAAGGAGCTATATGAAGGCATATTCGGGTTCAGTTTTTCGAGCTCTTTCCAAAGAAATTTTCATAATTGAGATCGGTCTGTAAATATAGGCAGTACGGGCGTCCAAAGTTTGAACGTTTTTGCCCATTTTCTCGCTTCAGTATTGCATAAGGTGCTATTTGAAGGCATATTCGGGTTCAGTTTTTCGAGCTCTTTCCAAAGAAATTTTCAGAATTGAGATCGGTCTGTAAATATAGGCAGTACGGGCGTCCAAAGTTTGAACGTTTTTGCCGGATTTCTCGCTTCAGCGATGCATAAGGGGCTATATGAAGGCATATTCGGGTTCAGTTTTTCGAGCTCTTTCCAAAGAAATTTTCATAATTGAGATCGGTCTGTAAATATAGGCAGTACGGGCGTCCAAAGTTTGAACGTTTTTGCCGGATTTCTCGCTTCAGCGATGCATAAGGGGCTATATGAAGGCATATTCGGGTTCAGTTTTTCGAGCTCTTTCCAAAGAAATTTTCAGAATTGAGATCGGTCGGTAAATATAGGCAGTACTGGCGTCCAAAGTTTGAACGTTTTTGCCCGTTTTCTCGCTTCAGCAATGCATAAGGAGCTATATGAAGGCATATTCGGGTTCAGTTTTTCGAGCTCTTTCCAAAGAAATTTTCAGAATTGAGATCGGTCGGTAAATACAGGCAGTACGGGCGTCCAAAGTTTGAACGTTTTTGCCGGATTTCTCGCTTCAGCGATGCATAAGGGGCTATATGAAGGCATATTCGGGTTCAGTTTTTCGAGCTCTTTCCAAACAAATTTTCATAATTGAGATCGGTCTGTAAATATAGGCAGTACGGGCGTCCAAAGTTTGAACGTTTTTGCCCATTTTCTCGCTTCAGCATTGCATAAGGTGCTATATGAAGGCATATTCGGGTTCAGTTTTTCGAGCTCTTTCCAAAGAAATTTTCATAATTGAGATCGGTCTGTAAATATAGGCAGTACGGGCGTCCAAAGTTTGAACGTTTTTGCCCATTTTCTCGCTTCAGCATTGCATAAGGTGCTATATGAAGGCATATTCGGGTTCAGTTTTTCGAACTCTTTCCAAAGAAATTTTCAGAATTGAGATCGGTCTGTAAATATAGGCAGTACGGGCGTCCAAAGTTTGAACGTTTTTGCCGGATTTCTCGCTTCAGCGATGCATAAGGGGCTATATGAAGGCATATTCGGGTTCAGTTTTTCGAGCTCTTTCCAAAGAAATTTTCATAATTGAGATCGGTCTGTAAATATAGGCAGTACGGGCGTCCAAAGTTTGAACGTTTTTGCCCATTTTCTCGCTTCAGCATTGCATAAGGTGCTATATGAAGGCATATTCGGGTTCAGTTTTTCGAGCTCTTTCCAAAGAAATTTTCAGAATTGAGATCGGTCGGTAATTATAGGCAGTACTGGCGTCCAAAGTTTGAACGTTTTTGCCCGTTTTCTCGCTTCAGCAATGCATACGGAGCTATATGAAGGCATGTTCGTGTTCAGTTATTCGAGCTCTTTCCAAAGAAATTTTCAGAATTGAGATCGGTCGGTAAATATAGGCAGTACGGGCGTCCAAAGTTTGAACGTTTTTGCCGGATTTCTCGCTTCAGCGATGCATAAGGGGCTATATGAAGGCATATTCGGGTTCAGTTTTTCGAGCTCTTTCCAAAGAACTTTTCATAATTGAGATCGGTCTGTAAATATAGGCAGTACGGGCGTCCAAAGTTTGAACGTTTTTGCCCATTTTCTCGCTTCAGCATTGCATAAGGTGCTATATGAAGGCATATTCGGGTTCAGTTTTTCGAGCTCTTTCCAAAGAAATTTTCAGAATTGAGATCGGTCTGTAAATATAGGCAGTACGGGCGTCCAAAGTTTGAACGTTTTTGCCCATTTTCTCGCTTCAGCATTGCATAAGGTGCTATATGAAGGCATATTCGGGTTCAGTTTTTCGAGCTCTTTCCAAAGAAATTTTCAGAATTGAGATCGGTCTGTAAATATAGGCAGTACGGGCGTCCAAAGTTTGAACGTTTTTGCCGGATTTCTCGCTTCAGCGATGCATAAGGGGCTATATGAAGGCATATTCGGGTTCAGTTTTTCGAGCTCTTTCCAAAGAAATTTTCATAATTGAGATCGGTCTGTAAATATAGGCAGTACGGGCGTCCAAAGTTTGAACGTTTTTGCCCATTTTCTCGCTTCAGCATTGCATAAGGTGCTATATGAAGGCATATTCGGGTTCAGTTTTTCGAGCTCTTTCCAAAGAAATTTTCAGAATTGAGATCGGTCGGTAATTATAGGCAGTACTGGCGTCCAAAGTTTGAACGTTTTTGCCGGATTTCTCGCTTCAGCGATGCATAAGGGGCTATATGAAGGCATATTCGGGTTCAGTTTTTCGAGCTCTTTCCAACGAAATTTTCATAATTGAGATCGGTCGGTAAATATAGGCAGTACGGGCGTACAAAGTTTGAACGTTTTTGCCCGATTTCTCGCTTCAGCAACACATAAAGAGCTATATGAAGGCATATTCGGGTTCAGTTTTTGGAGCTCTTTCCAACGAAATTTTCAGAATTGAGATCGGTCGGTAAATATAGGCAGTACTGGCGTTCAAAGTTTGAACGTTTTTGCCCGTTTTCTCGCTTCAGCAACACATAAAGAGCTATATGAGGGCATATTCGGGTTCAGTTTTTCGAGCTCTTTCCAAAGAAATTTTCAGAATTGAGATCGGTCGGTAAATATAGGCAGTACTGGCGTACAAAGTTTGAACGTTTTTGCCCGTTTTCTCGCTTCAGCAATGCATACGGGGCTTTATGAAGGCATATTTGGGTTCAGTTTTTCGAGCTCTTTCCAAAGAAATTTTCAGAATTGAGATCGGTCGGTAAATATAGGCAGTACTGGCGTCCAAAGTTTGAACGTTTTTGCCCGTTTTCTCGCTTCAGCAATGCATAAGGAGCTATATGAAGGCATATTCGGGTTCAGTTTTTCGAGCTCTTTCCAAAGAAATTTTCATAATTGAGATCGGTCGGTAAATACAGGCAGTACGGGCGTCCAAAGTTTGAACGTTTTTGCCGGATTTCTCGCTTCAGCGATGCATAAGGGGCTATATGAAGGCATATTCGGGTTCAGTTTTTCGAGCTCTTTCCAAAGAAATTTTCAGAATTGAGATCGGTCTGTAAATATAGGCAGTACGGGCGTCCAAAGTTTGAACGTTTTTGCCGGATTTCTCGCTTCAGCGATGCATAAGGGGCTATATGAAGGCATATTCGGGTTCAGTTTTTCGAGCTCTTTCCAAAGAAATTTTCATAATTGAGATCGGTCTGTAAATATAGGCAGTACGGGCGTCCAAAGTTTGAACGTTTTTGCCCATTTTCTCGCTTCAGCATTGCATAAGGTGCTATATGAAGGCATATTCGGGTTCAGTTTTTCGAGCTCTTTCCAAAGAAATTTTCAGAATTGAGATCGGTCTGTAAATATAGGCAGTACGGGCGTCCAAAGTTTGAACGTTTTTGCCCATTTTCTCGCTTCAGCATTGCATAAGGTGCTATATGAAGGCATATTCGGGTTCAGTTTTTCGAGCTCTTTCCAAAGAAATTTTCAGAATTGAGATCGGTCAGTAAATATAGGCAGTACTGGAGTCCAAAGTTTGAACGTTTTTGCCCGTTTTCTCGATTCAGCAATGCATAAGGGGCTATATGAAGGCATAATCGGGTTCAGTTTTTCGAGCTCTTTCCAAAGAAATTTTCAGAATTAAGATCGGTCGGTAAATATAGGCAGTACTGGCGTCCAAAGTTTGAACGTTTTTGCCCGTTTTCTCGCTTCAGCAATGCATAAGGGGCTATATGAAGGCATATTCGGGTTCAGTTCTTCGAGCTCTTTCCAAAGAAATTTTCAGAATTGAGATCGGTCGGTAAATATAGGCAGTGCTGGCGTCCAAAATTTGAACGTTTTTGCCCGTTTTTTCGCTTCAGCAATGCATAAGGGGCTATATGAAGGCATATTCGGGTTCAGTTTTTGGAGCTCTTTCCAAAGAATCTTTCAGAATTGAGATCGGTCGGTTAGGTGGTGGTTGTAATATAATTATTGCATTTCCCTGAAAATCACCGCGTAAGGGATCGTGTTGTCTACGTTTTATTTAGTTTTGCTAGAAGGGTTTCTTTTTTTTGAAATTGCAAAATTTAGTAGAAACGGTTGGTGACTTCGGGTGAAAGAGGGTCAGACGGGTCCTGTTTCTGGTCTCTCAATTTCTTACGTGGGGTCAGCCAAACGTTTCCAACACAACACTGAGACGGTAGTGGGAAAAGTTTGGTATCCTGGATACCAGGATATTTGGGCAAGTGGCCCTCACCTGTTGTGCAAATGGATTTGTTTTCAACAAAAATTTTCACATATACTTAGGGTCATTTGTTTAAATTGAGCTGGATAAATGAAAATTTTCGTGCCTACTAGGGGTGGAATTTTTTTTTAAATTGAGTTGGGCAAATGAAAATTTTCGTACCTACTAGGGGTCGAATTTTTTTTGAAATTGAGTTGGGCAAATGAACATTTTCGGACCTACTAGGCTACTCTACTCTTTCCAATTATACGTTCTTTCATCGTTCCGTGAAATGAAGCCTTCTGAATATTTACCCTTCCTTCGCCCTTCCTTCATTCAAATCCTGCTATAATCCTTCCTTCAGCCTTCAAAAAGTATTTAAATGCCCTTCATGTGTTACCTTCCTTCCATGTTCGCGTATTTATCCCAAATCTTTTAACACAAGTCACAAAGTCAGAGCTTTAAACTTCCAACTGCTTACCTCTGAAAAACTAATAGTTAGTTTGTTATTAATTACAATTATTGTAGAATATTATGTATATATATATAGGGTATGTCGATTTGAAAATGCCCGGCATTTTGGGCAACTCGCCTGCCCAAAATGCCAGGGCATTTTGGGCATTTTCATTTCAGGGCGAGGGCGGCATAATAGGGCATATTCGGCAAGGGCATTTTGGGCATTTTCATCGAGGACAAATTGGGCATTTTGGGCAGAATCGTGGAATATAATAGAACAATCTATACAATTTGACAATGGATTTGAAAATTTCTTTGTAATTTTGGAGAAACAACATTCGAAATTATCTTGAAAATTTTATTCTGTATGTGATTATTTTGATGAAGTTAATTCAACCGGCGATGAAATACGTTTGGATACCATAGGTCATATTAAACATTACAATTTGTGAAACACCTGTACAGTACACGATACGGCTATAAATTAAAATATTCTAGTACCTATTTTTCCAAACTGCAGACGGTGTAAAATGAACTTCCACCATCCTGAGAATATTCACATACCCCTATGCATGTATGTATATTACTGTGATCAGAAATGTCTTTTCGGTTAAAATTTGAACCCATACGGTAATTGTTTTATACACCATAACACTACAAACAACAATATTTGGGGGACCTGTATGGAGGATGTATATTGGTTTCTACTCGAGCCATTTTTGGCTGACCGTTGCAAACTGCAGACAATAGTGATGTAGAATAAAATGAGTATAAAATTCAGCTTCATCACCCATTTAAATTTTGACTGATCCATTACCACCAGATTTTTACTTTAGGAGTTCGTACTTCAAAAGAAAATAATACTTCTGCCCGCCCGTCAGTGACGCATATGTAAATTTATTTCATATTATTGTTTACTTGGAAATTTATTTTCATAGGAGTGATAAATGTTATCACCTCATGTCAATGAAATTAAATTGATTTGACTGTTTTTGCCATTAAAATATAAGCGAAGAAGCGAATAACAGACATTCACATTTGTAACTTTTCCTTGGTGTGCGATTTCCTGCATTTGGATCAAAGGTGTCCAAAAGGTTAAGCCTACCTAAAATACTACATATTTTTTGCAGCTTTGCCTTCCCTACATATTAACCTATATTATTTATCAAAAATAAATTGCCTACCTATTTGCCTACATATATATTACTGTAATGTTTCTACCTATATTTTAGCCTATAAAGGCCTATTTGTTAGCCTATAAACACCTATTTTTAGCCTAGAAAGGCTTATTTTTTCAACTAAAAATCAGCTATGTATGTTCGTGCAATCATAACACATGAAAAAAATCGAACTACTAAAATGTCAAGAATATTTTTGAGATTTATTTTAAGGTTAAATCAAATAATTGCTTGACAAATTTGTCAATAGATTATTAAATATACCTATTTTTACCTTCGCAAACTGCCTACCTTGTTCCTAAATAAAAAGTGAACTCTTGCAGCTCCTACATATAATATAGGATTAATTTGAGCGGTAATTACTGCACCCTATTTTACTACCTATAATTACTTGGATTTTGCATCCTGCCTATTTTTATCCTATATATAGGCCTATAAATAGGATAGGTGGACACCTTTGATTTGGATGGATATTCTGAATATATGCTAGTAATCCAATTATGGTGCCGTGAAAATGCCCAGAATGCCCAACTTGCCCTGCCCCAAATGGCCAAAATCAGGGCATTTTCAAAAGCTGCCCACATGCCGAGTTTTTGGGCATGTGGGCAGGTATTTTGGGCATTTTCAGCTGGGCGGGCAAATACTGCAGGGCATTTTCAATCGACATACCCTATATATATATACAGTGAAGGGAATAAAATTCTTACATGCTCCGGGTTTTATTCTGCCATTGTGAGATAAATGTTTCTAGAATAACATTAAGCAGACCTGCCAGAATAATGTTTTTCAGTTGAGGAACGGTTTACTTACGTACATGAACTTTAGTTACGGAAGGATTTTGCCTAAAATATAGTAGATCGGATTGTAAGTTCCAACGGCGTTCGAAGGCTGTAAAATTAACATGTTCCTTCACATTCCCTTATTTCTGCAAAGAGCAGAGTCCTTCGTTCATCCTTCGTTTCCTTTCCAGCCTTCATTCCGTTCCCTTCATAATTGCCAAATCTAACGCTTAATTCGTTCAAAGAAGCCTTCTTTGAAGGAAATCCTTCGAAGGATTGACACCTCTGGTGTATTCTGTATATTAATAATTATTCATTTTAAAAACATTTTCCAACTACAAACGTCTCAATTGAACAAACTGCGAAACAATTTAGTTGGATGACAAAGTAAAGTTTATGGATTTATATTTGCTGTAATGGAATATTTATTTGATTTTCACTCTAGTCTTCACTCCAGTCCCCAGTTACGATAATATGACCGGGTAAATAAAAATCAAATATATTTATGTAAAACGTAGTAAATTTGTACAGAAATCTCTGCAATAGCAACCTTAAATTCTCAGGAACTGAACTTCCAACTGGATGTTGTTATGCATTGTCCATTAAAATCTACATTGGGGTAAACGGGATTATGCGCCAGTACTTTTGACACATTTCAGAAAAACGCTCCTAGACTTTAGCAGGTAACAAGTAAAACGACTCATGACCCAAAATCACCTCATTGTGTAACAAATGGCCCTATGCCCTCGCAGTTTGCCCTAAATTCAACTTTATAAGCGTAATTTTAATTTTTGGATTGATGACGTTGATTTTGTATTTTCTTACTAAATCTTGCTCTTTTCATGACTTTGACGAAACTACGCAATGCAGTGCTCGTTTTTTCATTTTTATTAAATCTCAAAGGGGCTACAAATATTGGGGCTACAACGCTCAAAAATGTGAGAAAATGAAGTTATGAATTATTTCCATACGTTGTCATCAGGAAAAAAAGGTTTTCCTCGAAAGTAAACTCAACCAAATTTCCAGTGATTTAGATATAGCTTTGGTCAACTCACCACCATTGACAAGTCGACAAGTGTCAAAGGTGAAAAAAATACGTATACTAAAATTATTTGGGAATCACACAACACTCCTTTGGCAAATAAAAATGGACATTTTTGGAAAAAAATGGAAAACCAACAACTTCCTAGAAAGTTGGAAAAATAGTCCACAAACTTCATATTCTCGAGAAATGTCAAAAAACCGATTAAAATAGTCAATGTTGCATTCACATGAGCAAAACGAAAAATCAAGGCTGATCACCGCTATATGCCAAGTCACTAAGGGACCATGCGCCACCAAGTAGTAACTACACGTTCTCCTATAATTACTCTAAAATTTTTATGTATAAATGTAATAAATACATGCAAATACCAGTGTACATAAATTTTCCCTAGGCCCTTCGGTAGATTACACTAAATTTAGGTACCGTCTGGCAAATCGCACAAGCCCATTCTTTTAATCCTAAAAATAACCAGATCGGGGTCCCCACTCAAGACAAATCACCTGCGATATCAAGTCACATCTCCAATAAATAGACAGAAAAATCTGACCAACTACCCAGGATTTAGGAAAATTTTGTTTTCGTTACTTTCATGCAATGAATGGGAAGGTAATAAATGAATTTAAAAAACTACAATTTCTTTCTTGGGTTCAATCTTGTTACGCACTTTTGATGACATTAGGAGCCCTATGGTTAAAAAATGGGCGTAGGCTTAATTAATTAGTAAAATACATATTTGTGGATGTTATTCTTAGCCAGGGAGTAAAAATAGAATGTTCCGGAATAGCCAGACTAGAAATAGAATGTTATAGAAGGTCCAAATATCTTGAACACCCTTTGAGGAGAAGACCCAATGACACGTTATTGTTTCGATCTCTGGGATTAGGATCTCAAGACAATTTATTTTTGCTAAGTGGATGAAATAAGGAAGTCGTAAAAGTCACTTGCAGTTGCGATGTAGTAGATGAAAATATCCAATTAGCAGTAAAAGAGGAGACAGTAAAGATCAATACCTAGACACGTATGTATTATCAAGTGTTTGAGATTTTGGAAAAAGAAATAACTGTCCAAAATAGGTATTTATGTTATTTTCGGCGCCAGAATGCCGGTGGGCGTCTCGTAAAAAGTCTGATGAGATTTTTTATCTAAGATTAAATCTGATAATAAAAACACCGGCTGGAGACGAGAATCTCAAGCCGGTCAATACATAGGCGGATGAAAATGTATAAATAGGAAAACAGAAAGAGTTAAAGATTCACTGAGTATTTGGTCCTGAAGCGGGCGTCAGCTCTGCTGGACCCGGGACTCAGTCCCTGTAGTGTGAGAAAGTTGTCTCACCTACTTGTAACTTTTTTTATATTTCTTATAGAATTCTGTATTTGTACTTTGAAGATTAAAGTTATTATTTGAGAATTAAAGAACTCAGCTTTGTTCTAGTAAAGAGACCTAAGGAATTAGTTAAGTCTTGGTAGAATGGAGAGTTCGTCCATCTATAGGTAGTAATTTATAGTTTGGGAATAATAGAACGCTGAGATACAAAGAAATATCACTTGTAGATTTTGTAAAGATCTTTAGACGTAAGGACTTTAAGAGTTTGGAGACTTCGTGACATTAGTAGTCGAATCTCTGTCCTTTAAGGATTTAATGAAGAATTGTGTAGTTATGGTTTAGTAATAAGTTGTGACTATCGAAGTTAAGGTAATTGAATTTTGTAATTCCAGTACGTATAATAATAGTTTAATTAAAAAATCCCATTTGAATTATGTTATGTTGATTTATTGTACCATTCGTGAATGTTTAATAAAATTTCATCCTGGACCCAGGAAGGTGTCAAAATTACATAAAGGTTTGATCGTAAGGAATTATTTTTGCTGTGTGGTAAAATTAATTCCCCCGCATTTTCTAGCTGAGATACACCCCTATCAATCTGGTCTCATATAATACGTTCCAGGGAACGCTATTTATAACTTATACAGATGATATTAGACTCAAATGACTGTCGATAAAGGTTGCTACGAATGCACCACCTAAAAATATTCTCACAATCAGTAAACTCCACAAATGAATTTGTATACTCTTGATGGAATGGTTCTGATTCATTAGTTCATTCACATTTTGTGTGACAATAACAAATAAATAGAGCTATTACGATGTTAAAAATCCCGACTTTGCTTGAACTTTACGAACCCTCTGACCTCAAGTATTGACCCAGGTCAATGAATAAAAATCCCGGAACTAATCTTGTTACAAATAAAGCATTTTGCTCACCCGCTATTCCTTAGAAGGGGCAACGGTTAAACTATATTGGGTTCACAGAAAATTTTCTGCTACAGTTAAAAAACCATTTTCATCCACGTAGTTCAAATATCTTTGATGTACAGAACTCAGGGAAATGGAGAAGCCTCATTTTCAGGAAAAACTAAAATTCTCAATGTTTTTACATTTTTGCTCAAATTTTAAAATAAAATTGTTTCTATTGAAGTTTTGCTTAATTCCCTACTTCAATGTAAAAACGTTTTACAAATGAAATCTGCTTAACAACATTCTACATGATTGCGCGCATAGGATAACCCGCGGTAGGTCCAAGAGGTGGCCTAAGCATTTGTAATACATCGTTCATGCTGGAGGACTGATAGTATATTTAAATACGTACAAATACCAACAAAAGGAGTGCACGTTCAGCAAAGACTTTACTTTAATTGTTCCTGGGGCAACACTTCAACAACAGCTTGCATCAAATCAGCTTAAAAGCAATATATTTACATAAGTCAGAAAAATAAGGACTACGCCTTCTCACCAGGTCATCAGGTGTGCCCATCTAAAATCAGGACAGTCCTGATCAAATCAGGACTGATGGACACCCTAGATGGCACAATCTGTTATAAAATCATTTCATTTCTGACTGAAGAGGTTATTAGTTATTACAGGAGCTTACAAGGTAGCTCACAATCACTTATATAATATTAATATATGCAGGCACTCCGGAACGTCCGAAAAAGTGGGGGACAAAACGTTTAATTAACTTTGGTTACTTTACTAGTGCATATAAACGTATGTACGTACTTATAAGGTAACACAGTATTTTAAGTTATTTAGCTCATACTAACATCTGATATACAGATTTTCTCAATTTTCAAGAACTTTCTTGTAAAAAAAGCATGCACAAAGCACATCAACTGAATCTTATATCTGTATATTAGATTTTTTTATTACAAATACTAAATACTAGCAAAGTTTTAGGGATTTGAAATAGAGAGTATCAAAGAATCATTGCACAGATTCAGGTTCAAGCATAGAACGTAGCAGAGCAGCGCTCAAGTTCAAGTAGACCATGAGTATTTCAAGTCATGGTCAAGTTCGGTCATGGTCAAGTAAAATATAATGGATACTTGAGCGTTCAAGTCATGGTCAAGTTATTTCTATACTTGACCATGATATTTGAAGTCAAGTAGTTATCATGGTCAAGACAAAAAATTCTACTTGAGAGTCAAGTCATGTTCATGGTCAAGTAAAAATGTATTGACCATGAACCATGAATATTTCATGTACTTATTCCAGTACCGAAACGTTGCGCATATCGAAGTTCTGGCGCCAAATACACAAGGCTTCTTTCAAAATGTTGTCGTTACTCTGAGACTCCAGTTTCATGCATGCTTCTTTAAACTACATATTATTATAACGATTCAATATCTCCGGATCCGCCTGAGAAGCCACGGCTGTACTAGTGCGAAAGATTATGAAAACTTCGGAGCAGAACTTGTAGGCAGCATGGTTTAATTGTTCCACTGCCGAGTAAAAGAACCTCGTCATTAGTAAATCAAATAGTTATTATTAATTAGTTAATTAAGTTCAGACTCCTTTCGCTCTAGATAATTTAATATTTTTACTTACATCTGAACTACATACGTCAGACTTCAACTCAAATTTTTAGCTCAGTTATTAGTAGTAGTAAAATGAGCCAGTCAACGCAGGAAGAATCTTTGCAAGCAAATTCTCCTCGAGAAGCATGTCACGGAAGTAAAAGATCTCCGGTTCACGAACACTTCAAATTTTGTGGAAATCAAAAGAAGTACATATGTAATGACTGTGTGTATGTAAATACTAAATTGCAAATGCTTACAACGATAATAAGTGGTTATCATTTTTAAGATTAATTGGCAAATGCAAACAACCCATTAAAATAGAAATGTTTTTAATGTTTTCAGAAAAAAACTGACAAAAGAAAAGAACTCCGGAACCGGAAACCTCATCAAGCATTTGAGGAGCCAACATTCACATAAACTCATTGGTGTTCCCAGAGAAGAGAATTTGGGTATTTTGGGACCATTGGATGCGGCCTTTAAGCTAGTTGTAAGCTTGTAATTACATTAATATATAATTATAAAATTTACAAAATCTTCACAATTGTAAATTTTTTCTAGAAAAACCCAACAGACGAACTCCAAGAACTTATCGTAAAGTTTATTATATTGACCGATCAGCCATTCAGTGTTGTTGAAGCAGAAGCGTTTCTTAATCTCTGTAATTACAACCGAATTAAACCTCTATCCATTCCCAAACGAGATGCTATCAGGCGAAAAATTCAGAGTATTTATGAGTGTGAAAAACAAGAGATAGTCAAGATGCTAAAGGTTAAATGAAGTTTAAAATATTTGATTAATTAATAATAGATGAGGTTATAATAGATGATTCTGTATTGAAAGAAATCTATGAAACATTATAATCAATAAGCTGTAAATAATTGTTTTCTAGGCAACATCAAGCAAGATCTCTCTAAGTGTGGACTGCTGGAGTACAAGAAATGGTCATTCGTTCCATGGGATATTAGCAACCTTTGTGGATGCAAATTGGGAATACAAGCAAGTTGTATTACATTTTGACATCCTGCAAGGATCGCACAAAGGTAAACAGCTAGCAAATTCTGTTATGAAAACGCTGGATGAATACGGCATCACAGAGAAGCTTGTGTCCATAACATCGGACAACGCGGGAAATTGTGATACTATGCTTGTTGAGATTAGGGAAATGCTTGCTACGAAGGTATGATAGCTTTTGTATTTTCCGATTCAGTAAAATACGAGGAAACGTTATACAGGTTGGACTAGACTACGATATATAATATTACTTTCAGGGAATTACGTCTAAAATTGAAGACCAGCGAATTCGGTGCCTCGCGCACATAATAAATTTAGCCTGTCAGGCATCGTTGAAAATACTGAAGGAGGCTAATTTCGATGGAAGTTCTGGTAATACTGACGATGAATATTTTGAAGGGGAGGAAGATTCCACAAATATTTCTCTTGCCAAGAATTCTAAGAATCTGTCCATTTATGGACGGGTAAGTTGCTGGATAGTTGGTGCTTTAATTTTACTTATTTTCGGAATAATAATATTTTCTATGTACTGTCTCAAAATTCTCATTTTTGATACCCGCATGCCCATTGTAGTGAAGTAATTCTGGCAATATTAAGTTTGAAAACGCCCTACTCAAAATGCATGCCCGACATTTACCACTCAAAATGGGCAATCGGGGATTTTCTGCACAATCAACGTGTCCGAAATTCTTTTAAAATGTCAACATGCCCCGTTGAGACCCAGCTGTTGCTGGGTCTTGTTAAGACCGCACAACGTGCTTGCCCAAAGTGCCCAAAATCCCTTGGCATTTTGAAATACCAACATTAACTACGTTCATATCATATCAATTCCTAATTTTATTATTTTAATCCGCATCCTGAAATATGATTCAAAGTTGTAATTAGAATATTTAAGTTTTCCATATATTATGTGTACAGAAGAAGAGCGCAATTAACAAGATTAGGAAATCAAATATTCTCTTGGATTCTCTGAAGCATTTTTGCGAGTCACACCAGATTCCATCACTTGCATTGATTAACGACATGCCCGTTCGCTGGAACTCGACATTTAGTATGCTGAAGAGATATCTAAAGCTTCGAAAGGTAATTTAGTCATTAATGGTAAACAAAACCACTAAACATTGCATGTAGCTTTCGTCCAGCTTAAATTTAAAAATATTATTTTTAAATCCCTAAGTTAGAATAAGTGATTTTTAAACATTCAGACGCGTTATTTAAAATAGGCATTGGACTCAACCATGTGAAGCGATAAATCGCTTTTAAGTATGACTTTGTCTGACTCAGAATGGAAAATTGTTGAAGAAATGGTTAAATATTTGGAAGTAAGTTGCAGTGTTTCTACTTGATAATACAATGAAGATAAAACAAAATCAAAGTTTTTGAATGTTTTAGCCTTTTATTCAAATGACTGACAAGATTTCAAAGCAGCATGTACCATTGATCTCTGTGAGTGCAGCTGTATATATAGAGCTTTACAACCATTTGGAATCAATAACGGTAATTTATTGTTACAATGTACATATTAATTTATGCTTATATTAATATAATATTTTTTTTATTATATTAATATTTATGAGTGGGAAATAACGTTTACATCCCCGCTTTCTCCATTATTTTGAATCCGTTGGTTCCTTAAGAGCCATACCACTGTACGGAATGATTCGTATCTTTTGGCAAAACTTATTGAAATTTTTTGTTTGGATACTTCGTTTAAAGTTTGTTCAACTCCAGACCACGATTATAAAACTTTGATGATATTCTACATATAATTTTAAGGCAAGCATATTTCGTGAGGATCACAGTGGAAGTAGAAGTTATTATACGCACTGTACGCTCAAAATATGAAAGCTTGACATTTCTTAATTATTTAGGAGGATGCGGGTTACCACTCCGTCGTTATTGCTGCTGGAAAATTAGCTTGTAACAAACTTAATGTTTACTATCCTAAAACTGATGGACTGGCTCATTTAATGGGAATTGGTAAGGACTTGCCCCATACGCTGTTTAATATAATTCAAATAAAATACAGATTTATGACATTCCTTTTTCATTTCTTGATTGTAGGTGTAAGTTTGAGTGGCACAAATCAGTGGGCTTCGAGTCACTTGTTCCAGCTTATAAAAAGTAATGCTAAAAATATTTGTTTATTTTTCACCATTTAAACATGTGCAGTAAGATATTCTGATTTCTGGGCAAGCTGGTGTTTTTATCTAATTTTAGAGCTGTTGCAAATGTGTGGAAGACGCAGTACAAGGTAGTTGAAGAAGCTAGTGTTGAAGACGCGCAAACCGACGATATTATTGAACGCCAGATGAAGAAAGCTAGATTTGACTCACGAGATGAGTTGGAAAAGTACTTAGCAGAGAGGCCAGTCAAACTTAGTGATCATAACCAGGGCGTACTTTTGTGGTGGAAGGTCTTTATTTTTCGGCTTAGTAATAATGTAAATGTTTAGCACACTCCTAATGCTTTATTGGTTACTTGTATTTAGGAGCATGAATCGGAGTATCCTAATCTTTCGAAAATGGCAAAGGATTTCCTAGGCGTTGCTGCGACCGGTGTCCCAGTTGAATGCATGTTTTCGATGGGAACTGACTTGTTGACACCTAAAAGACTTTCTATGTTAGCAGAGACTATTCGTAGTTGCTTGTGCTTGAAGGGCTGGCTAAAACTAAAAACCGAAGACATATTAAAGCGTCGAGCCGAAGCAGTAATTCAAAAAATTAATGAATGATATTGTTATTTGTAGTAAATGCTTTAGTCAATATTTGTGCAGTGTTAAACGTCATGAGTATTTCATCAATTAAATTCAAAATAAATGTGCTTTTAGCATTGTAAGCGTGAATACTATTTTGCAATTTCTATTTTAAAAATACTTGACAATTCAAGTCAAGTTCAAGTTCGGGTCATGGTCAAGTCATGGTCAAGTCAAGAGTTGCCCCGTCTATACTTGGTCAGGTTCAAGTTACGTGAAAAGTACATTAATACTTGACCCTGAATTTTCAAGTAATTGTCTGACCCTGAACCGTCAAGTTCCAGACCATCTGAAAAACATACTTGACTGTCAGGGTCAAGTCAAGTTCAGGGTCAAGTTTGGGATTTACTTGACTTGAACGCTGCTCTGATCCCAGCAGCTTTGTATGTATATCACAACACACATACGCAGACTTGGCTATAGAGAGAGTGAAATGTAAAGCTACAGATAGAGAGGGAGAATATGCAGACAAGGGAGGAGACATGGGATATACCAAGGACACATTCTCATCCGAATATCGGCAGTCGCAGTATATACAAATACATCGATTCATCTTACGAATCATTATCAGTGAACGGCACACACTACTCCTGCTACTATTCTTCCAAGAATGCGCAACATGCTTCCAAACCTCATTTGCATACTGATAGTGTACAGGGAAAGATAGAAGAGGCTGGAATTATTTTGGGGTGAGCTAGAGTCAAAATCCGACTCTTCTGCAACCTTATAGATTCGCTACACCACAAAGAGCGTTTGCCTCTAAACTAGAACAACGACACAAGAATAGTCTTTCACACCACGCCAAAATAAATCAGTCATGTAATTATCGGTATGCTCGCAATATTCCTGTGTACACGGGTACGCATGAATAGAAACAGGTTTTGAGCATACCGTTCCCCGTCCTGTTGGGTACAGATCCCATTCAGCCTGTATTGCACCCGTTCCCATATGCTTTAGTGTTCCCACATCCTATAATTGGAAAGGTTGGTTCCCAAATCTGTACCCAAACTTTAGGGAGAAATAATTTTGCACCCATATCATACCCGTTATCGTTCCTGCACCCAAACAACTGGGTGTGACCTGTTCCCACGACAGGCACTGGTTTTGGTAAGGTATGTTTGAATGTTTCACGTCCACCTTAACAAAATCTCCAACGAATAGCCTACACTTTCGTGCATATTACGATCGTCAAGGAAAGGAAGGGAGAAAATGACGGGGAAAACTGGTACTTTGTGTACAATTAGGTTAAGTTTTTATTAACAACCACAAGCCAAAGCTAAAGCCAAATATTAAATTAGAACCCAAATAATAGTTTTAAGAACAACCAAAGATTATAACTTTAAGAACAAAACCAAAGATTATAGCTTTAAGAACAAAACCAAAGATTATAGCTTTAAGAACAAAACCAAAGATTATAGCTTTAAGAACAAAACCAAAGATTATAGCTTTAAATGTTGCCGTGAACGAAGCCAAAGATCGAATGATGCCAAAGACCATTTTCTCTAGTCATTAGGTTAAGTTCAATATTAGTACATAAGTAATCAAGTCCATAGTCATAAGTCTAGGTATAGGTTAGGATCGATCTGACGGGAAGAGGAAAGAGGAAAAGAAAATGAGTGAATAGGAGGGAAGTGAGGTGATTGGAGAGGGTTTTATTGTTTGGAGGAGAGGGAGAGGAGTGGATTGGGTGTTGGGGTGTTTGTGGTATGGTGAAGGTATCAGCGCGGAGCGCGATACCAGTTACCATGCCACAAGCATCAACACTGACATGCCCCCCCCCGTGGGTGCTGCCGTCCCGGCAATCAACTGCTGACTGGGACAAAAAGGATCTCTACGTCGAGGGATTTTTATGATGGGCTCAGGAAAGGAACGGGATGAGGAAGGACAAGGAGCAAGAGGACGTTCATATGGGAAAGGACGTTTATGGAACAGAGGAGGGGGGTTTATTTTTAGGGATATAAGAGGAACTGGCTTGGGCCTAGGTTTAGGTACAGTGTTGGTAACAGGATTGGGAACAGGATTGGGGCGATAGAGTTGAGGAGGAGTGAATTTAAAGGAGACAGATTTCTTTTTACGGGAAGGATTTCTAATAGAGACACTGGTGGGAGGAAGAATAACGGGTGGGAGTTGGAGTTGGGACATCTGGACAGTTATAAGAGGAATGGAGGAGAGATCAGCAAGAGGATTATTGTTGGTAAAGGATGGGATTTAGGAAAGATAGTCAATAAGGTCAACAGGGGTCGGTGAGTCAGGTGGTGAACAGTCAGAGTCAGTCAAATACAGGTCACGTCTATCGTTCAGGTTCACAATAATTTCAGTAGGAGCTGGTGATTGAGGATTCTCTTCAGGAGTCGAGAGAACAGGAGAGGATGAGGGAATGTCCGGGTCCATAGCCATTAAGTCAGCAATTGAGTCCATCTGTAAATCAGAAAAACAAAACAAATTAACTTTAGGCATAATTTTACGGCTACTACGTCTGGGGGTAAAGGAATAATCAGGAAAGTGAGATTTTGGAGTATTTACAGGATTAATATAGGATTTTGGTGTTTCAGGGGTCTTAAAGATTCTCGAGAAAGATTCAGAGAAATCTGGAGTAACCTCTGGAGGATTTGGTGGTACAATTTCTAGTGAGGGAAATTTCGGTTCTCGCTTCTTAAAGGAGATAATTTTAGATGGACTGGGCGGTGGAGTTAAATCTCGTTGAATAAAATGTTTTAAATGTTGGACATGGGCTTTACGGATTTTATGTAAGGAAAGGGGACGCTTATCTTGAACTAAATAAGTTACTTGGTTTAACTTTTCTAATATAATATAGGAACCTTTCCAAGTGGGTAGAAACTTATCTACAAAGCCTGACTTTCTCTGGAATTCTGCAACTAAGACTAATTCGCCTAATGAAAATTCTATTGGGGATGGGAAATGTCATAAACTATTTTAGATTTTTGTCTGGATTCATCAGTATTCTTACAAGCTATCTGAGAAGCAAAGTGGACTCGTTTACTAATTGGGATTTTATCAATGTCATCTTGACGCCATAATAGGGAAGGAAACAACTTATCACAGGGTAAAATGGGATCTCGACCGTGCATTAAGAAATAAGGGGAGAATTTTGAAATAGAATGCTGAGTGGTATTATGGGCAAATACTGCAGAGGGCAACCAGGTTTCCCACTGATCATGTTTATCTGAGAGAAATTTGGAAATAACCCTTTTTATCGTACCAATATGACGCTCAGTCAAACCATTAACATTTTGGGCTTGGGGAGGAGTAACATGTAAATTAATGTGGAAATCAGAACAAACGTTTTGAAAAGCAATAGAAGTAAAGATTGTTGAGGGGTCAGAAATTAATGAATTGGGAATTCCGTGACGATCAATCAAAATTTCTAAGAGAGCTTTAACTGCTTCATAACTATTTTGTTTGGGAATGGGTTTTACATCTACAAATCTAGTTAAATGATCTACGCAGATTAGGAAATAAATATTACCACTGGGACTTTCGGGAAAAGGGCCTACAAAATCTATACCACAAGTTTCAAAGGGGATTTTAGGAGAGGGAAATGGAATTAATGGACCATGTGTAGGGAAGTTTCTCTGATTATAAAGTTGACAGGTATAACACGAATCTACGTATTTGTGAACATCTTTTGACATTTGGGGCCAAAAATAACGGGACCTAATTGTACTTAGAGTTTTATGAACTCCGAAATGACCTCCTGCAGGTGAATCATGAACACATTTAATTAACTCATTACGGGAAACTTTAGGAATACATAGTTTCCATAGCCTATCACCTACCTTATTGTTAGCTTTATAAACTAGACCGTCAATAATATTAAAATCTGGATACTTATCATCTAAAGGGGAAGTATTTCTATTTTTATGGATTAAAATAGGAAGAGTAAAGGGGTCTTCTCGCTGTTTATACAATACTTCACTAAGAGGGGAAAGGTAGTTGTCCTCCAAATTAATATTGCAGAGGGAAGTGGATAATTCGGGGTAATCAGTTTCTCTATCTGGGGCAGGATATACAGGAGCTCTGGATAAAGCATCAACATTAGAGTTTAAAATTCCTTTCTTATAACGGATGGTAAAATTATAGGGTTGAAGGGTAAGACTCCATCTACATAATCTACCTTTTAATTGCTTGGAGGTCATCAGAAAAGTTAGGGAATTATGATCAGTTACTACAGTAAACTCACGACCATAAAGATATGGATGAAAATGTTTTACTGATTCAACTATGGCAAGGGCTTCTAATTCAGTGACGTGATAATTAACTTCATGTTTATTCAAGGAACGGGAATAATAAGCTATGGGGTGTTCAGTGTTATTTTGAATTTGAGAGAGACAACTAGCTATACCTTCGTAGCTAGCGTCACAAGTTAAAGTTACAGGACAATTTTCATCAAAATGGGCAAGGATTGGGGCAGATACTAATCTAGACTTTAATTCTTCAAAGGACTCCTGGCATTTATCACTCCAGACAAACCTAACATTTTTATGGGTAAGGGCACGTATGGGAGCAGTAATTTTACTAAATTGAAAGACAAATTTGCGATAATAGGAACACAGGCAATGGAATCTACGAACGGAATGAATATCTTTAGGAACAGGGTATTCTGACATTACTTTAATTTTAACAGGATCAGTTTCAACCCCTTTGCGTGAAATCACATGACCTAAGTATTTCACTTTAGTCATAGCAAATTCACACTTCGAAGGTTTGAGAGTTAATCCGGATTCTACAATACGCTGGAGGACTTGGGCAATATGGGACAAATGACCTTTAAACGATTTAGAATAAACACAAATATCATCTAAAAAGCGAATTGCTATGGACCACTTAAGAGATCCTAGCATTTTGTTCATTAAGTTTTGGAAGGTTTGGGGAGCTGAGGCTTGACCAAAGGGCATACGGTTAAAAGTAAATGTACCGCTGGGGGTTACAAATCCTGAATATTCTTTAACTCTATCGGAGTTTTTAATTTGATGGAAGGCTGATACAAAATCTAGTTTGGAAATAAACTGGAATCCGGAAAGGGCATCAAAGATAGTATCTTGACGATCTAGGACAAAGCAGGATTTCTTACACCGAGAATTTAATTTACGAAAGTCTATCACCATGCGGAATGTACCATCACTTTTTTTAACTAATAGGGAGGGACTAGTAAAAGGAGAGGTGGTGGGTTCAACCACACCTTGCTCAATTAATTTTTGAACTTGCTTATCAAATTCCTTACGTTCTAAGGGAGAGACATGGTAAGGACGGGATTGAAAGGGAGTTTTATCCTCGAGTTCGAAATCGTGCTCAAGTAAATGAGTACATCCGAACTCATCATCAGAAAAGGCAAATGCCTTCCGGTAAAAGGAAAGGAGACGCTTGAGGGAACTAACTTCATCTAAATTTAAATGATCGGAGAGGGGCAGGGAATCTATCTGAAGATCAATATGAAAGTTCAAAGGAACTTCCGGGATAACGGGGCTGGGAGTTTCCTGGATATTTAAGCTGTTAATTGGGATATTATTAAGGTTATTATTAAGGGGGCCTATTATTTCCGAATTAATATCTAGTTTACCAAGATAGGTTTTTGAAGGAAGCTTTATATAAGTATTAGAGGGGTTAGAAATAGTTAAATATGTTACATTATTTTCAATAGACAGCAAACAATAAGGAATTAAAATATTGTTTTTAAATTGAACTTGTCGAAAAGGGAGAAATACCGCATCATCACAACTGGAATAAGTTGAAAAAGCTGGGATTTTAAAACAAAATTCTGAGCTTGGAAGCTAGGCATATAGTCATTCTTCATGGCATGACAATTTCTCATGATATGTCCCTCACGATTACAGTAACCACAAGGCAACTTGGGTACTTGTGATGCGGGGAGGGGTGGAGGAGGAATATTAGGATTGTACAATTCGGAATGAGTGAGGGAATTGGAGACTGGGATAGGAACTGTAGGCTTAGAGTAAAGTACAAAGTTAGGGTCCTCACTATTGTACTTTAGTTCCCTTATGAAATCAGGGACTGTGCCTGTAGAACCAATAGTCCTACGAATGGTATGGGCTAGCTGGGTAGGTAGACCCTTGAGGAGATAACGCAGCTGGTCATCATCACTCATACCAGGGTTCATTAACCGGAAGAGACTCAGCTTGTCCGTGACATAATCAATGGGATCCTCACTACCAAATCTGAAATTACGGGACTTGTTCAGGTTTTTAGCTATACGGGAATCATCCTCTTCAGGGAAATAATCAGCTAGTTCCCTCTTAAATTTACTATATAGGGCCTTGGATGACTGAGCACTAAGGGCTGCAGTATACAAATGTGAGTAGCAGGTCCACCAACTACTGCCAGTACCCACCAATACTTTACCGACGTTGCGTAAACGCCAAAATTCGTCCAATCGGTAATGCAGGGATATTTTCTCAAAGGAAGACAGCCACTGCTGGACCGATGATTTACCATCAAATGTAGGAAGATCATTAAAGATCTGAGATACCGAAATATTGTAAGCCATAATCATTATAATTGAGTCAGATATTCAAATTGAAATGATTATAATGTATAGTAATTAGTGTAATTGCGAGGGTGGATGCTAACTTTAGCTGACCACTATGTAAATGTGTACAGGGCTACTTCGAGTTAATTCAAATCAAATTATTGATGTAAATTAGACAAACCAGTTAACCACTCGCTTGGCTTGGAGTAGGCATAGGCAACACACAACTACCACCAAGGTACAGGATGAGGTATGAGGAAGGAGTAGGAATCACAAATTCTACATAAACAATCGATAAATACCTTCTATCAGTTAAAGATCTGGATTGGTCTTCAGGAACCTGGACAAATCTTCCGAAATAAGAATTGGGATGCGCCTAGGAAATCTACGGTTGTCAACGGTAGTAGTATATAAGCTTAAGCCCATCCAGCCTGAATTGGCCCCATGGTAAAGGATAGGTGACCTAGATAAGGGTCATTGCCCAAGGTCATGACCTTTTTTATTATTTTTTTGAATTGGCCTAATGGTAAAGTTATACCTTTTTGAATCGGCCTAACGGTAAAGGATACCCGACCTTGATAGGGGTCAGGGTCATCCTTGTTATGTCGAAATTGCTTTAAACATATTACTCAAAAATAAACGTTCTGAGATCCCTCGTATACGTATATCAAAGGGATAAAACGTATTAAACCCAATGCCAGGTCGTTTGGCAGAGTAGTTAAAGCACTGAATTGTAAATACAATTATAAGCTTCGAGACTTGATAACCTTCATGAAAATGTTTACAGGTTAAATTTATCATCCAATAACGGTAAGTGGATAATGAAAAACCAAAACAAATAGTTTGTTTCTCCCCTATATATGGGGTTTGTTTTGCCATAGCAGAGTATCATTTGCTCCACAATTCTGTCTGCTCTATTACAAACCAGTTCATTTATTTTCTTGAAAAATTTTGTTTCAAAAATGTCTGTGAATTTTGAAAACTCCCCTGCATCACCTGATATAATTGAGGTACCATTTGAAGATCCGTCTCCAACAAAATTTCCGCGTTTTGAGACAATCTTTGTTGAAGACAATGAAGATACGGAGGAACCCAAAGTGTATCATGGGGAAATAGAAAAGGAAGAAGAAGAAGAAGAACAAAACCGGAAAAAACAGGAGCAAAAGAAAATCTCAGGTGTGAAAGAAAACTTGGATTTGAAAATTGACCCGGAACTTATACATGAAGCAAAAAGATATTGGATAGAAAAACGAGCTTTACATGAGCGGATACTGTACTTAGCAGCAATCATGTTCTATCATGTGTGCCAACAACCATTCAACCAATTACAGGTATCGCTACTATGTAATTGTAAAGAATTCGAGTTTCTCCGACAAAACTGGAGGAGTAAAGTTCGCTGGTTCAGAAGACACAAGGACAACTCCCACAACTATCTAAACTATCGTAACATGTTCCCGCAGTTTCTACTAAATCATCTATCTCCACCTAAACAATTAGCAGTCACAGAACTTCCAAAATTTCCTAAAGCAATGGATCTTGAATTTCGGTTAAAATCATTTAGTGCGAACTGGAATGATACCCATTTCTATAATGGCAAGCCCTTTACCGATTGTAAAGGTAAAGACATGGCTCAAAAATATTACGTGGCGGAAACTGGAGGGACTGCATACTGTGTTTATTGTGGGGGTTATGGCTCATTCAGATATCACAATCCAACAACTCGACCATGGTGTCAATCCACTTGTGCGTTGAAGAAACGCATGCCAGATCCTGAAACAGAGCGTCGTCGTCAAATTCTCGTCTGGGAAGGGGACTTACCGACATTTCATTCCAAGATTGAGAAAAAAACTGACGAAAAGAAGCCTCTTAGACAAGCTTATCATCGTGTTAAGAAAAGCTATGATTTGAGTATTAACAAGAAACATGAAGACGAAGCTAGATGGTATTGGTCCCGAAAACGATTTGTTTACGAGCTGATGGAACAAATGGCTGCAATAATGCTGGAGCATGAATGCCCAGAGTTTCCAAATGAGTACCATCCAACGTTTCTGTGTAATTGCAAAGAATTTGACTATTTTAGGAGTATGTGGACAGTTCGAATTAAAGGGTTGAACAAAATATTACCCTATGATCCAACCATATCATTTTCATCGTATCAAAACCACATGCCACAGTACCTGGTAAATCATCTTGATGCTCCTAAAGAAACGGCAATCACGGACTTTCCCAAATTTCCTGCGGCAATGGATCTGGCATATCGTATAAATTCGTTTAAAACACATTGTGGTTATTACAATGGTGATAACGACGATGCCGCTGCTGGGAATAATGGTGAGTATAGGGAAGTAGATGATCAAGACTCCATGGCACAGCTGTATTACGTTGCACAGAGCGGAGGTTCTGCATTTTGTGTTTACTGTGGTGGCTTTGGATTTTTTAATACAGATGAAGCTTTCAAACGCCCATGCTGTCTTCCCTCTTGCTGTATGAAGAAAGATGCATATCGTCAAATAGAAGAAACACGTGTATTTTCCACGGGATCTCAGCATGAGATTATTTTCTAAGCATTGTATTTTTTGTTTGTAAAAAAACCTTTGATAAATAAAGCTTCTCTCATGTATATATATAATGTTGGACAATTACGTATTCATTCAATCATTCAATGTCATCATGGCGGGATTCACAGTTACCTTGCTTAGCGATGCATCTTATAATTATTACCCCGAAAACACTATAACTAATTTTCGAAACAAGTTAGCTACAAGACTTGAGTTGGATTCTCGAGAATATGAGGTTGCGCTAGCTTCCTGTACATACACATCTACAGATGTATTTATTAAAGAGGGCGAGGAATTGGGCACTGCGTCGGTCTGTTGTACAGGATCGGATTTACTGTCTACCTCTTTACTAGATCTGAGCTCGGTTAAATGGGTTGACGGAGACACAGTAAAGTGTAAGTTATTTGCTCATTCCAACTATTCCGCAGAGCATATGTTTTGTGAATACTTATCCGTCATGACAAGAGATTTGTATAAACTGAATGCAGCGTCCTATATGGAAATCACAAAGGGAAGCGGTAATCAAAAATTGATTTATGAATTCGAACTATCTGATAGAGTCAAGAAAATTTTCGGGTTCCAGGATGGTATGATAAAGATGGACCCAGTCGCGGCTCCTGCAAGTTTAGACAGTGAGAAAACAATTATCACTGGTATGCATAGTATAAACAGAATACCTTTCCTTTTTGTGCCTCTAGAAAAGATGTTTCGTGTAGAAGTGAGGAGGGCAGATGATCCTATCGATTTTGTTTGGCAAGCTCCACGTTACTACGTAATACCAACAAGAGATTCTCTTATAAAAACTTTCAAGTATCTAGACAAAATCAGTCCGAAGGTTGGAAATAACAATACTTTAACCATTGATACAATTCCACTCCAAGATGAAGTAGTAGCAGTAACAATTTACAAACGACTGTTAATGAACTTGGGATTGGACAACCATCCATATGGCACTATGCATTTTTACAATGACACCCACAAATTGTTTAGAAATTTTACTTCCCACATTCAGTTGAAGTACTATCTACTAAAAGATGATGTAATCGCTGTGTCTAATAGAGATTCCAAGAATGTTATTAAGGCTGGGTTTAACCATACTTCATTTCAACAAATGATGAGTACATTAAGTGAAGCACTGCAGTTCGATTGGAAGATAAAATCCAATCAAATAATTATAGAGTACGACAAAAATTCAAAAATGAATGACTACACGTTATCAAGTATAATGAAACATTATTTGGGATTTCATGCAGCCAGTGAAAGCGCACGTACACTCAAATCAAGTCCATTTTCAAAGTTTAGGGCGCGTCATAGATTTTACAAGGATTTTGCAAATGATCTTCTGTTTGTATACTGTGACGTTATAGTAAACCAATTTGTTGGTGATGCGTATGCACCGCTTTTAAGATGCATGCCTTTGACGTATCATAACGGCCGTGCATTTGAACACGAATTTATGAATCTAACATATCTCCCATTGAAAACACATTCATTTGATAGTATACATGTGTATATAATGAATGAATCGGGAGAACCACCCCCATTTGAAGTTGGTGACTTTAAGTGTACACTGCATTTTCGGGAACAGAGAAGCTAACGCACGTTATAAAACAATCATGGTCAAGAAATATAAGTGTTCTGATAAGGAGAGTAAGTTTTACAGGATTCATAGACCACAATATGGGAATGGAGTTCAATACGGGCGTGGATTACTGTTTTATCGCGGATCAAACAATCGCCAAAAAGGTAGTGGCTTAGGATCATTCTTTCGGTCAATTGCGAGACGATTAATACCTTTTGCGACAAAGTATATTTTCCCACATGCAAGAACAGCTTTAAAAAATGTTGCTATGGATGTTTTGGATGGAGGTAGACCTTTACGTGAGGCGTTGCGTGACAGAGGGCTCACTGCACTTAAAGGAGTGGGAAATGATATTATGAATCAGTCGGGATCTGGGTTTAGTCGGAAACGAAAGCTTGACGAAAATCGGCTGTTCAATTATAAGAAAATAAAACGCAGTTCAAAAATCGGTCGTGGAAGTAAGAAAAAACCTAAAAAGCGTAAGACTGGTCGGGGACTCTTGAAACTACGCGTGCAGAAACGGGAAAAAAAATAAAAAAGCGTAAAAACAGTCGAAACATCTTTTCATAATCATGGGTGCGGATCATCATTATCTACGAAGTGAACTGGACATTTTTAAACGTGAGGGTTATGATATGAGCATTCTCACTACGCAGTCATGTGACATTTATCCAAATTGTCCATTATCTGAGACTGCAGTTCCACTAACATTTATTGTCAATAGCACTGACGCACATTATATTGAACCTAGCAAAACCAGGTTATATTTACGGCTGCGTATATTAGATGACAAAAGTGCTGCAAACGGTGCCGCAACTGTGGTAGCTCCCGTCAACAATATTCTTCATTCAATTTTTTCACAGTGCTCTGTGTACTTGAATGAAACATTGATTACACCCACACATCCTTACTATGCCTACAGATGCATGTTCGAAAGGCTGTTGTTATTTTCCAAGGAGTACAATGAAACTCAATCACAATGTGCCGGATACTTTAAAAACGACGACCCTGAATCAACTGACGTTTTGGCAGCAGGATCCTACAAATCACGATTCGAAATGAGTAAGGGTAGTAAGGTTTTTGAAGTCATTGGTCGGCCTCATGTGGATCTATTTGCTCAACCAGATTTTTTACCACCGGGTGTTGATTTAAAAATTGTATTTCATCGCTCCACGGATGGTTTCACGCTTCATTGTCCAGGAGGTGCAGTAGGGGTAGCCACACCTCGATACAGACTAAACATTTTGGAAGCAAAGCTACAAGTTACGAGACACAAAGTACTGGCGGCTGCAGCAATTGAGCATATAAGACAATGGGAAGGAGGTGATGTTGCAAATCTGTACTTTAACAAAGTAGATGTGAAAAGTTTTTCATTACCAACTGGTACCTTATCAAGAATTGAGGAGGGAGTTTTCAAAGGTGGGCAGTTACCGGAACGTCTTGTGCTCGCTATTGTACGCAGCGCAAATATAAATGGCACTGGAACAACTAATCCATACCTTTTCGGCAGCCATGATTTGTCTCATATAAATGTATCAGTTAATGGTGATACCAACGAGGTTTACCCTTTGGATGTGGACTTTAGAGAAGATAGTATTCGAGTTCAAGAAGCCGTTAGCAATATTTACAGAGCAATTGGAATTGATAATAAGGATGCGAGTATTGACTTTAGCGTTAACGATTTTGTAAAGAACCGTGCGCTGTATGTCTATGAGATTGCCCCGATTAGTGACGCACGTGCCCTGCCCAGATTTGGAAATATCAAGATTGAGCTCCGGTTTAGGACCGCCACAACAACCCCATTAACGATTCTTTGTTACACAGAGTCCCAGAGCATTTTGAACATTGACAAGAATAAATCTGTGTACTTTACTGATTACTCGCATGAAGCCATGCAGGGATGAATACCGATCAAGTTTATAATTATCTTAATGTAATATGTAAAACTAGAAATGCTAAATTTGATGTAATATCATGCGATGAATTAAAACATGTGAAGCTTAACAGATTTCCACTGTGTCTAGTGGTTAATTCAGATCCTAGTACAAAGCCTGGTGATCATTGGCTGACGTTCTACAAAGAGAGTAAAACCAGCTGTTTGGAGTTTTTCGATTCGTATGGGTTTGGTATAAGCCACTACTCCAAAGATTTCAAAATCTTTGCTAAGCGATGCAAAGTTTGGGTGAGAGAAAATATTAAACAGCTGCAGAATTGGGGCTCGGTTGTTTGCGGGAATTATGTATTGTATTTTTTGTACAAACGTCTACAACGTTGTAATCCAATGAAGATTTATTGTGAATTTACAAATAATTTTACTCGTAATGACAAATATGTGTCATATTTTATTGTATCGAGGCAGTATTTATTAAAACACAATTGCTGTAATAAGACAATTATTCAGAATGTAACAAAGTTTGAAAAAATGAATAAAACTTGTTAATCAAAATTATTCCATTTGGACAATATTCTACGTATGATTCCTTTACCATATTTAGTATTCAAAGATTTGCACTTCCTGGGAGTATAGACTCTCGTCCTTTCGGGCAATGCTATATCATCAGATGTGCTTAAGATTTTCGGGTTAGGTTTTAAGCGTTTTGAAGGTGGCAAATCATCATCATCATCGTAATCAACATCTTGGAAAGCTTTGCGTTTAGTATTTCTGGAATCCTCTATTTTTGTTTTTGTAAACTCCACTAGTTTCGGCTTGATGCGTTTCATAGGGTAACGTTTGCGCTTAGTCTTTGAGGACCCTAATAGTTTCGGTATCTGCTTAAAACGTTTCGAAGATGAAGATTCATCGTCATCATAATCAATATCATAGGAAGCTTTGCGTTTGGTATTTCTAGAATCAGTTATTTTAGGTTTCGTAAAATCCACTAGTTTCGGTTTGATGCGTTTCATAGGGAAGCGTTTGCGTTTAGTCTTTGAAGACCCTAATAATTTCGGAATTTGCTTGAAACGTTTGGAAGTTGAGGCTTCTTCCTCATCATAATCGATGTCATAGGCTGCTCTGCGTTTAGTATTTCTAGAGTCCATTAGTTGACTATTTGTAGTATCCATCATTTCAGTTTTTGTAAAATCTACTAGTTTCGGTTTGATGCGTTTCATAGGGAAACGTTTGCGTTTAGTCTTTGTAGACCCTAATAATTTCGGAATTTGTTTGAAACGTTTCGAAGTTGAGGCTTCTTCGTCATAATAATCGATGTCATAGGATGCCCTGCGTTTAGTATTCCTAGAGTCCATTAGTTGAGAATTCGTAGTATCCATCATTTCAGTTTTTGGAAAATCCACTAGTTTCGGTTTGATACGTTTCGTAGGGAAACGTTTGCGTTTAGTCTTTGAAGACCCTAATAATTTCGGAATGTTCTTGAAACGTTTTGAAGCTGAAGCTTCATCATCATCATAATCGATGTCATAGGATGCTTTGCGTTTCGTATTTTTAGATTCTATTATTTTAGGTTTTGTAAAATCTACTAGTTTTGGTTTAATACGTTTGCTGGGGTAACGTTTGCGTTTAGTCTTTGAAGACCCTAATAATTTTGGAATATTTTTAAACCGTTTCACAGCTAAAACATCATCATCATCATGGCGAACTTTTCGTTTAGACCTTCTCGGTAAATTTGGAATAAGACGTTCTGCTGGGGGATTATTGTTCTTGATTTTGTCAGTTTCTTCCCATTTGGGAATTAGCTTGATACGGTTAGACAAATTAATAGACTCATCATTATTTTCCTTAGCCATAACTTTTGAAAGGAGGGACTTTGTTGCGTCATCTGGAAGTCGAATTAGTACACGTTTTCGTTTTGGTCCTACCTTGGCAAAATCATGTCTCTTACCAGAGCTGCTTTCAGGTAGCAAAAAATCAAGATCCGCACCTGAACCCGACCCGCACCTGAAATATCAGGTTAATTTTTTTCGTTGACCCGAACTTGGCCCTCCGGATCCGAGTTAATATCCGCACCTGTCAGGTATTTTTGGATCAGGTATTGCTTGGCTACCCGCACCTGAAAAAATACCTGAGGTGCGGATTTCAAAACAAACCCGACCCGAACTTGAACCCGAACTTGAACCCGACTTTCAATTATTTTGTCAGAGGAAACTTATAAACATAAGTTCTATCCTAAGACTTTATTAAAGTAAATATTATTTACAAATGACGTTAAGTTACAAATGCAAAAACTCGTACTAATTTTAAGTGACAAGCAGCACAAAAAGAATGGGAACTAGCTTTTGAAGCTTCCCCAAGTATTCTCTGAGTGATAGCTTTAGAAACAGACCGCAGATAATCATCATGCTTTTCAAATTTTAACGAAGTTAAGGCACAAGTATACACGAAATAGATTCCAAATCGATGATGTCTATGTCTGCTACAACGCTAAGGCTATATCATGAAATTAATTAGCAAAGTTAGGTTGTTTGTTAATTTAATTGATATGGCGGCTCTCACGCATCACTGAACACATCGTGTCATTCAGCCATGTGACATTAACGTTCAGATCAGCCTGAAAGTTTCATTCACGTGAACTTAAAGTTAAATTATTAAGGTAAAAAATACTTGCAAAATACCTGAAATTGCAAGTTCGGGTTCAGGTATTTTGAATTCGTCGTACCGAACCTGTACCTGACATTGAGCTCAGGTATATTTTTTAAACCCGAACTTGATCGTAACCCGACCTGTAAAATCAGATGCGGATCCTGGATGTACCCGCACTTGACCCGAATCTCAGGTACTTTTTTTTGTAGCTGACCCGAACCCGACCCGAACCCGACCCGACGGGTATTTTTCAGGTACTACCTGATACCTGCAAGCAGCTCCGTCTCTTACGTTGTGGTCTTGTTAAGCTTTCATAATAACCGTCTATGATATCAGGGGAAGCTTTACGCATTCTCGTGTTTTCGGATACATCCATATTCTCATTACTTTGAGAAACACCTCCATTAAATTCAGTGGGTCGATCGTTAGTATTAGACCGATAATCTGCATCATGTTCACTCTCAGAATCATCGACATAATTATTCGAATAATATGGATTGCGGTAGGTATTTTGCCTACTACTCTGAGGTTTATCATATGGGACGATACTAGTAACTGGATTGTCTTGATATCTCGTTGCATTGAAATTATATTTTTGAAGAGGTGGCTGCATCCCTTGCTGGTTAATCAATTTAACAAGCAAAGGCTGATTATCGTCATGATGCTTTTTATGTCTCATCTGTCTGGCATATTCGCCATATAGAGCTTGTTTTACATCGTTGGTAAGCTTACGTGAATTTAATATCTTTGATGAGATGTTACTATCGTTAGTTTTGGACATTAGCACATTGTACAGTGATTCTGGAATCAGTTTCATTCGCTTAGCCATGTTAATTAATTCGCGAGCACGTTTGACAGTAACGTTGTTGCTAAAGAAGCTAGAATAGGTATGAAGAAACCTCCACCACGCTGAAGAACTTTACGTTTTTTTGTCAATGACAGCGATTTTAAGGAGAGTGCACGTAGATGTTTTTTGTATGGACGCAATCTCTCAACTGTACTACGTGGTATTGGTACATTCCCTATAATCAAATTACGAGCACATTCGGATAAAGTTTTAACTTCGTCATTAGAAGCTTCACTGAGACAATCATTTACTTTACGTTTGCACTTGCATTTCTTTAAAAATGCTCTGTGTTTTAGTAACCGCTTCATGATTTATTTTTGTGCTAGTCAAACCCAATACATGCGAACCAATACAGCTCTCTATATTATCTGACTTACATAAGTCAATGTACAATTATTATAAACAATATTTGTACGGTGTCAGCTGACAATGTCGGATGCAAAAATTAAGCGTCTGTATCTGAACCCGAAATTTAAGGGTAGTTTTTCAGGTTTGACAACGTTCATGAAACATTATAAGGGCGGGGAATGTAAATCTACAATTGAAAGAATTCTGCGTGGTATCCCGGTGTATGCTGAAAACAAGCCAGCAATAAGTAAATTTAAAAGGCGTCAGGTTGTGGTTCATGGAATAGATGAGCAGTGGGTTATTGATTTAATAGATATATCAGCTTACTCCAAAAGCAATAACAATCATAGGTATCTGCTAAGCATCATCGATGCTTTTAGTAAATATGCCTTTGTCCACCCTGTGAAAACTAAAAATAGTCTTGATGTTTTAGCAGTTTTCAAGAAAATATTGAAGAGTTCAGGCAGGCAGCCCAAACGCATTCAATGTGACAAAGGGGGTGAATTTAAAAAAGATTTCAAAGAATTTTGCTCGAATAATGGAATTGAAGTCTTTCATGTTCAATCCGAACTGAAAGCCTGCATCGTTGAAAGATTTAATCGAACTATTATGGAAAAAATAAGTCGATATGTACAGCATAAAGGAAACTACAGATTCGTTCATGTCTTACAAAAGTTGGTTCGAAACTACAATAACACGGTTCATTCCAGCATAAAATTTAAGCCAGTAAATGTTAATTCCAAAAATGAAATGGATGTATGGTTCAATCTGTATGGAAACAAGGAACTGAAATCCTATGATAAGCCAAAGTTTAAGGTCGGGGACCGTGTTCTCATTTCTATTGACAAAAATTGTTTTGAGAAAGGTTATTCAAAACGGTTTAAACCAGAGGTGTTTACTGTAAACAGAATAGGAAACTCGAACCCACGCATGTATTATTTAATTGACCCTGAAGATAATGACGCTATGGAAGGAGGATTTTACAGTCAAGAACTTTCAAAGGTCAACTACTAATGTACACCCTTATTTGTCCTTCGTGACGTTGCTTACGTATTGTGAGGAATAAGTGAAATTTACAAATTTTTGGGAGGATAAATACCCCGCTCGTTGCAACGAATAGTACCATTCAGCAACTGTCATCTCAACTTGAAGTATACGTTTGAGCTCAGCTTATACAATATCATCCTCAAAAATCTCACGTTTTCAGCAGGTATGGTTTTAATTGAAAGTTTATTACTAATATTAGCGTCATTCTTGAAATGCATGGCTGCATCTTGAAGACTTTCAGACTATTGTTTACACTGTTTAAATTTTTCAGAGAACTCAATAAGAAAATGGATACTGAAATTAACCAATGCATCAAGGCTGTTGAAGGTGAGACCTCCACCAGTCAACCTGAAACTGCAATGGATTTATCTGTCCAAGGCAAGGTCTCCGCAACTGATTCACCAATGGATTTATCAGTTCAGGCCAGTGGAGCCTCAAAGGATTTACCTGTTCAAAAAAATCCCATCAGTAAATCTCTAATAGATTTATCAGAGTCCACCGAGGAATTGGATTCCCTGGCGAATGCAGCAAAATTTCGTGAAACGGAGATTGACGGTCCGAATCGACGGAGCGAATCACCTACTCGAAGGGACGTGAACGATTCTCCATGCTCTGATGAGGGTGATGACGGAGGTCCGGCAGTGAAAAAAGCTGTTGAAGAAAAGGAGGGGGGTTACCGAAAACCATTTTTCAACCTTTATGGTCATCCCAAGGATCCCAATCGACCCAAGGTATGGTACTCCCGTTCTGAAGATGGGCAACGTTTATTCATGAACGTTCAGCGATCCACTCTGAGTGGGAAAAAGATGCGTGTCAATTGGAAACTGGAGCAGACTCCGGAAATTATCAGTAACCTTGTGTACTACTACAATACGTGCAGGGGTCGTATTAGCGATATGCATGATACGCTGGATTCCTGCACGAGGCATGTTGATGAACGTATCAGGAAAAATTTTGGGTTCAACCGCAACCCCAATGTTCCAGAAAATGCTTAACCTTGTAAAATTACTTGAAAAACAAATAAATACATTTTTCCGAGCATAAATACCGAGTTGAAATCATTTTTCAAATCATTCTAACTTCAACTGTTCTCTAGGCATCTGCATGGATTTTTCAATTGTCATTCCAATTCTACTCTTTTTTCTGACTCTTGGCATTAACGCTCTATTTTCGATATACCTTCATAACCACAGCTCGTTCAGTTCACATTCAAACAGCTCCCGTAATGGCTCAAGCTCAGCTGGTTAAAGCGGTTATGGAAATTGAGCATAGCATCAATGGTAAGTTGACAAAATTCCGTTCTCACAAATAATCTCCACGCCCGCCCGCCCGCCCGCCGCCGCCGCCGCGCTTCGGTTACGGTTTGGCGAAAAAGGATGGGGAGGGAAAAAAACCCAAACCTTACCCATCGCCCCACCCTTCCTTCGTACCTCGTTCGGAAGAATATGTAATATTTAAGTTGAGGTAGCTATAATTTATATTTACAGACGTTGTATCTGCATCTGCTCGATACGCGGATAACGCGGACAGTTCATCTGGGCAGGATGTTTGTGGAACCTTTGAATGGGGAAAGAATTCTAACAAGGATTCTGAATGTCTTTCATCAACATGCGTCAAGAAATGTGGTGAGAAGTCTAACAGAAGGAAATCCATCCCGCCCGTCAAGAACGCTGCTGTTGTGAAAACCATAACGCAAAAAATGAAGGGTACTGATGTACCTACGAGGCTGAAGCGAGCTTCACGCTCCGATACGGTTTATTCCAAACCGTATCCAAGCTTCTGCCCAGCATGCAAGGATGGGTTTGACAGACAAGATATTTTGAAAACTACGTTTGCCCAAATTGACTGGGCATGTCCAGAATGCGACGAGAGGCAAATCACTCTGACGCAAAATCAAAGCACCATTACCATGCTGATGACTGATTTCAAGGACATTGCTATGCATTATGTAATTAATTTTTGAATCATTTTTATACTTTGTAAACTTTATTATTTTTGATTAATAAATACAATACAATCTGGATCAGGAAATACATTGCTTCTGAGTCTATAATTATCATTTTGAGTCTGACTGCAATCAATCATAAGGTAGCCATGAGGAACTGAAATACACTCCTTATATGCATCTTCCATGAGCGCATGTTTTTTCCCACAGTTCATTTGACACCCAATCTTATTCACAACTTGAGTCTCCCTCGGATTTTTGAATAAACAAATGTACTTGGCATTGGTTGTTAAAGGTCTAAGCCCATCATGGAAAAAGTTTTGCGTTATGAAAATAATGGAACAATTTCTGTGATGGCTACCTCTAACAAAGGCCTGCATAACATCTTTCGACTTTGAAGCTTCTTCCATTAGATCATCTAGTATATAAAGATGCGGGGTTAGCATATCGTTACCGTACTCTTTAGGTAATCCATGATGAAACTGAATTTCTGGGAATTCACGCTTCATTGAAGCAAATTCATGGGGTTGGTCAATACCATAGCAATACACGAGGTGTTCTATATTCGGGAAAATGATTTCATTCCTTCGAGATATAATGCTTTTAGTAAGCTGCGATTTCCCGCTCATTGTAGGTCCCGAAATAACAAAGTTAAATGGTGCATGAAGAGTGTAGTCAAATGTAGGTGCGTCCATGATGAAGCAAATAAGTATAATGATTGAATTGAAAAAGATTTTGTTTTTATTTACACATTTACAAACTACATCAATTTACACACTTAAATTATACACATCTTCTTCATTTTTTAAAACATTAGCAAAATTATTATAATGTACAATATCCTTATGACCATATGCCAAACTATTCGTAAAATTACTGTGATATCTTTTATTATCAAAAGCATTTAACCCGCGTTTCTGTTCATTTATGTTATATAATCTATGACCTAAAGAACCTATTTTTCTATATTTAACGTGCATAGTTTCACACGACTCTTTTAATACCTTATCATAATCACTAAATGACTGATGTTTTTTAACATAAGATTTTGGAATACCCTTAGCTTTCTTATCAACTATACCATCACTAGTTAAATACGCATACATCTTAGCTTTTAAAAATCTAAATGACTTAATTGGATGTCCTGCGCTGACATCCTTCATAACACCTCTAACCTTCTTATTATCATCTACAAAAAAACTATGCCATTCCTGGCTTACATTACCACAAGGTTTAAAATTAGATAAGTCAAACAGTTGGTGATCTTTCCTCATATCTTTATATACATCTAAATTATGATTAGGACTAGTTATACTTACCATTAAACTATCTGTATCAGTACCAACTAATTGTACTTCACAGTTGTTTTCACAATTGTACTTTTTCTTTAGATAATTATAATAAAAATCATACATTATAATTTTACTGATATCTAAGCAAGAAATACCCGTGTAAATGGGTTTATTCAAGTACACGCTACTTTTCCCCATGACAAATAAAGCAATATTAGGAGTAATCATAATTATATCCTTCAAAGAAGACTTTCGGGAAAAATTTAAAACTCGATCTTTAAAAATAGAATTTGAATTTTTATTTTTAGTTAAAATGTGAATCCTTGTTCTATTTCTAACCTGCTCTATAGACTTCCCAAAGCAAGCGTTTACGCATAACTTATAAAAATCCTTCTCAAATTCAGATGTAGCAGCTTTCCTACGCTCGGTACATAAGTCAATGAAACATCTCAACCAATCTGACTGCTCAAATTTTAAAATTCTATGGACCCTATCTAGCGACATTCCTAATTCAATATACTTTTTAAGTGTCCTATAATGAATCACATATTTAATCTTTGGATTCAAATCCGCAACTAGCTTGCCAATTTTCATTGAACCATGAGGTAAGTTTAAGTCATTTTGCAAATCGACTTGGTGAGCAGACATTTCGCTAACATCCACGCATCGTTTTAGCGGTGCAAGTGGGTAGTCATTGAAATATTCATGCTTGTCCTCAGGCACAGAAAGATCTACCTCAAAAAAGTAGCCTTCATGCCCATCATCAGGCAAGTTCATAATATTATCACTTTGGGACAAATAAAAAACTTCAGACTCTGAGAGCCAAGCAAAATGTTTTGTAGGCAGATGAGAATCCATTGCCTTTGCGTACAATGCGTTCGCATCCCAATACATAATGTATTCACAGTTTTTGGAGCTATTATAAGTTTCCGGGACATACTTATTGTTAGCATCTGCATATCTCTTGGAACCGGACCCTGCGTAACCACCCCTAAGTCCTGCCTCTAGAAATACATGCATATCGCTATCCCTGATATAATCCAATTCTACCTTACTATACTTTAGAGCAGCTTGCCAGCTTATCATTGGTAAACTAAAAAACCTGGCTGGATCTAATTTAAATGAACTAAGGAATAGATTGCGGAAATTTTGGAACACATCTGCTAGCAAGGTGACATCTAACATACAATAAAAATTGCAGTATTCAGCCATATTTTGTATGTCAAATTTATCCCAGACGGATTGAGCATGCTGATAATCAGACAGACTTATATGCTCATCTTTCAATTTAGAATAAAAAGATTCTATGGGAGGAAGCTCTTTTTTCTGCAAATCAGCAAAAGAAGTTATCGCCTCATAAGGAAATACACCCTTTTTAAATAGGAGCTGCTGATCATTTAGAGCATTTGGGTAATCCTGACTGAAAACCTCTTTAGTAAGTCTAAACTTATCCGAACCTTTTTCACCTAACACCGAGGCAAGCTTATCCAATGAGCTACTGAGAAATTTTAAACTATCAATGAAAACTAACTTCTTATTTATTTCTATTGACATAAACTTTTCTGAGCTGAGCGGGATTACAGTGGCTGACTCTATAGACTCATGATCAAGATTGGTTACTATTGGATGACTATCGTAACCACATAAATTATGCACTACAACCGGGATTTTACTACACCAGCTTGCTTTGATATTGCATTTGCTGTGCGCATGACCTAAATACATATGGGTAAAATGATCATGATGTTCTACACCCTGCTCCTCCTTTTCAGCTTGCGGATAAATGATGCCATCACAGAAATAACATATACTCTGATCAATGGCTGCCATGTTGGAAGGATAAATTCTATGCGAAGAAGCCTTTGTCTGTCTAGCCTCCATCTCTTCTATGAGGACTGAAGAGAAAAGATTAATATCCGAAAAAAAGCATCCATAAGATTCTCATCGTCAGATTTTATAGCATAGCTATTCCTATAACGAAGTTCACCGTTAGGGCCCACACATATATATGAGTAAGAGCATGGTATGTGCTCCTCAGAATAATCCCTAGAACCGCCAGTGACGACGGGCTGAAATTGGTAGGCGTGTGGATTTGGAACTTTACCATACCTGTCAGCATGTGATGTATTTTTGGGGACTAATTTGGACTCAAAGTCCAAATATATTACATACGGAGCTGGGACCATAAATTGATAACTTTCGAAAGTAATTTTATCTTGTGGATTCGAATTAAAAATAGCCTTTTGAGCTCCTATTTGAGAACATCTAACAATATGATCCTCTAAATTATTATCGCAAGAGAACGATGACAAGCAGAATCTACACAAATGTACCTTACATCTAATCTCAGGATTACAGAATAAACCCTCCAGATCCCTACATAAAACAAAATGTTCGTTGACGCTGTCGTCAACGCGTTTAGGAACTTTCTGAGATGGATCTATTATATTCTCTCTCACTTCAACATCCTGAATAATCATTATCAAATCTATAGAATATTGTTTATTTTTAATAATGCGTATCCTATTGTGTTTTTGTACACCCCCTCCATTATCCTGCGCCTTCTTCCAAGTCTTACTAATATACAATGGATGCGTATTATTTTGAATCATTATTCGTCGCTTCTTACTCTGCTCTCTAATAGACATATTGTTGAAGACTGGACTGTCTGCAGTCACACCATCGTCAGTAAATCCAAAAATATTGAGGGAAATGAATGGATTCTGACGTTCAAATCTACCTACCTGTTCTAAAGTCATGGGCATTTCTATGCCACTTAAATCAAACTTGTTAATGATATCCCTATAACTCTTCATTTGCTCGGGGGCATACATTAGCTTTCGTATGCCGGCTGCAACGGCAAACAGGAAGCACGAATCTAAATCCCTAACTCTCTTTAATTTCCCCTGCCTAGCTGTCAATTTTTCATCTCTGAATGCTTCTACACTATTATCTACGTTGACAAATAAACATTTTTTATTGACATCTACAGCATGTTCTAGCAAAAATGGGAGTGGCGTATAAGTACCACCCCGCAGGGGTTGATACTTTGTTACAATCAAATCTAAAATGGGGATGTCTACTAATATAAGTCCGGAACCATTTTCCGAAAACTCTTCTATCATGTCTACTAATTTTTGAGTAATTAACTCAAAAGTTTCTTCTATGCCGCTGGCATGAAGAATAATGTGGGATAATGAGGACATCCACCTGTCCTTCCTAACAACTGTTCCCTCGGAATCAGTTTTTTCAAATATAACATTTAGATGTATAATTATTTTTACGTTTTTAAACGATTCTAAGTCGCTACTAATTTGACCGATCAATTCTGGTCTTACAATATTCATGTATCCTCTCAAGTCCGTAGCTTGAGCTATGCTTGTCAGATCTAGCCTATATGATTTTAAATTATTGGAAATACCGTTATCAATGGGATAGATTTTATATGATTTATTTTTTTTTTGCTTTACGTTTTACATTGTCCCTTTCACGGGACCTCTTTCTACCTTCTACAATTTCATTCACTACACTGTCAATTAAACTATGGGTTTTGATGTGGTCATTAAAGTCTAGCTTAGTATATAAAATTTTTTCACAATGGGGACAGTTCAATTTTGGGGAAGAATGGGGAATTTTATAGACTTGCTTGCTGGAAGTGGATGGGACTTGCGGCGACACGATGTCCATGTGTATGACTTCTAACATGCTGTTCATAATGCTTTGTGAAATGACTTGAATGTTGTCTTGCGTGCTGTGTATTTGCTGCTCGTTGTGCACCCATCTCTGGGCATTCTGTGAAGGCTGTCCTAGTATTTCCTCGAGCTGAGCTGGGTCGAGTACCGGTAGGGGTTGGATGAGGGACTCTTTTGTCCTCATCTCCGTGCAGATGTCGCACATGTCCAGAAACTTGCACTCCGGATCCAGAACTGCACATGAGTGCAGGTCTGCGAAAGGATCTGTAAAAACAAAACAAAATGTCATTATAATTTATTGCTAATGAAAATTTTTTTGACTAAAATAAATAGCAAAAGGGGACTTTTGCTTGAAAAAATGGGATAAGTAAGTAATAAAGGGGTAAAAATAGAGGAGGAAATATATTTTAGACGGATCAAAAGTTTACTCACCCTCTTTAACTGCTGAGCCTCGAGAACCTCCAGCCTCTGCAGCCACCGCCTCCAGGGGGGGTGATTCCTCCTCCTCCATCAGATCTAATAAAAATACAATAAAAATACATTGAAGTATATGATGAGGTTTTTACTAGTAATATATATGTAAATAAATTTATACACATGCTTACCGTGAACTCCAGCACCCACACCTCCCTCTAATTGGGAAGCCATCTCCGCCATTGCGAGCATTTCCGCCTCTTCAGCACCCTCAAGTTGGGACGCCAACTCAGCCATCTCCATCATCTCCTCCTCTCCATCGCTTTCAATCAGATCTAAAGGACAATAAATATTTATTAATTATCATAATTAATTTAATTTACCTAATTTACCGTATTACTTACATATAATATTACAAAAATTGTACTTACTTCCCCCATTTTTTTCCGCAAATCTGGTATTCTGTTGTCGAACCCACCGTTCCGTTTTCTGTTCATTGCCTACGCATTGAACGTGGAAGTGTCCGCACATTAGCGGAAGTTCAAAGAACACGATACCGCACTTACACTTGAAGGATTTCGGAAATTCTCTTCTTACCCGGAATTCCGAGCAATTTGTCATGCAATGCTTGACAATCTCAGGGATTGTGTCAAAGCCTTGCCCACACTTGCACCTAAACTGCTCCAAACAACCGATGGGACGGTCGTAATAGCGAGAATCGGTAATGCAATCTTCAGACATGATTGATGCCATTTTTTTCAGATATTATTTTCGAAAAAAGGGGAAATATTTTGAAAGTATAAGGTTCAAAAAGTTTTAGGAAGCAAAAGTTTAAGTTCTGGAGTACTACTTCTTACTGTCTTCACAATACGTGTGTGTGTGGACCCTTATTTAAACTCCTTCAATACCTATGTACGGAAAGGACTAATCCGCCCCTGGGCATTAGGTTTAAGCATTCATTTCCTTTGCATCCGCTTAAGTGCTCTGTACCTTTCCGTCCAGCTCGATCCCTTCCGACTTTGCCAGTGTCAAGTTCACAATAACAACAACAAGTCACGGTCATACTATTTTCCATTGCCAGCTCCTTATGAGCACATTCCCTGAACAATACAACATCAAAACCTTTTCCCATTGGACCTTGGCCATGACCTTGACATTGACCCTTATCTAGGTCACCTATCCTTTACCATGGGGCCAATTCAGGCCGGATGGGCTTAAGCTTATATACTACTAACGGTTACCGTACGAGACTGATGATTAATTGTGGTTATGATAATTCTAAAATAAATATATACACAGTTAGAGGTCAATTCAGTTTCAAGGTGAAATTCCCATTCAATAGTATCAAAATTATTTAAATCAGAATTATTCATTAGTGCTATTAAGATCAAAGGTCACTCTTTTTGAAATTAATTCAATTATATGAATACACAGAAAAGTCAAATCTAAATTTTCAAATCACATTCAAATCCAAAATTATTCACATAATCATTTATCTCATTCAACATAGAATCCAGAAACACTAAGCATTCAATTTTCAATTACCAAACTCAAATACAAAAATTAGTAATATCCGGTCACAAATCAAACTCAAAATCTATAATCAAGCTCAAATTTCCTTCACCAATCTAATTTATAAATCAAATCACAGTCTACAATACCCTGTCAAATACAATTCCTAGTTCAAACTTTAACACAAGTAAATACCCAAAATGAAACCCAAAGACAAAATCAAATCATAAGTCAAATCCAAAATCTATTTGTCATTCAATAATCAGACCAAGTTAAGACTCAATCCTAAATTGCAACATCTCATTCAAATCACAAACACAAATCAGAGTTCCCAAAATTATAATCAATTCCAAATGGTGAAATAAAATCTAAATTCCAACCGCGAAATCAAATGCAATTTACTACAGATCAATCCAAATCTTAATAAAACTCAAACTCCAATTTATATACAGTAATATTAAAACGAACTACAAAAAAAACAAAAGTTTAGATCATTAGATAAATTCAAATTCATTAATAATAAATAATTCCAATAAAATCACCAAAATTCAAATCGCATTATTATATAGTCCCATTCAGTTGTTAATTTTAAAATTTACTTTCACTAGATAGATAATACTCCAAATCACGACGTAATTCAATTATAACCCAGAATTACAGAGAACGCACAAATAGCAAGTCACAAATTATTTCCCTCGATTCAAAATCAATAATAAATTCCATTCTCATAATCAAATCCCAATAACAAAGTTAAAATCAAATCCAAAATTAAATTCCACCGCAAAATCAAATACAATTTATCACAACGATTCAAAATCAATAATATAATAATTCTAGTCAGATTCCAATAATTACACGTAAATCAATCATTCAATTCTCAATAAACCTACCCAACTCATATAATAAAATGCGTAAATAATTTGCAACCAAAAGCAATCGTTAAAATTCAAAGTTGAACCATCACATCAAATCATCAAAGTTATAATCCAATCATGAATATCCTCTAATAATAATAAGAATAATAATAATAACAGGTTTAACCGGTAGTTAGAAGACGAATGATGAGTCACAGAAGCACCTGATGTAGGTAATTGGAAGGAAAAAGGCAGTTTTCTATAGTGTTGAGATGTTGTCAAGAGCTAGCGTAGACAAGGAAAATAATTTGACTGTAAAAATCAAAATAGATATATTTATTGGTTGCCAGGGAAATTTTCTGAGGAAAATATTAAACAAAATTTGCTGGAAAAGGAAAACAATTAAGACATGTTTAATTTTAGGTTAAATTATCAAAATCAGACCGGATATTATTTATTATTAGAATAAATCGGTAGTATTATTTGAGTTTCAGCAGTACCTGAGGATATAGATGAAGCACGATTTTAAAAGATGGAGACGATGAAAATCTTCGATTTTCTCTTGATGTAGAGGACGATACCCCGCACCTTACGATTGTTGAGGAAAGGAAGGGAGAAAATGACGGGGAAAACTGGTACTTTGTGTACAATTAGGTTAAGTTTTTATTAACAACCACAAGCCAAAGCTAAAGCCAAATATTAAATTAGAACCCAAATAATAGTTTTAAGAACAACCAAAGATTATAACTTTAAGAACAAAACCAAAGATTATAGCTTTAAGAACAAAACCAAAGATTATAGCTTTAAGAACAAAACCAAAGATTATAGCTTTAAGAACAAAACCAAAGATTATAGCTTTAAATGTTGCCGTGAACGAAGCCAAAGATCGAATGATGCCAAAGACCATTTTCTCTAGTCATTAGGTTAAGTTCAATATTAGTACATAAGTAATCAAGTCCATAGTCATAAGTCTAGGTATAGGTTAGGATCGATCTGACGGGAAGAGGAAAGAGGAAAAGAAAATGAGTGAATAGGAGGGAAGTGAGGTGATTGGAGAGGGTTTTATTGTTTGGAGGAGAGGGAGAGGAGTGGATTGGGTGTTGGGGTGTTTGTGGTATGGTAAAGGTATCAGCGCGGAGCGCGATACCAGTTACCATGCCACAAGCATCTACACTGACAATATAGTTGACTGGCTCACATAACCATATTAATAGTTAGCCCACTCGATTTTAAAAATAATTCCTCACTGCTGCTCGACTTAAGCGAGAGAGTCGCTGTCCTGAATATATTGAAATTACAATGCAATGCTGAAAATAGTTACAGCCTTTTTTGCAACAATATTAACGACGTAATGTTGAAACGCGTTTTTTCCTAGAATCAAAGCGTTCATTCAAAAAATTTGTGACCAGGTCTAATAATTTTAGTCAAGTTGTCCAGCATAATGAATATTAACTAATTTAATTTCAAAACAAGGCTGGCTGACAAACATTTGGTTTGCTTAAGCTTGAATAGCTTAAATTGCCGATTTAAAAGCACCATATCGTTGTCTAAATTCTAAAAAGTACCATTTTCATTGGAGATCCCTTTTAAAAAGCATTAAATAAAGCAATTAATTATTTTTTAAAACGTTTATACCCCGCAACGTCAGATTAATTTAAAAACAATTATGAATTTGTTTTTGTCAACCGAGCTACAGGCATCCTAACCTAATTTAAAAAACAGGTGATCCGATATTGTCCCACAATTTTGCTAACAATACTAACAAATTAGTTGAGCTTATTTTTGTTGATGGGTTATAAAACTTCATGTGAGATTCCATACGATTTTTGTTTATTTTCACAACAGATAAAGCCACTCCAGCAATGAAGTCACTACAAATAGATATTTACGAAATGTTGTAACAGTAATTATTACATACTAGCATTCAAGCCATCCACCAAGGTGGATGGGAAAACTGGGATTGCATTGATTTGTAATTTATAAAAAACATTAAACTTAACATTATAATTTAGGCCGTTCTTACTTAGGCTGTTGTTCGTTTAAATAAATACAACGGATCCTTTAAACCTCCAATCCGCTTCGATTGGGTATAATCTGTAACAGAAACCAACTTTATCGGTTATTAACGGATTTATGTATTAATTTTTTTCATTACTTTCCTTGCAAAAAGCTAAATTTTAAAGACATGTGAATTTAAGGGGGGGTCAACTCTGGACCGGTCAGGGTAAAAAATAATAATAAAAGCCCTCAGATTCCATGCAGAAAGGCCTTTCTACTTATTTGGCTATATGTATATTTATATGTTATTCAAAGTCAAAGTGCTCCGTCACTGACCTACATAAGCAATGGCTTAATATTTACTGTTTTACCTACATTTCGTAGACTTTTGAAGTAACTTCACTGCTGTATTTATCTGTAGTCGCAAATAAATATCGAATGGAACTGGCATCGTAGCTAGATATAAAACACGCACTTAAGAAAACTAAACGCATCCTACTTATCTTAGCAACATTGCCACAGACTTTAATCAAAATAGGATTAGCTGTTTTTTTAAAACTGAAGCATCTCCTCTTACTACATGAAGTCGGTACACAAAGAATAAGTTTTAGAATTGTTCTCAAACTTTTCCGGGGCATAAATGTTTTTTTTTAATATTTAAATGCTGTTTAGTAAATAGATGCTGTACAGGGGGTTCATAAAATTGTAGTTAAATTATTCAAGCTGAGCGCATGCTTGCAATTTTAAATTTTCCTTGTTTATGTTCATTTTGCTGGAACCCATTATTAAAATTATAAGAATTGTCCATAAAATATTTTCTATGAAAGACCCTAATGTTCGACCACGAAAGTGTCAAATGTTTTGAATCATCCAGAACGATATCATATCGGATAGCTACATCACTGTATGTCTTGTAAGTGTCGACGGCACGGGTGGATTAATAAAATAATTTTTACCCTTGCACTAACCCTCCAAATAGGTTTGTGGGCCTTTACACTTGCAATCTGAGGGCCTTATATAGTCAGCGTTTTTTTCCTAGCCCTCAATTTTTTACCGTAGCCGGGCCAGGGTGGGCCACCCCGTAAATCCATCCCTGGTTCACGCCGTTGACGGATCCCAAAGTTTTACTCTTATTAACTTTATTATACTCTTATACTCTGCTTACGCTCTTACCCACGGTTAGAATTTAATCGTGGTGGTTAAAAGATGAAGAAAAGTTAGTCACACTGTACTAAATGTTGAAAGGGGTACTCAATAAGCAAACGTAGTAGTAGACAGGGACGGGAATTCGAATTCGAATCGGAATTAGAATCGGAATTATATTCAAAAAGTTAGGGTATCCGTATCGATATTGGAATCGGAAAAATATTCACAAAGGTATTTGTATCCAAAATCGGATTAGAATAAAAACAGGGTATTCGAATCGGTATTCGAATATTTTTTTATGAATTCCGATTCCAATAAAGTATCGATTTCATTGGGTTTTATATTGCCACGTGCAAGAAAAAGTTCATAGGAAGCATTTTTTGAAAGCCGTACACATGTAATTATTATAAAACCCAAAGGCGAAGAACCGAATGGTTGGTAAACGAAAAAAGTTTGCTTGTTAATGGGCAATGAGTTGAAGCCCGTTTTTGCAAAAATTCCTGCAAACAGGATGAGATAGCTGTATAGTCTCGGTCTTACAGGACTATTAATAACTATTAAGTGAATCAAGTTTCTCACTTCTTAAATCTTGCTCTCAAGTACATTCTAGTTACGATGTGTTATCAAACAAATCGATTTACAAATACTGTTAGAAGGAACTAATCGCAAAAGTGGGAAAAAGGAATCACTCCTTGCTTTTCCAGTTACTCAAATTTCAGCTGAGCGTGTGTTTTCTGTGCTCAAGTTTATAATAAATGATTTGCGTGGTAATTTTGCCCTGAAAACACTGAATGTTTTGTGTATCGCTTATATTTTTGCGGTTAAATTGTTCTTTTGAATAAATTCCCATTTTTTGTATGAATATCCGAAAAGTATTTCAATCGGAATCCAAATTCAGGAAGTATTCAAATATATTGGAATCCGTATCGGAATTCAAATTTGTAAGTATTTAAAAAAATAATTCAAATTGAAATCGAAATGATAAAGTATTCGAATCCACATTTAAATCCGTATTTTTCCGATATCCCGTCCCTGGTAGTAGATTCAAATTAACCATACTAATTCCAAGATGCAAGGTAGTAACTTTGTTGGCAACTTCTGTTTAGCATTGCGATATTTTTTAATTTCCCATTTATTATACTTTTTTTAATCTAAAATGGAATTATTTTTTATTGACTTGGACAGTATGTAGTAGCACTTGGTTACTATAACTTAAGCCTTTCCAAGTAAACAAAACAAAATTAAAAAAGAATACAAAATTGTCCATCTTTTCTTTTAAAAAAAAGTTTTGAAATGAAAATCAAAGCATTATTTTCATGAAAGAAAGAAAAAAATGAACCGCTATGCTTCAACATGTCATGTACATAAGTGACGACTGGCACCATCACGACAATCACTTTCAAATTAGTATAAAGGATTAGAAAATTTCTGACATAGGCTACAGACGCGGGGCAAATTGGATAGTTAAACCATTCATGTTAAGATTATCTAGCTGTTTTGATATTTTATATAATAATTCTGTGCAATTACTACAAAAATAGAACTTCTAGGGTATTTGTATAAAATATTATCGTTGCATTCAAATTATTATTACAATTAAAATTCATTGGTGCCAGGCGTCCCATCCGCCTCGGCGGATGGCTTGATTCCTAGTATATAATAACTCTGTGTAATTACTGCAAAAATAAAACTTCTAGGGTATTTTTATAAAATATTATTGTTGCATTCAAATTATTGTTACAATTAAAATTCATTGGTGCCAGACATCCCATCCGCCTGGGCGGATGGCTTGATTGCTACTTTTTCCCATAAATGAAATAAAGAAATGAACCGATATGCTTCAACATGGCATGACAACTATCACTACTACGATGAAGCTTTTAGTAAGAAGGATATCCCGACCGGCATTTTCAGTTTGAGGGAATTTTTTGGCTTGCTTAGATTGCAGCATATATTATGCAGATGCAGATACGTCTGCTTAGCTGGTAGTATTAAGTTTAAGATTTTAATAATTTAATAGACGAATATGCACTATAAAATTTGTTATCGCTTAGATTGCAAGAATTTATGAAAAGTTTTTAGTAATTTTAATATTTATTGTACAGAATGTTAAAAAAGTTGTTGACAACAGGCTTAAGGAAAACTATATTCAATATATGATCCCTTAAATATCCCAGCACCAAATTTGTACACAAAAGTCCTAGTTACTAAAGGCACCCTCCTGAAGAATTTCATATAGTTCCAAGGGGGGAAACACACTTTTCTAGCTTGCAATGCTAATAAATGAACGGAGGCTATGGATTTTGTTTTAGGAATTTGGTTCCAATTTTTGTTTATTTTTTCAAAGAAATGCCAAACGTTAAGGGATGTGATATGGCTGATAATGGGTTATATACCTCCGTGCCAGTTTCCATACTATATTTGTTTATTGTAACAACAAATAACGACTCTGCAACAATGAAGTTACTACAAATATTAAGAGTAATTATTGAATATTAGGTGATTTCTTACTTAAGCTAAAACGGGGCAATGTTAAGATTATTTAGCTGTTTTGGTATTTTATGTAATACTTCTCTGTGTAATTACTGCAAAAAAAGAAAACTTTTAGGGTATTTGTATATAAAACATAATTGTTGCATTCAAATTATTATTCAAATTCATTACTGCCAACAGTCTATCCGCCTCGGCGGATGGCTTGATTGGTAGTTACTATATATAATTACATCTGCATAATTAAGGTGAAGATAAATTTACTCTCCTTAAAATCTTACAATTATTATTATAGTTCATTGGAACACAAGTATTACAAACACGAAATTGAGTCTGCATGCTTAGGCCTTTTTGAAACTTCCACGTTGCCCTCTGCGATTGACTTGTTCCAGTGACTCTGATAATGACTGTGACTGACTGGGACTCATGGGAAACGACAAACAGACTTATGGACTGACCGACTGATCAGAAACGTAAGACTGTTTTGAACTTGGGCTGAAAAAGGTAAGGACTGGTTGATCCTGGTGTACAGTGTATTGTAGGCTTACAGTATATTGGGGGTGTATAGTGTATTGTAGGCTTACAGTATATTGGGGGTGTATAGTGTATTGTAGGCTTACAGTATATTGGGGGTGTATAGTATATTATAAATGTACAGTATATTGGAGGTGTATAGTATATAATAAATGTACAGTATATTGGAGGTGTATAGTATATTATAAATGTACAGTATATTGGAGGTGTGCGTACACTGTGTACAGTATATTGGAGGTGTACACTGTGTACAGTATATTGGTGATGTACCGTATATGGGGGTGTAGAATACGTGTGTAATGTGTATCAAAACGAGATACGTTCTAAGACGGGACGATAAAAAACAGGACGGGATAGGTAAAAATGAGTAGGACGGGACGGAAAATTCATGCAAGAATAGTGGATACAGACGGACGGGACGGGCTGATCAAATGACATAAGACGGACGCAAACGGATACAAACAATACTTAGTACTTAGTTAGAACAGACTACGTGAGACGACACCAGTTAAGTCTAAACGATGTTTTCTTTTTATTTCAAAATGTGGCTATGACCGGCTGTTACTACGTTTACAAACTCGGGGGTCATTCATGCATTTTGTGTAGTACGGAGAGATATGGGATACGTGAGGGACAAGAAACGGATAGGGACGTTATTTATGAGCTACAAATACGATATGGGACGGAGGGGACTTGAGTGGGAGCTCATATAAATAGATACGGACGGGATAGCTACATGTGGTAAAAGACGTACATGAGATACGAACGATCCCTATAGGGATTTTGAAACACATTATACGTGTGTACGCATAAAGTATATCGCAGGTGCACAGTATATTGCTTGCATAGAGTAAATTGAAGGTGTACAGCATATTGGAAGTCTACAAGCAAATGTTTTGGGAACATAATAAATGTGAGTAGCAATGCCTTGCATATCATGATTTTTTGAACTAATGCTTTTTGAAAAGGAACAAATTTTACAACACAGTGTATCATGATTGTGACTGTGATATCTGAAATAAAATAAGATTTGACATTGCCAGTCAACCGAATCATCATCAACAGACGTATTTATTGATCTCTTGCATATGTAATACGCTGGCGGAATTCTTGCCAACGGGTATCAAAAGAGACTGGACATTGAACATGAGGCTGACCAATACAGAGAACAAGTATACGATCATTATCAACAGAGCTTGTCCGGACACTCTTTCTCAACTTCTTTGATAACTACATTTGGTAACAGAGTACGATTCATGACTTGACATTTACAATGATCTCACTATTTCTTGTATGGAGGTACTCAACGGAAGTAAGTAGTATTGGCAAATAAACAATAATAATTTACGTAGGTAAGCAACGCTGGACTTTTGTTATACTTTTTTAATTTCGAAGAAAACTAAATTTCCTCTCCATTAGTATGGTTGTAAAATTTATTTGTTTTGGTGATGTTTAGGCAGCTTCTCCTTCACCTTCCTCGTCTTCAGCGGATGCTGTTAACATGGAGATGAGTTTACCGGTGTCAATCCTTCCGGATCCATCAATAACCATTTGGTCATAGGCATCGTCAACTTCATCAGAGGTGAATTTTTCTCCCCAAGTCATCAAGGCATGACGGAGCCTGAAATATTTAAAATTAAAAATGGCTTTAAAATACCCTTCTTCAACAGTCACACTCCAGGTGTGCAGAGGGATTTCCTATTGGAAAGGGATTAAATCTCATCACTCACTTTTCACCATCGATCTTGCCATTCTCATCGAAGGACTTGAATGCATTAATGACAACATCGTCATCATCGGCGCTGCCAGACATGCGGTTAGCGAAGAGAGTGAGCAACATGGTGAAGTTGATGGGGCCAGAAGCTTCCTTAAGCATCTCCTCCATCTCCTTGTCGTTGGCAAGGCGACCTACAGCATCGTAGGTTGCTCTTAAGTCGTTCTTGCTGATGATACCATCCTTGTCAGCATCCATCATTTGGAAAGCCTACAGACGACAAATGCCAAAATATATTTATGAGATAACAGCAATTATTTTACATTTCAACGAAGGCATTCATCAAAGACAGCACACATGCTTCAATCACTCCTTCTATCAGCATCAATTAGTTAACTAATTAGCATCCCATTTTCTGGCATGTGCCCATAGCTTGTATTTACGTGTTACTAATTATCGTAATTACTCACCTCTTTGAACTCGGCAATTTGTTTCTGAGAGAACATGGAGAAGACATTGCTACCAGATCGCTTGGCTTTCTTTGACTCCCGTGTGCTAGCTCGCTTAGGTGCTTCTTCGGCGGGGGCAGGTGCGTCACCCTCCTCCTCCTTCTTCTTCTTGGTCTTCTTCACTTTCTTGTCATCCGCCTATTAAATATTTAATTAGGAATTATCAATAATTATTCTATTTCAGAACAAAGGCTTTCTTTCATTGACAAGTCCCGGAAAGAAGGTTGCAGTTTTGTTTAGAAACGACAGCTTGCTGCAGACCCCTACCCATGTTGTAAGACAAGTACATAATTTTTGTCTGTATGTAATTTAACTTTTGAAGATACGAGACTACACCCTTGATCTGTATCAAGCTAGGAATCTGCAGTGGGTTTTTGTTTAGATTTAATAGTCTACATTGCTTCCAGGTCTACAAAGAGGTTAAAAGGGATTGGAGCTAAAAATAAACCGTGGCTGAAATACCAAAGTGAGGACGAAGGAAAGATAAAAAGCCACATGAAAATCCCTGAGGAATTCTCCTATATATTCTCATTCTTTCCCTTTTTTCAGTTTTTCGTCTTGCGAAGGGTGAATGTATAGTTCCGAAGGAAGCGTAAAGTAGGAGAAAGATGTAAGATTAAGTGATAAAAGGCATTGGCAGTTAGCCATTATGTAAACGATGAAGCTGTATAAATATTTTCCACACAAATCTTACTGTACAAAGCCAATTTTAGCAACAGGGCCTGTGAAAGAGACTCAGTGATATACTTTCCCCTCAACATACGTATACATATGGGATTTCAATTTCTTGGGAGTTGTTAAACTAGGCTTTCTTTGCATCTCTCATGCAGATATAAACGAAACTTACAGGGCTTGATTTCATACACAATGACCACGCTTCCGTGGTGACTAAATCTTTTGTGGGTACTATTTATATCTATATTACACTGCACCCAGATCAGTGTGAATTCAAGTTGAAAACGCAATGCTGAATATCATTTGTGCCAAGATTTTATGAATAATTCAGAAATTTATCCTTGACATTTTTCCCTATCGTTTATATCGAATGCTAATTTTTTATTCTTCGCATATGCAACTTGTTTACTTCAAAAGATATCATTTACTTTGGAAAAAACAATGGCAGCTAAATTGGGATATAATTCTTTATGTGGAGTACACCAAATTTGTTTGCTGTGTTATACTTATAAATTGAAAAAGACTGCACATTTGATAGAATATGCTCAATGGAAAGAAAATAAAGTTCAGAAACGAAAATTATTCTAATTTTCTAGTATTTATATATAATTAAATAGTACTTTCGAGGATAACATTATTTTTAATCTCTATATAAAATCTTTGCCCTTTCTTTATAATAAATTTTACAATGAACATAATGAACATAATGTGGGAAAAGATGCATGTTATGTGTCTAGTCGACGCCTACGTGCCTATCTTTTAACCATAACTGCATTTTCGTAAGACTTTGATACTTGAACGGGAAATTTAGTATGACTATTTTCAGTTCATTGGAAATTTCAAAGAACATTTTAAAGAAAATTTAGGGAAAATTCTTTTACTAGCCAAGGACAGTTGAAAATTTTGAAAATGATAGTTAACTAACCAAAAGTCCTGCAGTATGCTCTGTGAAACGTGGAAAGATTGAATATGTTCTTTCTCAAAATGATATGTATAGTATCGAAGTGTGCTCCTCGGCCAATTTGAAATTAATGTGTCACGATGAGTGACATTTGTTCAAGTGGATCTTGGTAGCGTACAAGCACATTCGTTATCAAGAAACCAGCCTGCTGAGTTCCAAATGTGGCTGTAAGGGCAATGTGATACTGTTGGCTACGCTACTCCGAAACGAACGTTGCATTTTGCAATTCAAGTGCAAAACTAGATTCAACCTAGCTTGACTAAATACTTGTAAGAAAGTAGCTCGTAAACAGGTAGAAACAGATCACACCGTCTTTTCAGAGTCTTCGCTACAGTGAGAAACTAACTATAAACTCGATCTTGTGTATTATGTTGTTTCACTTCGGAGGTAACCAACTCAAGGCTTCTTTCTTATTGGAGATCTCGGGAAGTTTTGTCAAATTATAATAAATTTTTATGAAAAACTAAAGGAACTTCAGTTTTTGAAGTCACTTGGATGTAATACGATTGTTGAAACTTCTTGAAAATGTAAAGACTTTTCAGAAAAATAATCAGACAGCACAAAATTGAACAACTTACCATTGTGAGATGTGGTTAGGTTGCGAGAATGTAGTAAAAAACACAAGAAGAAGCAAAGCGATCCTTGAGAGTGAGACGAAGCTGAGGAGAAGACGAAGAAATAAGCAAGTTTTTCAAGTTAAAAATAATTATGAACTTCCCCTTTATCCCATCCCCTCGAATCTGGTCCCGTATAAAATGAATGTCCCGGATGTTCCATATAAGGCTTACTATTATTCTGCCGGTATTCCTTCCCACTTGTGAAGCCGACCCCCGAAAATTTGTTGAACGTTTTTCACATTCTGTATACTCAACCTTTTCAACTAGGCTTTCTTGTTTCTTCATTTAATTAAAGAACCGACGGGATTATTCATAGAATTAGATCTTCAGCCATGACTTGTCCTTACATGTATTCTGCGCTTTGAACACTATATGCTGGCTATGCAATTAGTTTGGTAAATTATTTACAAAAAAATAAAACCTCGGAAACTTTGGAAGGTTGCTCAATACTGGGCTCGTTCATCTTCGGTTGCGTTGTCCCATTTTTGGAACATTGTATTAGAGATTTCTATGCTCCCGTCTTCAAATCTTATGAACTCAAGAGCTCCACATGCTCAAAAATGTACATTGAGAATTTGAGCTCCAAATACCATGGTTCTGAATGTCATATTTTTACTGAATTCTGGCTTAAGAGAGAGAATCCATTCTTGAAACTGCGACTTTTCCTCTGCAAAGAGCCTATTCATTCCCTAAATTTTAAATCAGTTCTCGATGCCCGTGTCATTCTAGTTTCACCGTGTGTATGCCTCAGTAAGGTTCCGTTAGTTTCGGGTTTAACGATGGGAAATTTGGAAGGGATCTCGTATCTCGTTGCATGGACAAATTTTGTAGAACATGTGAACAGCATGTATTATGCGAAGATACAGTAGAGAACTTGATGCTATTCAGAGGCCTCGCATAGTTCACTTCAGGCTCAGTTTGGTTTCTTCTCATTTGAAATTCACATCCAGTTCACCATAGGAATTGGATGGATATGCTTACAGATTTATAAACAATTCGTACTGAAGAACATGTCATTATTTTAGTCGAGTGAAGAGAAGTTTGTCTTTATTATGTGTCATTCAGTCTACGGTGACTCGAATGGTGTCGGCACATGAAGAATTTCTAGATCGTCTCTTGTAGCCGGTAGAAGTACATCCTACTCATGTGTATCTTACATTCATTTTGATGCTCTTCCAGCCTTTTCCCCGGACGCATTTGGTATTGGTATACCAAGGAAGCATGTATCTATGACTGCAAGGAATATAGCAGAGTAATTCTCATAGGTCATAGAACTAACTGTTAACGTTTTTTAGAAACCCATGAACATTTGAGAACCAAATGATTCGAAAAAAATAATCAGGAACCAATGCAACTTCCGTACTTTCTGGCATTTGTCTTTTATGGAACCCAAAGTTAAAGTAAAAAGAGGAATGTAGAAAAAAAATGCATAAGAATCTGCTCGAAATACTGCTAGGGCATACTGTGAACAGATATGAATTCCAGATAGTTCAGTGGAACAAGTAATATGAGAAAAACTGATATTAGGCAATTCTTACCATTGCATAAAAGTTTGCCAAAGAGCCGCTAAATTTTCGTAAAACACTTTATTGGCAGTTTTATTTATTAATCAGTTTCTCATTATTTTAAGAAATAAAAAATTGAAAATGTATGTATGTGCCACTTTAGCACAATTGCAAGATTTAATTGGCTTGATAACAGGACACCGTGCTCTATTTTGTCATTGTATACTTTAAAAAACAGATACCCCTGGCCCTGGGAAGTTGTACATAGGTAAATTGAGAAAGAAGGTTGGTGATGCTGCTACACTGCCGACTAGAGATCGCATGGCATTGCCTTAAAAAAGAGTGATATTGATAAGACAAGACAACAAGTGGAACATATTTATGTAGTCATGAGTTCAAATTATAATGCTATTTCGTTATACTTGCTTTGCCAAGTTTGAACTATCTTTTTGAATGTACTTCGTTGGGGATGACGATAGGAAGGAATATCCCATTTTACGAAAAAATGGAAAGTTGGCTCATTCTTGCAGAATCAAGGGCCCAACCTAGTATAGGGTACTTTATAGATGGTAACTTGCAATCATATAATAGTTCTGTCTTGCACTGAACCACATGCATTTATTTTCATTGAAAAGATCTATTTCGAGGACCTAGCAAATCCTAGCAACAAGCTTTTATATCTAGGACAATGCTGTTCTATTCTTAGATTAAAGCGAAACCGAACGGAAGCCACTTCATTTTAAACATATCATATATCCAACAACCTATAGGATAGATATCATTTGATTTCAACTGTCTATTTGAAAATAAATATAATATTACCTTCCTGGAGGCAATTCAATTACATCAACAAATGTACAATGTCTACAAAAATAATAATAATAATTTTATTACATTAATCATTCTCAACCCGTTGAATGGTAATATTTTAAACAGCACGAATAAAAGATTTTGCATTTAAGAGTGAATTTTTGGACGCATTTAATTTCCGGGTTACCATTCACAAGAGTAATAATTATATCTGGACACAATAATAATTAATCAAAACCCGAGAACACACACCTGTAACGAACCTCCCTTTCAAAACTCATCGAAAAAGACGGACTTGAGATGAGGCTAAGAAAGTAAGAAAATCTCTCGGATGGTTTGAACAACCAGGCTGATAAATGAGGAAACAACCCGTGAGTAAAAATTACTACGCTTGAAGCCTTTCGATTGGAAGTGACAGTGACAACAGCACTATTCCTAAGAACCGCATTCATCATGTCATGATGACAGTTACGTGTGCCAACGGTCTTTAATGTACCGAGAAAACTAAGTATAACTTGATTTATTGCTCTTTGCATACAGCGAATACCTGGTTTTTAAATTAGGGTTTTACCAACATGATCTGATTAACTATGTAGTAGCTGCTTCGCAGATTGAAACCCTCGACGAAAGCCATGAGCATCGCATCATTATCTACATACAGCAAACATCTTTATATTTATCTCCCGAGTGAAATTCGCAGAATATTTGTCAGCAGCTTGTATACACGTGTGATCGGTGCGGTGCTTGCAATTAGGCAGGAAATCTCAATATAGAAAACTATTACAGCGTTGAGCGTGCCCGTGTGAACATTTATATTTCTACACGTAATACTAATTCTCAAAATGAGATAAATTCTGACAGTTCTGTAAAAAAGTAGAAAAGATCCCATCACCAGAACTTCAATAACATTTTAATATCCGTAATTTATGAACAAAACTCTTTCGCCAGAATGTTACACAAAATCTACCCTCAAATGACCGGTCTATCCTAACAAATTAGCAAAATGAGAGAAACAATAACCTTTCAACGACTCAAAGCTCCCCTCTACTATTAAGTCCTTATATCGTCGGTGAAGAGGCAATAAGAACCTGTCTTTATTTTTGCCGTTAAAGGCAAAGGCAAAACCAGGTGCAAGCTTCCCTAAATGAAAAATAAACAAAGTCCTGTTTTCACTCAAATCCAATGAACCAAGTGAATAGCGTGATTCATTAACTTTGTCTAGTAGGATTTCCTATTAGGAATCTTTGAATAGTCAGAAGATATTTTGCTCGTTACTTAAATTACACTTGGCTCATTTTGTTTTACACACCTATTACAACTGGTTAAATTTCCTTTACACAAATTATGCAACCTCTTAATTTTGCTTTTTAAATTCATTACACAATTGCTCCATTTTCTATACATATATGGCATATAATGCATATATCTAAATGGCAATAAGTTTTTGTCTACATGTTCACACTCTTCACCGACGATTTTTCTCTTATTTATTTGATTACAGTATTCCTATGCCCATAAAAGCAAAGTATATTTTATTTCACCAAAATTTTTGATTTCGCTTCAAATTTGGTAGTAATAATTATTGTGCATTCTGTCTGCAGCTCAAAGATCTCAAAGTACTATTATTCTACACGACAAGTTATATAGCTCAACTCAAATTACATAAACATGAGATAATACAATGTTCAGTTATGATTTATGATGGATGTACTAATCCATGGAAGTATAATAGTACTTAAATAATTTCACATCATCCCTTTTCTCAATCTCTCCATTCATTCATTCATTCATTCATGTTGACAATCTATGAAAAGTCATAGACATTTTGTGAAACCATCCAATCCTCACCGTCCCTTCTCGATTTTGTCGTCGTACCAAAGTATCAATTCTCCTTCTTACACCCTGCATTTAAGCTTGGGCCGGATCCACTATTCTTGAGAGTTTGAAAGATAACTGTACATTGGAGTAGTTCACATACATACTTATATAGGATTATACTAATTTTGTGATTTGAAATGCAAAATTGTTGGAAGGGAAATAATGAAGAGCTGCAAACTTTTACTTTTGAGGATTTGATAATAATTTTGCCTCTACTTTCATTCCAGCGCTGGGGACTGTTGCTTAGTGACACTGTGCATCTGCGTGGCCTCAATATACTGAATAAGACTATTCTTGTATAGGGATGTTACAGAGAGTCTCCCTACTGCCCGCAATCATTCAAGCTGAGTACATAAGCAGTAAGGTTAGAGATATAGTTTTCTTTGAGAATTCCGTGGAAAGAAAGTCATGGAGAAAGAAGACGGGACGGAAAAGTCTACGGAATTAGGTTTAGGGAACCCCTTATACTGCAGTTACATTGAAGGGCTGTACACTTACAAAGACCCTCTGACCCTTAATGAGTACACTTGGGACGAGGAGAAAAAATTGTGGCTGCCCAAATCCGTAGAGATCTATTTCGATGGAAGTCATTATTTGTACGACGACAAGGATGGTCAGGTCATGTACTGGGAGAAGGAGAAAATGACCTGGATTCCAAAGGTTTGTACAATCAAAATCCTCCTTATTTACTTAATTTATCTATGTCATTACTAAACTATTTTGGGTGACTAAGACGGATGCACGATGACCAGAGAGCGACAGGACGCAGTCGCTTTGTCAGTTGCACGCTATTGATTTTTACTTCATGTCACCCGGAGTCGGTCTTCCATTATATTTACGCGTAGAAACATTCTAATAATGTAGGCATTTTTCATGAGATTTGAATTGAGCTAAGTTGAGCGTCCAACTGTAGACTTGAGAATTACTGTAAAGGAGGGTTGGACGGGAACGGAGACACTAATAGCTTTCATCTTGGAATTTCTAGGCTGTGCGAGACGATACAGGATACAGTAACCCTAATTATGACTCCAGTAGTCAACAGCCCAGGAGATTTTATTATGCATCCCTGTCACCGACTAACATGGGCGTGAACTCTGAGCCAGTTTTCTTGTCACCTGATGATCAGGTTAGCTTCTGGTTTGAGAAATAGTACTATATGTGAAATTGTGTAGAGTTATGTTGAATGCTTTCAAAGAAACAATGCCGTCATGTGTCCATTCAGGTCAATAATAACAATGTTGTGGAGGAGGAAATGGAAGAGTTGCCCCTGGGATGGGAGCGGCACGAGGACAGCACCGGAGCTTATTACTGGCACATTAAATCTGGAACCATTCAGAGAGAAATCCCTAAACCATCCTTGCTTATTCCTGGGAAAAGTCTTGACAGTCAATTTATACGTAGATCTACGAGTACTCATTCTGAACTATCCAGTCACCTGGCTCAGTCATCAAACAAAGCGGAGAAGAGGAAAAGTTGGTCGGAATTCATTCAAGAGAGCAAAGGTGACAACAACCCTGCTTTAGCTAGTCTGAGTTGTGGTGTGGGGGGAACACAAACAACTATTCCGGAAGTACCGTCTGAATTAAGTTGTCTCAAATTCGGTGGAGTGAGCTTGGGTTGTCTCAGCATATCCGAGGAAGATTTGACTCCTGAGCGGTCATCCCGAGCTGTGTCTAGAGTTATTTCGGAGCTCACGTCGGGAACCAAAGTCAATGCTGGGTATAGTTTCTCTCATTGGTAGTAAGTAGGAAGCCTTCTGAGCAGGAATGTCGAGGTAGTAAATGTACATTTGTTTGACTCCATACAGGCTAGAGGTGGCTGGGAAAATATGGGGTGGTGGGTCAGAGCTGTATTTGGAATTGGACGAATCAAATTTACGTGTGAAAACAACCCAAAACTTAATTGTTGCTGAGCAACCAATTCATTCCATTAGAGTTTGGGGCGTTGGTCGGGATGATCCTCGAGATTTTGCTTACGTCGCAAGAGAGAAGTCAACCAGGCAGTTCCTGTGTCACGTCTTTAGGTATAAATTAAGTTTCTAATAGGATGTTTCGTGTGTGATTCAAGATTTAGTTGCAGTTTGCAGTAGTAAGTAGTAGAGCACAGAACTCATCCATGAGTACCTGGAATGTCTTTCAGGTTGGAAATGAATGCAAGACCTTTGGCCTCTGCACTTCGGGATGCTTGCAAGAAAATTATGATAGAGCGTCAGAAAAAGATGAAACGACCCACTAGCTTGCCAATGAAAAAACAATCGGTAAATCTCATTAATTTTCCTACACCGATGGATGAACCAAGAAAGCTTATCAAAGCCTATTATCTCGGAGGAAAACTTGTTAATAAACCTACTGGGATGGATGTCCTCAATGCAGCGATCGATTCAATGAAAAATAGCCACCCAATGGCGTAAGTTGAAAATGTTTTTCTGGGTGCAGTGCCGTTTAAATTACAAATTCAAGTTTGTAATAGTTGAATCGAAAATCTTGATGTATTATTTATGAGCTGTACATTGTACATTCACTTCTCTCATTCTTTCTTTCAGTGTCACAGTCAGCGTTGCTCCTTCTGTTCTAGAAATAAAATCTGATTCTGGTGATGTTTGCGTGGAAATCCGAGTTCGGTATCTTAGTTTCATGGGTATTGGCCGAGACGTAACAACTTGTGGCCTCATTGTTCACACGGCAAGGGATGAATTTGAAGCACATTGTTTCTACTCAACTCCTAGCTCTGGGGCCCTCTGCAAGGCTATTGAAGCTGCATGTGTTCTTCGTTACCAAAAATGTCTGGATGCTCATCATCATCATGGGGAGGGGGAAGTGAAGAGTCCGAAAAGTCCAAATTGTTCCAATAAAACTTCATCTCTGGCCAGTACATTTAAGAGTGTGCTTGGTAGATTTGCCTCTATAGACAAGTCTTAAAACCTGACAAGCTGCTTTTAAGATCTATAATTTTCTGTATGATTAGATTATCCACGTGCATTCCGCTTCGGCAACTATAGGACAACCCTATATATTACAGGATTTATTTTCATTAGAAAATGCACGAATCTATTGTTAATGTGCGTATAATTTACTTTTAGCCAAAACTCATTCTGTTAAGACTGTCCTCACGGTTTAATGAGGAATATTGTATACTTCAGCATTTTATGCTATAATGTGTCATGCGGCATTGATTTTCATGTTCAATTGATTTTGTGATCAGTTTTCAACGACAGATTTCAAATTGTAAGGAACCATTAGGCACTACAGCAGAGTCTCAAATAATTCCATTTTCAGCTTCTAAAAAACTGCATAGTGAATTATGGAGAAATCTTCACAAAACGTTGTGCAATTATACGTAATACGCTGACTTACTCGTAAAATTTAAAACCGAGTGATTTATAAATACTGTGAAGTATTATTGCAACTCGAGTGACAATACTTCAACAATACATAATTACATGTAACACGTAATTCCGAAGAATCTGTTGCTTTAATTTTGATATCTATTAGGACAACCCGCTGCAAGCAACGGGTTGCTATTAATTATGTATACATTTAGTTTTAGTCACCTTATTTACATTTTTACTGCAACTGCAGCTGTCGACCAATGTTTCCTTCTTCGTTTTAATCTTTCAAGTTTTTAAAGCTTATCAGTACTTTACGTTGTTTTGTGTAAGTACCCTGTAATATCCACGCCACGCCATGTTATAGGATTTGAGCCCAAGGCTGATTATGCTATAGAATAGCTACTTTTTACCACAGCTTTATCCCTGTTTTAGAATTTATTGCCAAATGCTAAAGAATAATATTTGTTGTTACATATCATTCTACATAGTGAAAACTTTGTGGAAGAATATACGTGCATATATCATTCTACTATGTAAATATTATATGATGAGTGTCAATTAATTGAGTTGTAGCATTTATATTTTTATCATTAGACTGTACCTATTTAGTTACCTTAAACAAATCTCAGTACTGTAGACACATTGACCCACATTTTTTGCAGCGCTAAATGATTTCACATATCGTTAGTGAAAAGGCAAAATGAACTGGGTACATCATCGACGGCGAAAAATTAGAAAATCCTATACATGCAGTTTCTTTAATTCAAGCAAAATGGATTACTTAAACCAAATGTAATAATAGCCTCGGTTCATTTTGCTTATAGTTTCTCCTGTAACTACTAACTAGGTAGTTCATTTTTCTTGGTACGAACAATATGCGCTTCCCCTAGTAGCAGCAATTAAGGCAGCAAACGTTATACTGGTTCCAAGGATGAACAGTAGCTACCCGTGTCATGTACCCCCTTGTTAGTTACCATGTACCATAATTGTACCATATTCATGGTTTCTATTACTTACCACATGTTGATTTCACAATCTATGTCTGTTATAATTCTCAGTTTATCTAATTTAAATGCTTAACTTGGCTTACTGGCTATCATAACGCCAACTTGGAGTAAAATAATGCCTCAAATCTCTCTTCACGGTAGTCTATCAGATTAGGAGGTATCTTTCTGCAACGACTGTGTTTCGTCATCGAAGGGAGACAAAAATCTCACCTAATCTTTTACCTTCAGTCTCAATAGTTTGAACTTTTGAGGGTCATAATACTTGAAAAAATTTAGTGCCATATTACGAGACTTATATTTGTTAAAACGGATATAAATGCTGTAATTGAGTTGCCGTTGATACTTTAAGTTTTTAAATCACAAATGTATTTAGATCTTATACATAGTGTAGAATGACGCCACCGTGTTTGAACTGATCATATAAAAGCGTCTGGTGTATAACTTACACAGATATAGAAAAATGTCAGGCTTGAGGAAGCTCTACTCGCCTGCTTTCGACCCACAATTAGCGCTCACAAACCTGTTAACTGTGCGTAAGGACCATCATTATAAATACGTGTTCCCCATGTAATTACCCAGTGACCTACTGAATTACGCACTTTTTCAGAATTAGGGCGTCTTTAAATTGGTACAATAAAGAACAACCTATGAAAACCAAAGCTATAAGCTTCAACTTCCTGTCTTACTCATATTTTTACTGTTTACTAAAATGGCCATTTAGATATTTCTACATGCATACTTAGCTATCCAGTGAAAAATTGTTACATGATTTATGGTTCAATACAGTCATGTGTTTGACTCAAAACTGAAAGACGTGTGAAAATGTCAAATCATAGGGGAAAAATCTAAGCGTTCGTATTTCCCTGAAATAACTCTGAATTAAAATTATTCTGCGAAGTGAATAAACCGAATGTGAACCACCCATCTGGATTTTAGTGATACATACATTTATTTAAAGAGAATACAATAGATGCTGACGTCACATAGATGATGACGGTTACCGTCAGAATAGATTACTTACATGGTATACTTCTTTCAAACACTTACTTCTCAACAATTGATCTCAAATATTCAAATATGCATAATACATACAATCACTTTAGCAAAGTAATTTACATTTCCCGACATTTACGAGAATACATTTTTCTGCAATTCTGACCAAGAGTGACAGAAAAGCTAGTTGCATCGCACCCCTCTCTTGGACAGTTGCAAACAGCAAGGGTAAGATATTTCAAGGATGCAGGATAAATTGATGAGATTTGCTATCTCTAATGAGGTAACATCTTAACAACCACGAATCCAAGCTTTTCTGGCTTGATAGTAATAATAATACATGGTGATGTGTCTCATGATTATTCCTCTTGAATTTTGAGGTATAATTATAAGCACAAGGGTTCTCTGAGATACAATATCCTAGAAAATTTCAAGTAACAAAAAATAACATTTTTAGTTGATACTCATCGGCCTCAACTTATAGCGTTCTAGAGTTCATAAATGTCCAGGAAATTTTGTGATAATTAACGTCCTTTACAATTACTGTCGCAATGCTATGAGGTAACATGATATTTTGCTCTCAATTTAGTTTCTTACAAAAAATTCCAAACATAAACTAAATTTAGACTCAGGGAAACATAAAATTTTACGAGAATCTATTTAACATTCTAAAAACTACTGGTACAAGCAAAAATTATTATTTATCCGTGCTAAAATCAAATTAAACCGAGGTATTAAACACACTACTTGTCTAATAATACGATATTATTATGCTAATAAAACATTTTGTGATTTTTTCACGTGATGGTTTTGTTTTTCTATTTTAAGCAATATATTCACACCAAAAGGTAGCAGATCTGCAGCTGATATCAATTTGAGTTCCTTTGATTTGTCTCCACTCGATTCACTACCGTCGAGCAGCGCAGCAACATTGAAAATACCTTTTTTGGAAATATCAACTGTAATATTATTATAATTAGTAATAAAATATGTTGAAAGGGACAATAAATAGATTCATTTTTCCACAGGTAAGAAGTATGTAATTATGTATCACGCAAGTTAGCGCATTGTGCATTTATTTGTAAACACAGTACATTATACCCAGATTAAGAACTTTGATGTTCTTCAAGGGATTTAACACAAAACACATATTAAGACCTTCATTCCACGACCTAGTTTTAGAGTGGTTACTCGTTACTCTTAACCTAAAACGATAGTTACACAACGTTACAGTGATGAAGTTACACCGGCTGCCGCCGCACAGTCAAATCTTAATTTATTCTCCAACATTACAAATCCGCTAGTGGTAAATATAGACGGCTATATTTGTCGGCAACGTAAAAATAATTATAATAATATAACAATAATAATTACATGGTTGAGTAGTAGCAGTCTTTAACAACTCTACTTCATAGCCCTAGCACTAGCCAACTCTGTAATAGTCAAATAAAAACTAAAACCTAATCGTGAAACAAGGTCTTAATATTGGTAAGTTATCTACCCTTTACTATTTTGCTATACGATTCATGATGTCAAATGTTAGTCATATTCGCAATTCTTCAATTATACGGAATACACAAGGTATACCTATATTTTCCAAAACTGCTGGTTCTATAGAGTTGACAGAGTCGGAATAGGATTTTGATTTGAAATTAATTAATAAAACTTAGGTTCATTGATTCCTGCAATTGGCTTCTTTCCCAATTTCAACAAGCATGGTAAACATAAGTGAATTCTACTTCCCTAAGGAGCGTGTAAGTAACAAGAACAACATCTGTACACAGTACACACACACACTAGTAACCAAAGGTACTGCTCTCCGTGCTCTCAGACACGAAATTGTAACAATTAAAAATTTGGAAAATCTTACATTTTTGTGATGTCATGCCGAAAGTGACAAGTGGTTAACTTATTCATTAAAAGTGCAAGCAAAATAATTATTCAACTAAACCAATTTAAACGTATAACACTGAAATGCAGTAATCACACTAATGTTAAATCATATTTGGGGCAAGACGCAATGAAAAGACCGAATTAAAATGGTTATAATTAAACCTCTAACTAAGGAAAAGAAAATAGAGAGAAAAAGAAATCCGAGCAGACTTTACTATAACTGCCATTTTATTGCGAAGCTACAAAAAGAGTAAATATGCACAACGATCCTTCGTCACCACGTTCTCCTTAAGCATTTGCAACGGTTATCAATAACGAGCAAGAAAATTATAGTACTCCAAGCTCCATTAATCTAAATGGTAGCAAAATATTCTACACATGAAATAAAATGTAACGGCTGCCAAAATACACAGATAATAGGATATTAATGAAATTCACGAAGATGAAAGAATAAGAAATCAAAACGAAAACCGCTGATTTCCAAAGCTACGCAGTTGTGTTTTAGCTAGGTGATCTACATTCGTTAGAGACAAAAGCAGCACATAAATTCGTGGGAAACGGTAAGCCAATGTAGATTCTAAATATAATTTGCATTTTATATTGAAATTGCAATAAATCCTAAACCACACTCCAATTCTTTCTACTCAATACATCCAGCAACAAAATTTTGGATTGGGTCACCATAGATTTATGCTGTCAAGTTGTCTTCAAAAGTGTCAGTTGAAATGCATACTTGCACCCAAGGTCGTTCAAGATTCAATAAGAGGGGAAAAGCTGAGAGCATCATTTCTCTGCTGAGGAGAAGATGACGATGGGTGACATTCGGTCATTCCCACGCTGTTCTTAACACAACGCAGCTGCACTTGTTGAAGATCATGAGGATGCTGCTGATTTGAAAAATCTGTAACGGCCAACAATTCCACTAACTGACCGCGAACTTCATCCAACTCCTCTTCCTTGCTTTTGAGAAACGAATCTCTGTAAAAACAATTACTTTTATGTAAAATTCCCTAATCTCGAAGTAAATACCCGGTACAAGTTAATGCAAGATTTTAAAATGGTCAGTGTATCATATATTAATACTGTATGGATATGAATTCATAACATAAACGTAAATACAAACCTGATTTGAAGTTGCCGACGAGCTTCCCCTAATGCTGAGAATAAATCAAGTTTCAATCGCGTCTCAGCACTCAAGCTTGATTCCAGATGGGCATTCTGATCTTGAAGAGCCGACAGGAGGGACAACAATCGAGCGGTTTCTGCAGATGACTGGAAAAAAACATTCAAAATTAATAACAATTTCTATAAGGTTTTTTATACACCAAAAAACTTACCTCTTTATTCTTCTGCTCGTGCAACAATGTCGACTTGACATTCTGTAGTTCTCGTTCAGTCCGCAAATTCTTTTCTTCGAAAAGTTTGATATCCCTTCTCAGAGATTCTTTCTCCCTATCGGCCTCTCTAAGTTTTCTTCGACAGTCTCCAGAACACTCTTGGGAAGCCTAATTAATAATAAACATATTAGATTAGAATGAGGGCTTTTAAATTATGTTACTCCCAGTCAGTGACATTACATCTTCGAGTAACACGAATAATGAAATACTCGCGCCGAGAAAAGAAATCGAAAAAAATTATTCCAATTAAAAGTCATGGAGGCGAATTCATTTTCAATTTCAATTTTAAAATTCAAAATTCATGCTACGAAGTTTAGAGTGGAATTTCGAAGAGCCGCTGTATCTTTTATCCGTTTTGACTTCCGATTATTTTCGAGCATTTTATTATCAGATTTCAGCAGACCAGCATATATATTGACACAGTAAGCAGTCAACACTGTTGTACAAGATTCAGGTAAAATAATAAATACCTGTTAAAGTTTAAAAAAGCAACTAATTCGCTAATACCTTAATGCCCTTTGAAGATTAAAATACTGAAACTGTACTTGAGTAAATCAATTGTATCTCACAAACTGAATTAAGTAGCCGAGAATTCACATTGGTAAAAACAGTATACCTATAACACACTACTCAAATGAATCCAATTAGAATAATTAAGTACGTGCTACCATGCAATATTCGTACCTACAAAATTACACATGTTCACCGTGAGCTCATAATACCTTGCAACAAAACAACAGGAAGCCTCTCGTTATAATAACCGCGAATAATTTTGGCACTGAAATAACAGCAGCATGCCAAAGAGACTATATTGATGCGTAGTGAAAACTTTGCCACGACTAGGTCTCATTGGTTGCAGGATGATAAACCATTTAAATTACGTACATCATTCGGATATCGGTTCTAAAGCCAAAGTAGTCAGATATTATTTATACAGCAGGCTTTGCTCTCTTAAAATTCGATAATCCGTTAAAACTCCACACATTGTGCGCCTCTTTCTAATGACATATAAAGTCGAATTTGTTGCTCAAACAATTCTTGGTAAATGTCATGTGCATAAAAACGTTTGCGGTAATATTTAAACCAGCATTTAAGATTCAATAAAAATGCACTTACTTTCTTCTGTTTGCTAATTGCATTCTCTTTCTGCCGTCTCTCTTCGAACAACTTCTTCTCATAGCTCTGACGCTCTTCCTGGCCCTTTGATAGTAAAGCTGAGTATTTTAATTGTAGGGATTCGTGCTCGCCCTGCAAGATTAATTTAAATAATTTCCATAATAGAAAATATTCCAGAACATTAAGCGCAAAGGTTACATTATAACTTTACAGACTATTTAAGATGTATTTTGAATAGCATTACTTGCAAAGCAGCAAGATCTCCCCTGAGATTTCTTTCGGAGCTTAAGTACGACGTAATCTGACTTCTCAGTTCGGTTTCGAGTGTTCGCATCACGTGGAGTTCGCTGCGTAACTTTCTTACCTCAGACTCAAGTCTATTAGGACAAAACAAAATTATGCATCAAATTTTACTCTTATAATAAGCTTGGGTTGCGACGAGTTCTTAATATTGTCATCCATATTAGATTAAGTCTCCTAATATTCTTACTTGAAACAACAATCATCTTTTTTCTTTTTTGCCACCATAAAGCAATTACAAACTGGCGTTGGCCCGTTGGTACTGGCTACTGAAGTGGCAATAGAATTGACAACTGCTGGAGCTGATGCTGCTGCTGAAGACCCCGACATACTGCTTGAATTCGTGCTCGAAGAACTTGAATTGGAACTGAGAAGTGACGACGAATTATTGTTGTTGGCGTTACTTGTATTATTGTTGTTACAGTTCTGATGAGTCACATTATTTGGATTATGATTTTGGTTATGATTCACCGACGATGGCGGTTTAGAAGGTAATGCGGGTGCCACCGGATCACCAGACCCCAAGTGACTATCCCCAACTTCTATTGACTTTCGTCGGGGTACCGCCGCCGGTGTCAGTGGTGACTGCAGCTGCTGTTTCTTCATTAATACTGCCGTCCCGTTCGTTATCACCTCATTGTTATTCACCGGAGGACTTATGAACGGAAGTGCTTCCCATAAAACTGAGTAAAGAACCTAAGACAGCAAAAAAATCACGATATTTTAGCAAGGCACGTGCATGATAACACGGGTCCAATAAACATGAACTTGCAATATTACAAAAATTATCAGTACAGACTAGAAACATAATGACTACCTCATTCTGCCTTGCAACTTCATTTTTCGTCCGCTGCTTAAGACGTGCCCCTATAAAGCACTTCAGTCCAAATGCAAGTGAGACCATTGGAAACCCCACGCTGTAAAAAGTACCCCATTAAATCCTTACAATTGTCAATAATTAATACAGACCAACAATAAATTGTAGTTGTGAAAAGTAAAGCATATATTTTTAACGACTTCAACTATACAAAAAAAACTACGGTAAGCACAACCAGCTGGAGTTAGAATCTTACCAGTGGGCAGCAAGCGGACTTAGAGGTTGACTGGGAAGTGGTCGGATGGATTTTCCATCGATATAGATCAAAGTGGGCAAAAGTAAGAGGGGCCCTAAAGGGGTTAAACTCCAGCTCACTTGACCCCACACGGCAAGTGAGCCCAGCAAGTACAACCACGGGGCAGGAATCACCCCCAAACAAATCACATCCACGGACACCACAATACACACCAGGAGAATAGCAAATGCCTGTGAAATTCCACCCAAAAACGATGCAGATTATTTCCCATTCTAGTATTTTCACATCAAATAGTCATCACATCTCAAAATAATCAGCCACTCACAATGCCCTGAAACTTGTACGCCTCATAGGAGTTGTGCAGAAGTAAATACATCGGATAGAGATACTCAAGACGAAATTCAAGAATAAAATCTCCGCCCATGACGCAAATCCACATCAGAAGAAGTTTCACATACACCACAAGGCTAAAACAAACAAATTAATTCCCATATTAGTAACTCCCGAAGTCATCCCTCCACCATCTCCTCAGGTACCCTCAGTCACCCCATCCATTTCAATCCAACTCCAAAGACGCCCATTACTCCTTCAAAACATACCAAACCCATCCAGTCCTCTACCCACGACTCCCCACAACCGTCCTCAACTCCATCAACACCTCTACTCTCTCCGAGCATCCTTCATTATCCCCAATAATAAAGCCAACAGCCTCTCTCCACCAATATCCCATCATTCTCTTCAAAATGTCCCATTCTGAAAACTCCATCGATTCCATACCCCCAATTTGAATCCAATCCCTCCAACTCTTCAAAAATATCCCACCATACTAAACAGCCATGTCCAGAAAGGCTCCTTCAATTTATCGACATAACAACCCCAAACACAAATTACTACGTAAGTAGGGCCTTCACCATACCCCACCATGGTATCCTCAGCTCCCTCCCGCTCCCTCCCCAATACAAATGAATAATACGTAATTACTCCTCCATTCAAAACCTTCTATGGATTGCTCCCACTCAAAGTGACAATCCACTGAAACTGTCACGATGCTGTTGGACTGAGACTAGCTGTTTCAAAGGGCATATAAGCCCCTAGGTCCTATACATGACTCTCAGCTGGAACCAAATACCTTAAAAATACTCATATGAGACTGTTAGGAATTCCAATAATGACAAATAATGAAAATAAAATGCTGAAGGAAGGGTAAGAGTTGAAAATCACCTCGTATAAAAGCCGTCGTAAAGTTTAGGTATTTTTTTCACGGGACGGCGGGTTTTACTAGAGTCCACATTCCGCCGCTTCATTCCGCGTTGATACTATCCGCAAATGATTGTATTTCACATTTATCAGGATAAAATACTTGGAAGCCAAGTGTGGAAAAGGGTTCGGGCTCACAGTTCACGGATAAATCTCGTATTCACCAGGACTTTAAGTACTTTACTTCTTTCTGTCCGTTCCAGTTTAACTCTCCGTATTCTCTCTCTCCTCTATGCACAGAATTAATCAATTGCTCCCTTCAAGCCTTCGCTCTCTCAGCAACTAAAGCGGATCCTTTCGATGGGACACTCTATGGTACGGAATACTCTATGACTCTCAAGCTTCGGCTCTGTCCTCTCTCTCTCTCTCTCTCCCTTGAGTGTCTTCAGGAACAGGAACTCCGCACTCCGCAATCACGTCTCTTCTCTTTCACACATTTCCTCTCACGGGCTCGCTTCGCTCTTACTCCTCAAGCTACGTATATTCATTCCGTATGTATATCGCTTCCCTATACACATGTACATATGTCCGTAGGCTTCTTCCTTATATGGCTGGATACGGATACTGTATGTACTGACTCACACATATACACTCTATTACATATAGATTTAAGTACTCATCAAGACATTTATTTATAGTCCACCGTTCCTTTGCCCTACTATTTCCAGCCGAGCAATGTGTTCCAGTCTTGGAGCTCCGAGCTCCTGCCCACAAACTCCGCACTGGAAAAAATGAACTGAGTTCCGGGTTTTTTCCATATAGGATTGTATTTGGTTACAATATTTTTGAAACTGACCCATTTTTTTTCTCAGGCTATTGTTCAAAATCATGGAAGAACAAGGAAAGTAAATTTCTGTCTCCTGTCTGTCTGGAAGTAAAATTTTAGCCGGGCATTGAAATAGCATATAAAAGGGCTTATGATTGGTCAAAGCCACAAATTATTTTAAAAAATGCTGGGAGAGAGAGAGGGAGGAGTGAAAAAAAATCTGAGTGTAGAAGCTTGTTTCAAGCTTCAAAATTTTAAAATAGATATGTTTCGGGGCGAGGGGTGAGTTCTTAAAATGAATAATTTGCAAAACCATGGAAGTCTGAATTGGGCTCTTCTGGCGTGCCTGCTGGCCTGGTGCTGGATGAACCAATCAGGAATCTTTGGGGTGATGGGTCGAATCAGCTGGACAATTATGGGACTTTTATTATAAGTACGAAAGGGAAAAAATTAGGGGTTTCCATCAAAATCATTATTTTTATAAATAATTTCATTAAAAATTATAGGAAACTATTATGAAAGCCAGGGGTAGCAACTGTTGTAGGAGCAGGATGAAGGGATAACGCCCAGTGAGTGCTCTGGTTTGAAGGGGAACGATGATGGTTAGGAAGTTAGGACTCTGAAGGATGGAGGGATTTGAAGAAACTTTGTACAACTTTCCGCTTAAATGACCCTACAGTCGTACTTAGGGGTCATCGGGATAGAAAAATCGGGGGTGGGGGAAACGAACCTAGTGCTTATGATTTATGGGATAGATTGTGCAGCTTATTACTGCAGTCTTGGATGGTTTTTATTGGCCTCTGTTTGATTTACGTTGGTTAAATGAAGGGCGACAATGTTGAACTGGTCCCTCCTGGGTATCCTCTGGAGACTTATAGGTTGTGAGTTGGAGACTCCTCCACACTTACATAATTCCATTCCAGCCTTCCAGCGTGCAGGTCCAGCGAGAGGTCTGTCTGTAATAAAAGTAATAATGCGAAGTCAGTAGGCGGACTGACTATTTACCACCGTTTCCCGTGAGAATTATGCAAACTTCTGTAATGTGAAGTTCTGGAACCGGACGTCACATATAGAGCGTTACTTCTATTTACCCGGGATTGACCCGAAGTAATGTAGCTTGCGTGCTGGTTGCTGAGAAGTGCAATACAGCTGATGAAATGCAGCGTATGTGCTACTTCACAGGGGGTTTTTACAGTACATTAAAGTTGGCGAGCAATTGGCAAGTCCATTGCTCTTGTGAAAATGGATTTGCAATGTTGGACAGGGAGTTTGGATTGGATGCTATGAAAATTATCGAGAAAGATACTTGCAGCTATTAATTAATTGTCCCTCTAATCATGGTAGATAGTATAATCACATTTAGAATGGACCAGATGCGTAGTATGTGTCCATGCTTCAGATCTTCTTTGGTATCAAAGGGGTCTTGATGTGCTGGTGCCTCTTCGTTCCGTTACAACTGTATTAGGACTTAAGTAGTAGACTGACTGTATGAAATAATTTATTTGAAGAGCAATTTGTTTAAAAACGATTCTGACCACACAAATTTTATTTGTGGACTATTATTTATAAAGTAATTAAACATAAATTGCAACAGTTATAAGGTTTTCATTCTGCATTTGCTAAAAATTCACTTACAAATAGCATTAACTTTTATGCTAAATTATTCGGCCGAGTATGGTAAAACTACTGTAATGATTATTGTAATCTTTATTTACAGTCATACTATGCAAGTACCTAACAGTAGATTGGTGAAGTGACGTACCACTTCGTTCTTTTAAAATACTAATTTTAAGTTTCTTAACAACTAATAAATAAACTTTCCTTTCTGTGATCACAGGAAGAAATAGCATTACCTTTTGAAACGCTTCAATATGCTTAGACCTTGAAAGTCATTCTAAAGAAATTATTATTAGTGCTTTACAAACTATGAGAATATGTTAAATGTATCCGTAAATACTGGATATAGCTATTTAAAAGTATAAAACCATAATGTACTCACACTTCATTTACACTAATTAATACTACTTACGTTACGTATAGAAATAAACTGTATATAAATTTTACACATACTTTGTGTGAAATCGCTTATGTTACGACATGTCGATAGCTGGTTGTGTTTATTTATTATAGAAATTGATAATATCTTCCAAACCACAGATAATTCTATATTAAAACAACTCTATGTATCTCATGGTTAGTAATAAATACATATTTACTTATAGTATAATCGGAAGTCATTAAGTTTACATAGAAACTTGAACATATACGCATTGCGAATTAGTCTACCTTACACAAAAGCATAAAATGCTTCCAGATGTTAACATGTGTTAATAAAACTTACTTAAATAGAGAAACAGCAGCAATACGTATAAAAAACAAACAACAAAGAATCAAATTGCATTACAAATCTTAATAATAGAATTAAAGGCAGCAAATAACTAACAAAAAGCAATGAAGGAAATATAAAATCACAAGAAACAAGAGTTGAACCAAACTTATATCTGCCGAAGTCGCTGGTTGTATTCATACGTCTCTAGCTGAAGGCGTTTCAGGTTTTCTTGTATTCCACGATAGAAAGCCCCAAATTATTATTAAATACAACACAACAAATGGTTGTTACACATCAGATTGCAAAGTTGTAATAAGATCTTGACAAAGATTTAGGCGGTTTAGCGATGCAAAATGCATCGCTCGTACAAAGCACTTTCGCGAAGCTTTCTGATAGCTTCAAAAGGAGCTGAGAAACCGCTGAGTCGATAAAACGGGAAACGATTCTAGTAATACCTTTGTAATTGTATAGACCAAGACAATCTTATAATATCCCCCTCCAAATACATACACATAAGAGAAGTAATAAGACAATTAATTTCACACAAAATATGAGAAGAGTACAAAAAGTTAATGTTCGAGGCTCCACCAAAAAACATGTGACATATACTTGTAATATATCAACACAATACATAACTGTGAGAAAGATAGATACACAATGAGGTTAAAAGTAAAGCAAGTCATGAGGTATACACCACACGTTTGGCAATAACTTGAATTATACAGGATGTAATAATTACATTATAGACAGTATTCATTAACTTGATTAGACTAGCCTTTGGCGCAAAAGCATAATTTTTTGTGCAAAAAATGATTCTAAGGACTCTGCAGCTTTGTAAAACGCAGATTCTGCTGGATTGTAGTATCTGCAGTTATCAAATATTTTTGTAATATCTCCAATAAAATCCCGAAGACGAGAATAGCACTTTTCTTCTGTTCGAAATTCTACTGTTCGAAGGTCTGTAACATTGACAAATCAATACCCAAGTGTTAATTAATGATTTACTCCATTCTCTCATACACGCATTTTTTCGATGTTCACTAATTTATGTTTACTGAAAGTTATAAAATTTCACTTACCCATAGGTTCTTTAATAACTCGATAATAGTTACGTGCTTCGGTTGGATCAACAGGCTCAAGAAAAGGCCATGCAGCTTTATGCGCTTGAATTTGTTTCAGAAGTTTCGTTAATAACGGATAATCTTCGTACGATAGAGGCTTTAAGTTTGCGTGATTTAAAGGGGTCGTTGAATCACAATTTGGACAAACATATTCATCAATCTGACTGGATTCTGCTTGAAGAACTCCAACACATCTACCATGGAACCAATCTTGGCAAGTGTCGCAGCAAATGTAAAACCTACAAATTTTAACGTTTAATTTAGGCATTCTAAGGAGAAAAATTCTTATACAACAGCAGAAAAAATATATGAAAAAAACAAGTTGGGGGACTAAAGATGAAAGTTTTCAACTTACTGCGACTCATCATAAGGCTGACGGCATAAACAATACACCTTGTTTGAATCGTCTTGACACGCATCACAGATGTACTCAGAAAGACTATCAGACATTTGCTCAGTAATGCCGATACAATCTCCATGAAACCAGTTTGAACACACATCACAACCCACATAAAATTTAGAGTTGTCGTAAGGAGTCTGACAAATACAGTACAATTTGTTTTTCTTTTTCTTCTTGGCGTTAGATCCTGCAGCTGCGATCGATTTTGTACTTCCTTTGGCGTCACTTGCCTTACGTTTCTAAAAAAAGGTTTCCACAGATTCTGAGCACTGATCTTTAAGTTTGAGCATGGAACTCATCGTAAACAATGTCTACTGACAGTGTACGAAACCATAAATGTGCAAAGCTACACAATTACCTGTCCTGCTTTAGCTGCTGAAGGTACTTCGGTGGTTTCAGAAGGAGTCACCGATGTACTTTTAAAGTCTTCATGAAGCTCTTTCTGCAATTAAAAGTATCACTAATTAAAATTAGAGCTCAACAATGATTCATTAACAAAATCCAACAGCCGGTGCGATGCAATGGTTAATGAATACGTGTATTAACTACCTGAATATCAATATGCAACTCCTTTTCAAGAAGACCACGTTTCTTGAAGATGTCTTTCTTTAGTAGTTCTTTGTGTCTAAATAACGTTGAGATCAATTTAGGTGGAGTCTTTTGACCAGAGTTTTTAACTGGTGAAGAAGTATCTCCTTTGTAATACTTTTTCTTGCTTCCTTTTGAGAGAGACTGTTGTTGCTGTAAATCCTGTGAATTACTGTTCACGTGATCAGTCGCGTTTGCTACGCTTGCAGAGGCAGATTTTACGGCACTTGGCAAGGAAAGAACATCATTAGAAGACAACGAGCCTGGAGTGGCAGCTGCGTGAACTTCTGCAGGGGGTGGAGTAGGGCCAGGAGTCACACTTGACGGCACCTGAGGAGTCGGGGATTGTGCCGCTTGAATTTTCCCGTCAAGAACTTTAAGAATTCTTTGATCTGACATGACACTGCTCTGCTGAAATTTAATAGGCGAGCTAGCCGACGAAACAACTGGTGACTTAGGAGTAATAGCAGCGGAAATAACTGGCGCAGGACTTGTTGTTCCGCCGTACTGGCTGACCCCAGGTGAACTTTTGATGACTTGTGGTAACAGTGGAGATTTCTGATTTAATGCTGGCTGAGTAGATCCTCCAGTAATCTTACCATCAGGAGTTTCCAAAACTTGTTGTTCAGCACTAATAATGGGTCTCTGTAATTTCACTGGTGACAAATTATTTTTTGGAATAATGGGAACCGCAGATTTTGTCGGAGTCACGGGGACTGGCGTTGTGTTCGGTATTTGATTTCCAGGCCCAACGAGCGACCCATCCGAAGGAGTCTCAACACTTCCGAGCACTTGAGATGTTCGGAAATTAACACTAGGCGTCGATGCAAGAAAACGTGACACTGGTACCTTCCCATCGGAAACACTCAATGCTGCAGGACTTTGCTGGGGTTTCGCTGGACTTAGAATTGAAATTGGGTTGGGTTTCGAGGCAGCAGCTGCAGCAACAGTATGGGTCATCGGACTTCTCGCAGCAGGAGTAGTCTGCACAGACGAATCACTTCCATCTTGAGAAGGTACAGTAGGAACATTTTCCTCTCCCGCTTTGATAAACTGACCAACCTGTGGTTGCTGTTGGGGTAAAATGACATTAAATTGTATCTTACCACCCGGTTTAGCGGGTGTTGTAGAACTACCACCAATAATTTTAGACGCAGTGGTTGTACTAATAGAACCAGCAGTCGAATTAATTGCTGATTGAATTTCAAAAGGTATATTTGTTCCGGGTGGTAAAACTTGCATTCCTTGAAGTTGATTCTGAATTTGTAATAATAACTGTGGCGTTAGTTCAGCGGGATTTCCTTGCACTACTATCCTAGGTTGTTGCCCACTTTGGAAGACCTTGGAAATAATTTCATTTGGTTTCTTTCCATCTTGCATTTCCATGACACTTGGAGCTACAGGTTTGTTCGGAGTTGAAAGAGTAGATGCAGAAACCGTACTCTGACCATCTTGTGAAACCTTCTGTTGTGGTGGTGGCCTAGTGACTTTCTTCAATACGATTGGATTTGTAAGTCTTCCTCCAGCTACGTTAGTATTACTAGACACAGGTTGCTGGGCAGTACTTGTTTGTTGCTGCTGTAGTTGTTGCAAAGCTGTCTGAGCAGTTGTTACTGGTGCATCCGAAGGTTTAGTAGGAGTGGGAATTGCGGGGGAGGATGGTTGCTGCATTTTCACCGGTGAATTTACTGCGGCAGATGTAGCAGGAGACTCTGAAAAGGATGTCGATGGAAACCGTGTAATGGGTGATGACGTAGGGTTGGCCCGGTTCGCTGAAATGGTCGAAGCTTGTTCTGGAGTTTTGATTTGAAAGCAAATCGTAGCGCCAGGTACAGCTTGCATTCCTTGTATTTGATTTTGTATCTGCTGTATTAACGCTGGAGTCAGTTCATTTCCATTCGTATGTAGTACGAATTTCAAACCTTGTGTGGTCTGAACTACCTTTGCAATGATTTCATTGGTTCTAGCTCCAGATATTCCAGGGTTGGTCTCCCTCTGACCAATCGTTGAAGGCGATGTTTCTTGCTTGGTGGCAGCAGTGAGAGCATTTGTAGGAGTTGCTAGTCTAGCTCTTGGAGCTGATGCATTTGTAGAAGCAGCTGCCGCAGCAGCCGTACTTACCACCTTCTTCAGAACATACGGACTTGCTAATGATTGGCTGACTGATGTGACTTGCTGTCCGATTGACGGTCGAATTTGAATAAGTTTACCATCAGAAGTCTTTAGAATAGGCTGATCATTGACAATAGCATTCGGTTGCACTTTAAGGTTACCCGTGCTTGAAGCAACTGTTGTGAAAGGTGTTCTCACGGAGGAAATTGTTGCTGGTGAAGAGATCTGAACAGCATTCACGGAGCTTGCAACTCGTCCCACCATATTTGGATTAATAATAACTTGCTGTAATTGACCAATCTGTTGTTGTGAAGGCTGTAATTGTACTTGGAAAGCTTGCAACTTTCCGTCTACAGTTTTAACAAACTGCTGTCCAGACATCATTCCTCCAGGAGGGAATTTCACAATTTGGCCTCCACTTGTGGTAGATGCCAACGCTGACTTAGCAGCAAGAACGGGAGAAGAACTTACTCCCACCACTTGGGACTGGCTCACTCGAATGATTCCAGGTTGTTGCTGTTGCACGGGGTGAGGCTGAATAGCTTTTAGCTTATCATCTACTGTTTTTAAAACTTGCTGTCCAGGAATTAACACCCGCTGTCCTACCTGTTGGCCAGGAACGAGGACACTTAACTGAATTTTTCCAGAAGGTTTATTATTATCACCAGGAGACTGGGCAACTATAGGTAGTGCCGAAGTAGAAGACACGATGGGAGATTTAGCTACTATCGGACTCATACTTGAACTAGAGGCTACGGCGGTTTGAATTTGTAATGGAATAGGTGTTCCCGGAGGAATTCCATGCATTCCTTGGATTTGACTTTGAATTTGTGAAATCAACTGCGGTCCGATTTCCGCGGCATTATTTCCTTGAAATATGATCCTATGAGTTTGGCCACCCTGTTGAATAATCTTCGTAACAGTTTCTGTAGTTTGTTTTTTGGGTGTCATTGTAGTAGGGACAGAGGAAACAACGTTCGTAGGAACCGTTGTAATACTCGTGGATGTATTGAGGATTTCTTCAGCTCCCTTTGCATTACGAATGACTTTCTTAAAAACAAGAGGAGTATTTAATCGATTTCCAACAGATTGGCTGACTACTACTTGTTGCTGCCCCGCTGCAGAAAGTTGCGTCGTTGCTGGCTGAAGCTGGATAGCTTGTATTTTTCCATCCGCTGTCTTGTACATTTGTTGTCCCGTAAGAACTGAACTCTGGGTGATTCGGCCAGTTGTTGTTGCAGGAGAAGAGGCGGAAGAAAGAGAGGAAATAGGTAACTTCTGTGCAACTGGACTGGCTGTAGTGGATTGCGTCGGTGTTCCTGCATTAAGTGACGTGGAAGAAACAGCAGCAGAAGCAGGCGAAGACGCTGATACAGGTTGCTGGATTTGGAACGAGATCGTTGATCCGGGTAGTAGACCAGTTACACCTTGAAGCTGAGCTTGTATTTGAGCTAATACTGTTTGGGTGAGTTCATGCGGCTGGGACTGGAATACTAATCTTTGTCCTTGAGGGGTGGGGAATATTTTTGCCACTATCTCGGTAGTTTTTGTCTGAACTGTTGCCTGGGTAGCTGTAGCGTTCGGAGTGCGGACAAGAGGGACTTTACGATTTAAAATCATAGGAGTTGATCCCTGATCTGGAGTAGATCCACTACTTCCAGCCGTTGTGGCTCCTGACTTGGCAATTATAATTTTCTTAGCAGCCGACCCAGCAGCATTTAGTACATTCGAGTTTGTCCCACCGTACGATCTAGGATTGGCTGGGAGGCCAGCTGCAGCATTCTGTTGCTGTAATTGCTGTGACGCTGTGGGCATAGGAGATTTAGCGTTGGGTGCTGTATTATTATTTTTCACATGATTATCCCTTTTGGACAAATGAACAGCTCGTTGCATCTTTAACTCCGTCTCATATTGCTCTCTCATAAGATCTGCTGCTTTTGTTGCAGAAACAGCATTGCTAGTGGTTGTAGTGCTACTAGTAGGGGTTGTTGACGGGTCCCATTTCTCTGGGCGGGTCAAGGCAACTCCCGTCTTGGTTCTCGTGGTGGGCGTGTCAATTTTCTTTTCGATCTTCCGATCTTGTTTATCCCCGTACAATCGAATTTCCCAAAGTTCTACCTTGTCTTCATCTACCCATTCTTCCACAATCAATGGATCTGTTTTATCAGGAGATTCTGCTCGTTTTCTCTTCCTCAAACCACTTCGTGATGGTGTCACTTCTACAAACGATTAAAATAGCGCAACTTTATTACAACAGAACATTCATTCAATAACAAATAACACAAAAGCAGATTAAGTTATTACGTAACAATTAAATCTTGAAAGCACATTAGATATTCTGGCACGAAAATTATTTTCATTTGTTAAATCTCTAAACTACCGACTAACACTTAACTCACGAGTACGTAATTTCGTGATGGAGTTCGACCATTATTCATTTATATCCACGGATATGTACAAGATAATGATACCTGCCGGTTCTTTCTCGTAGTTATTGCACAATACAAACGATGACATGACAACAACAACAGACAGGTTCCTTTCTGGTAAGAAACTGGACAAGCAAATCTAGGTCACAGCAGGGCATCGAGCTCAGTTACGCTAAAGGTCATTCAAAAACGGCGACAGACCCACATTCCTACTTATCGCATAACTCACTAATGTGACGAACGTACAAATTACATAAAATCTAGTATTCGCAGGAATCCATCAGCTTGTTTTTACTCTCTGCCCGACCATGACTGCTACATCGCAACACCAAGAGACCGACACAATAGTAAGCAAATCATTCCAGAAAATTCACGCATCAGAAAACATGCTTCTAACCTGCCGCATCCCTGCTTTTGGCTACAAAAACATTTTCAATAATAAAGTTCATTACATTCCATTCTATAATCACCGGCTTATCTCTTTTTAACTTTAACCGTACAACACCCGAGTTCCCACAAAATGGACCGGCAGAATTTAAGTGCTTCAAAATCATGGAAATAACTTGGGAAAGGAAAATTGAAGCGAGAAATCATAATAACGCAGATACTACAGCCTATTATAATAAGTGTGAACGTATAATTACAAATAAACCCCACGGCTAAATCAACCATAATAAACCATCGATTGCAGCTTACTTATTGCTCACACTACCTAGTGTATAGGCTAGTAAAACCGATAAGCGATCACACTACTGAGCTTCAGCTTTATACAGAAAACCTGTTGAAAAAGAATTCTCACCGCGAATGGTTTTGGGGGCATCTATAGGAACAGTCTGCTTCCTCCGAAGATATTGGATCCGCTCAGCGAACCTTCCCATGATTCGATGATTTAAAATTTCAGTTGTAATGATTTCCATGTCAGTTGTTACCTGATTTTTTCCATCTAAATTAGGTGGCTTCATCTAAAAAGACAAAAGTATACAATTATTAAAAAAATTGGAGTTCAGTCGTTAGTTTTCTATCATATAGAGCTGTTACAACTTAGCAATTTAATCATATCCAACAATTGACCCTATTTACGAGGACTCCGACAATGATGGGTCTCTCTAATCATCGCAGCGGATCTCACTGTCTGAGCGGAATAGGAAACACCACCGCGTTTTAAAGACGAAATCATAAACACCGACAACAATCTGGACAAGTCTTAACCATTCAAGCCTGTGAAAGATTTTAAAGTTAGGTAACAAAAAATCATAACATCGAATTATCTTACTTGAATATCATCCCATCGGACAGAGGCATATAGGATTCGAAGTTGCAGAGCAGCGGAGGCCAAACTAACTGCATGAACAGTTCTGTACTGCCAACTCGTTTTGAAGTAGGGTCTTCCACATGGGTAAGGCCAGGCCCAATTATTACCAGGTTTAGGATTCGAAGCAAATTCTACAGGGGTGAAAGTACGTCCAGCAGCTCTTGCCAACTTTCTAAGTTCATATTGTGGAAGAACAAGAATACTGGGCTTTTTGGAAGCAATGCTACGGAATCCAGATGTGACGGGGTACTTGACAGGAGTCCTTTTCTTCTTAATATGCTCTGGTAACTTCTTCAAATAAACTTTTTCAGCAGAACTAGATTTTGTATAAACTCTTTTCTCATCAACTTCCTTCTTTAGTTTATCCATTTTTTCTTTCTCAATTAAAGCATTCTTCTCGACTTTCCTCCTTTGAGAATCTTGAATAACAAATTTGAGTCTACACATGGGGGAATAGCACTTACACTTACTATTCGAGGATGAGGGTGGTTCATTTGCATCCATTTTGCACTCGTAAGAATAGCACTTCAAGGAATAGGATGCCGCCAGTGGAAATGCGTGCTCTAGTTTAGCCATTTCCTCCTCAATACGAGTATTTACTGATGCCTGCTGCTGGTATTGTTTCAAACTTTCAATATTCTCTTGACCAAATGTAGTACATAGCGCTTTTTCTTCCGCGGCCTGCAGTTTTATTCTACGACTGAGGAAGCCTTCTAAGATTGGTACACGATGGGCCAATTTAGGATAAATGATTCTATTGGCCGACTGAATTCCTAGTGAAACATTGATCAATTCAGTCCTGAATTTATTCCGACTATCGTCCTTGTTCACTTCATCGTGCTTATCTTCCGCACCCTTGACTCCGTCAGAGTTATTAATTTCATTTTCAGCCACTGTTCCCTTGCTATCTTTGTTTCCATCAATTTCCTTTTTAATCCCGTCTAACTGAATAGGCGTTTCGTCATCAGATCTCGCATCCACTTGTTGGGTGCAGTCCTTGGTAATGTTGTCCAAATCAATTTTTTGGGTTTCTGTTTCGGATGATGAGGTGTCCATTGTCTGATCTTCACTACTAGGATGAGGCTTTACATCATCCTCAGTTTCCATCTTGATTCCATTCTCAGACAAACGTTTTTCATCCGGCCCAACCTTCGCTTCTTTCTTTGGTTCTTTGTCTTCCTCCTTGTGTTCTTCGTCAATTTTCTCTTCCTTCTCGACGGGATCAGAAACCGAAGGAACCGAAGATTCACAATTCTTATTAACTACGTTTGGTGATGTGGGTACTACACAAGACTCATCTGATGAATGTTCACACTCCACAGCATCTTTTTTGTTTGAAATATTTTGGCAATTACTTACTGAATTAGAATTATTATTAGTAACAACAGAGCTAGTAGGAAGATTACTTGTACTTGAGATGGACCCAGTCATGGTATTGTCGGACTTTTTGGACGTCGCAGATCTTTTCGCCATTAATTTATCAAACACATTGGGATCTATGAGCATAGTTTTGATTTTTCCCGTGTCACTTTTAACTTGTATCACATGTTTATAGGGACCACCCAACAAACCTAATTTACGAAAATCCTTGGGCTTAGCTGGCCTTGAAGTGGACATCCATATCCAACCCCAACGACCATGAAGTCGATATTCCTCACCCTTCTGCTTCCATACTTGATGCTTTGGACGAATAGAATATTTAACAAATTGAGGGAGTACTCGAAGACGATCTTCTTCATCATCTCTATCTTTCTTGTCACGTTTTTCTATCTTTTTCCTCTCTTCCCTCTCAAGAGCAGTCATCCTTATTAATTTCACATGACCACCTCCTTCGGACCATGCGGTGTTAAAAACCGAAGGCCGCAAACACGCTGCAAACGCTATCATGGCTTTAGAAAAATCTCTGCACGATACACATCCAGCTACAGCAGATACCCAAGCTTTTCGAAGGAGGGACCAATTCACATGCATCAAAGTGCCAGGTACAGAATTCTCCATACTCAAAAGAGTCGCCCTAAGAGTTCCAACAATCGATGCACGGAGCCCGTGCTGACTACCTGACCACTTACACTCTGACGCGGTTGTTAATGAGAATTTGTGCGACATGTGTCGCTTTCTGTCTCGTTCTTCATTGTGCTGAGCTTTACTCAGGGCAAGGTTGTCAGTCGAGTACGAGTTAATGTAAGAACGATAACTGCCTTCTTGGCCTAATTTGTACAGACCAGTAGATTTTAATCGCGTCATCCTCTCTTCGGAATCAATATCCAGAAGCAGTGCTTTGGATTTGCGGGCAGAAGAAGATGATGTTGCTTCTTTCTCCTCTGTTTTAGGTGTCAATGAACCTGTTTTCGACCGAGTTACAATCTCCCTGTCTTTCTCAGATGTACATGAGGTAGAGTCAGCAGGTTGTACCGGCTGCTGTGGCTCCTCTGTTTCATCTGTTTCTGACTTTACGACAGGTAATTCTTTTGCATCCGCATTAGCAGTCTTCCCGTTCTTATTTTCTGAAGGGGAAGATGGGGTTTTGGATAGGTCTTTATTCGTTGATGCGGAATCCTTTGAATCTACTTCTGGGGCTACCTGAGTTTCCATGCTCTCAGATTTGCTTATTTCATTACTCTCCCCATCCAATTCAGTTTTTTCAGATTTAATGTCTTTTGAATCCTGCGAAATCCCAAACAAATGGATCGAACATAAGATAAGTTAATAAATTCCGGCAAAAGCAGCTAAATTCATGTGCTAACTTACATATAATTTATACGAAAACATTATAATTCATTGTACTTACAAGTTCTAGATTCTTGCTATCAGCACCTTCCTCGTCATCCAAATGACTATTTTCGTGAGTTGAACTAGGCGTAAGAGGTTCGAAATCTTCTATCGCATACCCATACTTGTTTCTATTTCTTCTATTCAATCGATCCTCTCGAATTTTCTTTTTCTCCTCCTCTTCTTTCCGTTTGACCTCATCTTCTTGCCTATGCCTTTCTTCCTCTTGAAGTCTCTTCGCTTTTAAGATTTCTTCCTCTTGTCGTAATCGCTCTTCTTCCTGCAGCTGCTTAGCTTGAAGTCTTTTTTCATGAAGTTTTTTCAATAAAGCTGTAACATAAATAAAGGGCTGTAAAGGTATTCAACAAAATAACAATAGTCACCACGTAAGATTTTGGTGTTACCATTTTCAGCTTCAAGATAGGTTTTCCGATGTTGAGTATTCATTGTACTAGTAACTTTTTCTGTGATAGCCATATGACGATAAATTTCATCCTTTTGAATAGCTATTGCATCATACAGCTCAGCTTCATAGCCCTGGGTATCGAGCTGATTTAGTAATTCTTCCACTTGATACATAGTTGAATAGTACCAAACTTCCTTTCCATCATCGCTTTCTCTATATTAGACATAAATAAACGAAAATCGAAATTTACTCTACAACTAAACAACACGAAAAATAAGACCTGCGTGTACATATATAATTATTATAATATAATAAAAACAATGCATAAACATACACTAAAATACGGCGAACCAGGAACCAGTACTTCCTTCCGTGCCGATCATATCCAAGCCTCTCGTGCCTAATGAGCAGACCCGCTTTTTCCATGTCAGATACACAGTCAGCCACACCTGATATCTTAAATGCAACAGATTATACACACGATTATATATTTGATTAAAAACATATAATACCTCCGGAGTAATTGAAATACACACAGTAATTCTACAATATAAATCTAAGTTACAATTGCCAGCATATCATATATACATTCCATTTCTGCGCACCATAATTGAACGACGGTAAACAATAACGAATACTTTTCCATTAAAAGCTCAAACACCGTATTAATATTTCCAGGCTCTTTCTGAACTCTTTCAGGGTGGAAAATTCAAACGAAAAAGTATTCAGAGCTTATCCATTATGAATTCACTTCATTATTACGGCATCAGACATGCCGAAAAGTTTACTATCGTGAATCACATTATAAATCTAGAAATGCTCTCCTTAAAAACACCTACATTGCATGAAATTTTCACGTAAGAAGAACGGGCGTACTACCTTATTTTTAACGCAAATTGTACACTTCCAGTCGTCAGGAGGATCGTCCTCAGGTAAAGGTGGATCAATGCATCCTAAATGATAAACTGCAGGGCATGTTTCACAACATACAAGTTCACCCAATCGGTTACACAATCTACAATGATCTTCATGACGGATATTCCCTTGAGAAACTAGAGATTCACGCACTAAATTCGTAGCCAGAAATATATCTACTAGCCATCCTAAAATTTTGATTCGCACTTCAGGTCCACAAAAGGGATACTCAACGGAGGACATTTCTTTCGCAATATCCGCCCAACTAGAATCACTTTCAATATAAGAACGAAGACAATCACACCAAGTCATATTGTCCATAAAAAACAGTGTGGCTTGAACAGAATCTTTACAGTCATTAGGACCAAATACAGTTCCATTTGCTTCTTCTTCCCGTAAAATAGCCTACAACAAAAATAACACCACAAATATTTGTCAAACCCCATGGTTCAAAAGTTCACTAAATCACTTCATACAATACTCAAATTGTCACAAATGTCTTACCTTCAGAAGCTGAATGTGTACTTCAGCTAATAAAACATTCTGTTCGTCCGTAGACAACGCCGCACAAAAATCTTCAAAGCGAAACGGTGTGAGACGTACCAATTGATGGAACCTTCTTATCGGTTCATAAATAGAAACTGCTTTAATAACTAATTCTCTAGGTAGTAATAAATCGTCTGATGACTGAGGAATTTCTAGATCATCCGTACAAGAATTATCCTCATCCAACCACACCGGAACTGGCGGACTCGGCAGTCGTACTAACCGGGATGATGCAACCGAATAGTCCGAGTCGCTTTCAACCGTATCGTCGACTAAGAAAAAACAATTACATTTCTATCACCAACCACCCAACTTAACCCCCAATTTAAAATCCAATGAATCCTCCTTCATCAAACGGCAACCCACAAGTGCCTCTATTCTCTACTCCTAAAAACAACAAAATTAGCAAAAGCCTCCTTCCTCTCAGATTTACAAACTATTCCCTACTTAACATCCCCTCCACTCAAAAATCCCAAAATACACTCAACAAAATAACAAATTCCAACTGCCCAAACACCAACAACCCCCTAACCCCGCATTTAGAAAATTCCCCTCCACACATAATCCCCAATCTTATTTTGAAACTGAAAATATATAACACTCACGAGCAATATTCTCATCAACGGAGTTACTGTCAGAGTCCGACGGCGGTTGCTCCGGCTCGGACTCAATCTGATCCGAGTCAAAATCTGACCCATAATGATAATCATGTGTATTGTAGCCTCCTCTCCGTCTCTTCTTCCCTCGGGAGGAAGCACTTTTTTTCGTGTCAGTTCTGGTGGCCACACACTCGGGCCTGGAATTTCGTCCACGGGACGATCCCCCTCTCCCACTTCCTGGTGGTCGTCCTCGTCCACGACCTCGTCCCCGACCCGTTGACGGCGTACTCACGACCACTGGAACCTCTATTTTCTTCTCCCGACCCGCTAAGTACGTGGGCTTCTTGTACGGATTACTGACTGGAGTGGAGTTAATCGAGGAAAGTCGGCCGGATTGACGTGTTCTCCGTGGACGCCCACCCGGAGAATCACTCATGATGACACTTGGGCAATATTGTTGGTACTTGATTTACCTAAAAATATTCCTCTCTCGTCTATGACACTATTATAGATTAAAACAGGAGGGAGAATTGATCTTGTGTTTAGTTTACGAAAACACTTGTCAGGGCAACCTCCTCACCCAGTCACTTCGTCGTCCGAGTTCACACAAGATGACACAGTGGATATAAAATACACACATCCTCACTCACAACTTTACTTCGTCAACTACGCTACAATGTTCTCGCCACTGCTTCTCTCCCGTCTCACCATTGGAGCCACCCAAAACACTTTCTTACCTCAACCTCCATTTGTCGATTGAAACAAGGCGCCAAACTACCCGCCAGTCCCTCAAAATACCTTCCCTCCACTAAATATCCAACTGCCAAGAGTCCCAAGTCCCAACTTCTCAGCCTCCAATATATAACTCCGGCCCTACAAAATCCCTCTCGCTTTCCAGTCCTTCTCCAAAACAAACTTACTCAAAACCAAGCACTTGCATCATCCACACTCTCCGCAAAGCCACCTCTCTCCCATCAAGTCCACGCTCCGTCCTATGTACCACAACAATAACAACTACACGCTCCGGGTCAACCCGCTCACTCACAATCAACTCTCTCTCTCTCTCTTTCTCTCTCTCTCTCTCTGTGCCCGATTTAATTCCAATCCTATATTTCCCCCCTAATTATATATTCCTAAGGAGTTGGAGTTATGCAATTTACGCCAGTCTTAATTTCACACACACATCACATCTCTCTCCCTCTGTGGCTGTGGATTTACCTATATAGGGAATTACCACTAGTCTTATACGCTATAGCACTTATTACACTACCTTTCAAAACTGGGATATGTCGTCGCTTCTTCTTTTCTCACTCTCTATAAAATACGTCTCCCTTATAATATATAGCTACATGTCATCTCCATCTACTGCTCCCAAATATAAACAGTCCTTGTGGAATAAGAGCGCTCTCATCTTCCTCACCTATACACAATACAGACAGCACTCTCTATACAGATTACAGACCCCTACTCTTTTAATAGTAGTTTTTTTTTTGGGTCCTTCACATATGGATGTAGTTGATGATAGCGGAAGGAAACCATAGGATATAATAAAACTTACACATTGAGGGGTTTGAGTACCTATTTGACTATTATGGGACTATAAAGATTCTGTAGATGGGTTGATAAAAGGCACGGATTTAAAAGTATGGGCTTAAGTATGCTAATGATTTGTTTACTTTTTTTGGTGGATGGATAATCCGTGGAGGTAATTCGAGAGGGAATTGTATGAGTGCTGGAGATGGGTTACAGACTCCGGGGACAGGGTGTAATTATTATAGTTACTTCGTTTGATCCGGAAATAAAATTCGTTCATGATGAGGGAAGGTTGTTTTTAGGGTAATAGATTGGGGTTTATTTGATGGTGAGAGTTTGTTCCATGGATTTATATTTTATTTTTGGAAGAATAATAATTTTATTGTTATTGTGATGAAGCTATATCTTTGATGGGTGGGATTTTTCAGGGTGGAGATGAATCGTATTTTGGCAAAATTTATTTAAAAAAATACAATGTTGGGAATAAAGTGTGGAAGTGTTAGCAATTGTAAAGGCTTGTAAGTACTTATCTATTGTAATATCAGTGGGGTTTGAGAATGACTGCAGATTTATAGGGGCGAATCGGAAATAGACAAAATTGCTTGAAAAAAATGGAAATAGACACAGAAATAGCTTTCGAAATTTTGCGTTCTAGTTTAATATAAAGTATTCTTTGCGAAACCAAAAACGTATTGGGTATAAGGATACAGCAAGTGGCAAAATATTATTTCGTAGAATTACTGTCATTTTATGGTCATCGTCATTCCTTGGAAATAGCGGACTCTTTGTCGTTGGAGCGACCTTATAGCGAGTTCCCCCTAATCCGCCATTTACAATACAGATTGCCTGAAATTTTATCAATGCCTTTGAAATTTTAATAAGAATGGGTAAGCGTATAGCCAGTAGGAACAGCGACGCTTAGGAAGGAGGGGTAAGTTGTTATTTTTAGTGTGTGTTCACAATTTTACGTTCAACTGAATTCCAGTTTTCCTTGCTATTGTGAATTGCGATAGTATTGGTTAGGAAATAATGTTTTCGAGATATTCAGACTTTTTTCAAGAAAATAATCCGAGGAAAACTTCCCGTGTTGTAATTTTGATAGATTGAGCAGGAGACACATTCCTCTGGATTTTGACAGTTAGAACTGTTCAGGGTTGCAAGCGGAAATTGGATCTTACAGGTGTACACGGAACCATGGTGATTGAAGAGCTGTTCCGTAAATGGAGCGTAAAATGGTATCAACCAAAAATCCCTCCCAAATATATTCCCAAAATTGGACCCATATTATGGCACCAATTTCACTTGTACGAGGGGCATGCGACGACATGTCAATCGTTGGAAATCCGTGCGTGCACTGTTAGGGAACGCGTTTAAGAGGGAGAGCGAAGTTTTAAAACATCCTTTCATCAGCGCCAAATTATGTTATTCTGATACCAACATGATGAACGGACAAGAAAGAGCGCGTTTAATTTACAGTGGGCAGGCGCTGGTGTAACAGCAGATACGTAGCACAACAATTGATGACCTCTCATGTCTCTGAAGCAACTCTTTTCCGGGGAAAAAAATATTTCAGATTCTTGAACTACCTGTGGGAATACGCATAATACTAAATTTTATGCAAATCGAACAGTAAATATCAAAGTTTTACAAACGCGATAAAATTAACACGCCATTATAAGCTCCAAAAATGTTAACTTGTGCATGTTACAAACATTCCCATTTGCTTATGTAGATTACCTGTAACACTCGCTTTTAGAGAAGGAAATGCAGTGTAGCTGAGCTGATGAAATGAATGAAACTAAATAAAACGAACTACTTACAGTTTTCGTTAAAGTGCACGCATCTAGGAATTAATTTGTTCCTTTTACTTGCAGATTCAGACATTCTATAAGATCATTTTACTTGCTAGCGATTATTTATATTATTGGGTGATCGGGATAAGGGAAATCCAGACAACCAGCAGAATGGTGATCACTGGTGCAACAGCGTTTGTGGTTGGTGGAATGCCAATTTACATTTCTACTCCACAATGACATGTGGGCGGATACACGGTGCCAAACCCGACCTCCTCCCCACCACTACCCAGTCGGAAGAAATACGGGTGGATACAGAAAAACTATGCATGCCCCACTACACGTAAATAATATAAGCCGTGGGACGGCCTGCGTGTCAGAGCTGTGTCAGTGGGCGCTTGTGCGCTCCAGCATTGCCGGGTTAGCAGCACAAAGTTTATTACTTGAGGCGCCCCTCTGTTGTGGCGCTATCATTACTACGCCGCCTTCAATATACAAAATTAATAGCGCCCTTGATCAGCCGAATGTATGTGAGCGCTTTCCAAATTAATATCAGGCGCATCATTTATGCTGTATGCCTTATGATGCGGCGGCGATGGTAATATTAATTTGCCCATATTATTGATATTTTGTTATTACTTCTTTTATTTAAGAAATCAACAACCATGGGAATACATACAAAATCACCAATATCATTAAAAGGCAAAAATACACATTTCCGAATTATTGGAAATGAATCGATAGAAAATACATTTGAAACATGGCTAGCTTGAACAACATAGACAGACATTAAGGAACTTGGGAGCTGTTTAACATACAATGGTCGAATATTTCAATATTTAGCTAAAATGTTTTCCCGGTGCACTGTCTGAGTACCAGCATCCCTCGTTGCTACATAGGGAAGCTCTCTAGTTTCCGGAACATGTGCAAATATAATCTGACTTCCTTCTTGCCACGTACCTAGAGGATCCTATCCTTCTAAACGTTCAAGTAAAATGCAAATCTGACTCGGATCCTGTATCAGAAATATCCCACGTGGTGACCGGAGTGGGAATAGGAGGATGGGTTGGAGGATTCAAAAATGTATCTGTAAAACACAATATACGTTATATTTTGACATTGTATATTAATTACGTGGTACTCAAAAACGTGTCCGGAAATAAATTATATGTAATCAAATATAGACAATACCTTTAAAGATTCCTTGTTCTGGTAGTTACACAGGCAAGTTGCTACTATGATTAGTAGTTTCTCTCTCTTCGGAGTCGCTTCTTTCATATTCGTTATGACAAGGTTGTTTCCATCTTTGCATGGTCCTCCCTATACTCAGAACCACATGTCAGTGTCGGTGTCTACAGTAAACGTTTCCATAGCCTTTTCCTCACCTTCACGAGCAGATTTGAGAGTCCCTGAAAAAAGGCCAAAGAGTGCGGTGAAAATAAAATGATTAAATGAATTCAATTGATGTCACCTTATTGCACAGTGTTAGTTGTAAAATAAATTCAAAGTAAAACTTACACTATTGTCCTTTGACTTCAACACTGGAGTTTCCACGTACTTTTCGGAACGGAATTTGGATGTCATTAACTTTAGCAATGAGGGGCCACTAACATCTTGTCAATGAAAATTTAATTTATCCGGTGTTAACCATGTTATTGGAACGACTGATGTCTCTTTCGTGTCGAAAGAGACAACTGCAAAAAGTTTCCTTTTAACTATTCCCAGAGATGACATGTTGTCTCGACGTTCGCAGAATTAAACTGACAAAACAAAATTCAGCATGCTCGGCACGCATCGTTTTGATATCATATAGAAATGTCTTGGCGATTTACCTGAGTTTTCGCAAAGGCGTTTGATCATATTTCAAGCATGGGGCATATTGTGAGATGATGACACTAATTGTTGTCGTTTCTACATCAAATCAATGTAGCCGGGCGTCGCTAGATTTTATTCGCCACTTCGTGCTGTTTCGACAGCGCCGTTACCTTCCTAGCTTACCAGTAGGCTATGGCATACTCTAAAATGACAGGCACCTAAAAAATTACTTCAGAGCGCTTTTAGCTTTCCGACTGGGTACCCTACAAATGCTAATTGTAAGGGCCAACGAGATCAAATATTCGCTTTCTGCATTTTTTAGTAATTTATTTTCCAGATTTTCTAAAAATTGTCATTGACCTGACAAAATTTCGGGTCAAAGGGGTCAAACACGTACATCAAAGTTGAGAAGTATACATTTTTCAGGGATTTGGAAAACTTTAGATTTCTAACTAGAGATTTAGATTTTTCTACGTAATTTGTAACCGGGCGTCGCAACCGTTGCAACCAGGGGTGGATTTACGGGGTTGCCCGCCCTGGCCAGGCCAAGGTACAAATTTTAGGACCAGGGTTAAAAAAATCATTGAAGGCCCTCAGATTACAAGTGAGAAGGCCCACAAAGCCATTTTGAGCTTAGGGCCAGGGTAAAAATTATTTTAATAATCCATCCCTGGTTTCAACCGTATTCCTCCTGAAACCGTAATAAATTCTTGAATTGTGCTGGTTAAAAAAATCTAAAATTCCCCTTTACTGCAAACCCAGCCTCTAGGTATGTTTTTGTTTTATACTGGCGGGATCTTACATAAAAATGCAACTAAAAGCTTCCTACTCTAATATTCTAAACTCTTCGTCACTTTCACTCCCAATGGGGAATTTCTCCGGACTCCTAACCATGCTTCCTATTTGTGCTGGACGCCCAGAATTTCAAACGCAGTAACCTGTAGGATATCTTACTGAAACTTTTTTGAAACCTATGCAATTTTGTACAAACTAGAGTCCACCCCTGTGGGACAGCACATGATATTACTGAGGGCAGAAAATCATTAGAAATATATTCATGATAAAAAACTTTATAATTTAGCAGTGTAGTACTTGACAACCTTATAGTTTACCTGTGCAGGAACTACTTTTGAGTCCAAGGGACTCTCAGGAAGAGTTATTCAGCCATGAATATTCTCGCCGCAGCTTCTCCATGATTCCATAATTACACGTCTTCAGCTTCAGATAGAGAGTAATGTAGAGTTATTAAATTGTTTTGAGCTATTTCAATCAGATTTTACTTACCGAGATGGAATCCCAGCCAAAAGTTATTGCAGTTTTCGAATTTTACAATGGCTCCGCTGAGTATTTTTGAAAATTTGAACACCAGCCGATATGAATTTAAATTTTGTTCAATTATTTTAAAACTTTATCAAGGCAAATTTTTTTTGGAGGGGGGGGTGCAAGTCTGAGGTGATTCCTTCTAGTCGAAAAAATTGTATGTCAAAAATAGGTCGATTTATAGATTTTTCAAAAATTCCAGGGGAAAATTTTGAAACCCCGGAGGTTATAATTTATATTTTTTAGAAGAAATGCTAACCTCCATGACCCTTCGGAAGTATATACCATAGTACCAAGTGCAATAACTCGTTCGGACCATCGTGGTAGCCCCAAATCAAATTTTGAATTTAATTTACGGTGTTGAAAATTTTGACCTGAAATTTTGAAAAAACAAAATTTTGTCCAATAATTTAGTAAAATGCCGTGACTTTTCGCAAGTATTTTTACATGGAAGCTGTGAAATAGAAGTAGATAAATAGAAGTGAAATAGCTAGTTCGAACCATTGTGGTAAGTCCAAATCAAAATTTCGTTTTAATTTATGGGTTTTAAAAATTGTTTGATTAGAAAATTTCGAAAAAGCTGTACGAATTTTCGACATGACAGTTTTTTCGCCTAGAAGGAGTCATCTGAGACCTAGCACTCATGACTAATCGTTTTTGATGAAGTTTTGAAATAATTTAAGTTTTTAATTTCATATCGACTGGAATTCAGGATTTCGAAAACTGTAATAACTTATTGTTAGTCTCGAAAGGCACATCCCCGTTGATATTAGCTCATTGAAACGTTATTTATTTGCTCTACAAGCTAAAATCATATCAACAAAATTTCGAAATCCCGATCGAACCTTTAGCGAGGTATTTATAAACACTAAATTTCTGAACAAAATTTCAACATTCTTTTTGTCAATAAGGAAGGCATCATCAGGGTTTTTGTTTTGTGCTAGATTTTTCCGGTGTTACATGGAATTCTGCATTTCTTCAACAAATTATTTCCCGTCTCTGTAAATAGTAGCTCATTGAAAAGCAATTTAATGACTCTGCATTACTTTTAAGAAAGTTCATCTCAACCGAAATACATGCCTTGTGAGTGATTGATTTATTACCCATGGCTCCTCCCGTAATAATTGACTCCCCTGTACGAGCGAAAATCGTATAACAATAGGAAAACATTGCGATGCAATTTTCGCGCGTATCATCCTACTAAGGTCATCATACTAAATTTTTGATTGTGAGACAAAATTTTGACGCTGTCTTGGCGTTTCTCGTGCCGTTGTGTTTTTGTATTTTGAGTAATAGCAGATAATCCTCCATTTTTTGTAATTCCTACGACATCAAAATAACATAATTTGGAGGTGATGAAAGATTTTTTTAAAACTTCCCTCTCCCTACTATACGCACGGGACTAGCAGTGTACATCTTTAAGACGGAGGGGAACTAGAAGTTGCTAGTCTGCACGGTTCGCTAAACATTCCAGTCTAAAGAGTCCGCTAATCTCTTCCTAACCCAAATCCCCTCTCTCCTAATTACCTCCTACTCTGCATTTCCTCAGCTCAGCAAATACTTGTGATATGCATACTAGTACTCTCCAAATGAGACTGATCCACTTGTCCCACTCGTCTAGCTCTGTGCTCATACTTAGTGCCGGTTCCATGTCTACGATACCCAGTACACATGGTTTACCTACAAGTAGATATATGATTAAAGTATTTTTTGATTAGACTGTTGATTTTAAAGCATTCAATATGGTATGAATTCCTCCTCCTCCCTCCCCCCCCCACAAAAATTTGTTATGATCTTCACGCAGAACAGCTTAGGTATTCCTGTCCTTTGTACAAGTTGACTCCCAAAATATATTTCCCAAGAATTTCAGAGTGACTCACAAATTAATGAATTAATGTTTGCTAGTCGTATACCCCACGATCCTACAGTTCAAGCAACTTCTTTCCTACTATGTTTCCTCATTCAATGAGTTCGTCTAAACTACCTTGGCGGAACATAATTTTGAATTATCGGATGACACTTCTGTGAAATCCCGTCATTATAAAGTTTTCCTTTGAGCTTGCAATGTTCGATAGGAGGGTAAAACATTTAATGCATCAGGGTATAGTTGAGGAAAGGGATTCCCCGTGGTGTAGTCCTACTTTCTCAGTTAAGAAGTATTTTCTCGGGTGTATTCCCGATCGTAATACACTAGGAAATTCCAGTTTTGTCTCCCCAAACGGTCAGCAAGCTTTAAATAGAATGTCTTTTAACCAGAGCTCAACTCTCCAAGCTTTCCAACATCTCATGGATAAATTTTTAGATTCTCTTAAATGACAAGCTGCTGTCTGTTTCATTGATGGTGTAACTATCAACTCGAAAACTTTTGAGCAGCATTTCGTTGTCTTAGGGAAAGTGTTAGAGAAAGTTACAGGCGTAGGACTCACTCTCACACCCACAAAATGTGAGTTTGCCATTAAAGGAGTGAAATGGTTTGGTCATTACATCTCCTGTGTCGATATGGACGTATATTTCGAAAACATTAAATCCCCCCAATTCCCAATCCTTAAAAATACAAAAATAACCAAAAAATCTAAATAAAACATTCACTGTATTTTCAACTTTACATGATGACACATAAATAATGAAACGTGTGTCTGGTATAGATTTCTGCTGTGACACCGACCGTGTAACGGTGTGGTTGTAGGTGATGTTGTACAGTGAGTGTGACTGGCAGAATTAGATACAGATGCATAAAGCTACTCTATCACAACATGCAATGTGTTGCTTATGTACAGACGTGCACAGCTAATTTGCAAATGAGACCAGCAAATTTTTCTTATCTTAAAAAAATTCTCATGATCAAAATAAATGTATAGTTTAAAAATTATGTTGTTTTTGTATTTTCATACTCCCCCATACATTCGCAGAAAAACTTAAGTTACATCCGTAATAACCCAAATTCAAAATTAAGTAATCCCATATTATGCTTGAATACATTTATAAGTTAAAACTAATTAAAAGGCCGATTAAAATTCGACTTGAAATTTGTCATTTCGCCCCACGTATGGGGTATCGTTCGTAGCCTTTAGCACCTTATTTTACCCACAATTATTTCCCAAGTTGATATTTGCTAGTAAACAACTCTGTATAGTAACCTTTACTCAAGATTTGTTTTGTGTTAGTACTGTTACTTCTATAAATGTGTATTCACATATTATGTGCGCACTACCTCCCAGACAGATTTTGCAGATGATGTGCTTACTATAGAGCAACGTTCTTACAGGGGAATAGATTGATTCAAATGTAAGTAAATAACTATTATCTTTGTGCCTCTGTAAAAACATCTACTTAGAAAGTTAATTGAAGATTACAGTTACAATGAATAATACCAGATAATGAATAGTAAGACAAAGGTCCATGAATGGGTTGCCATAAATGATTCTGTATGTGTGCGGAATGAGATGCTATTTGATGAATGCATATTGTCAGGGGGTAAGCAGTAGCATTTTTAAATGTCAAGTATTATCATTATACTGAAACTCAGTTTGTCCAAGGGTTTTTTCCTTTTCAATATTTGAAAAAATCTAAGTTTTTAAAATCTTTTGTCCTTCTTTCGGCACATCTGTCTCATTGTACCGATAATTAAATTAGAGAACAAAAGCTACAGTAGTTACCAGTACTAATAAATTATTGTTGGAGTATCCACAGGTAACAAAATTAATAGGAATTAGTTAAAATAAAAATATAAACTTAACTTGGTTAGAAAATATATAGTTTCAGATCATTTAATTCTTGGATGATCATTTTAACCAGATGGGGCATGTGTTCGTTTGCGCTATATTAGTGGTTGGCATCGCATTGCCATTTAGCCATGCAAACCATGAGGATAAGTATCTCCCTGCCGTGAAAGAAGCTGCGGAAAAATTGACTCCTGACAGATTTGTAGGAGATCCAGTTTTAATCCAATCGATTGACCGGATCAATTCCAAAACATATTATAAGCACTTAGATCTTGTAAACCAGGGAGTAGCTATTGAACGAGACATATCCGACGCAGGTGAAGAAATCGTAGTTATTCCATCAAAGAAAACAAGACGCTCAAAATCTGATATCCGAAACAGAATTTATCTGGTACTGAAGCGCACACCCGAATCAAGAAAATCCTTCTATGTAACCTATGCTTACGTGAGGTAACGATAATAATTATTTGTTAACATAAAATATCATCAAGGTGAATAATCAATGTGATGCTTAAAAATATGAAATGCAGTCATAAGGAATTAATTATACATTACTGGTTTTGTTGAATCTAGAATTTTAATTGTAAGTAAAACTGCGATGTATTGCAACTATGTACTGTACATATTGTCAATGTGCTTGTTTCTGGCATGGTGATTCGTATCGCCCTGTACGCTGATCCAGTCACAATGCTAAATGAACACCAACCAATCCAAAATCTCACCCAAAAATTACGAATCCTCTCATTCCTCTCCTTCGTCTTCTCTTTTCCTCGAATCCTCCGCGTTTCCCCATCGTCTCTTCCACATCCTTGCGTAATTATTTACCCACGTATTATTTACACACTATTCTTAACCTTTGACTATTTTGAATCTATGGATCTTAACATAGCACTAGACTTGCACAATTCTTGACTGATTATGAGAGTGTGAGCACTGCTCTTGATTTTCTTTTTAAATCTATTATTTATTTGTTTATCCCTGATATCCTCTTGGCTTATGACTAGACCTTTAATAATTATTTGGCTTGATTGTTTGTACTTGAGTAAATACTTAATCCAACATACTGAAGTACCTTACTTCTGTATGCCCTATTCTTGTCCACCACCTTTGACAAAAACGAGCAGATGCTGGTTATCCTCATCTGTCAAAACCGAAAATCTGCATTTATCTTCTGTTATTCCATTCAAGGTACTTTTACGACTCATCTCAACATTATTGTGACTCTTCAGGTACTCTGGCGCAAATAATATGACTGATAAATAATTAAAGCTGAAAGTTTGTGATTTTAACCCTCTGTTCCTACGGCAATCTAAAGCTCACCGTGCAGGGAACCACAAAAATTATTATTATTTTATCATGAGTCTATAACTAAAGAAGTCTGATTATATCCCTCTTAGCACCATCGTATTACAAATCAGGCTTTAGAGAAGACCTTTTTTTACTATGTACCAGGGTTTCAGCTCTCGCATCCTCCTTCGCATCAGCACATTTGTGTCTTCATCAGTAACACTTTCTTTGGTTATTGAAATTACTTATTATAATTTTAATATATTGCCACGATACGAATGAAATAATTGAATTAGAATTTTCATTAATTGGTTCGGTTTAAGTTTTCTCGATTGGAATATTTTGATTGTAGGGATTTGACCGAAAGAACTTCCCAATTCCTTTGACTTGGATTCCCAATTAATTTAAGTATCACGATTTATTGCATTTTTAGATGTCTAATATCATCAAGATGACTTATTAATAACGTAATAATGTAGTTAGTAAAAGAGCGCATTTTTCCTCCAATTTAGCTTGCGAGAATAATGACTCCCGTCCAAAGTATAAAATACTTTATATCTATAGTACCCATTCCCTATGGAATTAGTTCTAGTTACGGTTTTGAGAAAGTCAGTTTATTGATAAGGTTCCCACCACTTGGAAAGGTCCCTATCATATTTAGAGAAGTTGAACCAAGTAACATTTAGTTCAAGATAAAGGCCCCTTTCTCTTCATGTATTTGTAAAGCCCATGTCCAACAATAAAGAAATTTATTCATCGTGACATATCCCGTCTTCCCAAAAGTTACTACTATTAATAATAAAGAACATGTTTTTGCACAATTAGATGTTGTACCACCGACGTACCTCCAAAATGTACTCCTGACCTTTCTGAACCCTTGACCTTTTTAATACACCAAATCTTACCGCACCTTACTTCTAGACGTAGTGTTTGTATAAGATGAAAATTAATAGGTGTATTCTTTCTCCTCGCTCAACAGAACCCGAACTGTCTCTCACTATCTCCAGACTCCGCCGATGATCCTTTCTCTCCAGTTCCTGCCGTATGCCCTCCGACGCCTTCTCCGACCAAATAATATTTGATCCTAATGCATTACATGGTTGCAAATAATTCACCTATTTCTTCTCTTATACCAATTGACACCCGAAATGACTTTCCGGGAATCCCAAAGTTTACCTCTATTACCCCTTTCCAATTTTACAACCCAAGTCTCTTGTAACCTCCAATGTTGTAATATCACAACCCCAGCTTTCTTCCTATCCCCTACCTCTTTCCAATATCTCAATTAAATATCCCATCCGTAAGAAATCCGTCTCCTCAAAACTCCCCACGTCCATAATTGTATAAGCAAAAACCCTGAATGTTTGAATATAACTCATCTTCTTTAATTATAAAGCTTCCAATTATTTATACGTCCTCCAAAACCTTGTTCAACCCTAACCCGAACCGCTTATCAAAACGCCGTAGGGATCTGTTCTTGTCGACTAACGGTTTTGTTGTCTGGACGCCAACAATGCCCCTGTGTCAGTGTGCTTCTTTGTGGCATGGGATCTGTTATCGCGCTCTACAATGATTATCATGCCACACGATCACCAACCAATCCTAAATCTCATAACATTCCAACCAATCCCCTCATTTCCGTCCAACGTCCATCTTCCCTTCTCCTCATCCACGAATCCACGCTTCATCATCGTTTCGTAATAACTTACCTACATACGGCTTGCATACTATAATCTTAATCTTAGAAACTATTATTCTGATTGTGAATGTATGAGTATTTAACTTAACCTATGACAAGAACATACACAGCTCTTGGCTGATTGCGAGAGTGTGAGCACTGGTCTTGATTTTTTCCTTAAATCTATTCTTTGGCTTTATCGGTGTCTATCTTTTGACTTGCGATTACACCTATAATAATTGTTTCACTTCTGGTTCGTATATAGATAAATACTTAACCGTACTGAACGTCATGGTACTGAAGTAAGTACCATTCTGCATGAAGAAAGACCTGCCCTGTTCCTTTCCACCATCTCCCCACAAAAGCGATTATATTACTCAGATAGCGCGTTAATTATAATATCTGATTTGGGCATCTTTTAATACTAAAAGTTAAAATGTTTTTTGGTTATAAATTAAATAGTGGATCGTTACTTATAGCTAGTAAATGCAGGAAAATAATTTTAAAGAACTACTTTACTGTAATTTATAGAACTGTTTGCAATGTCCTGAGCATGCCATAAAATTGATTTATTTGACAGGGCATGTTTATGGAATGACGATCCTCAAGAGAGCATAGATGTAGATGGCGAAAAAATTTTCATTGAATGGGATTTATGGGATGATCATATAAATGATGCAGAGAACGCCCGTTCCTTGGGCTGGCATAAATGCTCCAGTAGTGTTTTTGTCACTTGCGATTCCAAAAAAGAAGAAGATATTTTTGACTACAGTGCCGAAGTAACGAGTACTTTTAATTTACAAGTTTTTGATAAGGGCGGTGGCGTTGCCCAACCGGACGTAAAGCATCCCGAATGGGGTGTCAATCAAGTAGTTAAATCAGATGATGAACAGTCCTTTACGGGCAGTAATGGGGAAGCGTTTAATTTGGAAGAGCCGGGTGACTTTTTGGATTTAACAATGGAAGGTGGTGAAACGGATACCCCGGATGATCTTGATTTCTTTGCTGATTTAGACGACCCTGCTGGGAGTTCCAGATCTGGTAATAGATGTTACTTAACTGTTATGGTACAAGTTTGTGGCTGGCGTACTGATCTCAAGTTTTCCAAACTTTGAGTGTCACAATTTGATGTAACAAATTAACGCAGATTATTCGAGTGTTCCAATATTACACTGCAAACTACGCTTTCAATGTAAATTTGTGAATAATTCTGGAGACTGACATACAGTTGCGATACTGGTTTGAGGAATTCTTTGCCTTTTTCACAGTACGAGTACGAATTTCAACGATAAATCTTATTATGAACTGCAGTACTTTCATTTCGAATGCAAATTGTCGTTCGGGAAATAGCACAAAATGTCAAGCCTAAAGAATACACCAGTACATATGTAGTTGTTACTCTTTTAAAGAACGCTTGTTTAGTTTTTTACGAACGCATTTTAATCAATGAACTTACCCTTACCAGAGTAAGTCACTGTTATTTTTTCCTGAAATGGAACAATGTGAATTGAGAATTTTAATTTAAATAATAATTTCAGGACCGGACATATCCGAGTCAGAGCTTTTAAATCGAATCGGTTGGCAGACACAGGATGTGCCTGAGCGACTTTTAGCTGAAATGCAAGGAGCATTTGAACACACACCTTTTGTAGGGTTTGGCTCCTGCCCATATAAGGATCTCAATTCAACAGATTTGGAGAATATTAAGGAACCTGTCGAAGCCGTCAGGTTCTACCTTTTTGCCCTTCGAACACAATGCTCAAGAAATCACATTCTGAAACTACTTGAGCTTTTCAATAAGGGACTTCTCACAGTAAATGGAGACCATTCCCTGTCAATTCCAGCTGACAACGTGCTGGCGTAATAATCATAACATTACTGCGTTAGATTTACGCCTTAATTACAAATTATAAAGACTCTACAATGTTAAAATATATGCTTATACTCTTATTTGTTAATGCCCAGAAAAACACCCAAACTGACAAAACCGGAAGTCCAAGACTTCTTGAGGGCCTTTGAAACGGCGATGTTTTCGCAAGTGTATGCTGCGGAGCTCTTGGAACCATCTGTAAATGTTACAGCTCCAGATGGCGCTAAAATTGGTAGAAGTGTCTTCACTATTGTTAGCATGGCACTACATACTATGGTGGAGTCAAGAGAAGCAGTGCCCCTTCACTACATTCTCGTCATTCGAAATCTTCTGAAAACACTAAAATCATCATACGTGAAGGCTGTGCAAGATAATGACAGAGTCAAGTCCTGCGAAAAATGTAATCAGATTGACAAAGACCAAGCCTTCGATAATGTCATTAGTTTGAAAGCCGTCCAGCTTTTTATCACACGCAGTCTTTCAGCTGTAGAAAGAGGGTTGGACCCATATTTGGCGTACGAATATTTTTTCAAAAGAAATAAGAACCATATTACAGAAGAAATAAAAAAACAAATAGAATAAATTCAATTCCCAGATCTGAATTAGTGGTCGGACCAGTTCAGTTCAAAACTGAAAATTTCAGTTCAGTTCAGTTCAGTTCAGTTTGGTTCATACAAATTTTGGTTCAGTTCGATACACAAACTAAACTGAATGGTTCGGTTCCAGGGTAAAACTGAACTGAACTGAATCGTTTGAACTGATTGTTACACATGCACAATAAAGTCTGCTTTTGAAGTTCTAAATGACGCACTTCTCATCTCTGACTGTTACTTTTTAAGGAATATCTACGTAAAATGTGATTGCATTTGCAGTGCTAGAACAATAGTAGATTGTACATATTTAAAATCAGATTAAAATGGGATACAAAGAACTGTATACCCCTTATTTAAAAAATCGATATGTATATATACATATTCAGTTCAGTTCAGTTCAGTTTCAGTTCGTAGAGGAAACTGAACTGAACTGAACCGAAGAATAGCTAACTGAACTGAAATTTTGATTTTCGATTCAGTTCACTTTGTGAACCGAACTAAACTGAATTTTACGAACCAAACTGAACTAGTCCGACCACTAATCTGAATACCCGTTCTTTAATTTACTTGTGTCGTTGGATTATTTCGATTTGCTAAATGGAAACACAGGAAACATATCTGTATCTATGAACCCAGGCATACTTACTTATAGATATGTAGAGCTGTCACTATTGCGTGAGAAGCTATAAGGCTTGTTATCTTAGTCCCACGTTCAATTCTGGCGAGGTCCAATACTGATTTCTAAAGAGTATTCAATTGGGAGGGTTTTTTTTTCCACCGGTTTCCCCCAGGTCGCTCAGACATGACAACCGTTCCTGGGTCTCTCATAGGCCCCATAATTAAGTTATACGGACTGATGTTCCATTAATTGGATGATGTTTAAATAAAGGATACGTTGTGTTACGACACTGGGCATATGTCATATCTAGAATGATGGTGAGAGCCGTTATGAGTCTAAATACCATTAATTTATTTATAGGTACATGTACCATTTTAAAAGAAAAATATATTCATTCATGCTTATGGAACTGTACAGGAAATAGAAATCATCCTGGAACTTTATTTCATTTAAATGCAAAAATTGTTGCTGTCTTTTTATGCTCATAATTAAAGTGAGGTTTGAAAATTACGCTAGTACTAAACTGCCGTTGAATATTGCTTCTGGCCCTGGTGTCTGGAATGAGTACAATGTACAAGTAAAACGCAAATAAAAGTAAAATGTGAAAGTAAAATGCACAAATGTTAGATCGTATGATAAGTATGCAATTGTGAAATAAATTGCGAGCATTTGTGATATAATAGAAAAGAACCGTCAATTTTTGATTAAACATTCAAAGTGCATGTTGTATGGATATGGAAATATTACAAAGAACAACAACTTGAAAGTAATTTTTACAACAATATTTATTGGGGCATATGATCATCTATATCATATACTTAACGATTCACAGGCAGCAAGGAAAGTTGTTAAACTTCACAGTCATTACGACAAATTTCAAGACAGTGATCATCATAATACTTTGATGTATTCATATCGATTAAAATTATACTTCTATAGACGTAACTAAATTTAAAGTTAGTAAATATTGAACGGGAAAATAAATGTGTGCTGTTCTGCATTGTTATGCAGGGCACAAAGGATAAGTTGAACATTACGGAAAATCGATAATGTTTAGGTTATCCCCAGGGAAAGTTCTCAGAAATATTTCACAGTTGAATTTCCAACTTCAGACCCTGGAATATATTTTCTTGTTTCATACAACTCGCTGAACATCATACGTAACATCATTTAATATATGCCGGTATGTCGAACAATACTTGTGAAATATTATTCTTACTAGGTTTTCGCCTGGGGTACCAAAAAGTTATTTGCGTGCAGGTATTGTTGACTTCGAATCAACTGTAAATTTAATAAGTCGCTGCAAGCTAGCAGTTCTAACAACTCATTTTCACTTTTAGCTACTGTATACCCAGTAATAAACCTGATTTCAGGGTTGCGTGAAGAAACAATGAGGGAGAAATATCCCTCAACTAGCTGATAAAATAGAGTATTACAATGTACCAGCATTCCTACAACACATTTGGAAAAAAAACTCCCGTATAACTCATAATGGATTTACAAATAAGTAAATTACCAATAATTGAGGATATTGGAACAAAAATAAATGTTTGTTCAGTATACAACCTAGCTCAATCCTACACATTTACGTGTCGAGCAATGGATTATTGGTTCAAACAACGAACTCACACTTGAAAGTTTGGAATAATGAATTACAGTGACAAGTATAATCTTATTAGATCACTTCCGTAATGATATATGTACATCTGAACATTACAAGAAGCAAAATTTGTTAAATTCATGAAAACATATATATAGTTACATGCATGTCCCGAAATACATTTTTGTAAACAATGTATGTAGCAATCTATGCACATAGAAGGAAGGAATAAACCTACACTTAACAATCATAGTAACTCAAGGGTTCTACTCTCCTTCAACTATATGTAATTACGTAACTACTATAACAACTGTTTAGAGACTCAAAATAAAACTACCTCAGGAAGTAAAATTAAGGGGTTTGATCTTTATACGCTTTTTCTACTATTAGTTTAAATTACATTAGTATAGTAGTAATTATTAACTTGCATGTTGAACATGCTTACAGTAAATGGAGACATATGCTTCAATTGAATCTTTTTTGTTTGCATTGTATTTTTAACTTTATAACATCCGTAATTATTGGTAAGAGTATACTGTAATAATTAATCTAGAGAATAACAATTATCTCACATATAGACAGTCATCACAAGGTATAAATGTGGAAGGTAATAATATTAAAGGTAGGCCGACCCTATGTAATGTTACATATATTGCATGCACAGCAAGAATTCAAATGAGGGTGTACAACCTAAAATTAGTCAAAAGCAGACAGTTTCTCCTCAAAAAACCTTAAGATACATTTCAGACTTCCTAAAACGAATTTGGCGAATAATTAATTTTGAGACGTATAACGCAGGCTTAATTTCTGTACGAACGTCATAGTAGTTTACATTATGTATTTGTACACACAATATTTTCTGTGTATTTTATAGCACCCTCACCAGGATTATTGCGGGCTGCCCGGAGTTCCATATTTACAACTAATTGCTAAAAGCTGGAAATACATCATAACATTTGGTAAAATTTCCCTCCCCGTCCCCCGAAACTGTCATACTTTTGACTAGTTTTAGTGTCAATGACATTCAGTGTGCTTAAATTACTTTGAGAGGTACAGGAATCATATTTATGTACATATCTACAATGGTTATAGAAATAGAATAATTTAGATAGGCTGGTGGTTAGTGAGGCATTCAAGTTATTTGACCGATGTGGATAGGAAAATATGCAGACCAACACACACGAAGAATTCCACAATAAACAACAGCTCAATTCGATAAACAACATCATCTTTCTTTCTGTAGGAGGAACTGATTGTGAGTAATGATTGACAAACCCCTAAGCTCGTGATATTCAAAAAATGAGGTCATGCAAGATTTTTTGTGTGAACTACTAGTTCCTAGTTAACGTCACTAATAATTATTTATGTACCCAAGGAAATGTTCTACCTCGAAGGGAATTTGTAGAACTGATGCGGATTATTTTGGTAGGGCATTCGAAAAACTTCACATGTTGATACTTGCATGAATCAGTAGATGCTTCTACAACTTGTACTGACTCCGTAAACATTTGTATTTGATTCACTCACATATGTCACATACATACTTCACAGGGTGATATTTCATCCCCTTTTATATAGATACATCGGGAAGAATTAAGAGTCTATGATTGCACAATTTGCAAACAGGGGGATTTACCTAACAAAGATACAGAGTTGAAGAAAAGGTTGGAAGGAAATGTTTGATTTTAATACGTTTTTTTGTCTGAAGTAGTTACTAACTTCAGTTTATAATGCCCCATTATTTGGGCGTAAGTCATTAAATACTTGCTTGTTTCAAAAATCTCTGTCGAAGAAGCTAACTCACAATAATTTCTTCCATTCCTGTCACATATTTCTCATTTTGTCAAAGCCAGGAGAACTTTATGTTGTCATAAAATGTACCCTAGGGGAGTTCCTGAAAGTTGTATTCATTTATACTGTCATGATGAATGTATTTTATTCTTTAATTACTATTCTATTTAATACTTGTAATAGTTTACCAGAGTTTTGCAGCCTAATCTTAAAATATTATTATAGTCAACGTTACCGGTTTTTTAGATCGTGGAATCGATATTGCGGTCATTTGTAGCTGGATTTCCAAGAATCAAAGCCTGAGAAGCTGAGAATTTTGATATTTTTTGACCTATCTCAGGAATAACCGGTAACTTGAATATGTGGGGTTTTCTGATGAAAGTTGATTTCATTTTAATATTTAATACTGACTGCGGCTAATGCTGTCATCAATGTAAAACTATTTTATCTATTTATCTGCACAGGGCTCAAGAGTCTAGACGTATACATTGATTTTGTGATAGGTAATGATAGGTTATGTATGTTTAACTAACTAACTCGTAAAGCCCGAAAAAATCATGTGTAACTCCTTGTTCGATTTAATTGCAGTGTATATCTAATTATATCTAGCAATTTCTTACTAAATGGGTTGTGAATCATGGAAAATAGAGCTATCTAAAAGTGTAACTTGTGCTCACCCTTTGACTTTTCCAAGGCTACAATTAAACTTTTCAAAACTCATTTTTGAATTCCGTCATTAGGAGAAGCTTTCGTTCATCCAAGCATCCAAGCTACAACCTATATGTAATTACACATATTTAATTGTTTCATTTGGAACCGTCACAAGCAACTTTTAGAACAAGATTTTGAAATGACCCCAATAAACCACATTCGATTGACCTTACTTTAGCCGTTACGTTCGGATGTGTCCGTCAAAAGTTCAGGCTCAAATTGTACGTATATAGGAATACTGTACTAATTCTAACATTTAAAATACTTCCATAGCATTATACTACAAGTTTTATGAGGGCTCTGCAGTACTTATTTATTTTGATTCGACGTTACAGTTAGAATTTTAATTTAGTTTGGGAAGGAATTTTGTTTCAGTAGTAGGAGTAACATATGGGTACGCATTTTAGAAATGTATGAGCTTGGTCCCTGGATCCTGTTCTCTCGGTTTAAACATTTTTGTCAGGCAAGTATCTGAACATAAAATATTTATGTGGTACGATATACATACTTACTTACGTGCACAGATATGTGATGCACGGCATAAACTAAAATAAACCATGGACTAATTCCCAAAAATTACGGTTTGTTAATGCATGTTTAGTAATGTTAATAATTTCCAGACTGTTTACATATCTTTTTTACATCTATTTATATAATTTTCCAGAGTGGTTGGATCAGGTGGAGCCAACTGGTGTTCACGCTGGACTTTCAATTGGCTCAAGTACCCAGCTAGGTAAGTAATTGGTAACTAATAACATGCACAAAAATACTTTTATCATGCTTTTTGGAATTTATGTAGTCTAGAAAATTATGCGGGTATAAAAGCTATTTTTTTTCAAAAACAAATATGGAAGTGAGAGAGACGCTTATACGTTTTCCAATTATGATTTTTAAAGATCATTTCTCGGCCTCATCTTCACCCTTCGGAATTAACTCATAAAGTTGAGGATACTGGGGAGATTAATTTTTTACTGTTATTTGATAAATTCTAATGTAACCAGGATTTTCGTGAAAATACGGATCCTGAAAATGTTAATGGTAGTCGGTACTGTGAAACTGTACAGATCGCATTTATTTGAGCAACGTTTTAGAATCTGAAGTTACGATAATCAGGGCTTGAGAACAATAAGTTACAGAGCGGCATGGATATTCCAGCGTTTGGGAAGTGCTGGGATTACTGTTATTAGATCAACGGTGCTAAAGTTAATATTTTGTATTGAGGCAATACATGGTTTTCCAAATCTCGTGGTTTATTGGGTTTTCAAAAACCTGACTAAATGTGCATTACTCACAACTCACAAGGCCTTATTCTATTAGTTGGAAATATCTTTCGATGGTCACATCGAATCATGAAAGGTTTTAGGATTTCATACGGCACAATAACCATGGTCAACTCATTTATATATAATTATGTATGTTATACTTACATAGTCATAATAATACCTTATAAGATGTATACCTACCTATGAGTGTACATAGTAGATTACTTTAATTTTAGATCCTCTTCAGGCTTGCTTTGCACACGGAATATTTCGGCTCCAGTTTTTCTACCTACCTTTTCTTTATCATTTGATCATTAGTGGCGGTGCCACAGGTAACAGTTTATGATAATGTGTATACGGATGAAAAATGATGGTTGAATATGTACAAGGAGAAAGAGTTGATCCACCAACTGTGTTTTCGAGGGCACTAAGTGTGGCATTATTGTGTATACAAAATCTTACTAATTGTAAGACTGATGAAAACAAATAATTATATAGCCCAGACCGAAAATGGGAAGTTCTACTTCCAAATTTTAGAAACCCTTACATGTGCATAACAAATATCCATTAAATATTTTGTTAGAAGGTCATTACTTCCTCAATTTCACACTAATCTGGACTAACTTTCCTGTAGATGTTAGAATGTATATAAGTAATCCACACTAATTTACCTCACCCTCGAAAACCTTTGACCTTGCAACTCCCCATTTATGGAGAGACTAGAATTGTGGCATACTAGAAATGTACTCGTCACTTTGGTTATAATGGCCCCAAATCAATAGAGAACTGAAGTAACTTTGATTTAGTTATGTTGTGGAGTCTAATTCAAACGATTTTTGTACTGCGTTCGTTTGTGAAGTCATTATACCCCAATTTGCAGTGGTAAGACCTCAACTAGGTCAATTAAAGATTTGATGGTGCTATCCTTCAATAATTCAGAATATCGAGAAGATTAAGTTCTCTTGGACCCTTTCCGTGCAGTCCCGAAAATCCTGATCCTTCCAACACCCACTCACAAGATTCGATTAAAAGTTAAATACCTAACCAAAAAAAAACTGTCTGACATTTATAGCACTAGCATCAAGTACCAGCTTGGAAATACATTGCATTTGGATAGAGAGAGTATCTTTGAATACAAAAAATTTAATGGGACTAGTTACATGGGATCTAGATTAATTCCGTATATGTGCATTTTCCAGTATGGGTTAAGATTCGTAGATTGTCAACAAGGATTTCAGAAACTACTTAATTAGATACTGCTGATTGTGAAGAGTCGTTGGAATACAAACAGATTTTTTTCACATGTGGACCTTACTTTTGTACAGGATTTGTTTCTACTTATTGAAGATACATACAAAATTTGCATGAAAAGAACTTGGAAACTCACATTGGAAGTTTTTTTTTTGAGCCTATCACAACCTAGTAAAAGAAACTAGTCACCGGGGGCAGTTGTAATTTTCAGGCATCATGTTTCATGCTCACTGGATACGTTTTTACTGACACAAATATTAATACTGCATTTCTTTACAACCTCAATTCATCCAAAACGTCGCACTCGGGTGCAATTTAATAAGCCGAAGTCACTCAGCTTAGCCATCGTAGCTGGGAAGCACATAATTGATTTTACCAAGATGAAGAGAACTAACATCAAATATGTTATTCATTATCTACTCTAATCTACATAAGCACGTCGGAAAAACACAATCAACCTACAGTTGAAATGCACATAACGTCACACATATAGAAAGGTTACTTAGAGTATCTGTATTTTTAGGACCCAGAGACCTCATATCAGACTTTGACAGACGAAATAGTATCAAAGGTTCAAAAGTTTAATCTTAGAAGGTAAAAATAACTCGGTTCTAATACTGCCAACAATCTTTTAAGGCGAAGGTAATATTTACGTACTGGCTGGCACATTCACAATTTACGTCTTAAGTAATGCAGCACTGGCGCTACAAACAATAGACACTCTTTTGATTCGAAATCAAATATACTGAGCATAGCATTACTCATACATAAGTACCTATGAAAATACTTAATTACACTGGAGTACAAAATCACGTAATAATAATACACATAATCTCTACTTATATGAGCCTTCTATAGTGTTTATCAGTAACGCTAATTACGAGAGTCATACATGAATAAATAAAAGACGGTCTTCTCTTGCTTAGCTATTGTAAAGAGAGGAAATCCGCAAGGGATTCCCTCATGAGGAAAACACAATAAACCTAAGCAACTTTTTACTCTACGGCAATCGAGTCTAATCATCCCCTTCACTGCAACGGATAGACAACGCCGTATAACTTCTGTAAAAAGTACCTTGTAATAAAGGACAACGTGTTTTATCCATTAAGTATTACGTAGAGATTTTTCATCCTCCTCTCTATTGCACGAGACGAAGAAAGTAAGTTTACTCTTATAGTATCATATTTGCACTTATACTCTGTTTAGTTTAGATACATTCGGCTGCCCAACGGAGAAAGCTCCAGGAAGAAAGCTTCAACGGGTGCCTCAGTGGATTTTGCATGTTTTGTTCCAAAGATAAGACAGATATGGGGTAAAGTGAGAATGACATGATTTAGATTTTAATTCTCTGGAGTTAACAGCCTAAAACTACATACTACCTGTAGCTAGGTCTTGAGATATTTTTATATACGATCCTGAGTCGGATAAAATCTTTCAAAGCAAAATTCTAGGCACAAAAAAGAGCATTTTTCCGACTTGAAACTTCGCATGTCACTTTTGGGCATAACATGAACGAAAACGTGTTAAAATCTCAACGACTGAAATCACTAGTGTCTGATAGTTCTAAGCACGCTCGTGGACAATAAATTATTCACATTTGACCAACGAAACGGAAAGAGCACACGAAATAATTAATTAAAAATTTTACATCTATCTTATTAATAGGAAAATCAAAAGCGAGTGACTAAATGGAAAGAGTGGATAGATCACTTGCAGTTGCAGTTCAGAGCATGATGAAAGTCATCATAAACCAAATATGTAAAAGTAATTACACTAGCAATTTGTTTGATTGTACTCCATATGTATGTAGGTATGTCATTAAATGAGTACTTTAATTCCAGAACAAGCGAGTGTCCATTGTGTGTACAAAGCAATTATTATAGCCGACTACTGCTGACGAAAAATTCACACGTCGTTCTAGGGCAAATATATTGCTCGTTCACTCATGTAATTCAATTCACACACACTAATTGCTACTTTACTTACAATATGACACGATTTCACGCAAATCTCACGAAAACGTTATTGCTTACAATAATGACAAACAATTTTCAAACTTGATACTCAAAGAATTTTAACTTCAACAAGTCTGAACAGCTCTACGCTTGAGTAACTGCCTATTTCTCCCAGTTTGTACATTCTTACTATCGATTTTGTTTAAAGACTCGGGGTGTCCTAGGAACTTGTCGAGTCCGTTCCAGTATATCCTACCAAGACATTTTTTTTTGCTGTGGTTCAAAAGAATAACATTAAGTTAGCGTAGGTCACATGACCACTACATTTACAGACCTTTTTGTAGACCATGGAAGACACTGAGGGTGAATTTGACTAGGAAGGAATACTTATGTTCACGAAGTAATGCGCCGTTAGTGGATTCGTAGTTTGCTTTCAAAGGAGTAATTACATCCAGAGATGATTTAATTAAAAATAATTATTTGATTGTGACCTAAAGGAGGGTCACAGCACAGGAGGTAAGAGATCAATAACTTAAATATTATTACACCAAGCGGAAAAACCTTTATGACGACGGTGGAACTCAAAGGGAATGGACAGGATGGTCCCGCATGACACTTCGAACCGAGATCCATAACAAGAATGTACTGAAAGAAGTCTGCCAAAGATGTTCACTAATAACAGGATAAAGCTTGAGAAGAAGTAAAGTCAAAAATAAAACTAGGAGTAATCATCACTTGAAGGCAGGGAATTTCCATCAGCTGAGATTTCAAATAGGCGAGATAAATTGTATCATATTTCCGTTGTATATGGCCTTTTACAGGGGGAATTATTGTTACTACCAAATGAGACTAACGCTGAGAAATTCTTTACACGTGTTGAATGTACTCCGGATTAAGAAAGGAGAAGCCCTGGAATTCCGTCTGGTCCAAGTTCATCATGAATAACTTGTCAGTCGGCGTTAGCTCCGTTTTCTCTGTCGTAAACTGCTTGTCAAAATTACTCACATCTTTTCGGTGTTTCTGCAAGGACCAAGGAAAATAGTTTTTTTATCACCTTCAATTCTCTTGCAAGGAATCAAGGCTCACGCAAGATCATAACACAGTGCAGTATATTTTCCTCCGAAAACATTCGTAATTACTGGAAAGTTTTACTAAGTAGATGCCGTCTGGTCCAACGACGTTATCTCTTGTAAAAAATCATCTATTTAATTGGGAAGGGTAACTTGTACGAGTGAACTGAATTTAAAGCAAATTAGCAATATGATTTGGGTAGCTCTGTGATAATATGAAACTTCAACAAATTATGTAAATGTAGAAAGTTGCAGTTGCATCACGTCGAGGCTGATAAAAGAATAATGTGTCATCCCGAATCACATGTGCTTCCTTTTAATTAGCAGGGATAAGCTACTTTGTCATCCTTTAAGACAACTGTAAAATACAATGCTTGCTACGTGATACGTGGAACAACACTAAAAGTAAGATTCATGGGGGCAATTGGACCCAAGGTAAATAAGCTGATGGTTGCAATATCATGGAAGCAAGATATGAAAATTATTTGCAATTTTTGCCAAACTGCCAAGCATAAGTGCACTATACTTAAACAGGAGCTTTATTTATTTCGGACTGCCACACTAACTTTGGCGACAAGTACTTACCTGGGGTACAAATTTAAATCGATGTACCTATAGTAGCGGTCTCCTGTTACTTAGTGATGAGAAAATGATACTTCATGCTTTCTCGAGTAAACTTGAAAATTCAGTTACACTAGACATACATACGCGTGGGTAAGGTACTTACTTTTCCTGAATGAGTTGTGCAGCGCGTGCTTCTGCAAAGCCTAACAATAAGTGCATGTTTGGATAGTGGAACCTTTGTCCTGAGTACATTTACAGCATATATATGATCTGCATTTCATGCGCTCAACGAGCACTACTCCTTGTGCAAGCCAGCGGAATATAGTTTACAACACGATGAGTTAACACTGACTAAAAATATCTTTAGCATTATAAATACTCTATAGATATCATGCAATAAAAAACAAAGGAGATAGGAGCCGTGAGTAAAAGTGCCTCATAAAGATGACCTGAAAACAAAAGACATTGACCGAGGGAAACAAAAGTGCGGTGCATTTTTGCTGAGCAAAGGATACTTCGATGTGATTATATTTGCGCGAAGTATATAGTCAAACATTTGCTGGAAAGATTAGCTGTAAATAAGGTAGATATTTACGTGTACACATATTCTCAACAATATTTAGATACATACATATAATGTCAACAATAATAAAAGTTAAAAATATTTACGTACAGCATCAACGTCATTCATACGATACCAGCGCAAAAAAAAAGTCTACTCCTACAAATGATTAGTTTACTGCTCGTTCTCATCGCTAAATTACTCTATCGGCGTTAGCAATTTGAAGTTTCAAAGTCATGTAATAAAATATTTTGAATAAACTTCTGCCTTGAATTTTTAGGCTTTTACAGTTCGAACAAGGAATTACACTAGGCAAAAAAAAACAGGAAAATAATAGACGCTACCATTTTCATGATTAAAATTTACTCAGAAATCAAAATTATCAAGCAAACATGGAACCCGTTGATTTGAAATACAAGATAACTATTCAAAATGTAAGGCAATAGCCAACAGTGCTATCAAAAACTGTTGTACAAAATGTTACATAAATAACTGTGAATAAACTTACACGTACACGCATTCATTCCTGAACATTACAAATATTCAAACTGCAACATTGAGCTCGTCTGTGATACAAGTATTACTTACTGTCTACATGAGTTCAGTAAAGTAAAAATATTTTGAAAGTACCTTTGGATTCTCTGCTTCTGGACGTAAATGATTCGAAAAATGTGTTGATTATCATTCGCAACAACAACTTAAAATTCAAGCAGTATATTGAGTTCGTAGTACTAACATCTAATTACAAATTATGTTACACGTACAAGTACAACTTCCTATTAGGCCTAAAAACATAGGAGGCCGAACTACTTTTTTTCGTAATAAATTATAGATTTAAACTTATTTGGCAATAACACAGAACCAAAAACAATAAGGTACAGGCATGTGTCAACACTGACAACGTTCAAAAAAATGAATTCTATGATTTACGTATAGCAGCTGCAGGCAAAACATTAGATAAAAATAGTAATGCTGAAATAATATTTTAGGAAAACCTGCAAATAAGAAGGAGGCTCGATTACAATCTTTCTAAAGACAACTACATATATTATTATAATAACTACAACACATGAACAGTAAAGGGTGCTTCAGGGAAGTTTCAAATAATTACATTTATCCAATTTTTATAAATTGCCACAGTATACTTTTATCTCTTTGCTCCAGTTGTGGTTGACTCCAAAGGTGGAATGAGATCTTCGGACAAAATGGGACTAAAATATGGATTGATCCATGAGAAACTTTTAAATTCTAGGCCCGTTAAATTCGAGAGAATCATTTGACTGTTGGCATCAGGTGGAGTCAAGTCAGTCTTGCCACGTGTAAAAATCGGGTCAAAATTTTCTCCTAGCCGTGCATTCTTCTGCTCCAACCCACCACAAAATCCCGTAGAAAATCGCCAACCATACAACCAAAAACGAACGAACCATTCATGGAAACCAAAAACATATACTCATTCAATAAAAAAATTCGAAGAATTCAAATGAAACCCAAAAAAATGTAAGAAAATACTTAATAGTACTAATAGTTTAGTTCCAATGGTATGATTTTGAATAAATGGGATATTATCTTACACAACTATAGTTTTAAGATACTGGGACTGCGGTACATACATAATTACACCGATGTACATATGTGAACTTTCTTTCTTTTTTGTATTTACATCCAAAACCCTCACCGAATTGAATGAATAATTACTGTGGCTGGGAATCCGAATTGAATGAATAATTACTGCAGCTGGGAATCCTTGCAAGTACACACAACTATTCTGTAGTATGCTCAGACCCAGCAAAGATCGTAAAACAGGAAAACATATGAAGAGTGAAATAAGCGGTAAAGACTTAAGGCCCCATTTAGAAATACGACCAAAAGTGATGCAAGTAATCGATTTGGATCTGAACATACTATTATATATGATAGTTCAAACAGCCTGGATCCCGGATGGAAAGCCCATAAATTCTGTCCGCCCTCTTCAGCTACTAGTACTCTACCAGGAAAAGCCCTTCGGGACATTTCCTACAAAGTAGCCATGCTCTCACATATAACTTCAGAGAAATCCAAATAATCAAAAATGGTTTCCGCTATTTACTGCAAGGTCTTATAAAAGTTCCTGCATCTTTTTCATGGCTCAAAACAAGTCTTGAAATGCTGAATCAACTTCAAAAACATCCAACAAACCCACAAATTGAGTAATCCCTAACCTATACTGTTTGTGAGCAATGTGCTGTAATACGGCACGACGAAAAAAACAAATAAAACGATTAGCCTCAAAGAAGCTTACTTAGCTGCAGGATCTACGTAAGAAGTCGGTGAGCGGGGGAAGAGTTCACACATGCACATAGGCAAGTAATCCTGCACGTAGGGCATCATCAATGAGATTAGTTGAATTTGAATACTGATGTTGTTTCTTTTATCGTTTACCACATAAGAAATGATGGTGAATATTTTGAAGGATTATCAATGCAAATAGAAAAAGATAATTGACACCCCAAACTTCCAGAAGTTCCAGGATTAGAAGCAAATATTAAAACCGACCACCATTCACAGAACCCTCAGCAGCATTGAGCAAGGCGTTTTGTGGCAATTTCCCGATTCCCCAAGCATTTTTAAAAACAAGTTTTAATCAACTCAACCAAATGAAAACTTCAGCGGAAAATAAGAGTGTGCGATCCGACCCCTCTAGTTGTTCCGGCAAGTATGTTATACATAGATACACACATCTGGACAGTACGTTCAAGTAGGTTAGTGGTTATTAGTGAGCAACTATGTACATCATTCCTAAAAATATCCTACCTACAGTACACATGTAGATACTTCGGGTGGGTCACATCATTTACCCCCTCCTATTGACCAGATAAGGGAGGTATTTATCCTCTATTATATTCCCCGAGTTTGTACCAAATTTTATTCCTCCCGCTTTTTACTGGTCATGCGGATAGTTTCCAAGACAATGACCTGTCGGGTAACTCATTAGGAGCTCCATAAAATTTCCTACAAATCAGCACTAGATTTGATATAGAACAACAATTAGTGCAGAAAGACAATAATTTTAAAATCTTGACAAAATTCCAACTTTCTTTCATGCTAGTGTCCCCTGTGACCACAAATACTGGTCTAGGTTCAATGAAACAAAAAACTCTAGAATGTATGGAACAGAATTTGCTAATAATAGGGGGATCAAATAGCGGATGAGTCACTCTGTTATCAGGGCTAGAGGGGGAGAGCAAATGGTATGACGCACCCAGCATATAAGCAAAACAGGCTCTTATTGTTAGTTAGATTAACAACACGTTCGTACATCAGGATATGAAGAGTGCGACTGTCGAATGCAGGCTTTATAAGAACGATATCTCAAGCTCCCACTCGAAGTTTTTGCACCAGACATAATATACTAACAGAATCAAGATTCTCATCTGAGAGCACGCGGAAAATGCCCTTGGATTATGAGTGGATTTTGGGAACACGCTTAAAAGAGTTAGCGCTTCTCTCCTATTCGTTTTCACAAGGAAACTTGAAAGCAACTCTTGCACCGGTTGCAACGTAAGTCATCGTTCAAGAAACTTGTTAACTTACAATTATATAACCACTTGAAAATTAAGTAATGCTGACAGGTTTTTTTTTTACTTCATTAAACGTAAAATTTCTAGCTGAAGTCACAACCGAAAAGTGGGATTCCGGTCGTAGTGACTTGCTGAGTCAAGTTTTAAAAAATTTAGCTCTGCTGTCATGTTAAAGGAGGATATTCCTTTCCGAGCAAACTGACAGTCAACATTCTTGTGTTCCATGGAAAAACTGAAAACAGGGGAAAGCATTACTGTGGACGGAGCAGGTTAACTAAATACCTAAAAGGCAGGCAGCATTAAACATTCCCCTTGTATCGGCTCTTGAGGGTTCCAACTCTTCTTATTTGCTAGCTTTGAACCATGTTTTGAACTTTCTGTCCCTCCAACGGAGGATGTTTTACAATTTTTCTGCAGGACAGTATTTTAGAATGTTTGCATACAATTGTGAGGACCCGAGAAAAAGCTCAACAAACTCTTGCTAACTAGCTATCTCAGGCAGTTTCCGTCACCAAACGCAAAGAAAACAGACAGGTTTTCCAGAATGCTTTCGTGTAAAAAAAAAACACTGGCATTCCCGTGGAGTACAAAAGCGGAATCAGCAATGCCAAAACCAACAATAGCAGTAAACAAAATACACACACATACATACATGTCTCCGCAAGGAAATGTGTAAATACACTCTCGTCACTAGATCAGAAGGCAATATTTTCTATCTTCGTTTTTGTGCCCAAATTTTCCTTTTATATATTCACCTTATTTTGGAATGCACCTCATTGCCTTTTTCGCCCGTACATACATACATGGTACCGAAAAGTTTGAGCATAAAAAGAAACGAGGTTTTGAGAAATAGCTACCTTTGCATCAGGCTTACACAGAAATAAAAGAAACTTAATCTGATAAAGAGAGATATACAGGGAAAGAAATACCCAGGACAAAAATAAAAAAACGATGAAAGTTTGCAAGTACTGAGGTGGAAAAGCAAGAGGTGTAGAGGGAAAAAACATTTTCAAGATTAATCGAGAAGATAAATTAACAAACCCTTGTGTGCCTTACATATGACACTAACAGCCCCTGTATAAATACATACTTACGGTTAGGCACATACACACACTCACAGCTACTCATACTAAAAATAAGCAGCTTGACTGTGTTTGACAAGATTGCGCAGCACGTATGATGAGCAAATATACTTCAGTGTATTATTTGAAGTTGAGCATGGTAAATTAACAAGTGGCAACGCCACTCACAATGCAAGGGAAGATAGGCGCAAAATACGGAGGAGGACACATTTTCTATCCCATACGAACTTTTAGTTTATGAATGTACACATTTATGTACGTTCGTACCCTGAGTTAGAATTAAAAAATGACAAGCAAATATTTCCCCTGGTATAACAAGGAACCTTATTAATTAAATTTTTCATTTTGGGAGGGCAGATTTTCATTGGGCTATGCGTCTGTGGAGAATGAAATATTTTGGAAATAAAAATAAACCCAAGCTGTAAGTAAGAAGACAGAAAGCAATGAAATAGCTGTAAAAAGTGGTGGCGTGAAGGGAAAAAAACAAAAGCATAGATTTGCTCAGGAAAAATTAGGAGTGTTACGTAATAATAATGTTGATAGAAATTTATAGGTGTATGGTAGTCGTGAATTCATCGCTATGTAACGTCAGAGGAAGCATCCGTAAAATATTTCGGGTACAGACAGACAACATAAATAGAGACATACATATAGGGTTGGTATACAAAAACTCACAATGCGAGGTTTGAACGGGGGCTGAACTTCTCTGTTCTCTATTTTCTCCCAATCAATCCTTCGGAAGAAAGGATGGATTCTCACGTCATCCTCTCCTTTGGCACCACACCCTAGCCTTTTGGCGGGATTTTTGGTTAGAAAACCCTTACAAGCTTCTTTTGCCTCTTTGGACATTGCTTTCGGATATGACACGTTATGATCAGTGATGGCTGCAAACAGCTCTTCTTCATCTTCCCCATCAAATGGAGGTTGACCCACCAGCATCTCATACAAAAGAACACCGTAAGCCCACCAATCCACCGATTTCCCGTAAGGCTGGTACAATATTATCTACAAAAAAAAACCAATAATTCAATTTCTTCCTCCTTCGTATTTCCAGGAAGGAAGCCTCTTTCGGAGTACCGTATCATATATATTAAGCTTTAAACAACCGGTCCTAGGCTAGGGCACACTACAATAAATTACTACATATGTAATTAGACTGAACAGGTAAAGTGGTTTTGATGTTAACATAATTATGCTCGCACCTAAATCCATTCCTGCCAAAACCTAGAATTATCCGTAATTCTTTGGTCGTTTCCGAGTATTTGATTGCAACATGCACAAGCGTATGAGAGAATTGAAAAGGGCACCTTATGGCCATATACAGCCTAGAATTTATGTGATGAATAAAAAAAAATCGGAATATAACCTTATACGTGCAAACTATGAAACTCATACACTCGAGGGCAAGTCGAGAAACGGTCATGGACTGACTAGCACAGACCACAACAGGGATTAATTCGCTAATTTACATAATGCAGCAAAGATGGAAGTTGACACGCACTGTTACTGGATGACATTGCCCTCCCATCATCTTTCATGTTTATTTAGTCAGAACCCATACGAAGTTATAAAAATTTGAATGCACACATAAAAATGATTACATATTATAATGCAAAATTACGTGCAAGAGTTCAAACCTACCGAGTCGAGTTTCTGGCTCAAGTCTGGTGAAATGCCCCGAAGAAATATTTAAATTTAAACTGGAGTTGACATCTGGACTTGTTAAGAATTGACATATCTATGGATGAATGCAATCGCAAGATTAAAGAAAGAGCCCTGAAATTATGATGACTTACTTCCCCTCCATTTTGTATTCTTTAATTATTCAACGTCTCCCAAGTACATGCATCTATAAAATGGAAAGATGTTTGATTGACGAGGTAATCAGGTAGACCTAAAGCTCTTTTTTTTTATTGGGAACCGTACTTACTGCTCAGCACAGAATCCTTTGGAATTGAACTATAATAAGAAAAAAGTACCAAACTGGGGTAAGGTTATTACCCAATCTTAGATACTAATATGATCGGCATACTTAATTTCATGTATGTGTGCTTCAAATGTCACCAACGAGCAAGAAAAATGGGAGTACATGCATAAAAGATAAATGGAGAAGTAGTAAATACACTCGTAGCTTACCTCAGGAGCAATGTAGTCGGGTGTTCCGCAGAAAGTCTTCGTAGTTTTGTTGTCGAGTATTCCTTCTTTGCACATGCCGAAATCAGCAATTTTAATATGACCGTCTTGGTCTAGAAGAACGTTGTCGAGCTTCAGGTCACGATAAATAATTCCACGACTGTGTAAGTAGAACAATCCAATGGCAATTTCCGCAGAGTAGAACCTAAACCAAACCCCAAAGTTAGATAGGACCATGAAAAAAAAACTTCACCAAAATATTTCACAAGACAAGATGCACTTGTTTCAGCTTGTGCTTGACCGTTGTCTGACGGCTAGTTTTGTAACCCTTTTAATGCTGGTTTACGTACAAGTCATTTCGAATAGTACACACACAAAATTCTACTCTAAAATCCTTTCTCCATAACATTCCTCCCTCTGAAGCATTTTTACTCAGCCCTTCGCCCAACGCCAGATAAAAACGAGCTACTTCCGAAGGCACACAAACATTAAAAGTTAGTGACTCTGGCCAGGGATTAGTTCAGGTCATAAAAGGAGCGTAACCATACAGGTACAGAGTCGAAAATTTGGAAGGGCAGTCATTATCAATAAAGGAGACAATAAAAAATTAGGAATACACTTGCCAAATCAACAACATAAGGTGCAAGGTAACAGAAATAGGTACTTAAAATGAAAGAAACGTGGAAAGAAATTAAAAGCGTCAGTATGATACAAGTTTTCCTGTTCTACACTGCACAAGTAGCTTGGTTTATTTCAAATCCCTAGGCGTGGAGAAGTACCTGAGAGAATAAAAGTCATTCTCCTCACAAAATTGTAGAAGAAATTTTTTAAAATCGTCTAACTTCAGCCTCCATGGGCTTGGGGATTACTTTTTGGTTTTTGAATTCATGCGTCTTGGGATTTTAAATAGAGCAGCAACTAATAAAGTCTTTAACTTTCGCCAGTACCAGCAACCAGCCCACTCGCGTAAGTACTACTCAAGCGTAAAAGACTGAAAGAATATAACATTTCTGTATCATATCTCCAGGAAGGCATATTACTGAGAGAATCATTTTCTCCAACATGTACATACTTAAATATACCCCTGCCTTCCCTCTTACTACCAAGCCCAAACTTTTGATTGCCTTTCAATGGTTATAGACCTCAAAAAATAGCTCACCCATGCACATTTGTGACTAGAAAATAAAATGAAAATTATGTACGTACAAGTAACTGTATAAAACTCATGTTAAAATTATACTCTGACAGCTACTGGGTTTCCTCTATGAGAAGGATTAGGAGGTAATTAATCGTGTGCATGCACTCTCTGAGCTACATATTCTACTCCGTTGGTGACTGGCAAGGGTAAGTGAAAATACCAGTGTAAATGACTTGGTTGGAAATGCATGACAAGTATGACAAGTTATTATGATAATAGTTACGGGAAAACACTCCGAAGCAATGAAAGGCTCGTATCAAATAATTGTCACCTTTCATTACCAGCAAGCTGCGGGTCTTGATGAGTATAAGCAGAGTTTATCTGAATTAAGGATGAATAATAAAAAAAACTACAGGGACTATTATTAATGCTTCCACGGTTCCATGATTTTCTCTCCTTCATTGCATATTGCAGTGCTTCGAGTAATTCACCAGGTTCCCAACACATTTTGCGGCCTTTATTCCTTACGATGCACCTTACTTTCTACAGATTCCAGCTAACTTTAATATTACATGAAGCATGACGGACACTACAATAAGCAATAATATTGAGCCAATCATCGCAAAAATGGTAGGGGCATTGTAAGAAATTTTGCACTAGGCCCTCGGGTTAACAACAAAATCGTCCATAATCATTTGAAGCAAGTACACAATACATTTTAGATCGAAGAGCAATCAAACTTGTAAAGACTTCTTACACTGCAACAGGCTCTTTGAACTTGCCGAATTGCTGAATTTGAAACATTAAATCTCCGCCATTAATGTACTCCATAACAAAGTAGAGCCGATCCTGAAAAGTAACAACATCCCAATTATTTTCATTAAGGGAGAAGAATCATTATCATTAAGTTCAAACGTCATAGACAACTTCATTTCAAACGGAATAGATAATTATAAATAAACTATTATAATAACTATTTACAAAACAAATATACCCTAAAATAGCCAATTATTTTCATTCGATTAAAATGAACCCGATTGAAAGACAGTAAAGAAATATTTGAATGGGAGTTACATAATAAAATAACTACACGTAATCAGTAATGAGTGAGTACATAAATTTTTTCTACAAAAATATCCACTGAAGTCTGCTTACTTAATAATATTCGACAGGTAATCAATTTTCTGAATACTGACTATTCCCCAAGTTTGTAAAAGAAATTTTAAGTATCAAGCACTTTATTCGTGGGCCAAAGTAGTGGGCCACTTGCAAACAACGTTTTTAAATTCTTTTTCGAAGGGAGTAGAGCCAGTGGGAATATCTACAAAGTTACACGAAATGAAAAAATAAGTACCGAAATTAAAAGTCAATCGTCCTGGGCCCCCATTTGAATAACTTAATTGCTAATTAGTTTACAAATAATTAATTAATCTCAAGTAATTGCAGTGAAATTTAATGCATAAAATTTAAATGCAGGCCCTGGACAATTGACAATTTTTGTCTTCAGTCTCCATTGTTACAGTTCGCATGGAACTTTGCAGATATATATTTCAACATATCAAGTGGCGCAACTCTTTTCCAAAAATATTAGAAACACGTGCTTGGTGATGGCCCATTTTTCCACGTTAAGCGTGTCAGGTCCTTAATACTCCTTTCCGATCTTGCCCTTTATTTCCAAATATGCGAGGATGAACTTTAAGTGAATTTATGAGAATAGAGGATTGCTCGCAGGAAGAAAGTATGTAGGAAGAAGAGACTGGAAGGACTTACCATTGTTTGGAAGCAAGAATGAAGTTGAACTAAAAAGGGAGGTTTCCCTGACATTGCTAATACTCTCTTTTCCACCATGGTACATTCCACGTCATCGTCTTGAATAATTATGTCTTTCTTGAGGATTTTAATTGCGTACAATTCATCCGTCCCTTTTCTCTCCGCTAACATTACCTGGAACAGCACACGTAAGACACCGAGGACGATTTAAAGAAATTAAAATCTAAGATTCTCCAGGTTCTTCGTTAACAACTGTAAAACTTTTCAATCTACAAAATGCCACTAAAACCCACCTTTCCAAAACTACCTTTCCCAAGTACCATTAAGAAATTAAAATCTGTTGCTCGTATCACGTCCTTCTTCCCCATGTTATGTGGAACTTCCTTGTCTTCTACGCACGGGGCTTTCTTCTCACTGGAAATCGATGATTTCTGCACAATTTTACAACAAAACTTTATCAATCTCTTATTCAAATACTGGCAGAGACTTCAACAGAGTCGTCACCACTTGAGTGGCGAGAGTAATGTTTTATAGAGATTCTACTGAAATAATTCCACATGGAAATTACTTGGTACCGTCGTCATTTTAATAGCATTCAAATTTTTCCAATTAGTTGATACAATCATAAACCTAGGATGTGTAACGTAATTTAACTTAACATAATTATGCATATGCTACATCTCTGCCGCACAAAAACTAAAGCCAAAGAAACACTCAGCTAACGTATGTAATGTATACACTACATTCTGTACTCAAATCATTGCTTCTTCAAAACTTTTTGTATAGATATGCTCTGATTTAGCAGAGATACTTCCTCCTCATGTATATGTACATTATTGAGGTAGATTCATTACTTACTTCAATGCTCCAGCGAGGTTCAACAAACATTTTTTTATATTTCGGATGTTTCTTACTAATGAATCCACAGAATTTGTACACATTTCACACAATTTCAATAACATCAAACATGAAAAACGTTCACATTGACGCTAGCGAGGAGTCTATGCTACACATCAAATTTTTACAGTTAAACGTTTTTTGCGGATCAATTCCCGGTAGACCAATGTGAGTTTTAAAGGTTCATTTTTCAGCTGGAAGCTAAAAAGTGAACCCGGCTACGTCAATTCTGTACATGTATACTTGTTCCTAAATATTTAAAAACTGCAGAAACGACTGACGCATTGCTGTCTATATCACTATTATCAATAGAAATACATATCCGGAGCTGTTTACATCTGTGGATGCACCTTCAAACACCCGGTCCCTTGTGGGTTATAATGTTTACAAGACAACACAGTAATTCTTACGTATATATGCACACTAATAGAAAAAAAGATTGCAATTATTTAGCCAATAATAATTACTTCTCTTCAAATAAATTTTGTGTATGAGACTATGCATGTTCCTACAAAATGCCTGAATGTAGTACAGGCATCCAAATATACATATATGCTATGTATACATGCTCCGAACTTGTTATGCAAAACTTATGGAGAATCTGCTTGTAGCGTAGGTTACTATCTTCATCTTCCACATTCTTGGCAACACAACAAACGTTATACGTAATGCAAGTAATGAGTTGCATAACCCGTTCCAACATGAACATATCATAATACTATAATTATGTACAGGAGAAAAAGTAAAACACGACGACAATTTATCTAACTCGAGATTTAGAAAGTGAATTATCGGAAGATATACTGAGGAAGCCTGTAGATATGGATGCACGTAGCGCAAGTGAGAGAGTACACGACCTCCTTACATGATCAGCGCGTAAAGATAAAGATGTAACTAAAGCAAGCTACAAACGGATATATTGAAGCAACTGTTGAACTTCTTTTTTGTTACAAAACGAAATTACATCTGTTCGTCAATAGAAATCAGCACCTCAAAATACGATTTCCAAGCTAAGTGGAACCAACTGAAGAGGGTTTGCTCTAAACTGAAGTCAATAAAACTCGTAACAAGCTTTAAAGACGAAATGAACCTATCCTATACCTTCCTAGAGTAAAAATCAACAATAAGAATACTACAGTATCCTCTGTATCAACAAGCTTGACTTCATTTCAGAGAAAAATCGAAAACTTCAGTATCACTTTTAATCAAGATCTGCAGAGTAGAAATACTTGTGGATACTAAAATATCACAAAAGCAAAGAGAGAGAGAGAGAGAGAGAGCGAAAAGTAAATAATTCCCGGTTAAATTAAGTAATAGAAAGGTCAGGAAGGACGTTACTCAGTCGACAGGTGAGAGAGTGCTTGCTTTCCGCGTTGTCACTTTCCCACGCGATATTTATCTGTGGCATGTCTGCCTCTTCAGTTTTATTGCTTTAAATACGTGATTTAAAATTCAGCAAGCGGGCGTAGGAATCATTCTCTGTGGTCCCCCATTGCCTAACCATCGGGCTCACCTACAGCCTGAAGTTTGGCAGTTTGTTAAACGCAGATGCTCATACCTATGTTCATAAAATACATAAAATATCTGAAAATACTTGTGCAGACTCACTATAGCGTTCTCGCGTATAGGAAATATAATGTTATGGGACCACGAGGACTGTATACTTGCATGTGTGTAATAAATAAGCACGTATGCACAAATGTTTGAACTGAGTAGGTTTCCTTACTCAGTCAGCCTTATGGAAACTAACAAAACATTTATATATCTTCTGCAGGAATTCTGCAGGCTGCAGTGCTTTTGATTCATGGAACAGAAAATCGACTTTAAAGCTCACAAAAATGGCTGACTGAGTCGTAGAGCATACTAACCAGGTATGTGTGCCTGTTTACATTTTGTGTTGCACATCGCAAAGCAAAATTCACCGAGAATCAAAAAATTCGACAAATAGATTTACAGTGAAAAAGGAGTAATCCTCTTTGTGACATTTTTCAGATGAGAATGAGTCTGGTTGGAGAGCATGTGTGAATTTATGGTGGGTTACTGTCTCAAATTCAATCGAAATGTCGGTCGGTGAAATGTTCAAAAAGATTGACAGGGTACACAGGCGAGCGCGCTTCCAGTAGTACAAAACTCGGAAATCCAGCAGGTACAATTTCAAACCAACTAGAACGTGCCAGGTTCCCACAAAAGCCCCGAGTAGTATTGAATTTCCATTTTTTTCACCTACCTCCGTCGTACGCCACACACCAGAAGTATCCACCTGAGACTGTACTTTAGGATAGATCACTATTGCATCACACATGTGCTACCTTGTAATGCTATGGAACTGTGCTACGAGGGAGATAAATCCAGTGGCAAAGTACTAAAAGGGCAGTAGGGGAGGGGTATGTATAGGTATGCTCTCAAACCGCAAGGTGCAAAAGTTTTCCAAATACCAAGCTGTCTTTCCAAATATGGTAAAAAAAGGTAGCCCAGAGTGTAACTCCTGAGAATGATAAAATTGAAAAAGCTTCGTGTAAAACAAGTTACGTAGGTTGAAAAATTATATTTATTAAGCCAGTCCAAGCAGCCGTAAGTAAAGAAGCTGAGTGACAATAACTGAGGAAGTTAGTTCTAGTAGTATAAAGCAAGAAGTAGTTAAGTTATTTCAATGATTAGCATTACCTGAGTTCGAGTCTTATTGTGAATGGTGGTTCCCTTTATTGCAGAAAAGACGGATGATGTTTTAAAGGTGAAGTATTCGGGGTGATTTTTTTTTAAAGATGAGTAAGGGTTTGTTTTGCATTGAAATTGGTGGGATTTACAGGATTTCGTCAACGACAGACACAAGGGGTAGAAAACGACGTGAAATGTAACACAAAATCAATGGCACGGAAAAACACGCACACAAACAAACGTTTTGTATCGTCAAAATACAGGAAGAAAGACGGACGGGGTTACACGTGTTCATCCAATGTCATTCAATGTGTATAATCATAATTTTGCAGTGTGAACACCAGATAGGGTTCATTTTTCAGAACAAAGTCATCACACAAAAGTAATATGAGCAGTTCGTCCAATCAGTTGGTTCAAGTTTGGTCGTGCATGGTAATTTAGAATTAATTAGAGCGCACACACACAGAAATAGTTATCATGTCATGTGTAAAGAAGTAAAGACAGTGTAGAGAAGGAAATTTCAGTGATCGGATTTGATCAAAGTTTACGATTTGCAATAATCGATGAGTCAATCCGTTTTTTCATTTAGTTTTTTTTTTGGAAACAAACAAGGGTTTATCATTATTCGAAGCAGGCAGAAATACGACAGGTTATGAGTTGCAGGTGGAAGAAGATTTTCAGCAGCAGCATCATCACCATTCGCAGAAGGATGGATACAAAAAGCATTGAGAAACCACGATCAAATCTCCAAATTGTAGTAAATGGTAAGAAATTTAGAACTACCACTTCAATTTGCGGATATTACTACAATACCCGTCCAAAAATATAAGCACCTTACTAATATAGGCTACATTTTTACTTGAAACATCAACACTCAAATCGCTATATCTACTATGCACACTTGAGATATTCAATGTTCATATTCTGGATAAAACTACCAACACGGTATGTCTACGACTGTTATCAAGCATTATATGTACGTACGTTAATAGGCAGAGCGGTTTGAATTTGAAAACTTCCTTGTACTAAATCTAGGTACTAATTCAGACAGATTTTGTCACCCCCTACTGAACCCCTGAAATTCGGAATTCCATCTTTCATGAGAAGGGAGCGAGTACACTGAGTGAATGAAATTCTAATCAGTAGTTACATCACGTTGTTTGGCATGTATTTTAAAACGCTCGAACAAATTGTTGGCATATTTTCGTTATACGAGTATCACCATATGGTTAGTTGGATGCCCAGAAAAATTACTTAAACGCCAGTGTGCTCCGACACATAGAGCAAGAACTACACTATATGCACTGTTGTGGTATGCATGTGGACAGTATTGGGGCATAGATATGAAACCCATTTCCAATTGTTATTCAAGGACCAAGAATTTATACCAAATACTTTAACAACAGATTCCATTTTCGATTTTGTGAAAAAATGTGTCAGCTAACACAGTAGATATTTAATGCAGAATTTCACAGGCCACAATAAACACACTGTCATTACCATTTCAGAGTGACTTTCATTGATTTTCCTTCATTTACTTTCCCATGAAGACTGACAAGGGCTTCTAAACTATCAGTTGTATTTTTCATACTTGATGTATCCACAAGCACACTTGAATAAAGGCCTTTTCTCTACTACTTCAACTTCCCAACAAGCCCGTGCACAGATAAAATGCTGACAACATCATTATTGACACTATCTCGTAGAGCATGAAATTCTGCATTAGTTCAAGCTTTCGAAATAAAGGATGAAGCATTTCTGACCCAAAATCGGAAGCTGTTTTAATATGCCTTTCTATAGAGCTTGCCCGCCAGACAAGTGAAGCCATCTTACAGCCTAAAATAAATTGCGTGATATCCTGCTCATAATTCATATTCACGTAATTAATTTGGTATAAACTTGAGTCCTTGCGTTTTACAAGCCTCTATCTCCTTACTCGAGATACCCGGATGAAGAATGTGAGTGCTAAAATATTTACGACAACCGAGCAACCAATGTATGTACGTAACTACGTATGCATAGTAATTCAGTAGGAAAACATACCCGCATTTGATTTTTGAGGCTAACAAGATCAGCACCTTCCTCGGGAACTGGGACATTATAATATTCTCCTTCTTCCGCTGTCAACAGCTTGTACCATCCTTCAACAGGGTTCTTCAGTACCTCGGAAATGCCAAATGATAGTGAGCCCATGAAGTCATTTCTGGAAGTCCTATCCCAATCCCAAATCTCAAGCAGTAGCCTTCTATCCTTGTCCTCGGGTTTTAAATCGCTGTGAACAGATTTTCAGGACAAATTATACAGGGGAAATTACGTTAAAAACTTGTCTATTCCATTAATGTGTCTCAATTACTTGAATATATTGCTAAAAGAACATTCACATATGATTCGTTCAAGTATTATAGGTTTAGCCATGGAATTGCAGAACATGTAAAAGGTTTCTTCTACTCATCGTACTATTTCCTAAATGTTTTAGTAGGGGGAAGGTGAGACTGGCGATAGGATTTTACGTTATAATTTCAAAACACTCTCTAGCGGGTAGGCAGAGTAGGTACCTTCCTTTCCCGGCCACTTGCGTCTACGCTAAAACTACTAATGCAAATCATGTATAATTTAACACATTTTTTTCCTACTACAATGAAAACTCTATGAAAACAGTCCACCGTAAATTAGTGTACCTCAACGGGTTTTATTAACTGGGTATGTGATGCAACTCCCAGACTCGTTCACTCATTGTCAGCATGAGGTTAAAGCTTATACCTTTCCTGACTCCAGCCGGTATACACAAAGATACCTTCATAACAATGAAGATTGTTCAGTTTGACAGTACACATAGAAAGCTTGATGTTTTTCGTCCATGTACTCCTATACATGCAACCCATTTACTCATTTACTAAAGCATCTGGACTACTCCAAAGTGGAGTGCTAACACGGTATATTATTCACTCTCTTCGCTCCTAATGACAAGAAAAACATTTTGACAACCGCATTGAGAGTGAGTCTGTGGCTGAGGCTGACAAGAGTATTGTCAAATTTAATTGTGAAAAATTACGGTAAAAACTTACAATGACAGCGTTTCATCCCACACAGGGTTTAAATTTGCCTTGATTGTTTTCGTCTTCTTTTTGATGCCATCATTGTCTGGAACCAATTTCAGCTTCACGTAAGGATCAGAAGCACCATTTGGATCCATCGGAATTAAATTTTTTGCTTGCTTAACTGCAAAGTCACCAATTCCATAGTCCATATCATAACAAATCTCTGTATCTCCCCATGAGGATTTTCATAATATAAGCCCAAGTGATGAGATTTTCTCCGGGAAACTGCTAATACTCGAGCCAGAGCGATTTTGATAAAGCTATAATATAAGAACGATAACGTCTAAAGAAGCTTACCCTCAACTGTCAATTTGTTGCCGACGCAGGTAATTTTCAGTTCTATCCTACCACGGCGTTCCGTGTGATCACAACCACAAAGGTTTGGAACGCTCTCTTTACATCTTTTGTGAACATTCATGTCACATGCTGAAATTGATTCATCATAATTGTTAGAACATATTTTTACGAACTTCCCTTTAATTAGGGCCAAAGTAGCACAAGTTTCCATAAATACAAATACAAATATCAATAATACATATGTACATGTTACAAGCGAGCACACAAATGAACCCCACAAAACCTTATGAAAAACATGCTTCTCATTCATACCCATGAATCTAAAATTTATTGGTAACTCCATGAAAACCATGTAGCTACTTCATGAACTACTTCATGAGCATCCAGGTTTATGAAAACATTGAACGGCGGTTCAAGTGGGCATAAATAAACAATAGCAGCCAACAAGTACAGCAGCACGAAACTATATATTTTATGTCTGTGGTCGGAATTGCATCCGAAAGCGACCATCTTTGACAATAAATTATCCTATTTAAGCACACAGCATGCATAACAAGCGTAAAAGTTTTCTTTGACTGAGTAAGTTTCAGTTGAAATCGTTAAAAGAGAAAATGTAGAATGAGAGAACGACGGAGAAAAGTTGTTGACGACAGCATTATGGAGGAGGCAAGGCATGTGGGGAGCATAATTTAGTCGGGATAAAGTAAGAGATCCTGACGTCACGGAAGGGAGAAGAGCGAGAGAAAGTGTGGGGTAAGGCGAGCAAGTGAGAATTAAATCCTAATATCTGTAACTACAAAATTAGTTGCTGTAATTATCAAAGTAATTGATTAATTACAACCACTCTGCTGCTGCAGGCCAGTACCGTTGCGTCACTCTGATCAACATTGTTGTGTGCCCATGCTGTTGTCATTTGTCATTCATACCCCATCCACTCCATCAGTCCACTACTGTAAACTTATTCAAGTTTCTCTATTCCTACGATGGGACTCAAAATCTACGCATATAATTATTATTTTAACGGAGAACCACAAGTAAATGTAATAAAAAATTCATGAATGAATTATCGAGTATAGGAGATCCCGAGACTGCTGTTAGATTTGACTATCCTTGTCCTATGACAGAAGAGAAGGACGAGTACTCGTGGCAAACATTTAAATTACTGTTTAAAACTGTGCTACTAAAATTGTGAGCAGTGAAATGAATCTTGATATTGAGCAATCATTCCACGATTCCGTCTAATGGTAAAGTGAATGGTAAATAGGCCAGAAAACTACGCTGGTACCCGGGCTTTATTTGTGAACCCAGGAACCAAGGTCGTTAAAAATTCAGTCTACCACTCTGGTTTGATGGTAAAGTAGATTAATTATCTCAGGAAACTTCGCGAGCACGTTCATCACAATGAAGTTAGAGCCGTAGCTTCCAAGTTGAAGTTCTTAAGGAATTATCTTCCCGTCATACCCTTCGGAGGCTATGAGGTGTGAAGTCATTTGGAACACAGATTGCTTTTTATTGTCCATCCTTATCAGCGTGACCACACTGTTTTCATGGGAAATATATTTAACTCAAATAAACTCCATGCTAACACTTGAAATAGGCATGTACGATCGTACAATAATAATTATTAGCTCAAGTAAGACTAGAGATTTGATTTTAACGAATACACCACTACGTGACCTATATACGGGTAAATCTCGAAATCCGGAAACCTGGAGTTTTAAAGTCAAAGGAACTGTATTTTTTTTAACATAAAAAGTCTACAAAAAATATGTTCTTCAAAGCTTTCAAGTACATACAAATTCATTTCACATCTTATAGTGAGCTTAAAAAAACAGAGGCATAATTACTTCAGTGTGTCGGAAACCTCTTCGTAGTATAACCTTTATGCAGAGAGGCTGATTAAGCATGGATGGCAATGCCATTGCCATGGCAAACCATCATGGTATAAATACAGTATGAATATCTACCTATACAAATGATTCTGTCACTTTCTCTCACAACGGAAAAAAAGCATCTGAAAATGGGGTTCTCCAGCCATATGCTTTCACACCTCGGCTCGCTACTGCCTACATACGTCAGTGCATTGTAATTGAGGCACTTGGAAAGCTCAGAAAAAATGACATCCGCATGGGTTGATCCGGCGGTTTCTTTGCTGTGGGCGGTGACTCAGAGTGATGGGAAAAAGTGTTCTTTGGAACCCTTCGGACGTGCTACGAGACTCGCTACAGCTCACACAGAATTCCAACTTCAGAATTCGCACGAAAATTCTCACTTAATGGACATCATTAAATATTCTGGCCGCATAGTAGCAATACCGGCACAACATCCAACAATAAGCATACATTACTATGCGTCAACATTCACGGAACTCACATTTCTAATGGAAAAAAACCATTCTGCCACCCTCGTGTTATGTAATGCCGTTAGACGAAATAGAATTTTGCTTTTATTATATAAAATTTATTTCCTATGTATAAGGCGCTTTGTGAGACTGTAATGTAGTTATCCTCAAGGAATGCATAACCAGGGGGATTCTGCCTCCGAACAACGCAGACCAACATATACATATGTATGTACATAGTTGCAGTTCATTCAGGTGACGGAAGAAACACTGCCTAGCTGGCAGTGCCAGGAAGAAACATTCCAACAGAACTTCAACTCTCTTCCATTTTTCTTCAAAAATATCAGTATGATGCACAGTCAGGCAAACATGTACGTATGTATGTACCCCTGTATACATGCGATGCAATTATGCCATGATGGAGTAAATATACTTTGGGTACTTTAGTTGCATAGTTTAGGAACTTCAAAATGGCTAAATATACTACATCCATACCCAATTTACATCTGGTCCGGAAAAAGTATCTATTGGGGTGACGTATTAAACCCTGAACTGGGTTTTCACCAAAAAAATAATCAGAATAGACGTAATATGTACCTACATACATACATTGAAAGATATAAAATACCGGGAACACAGGATACTTGAGTTAGTGTGTTTCATCTAAAACAACAATAATAGTCCGGATGAACCCTTTATTCAACCACGCCCTCCAACAAATAAAGTACAAAAAAAAGAGTAATATAGAGTAATAAAATGGATAAATTGCCACCAGGGTAGTTAGATAAAGTAAAAGCGGTCGTATGGGAAACAAGCATGAAAATCATGAATGACAATCATGAAATCTACGACGCTAATATGTGCCCAACTGTCAGTGTCATGTGTTACACAGAGAGAAACTAATGAGTTGTAAACGCTATCTGTTTCCACATCTCGTTCTCGGATGAGTAATCCCTCTACTTTCAACCTAAGGAGCCGCTACTATTTAATTACCGCTCAATTGTGTGCTCTGGTATACAACTTGTGAAGTTGGAGGCTAGGAAAGTTTTTAGATTATTCAAAGGTGGAAGATATAATGGATAGATGTATGTTGGTATGTTCTTTAATTTAGACAGAAGGTACGGGGGAACAGGAGAAAAAGTGAAAAATTGGGAAAGATTCTTCGGTCTAGAGGTAATCCTCTGGTTCAGCTTGCGTTGCCGTTCATATTTTTTTGTATTTGAGACGTACAAGTAGCTATAGATACAGGAGGTAGACCAAAGCCCAACAGAGAAGATTAAAGTAAGCGGATAAAGCCTAGTCACACAAGAGAAAGCTGAACGCAGGGAAAGAAGAAGAATTTTCTCTAACGACGACTTTTACTTGCATTAGTGTCTATAGAGCAAATAGATAGACACATCTAAAAGGGAACAAGCTGGAATTTCCCCATACTCTCAATGCGCTGAAGAAATCTTATGCATAAAGTATTACGAGCAGGTGTATGTACATGCTCCATGGACAGGTATATTCTACTTGCAATGAGCTACTTTCTCCCCTGCAACCACCGCTATTGCTACTCCTACCTTTAAAAAAAATCCAGTCTCCTCGAAGATTACACCAGCGTAAGTACAAAACGACGCTGCTCCCCTTCCCTAACCCTTCACCTTCTCGAACTTACTGCACATACTCATAACTCTATTCAACGACTTCAGTTGACACTAGGAAAGTATGAGATCTCACTGTGAGACCCAGACGTTATGAAATGAAACTACTTCAGTCCACTGAAAATCTTATGTTTAATCAAAGAATCACCTTCCTCCAATGTTCATGTTCAGTGGGAACCCCCCACTTCTCCATGCTGTCATGCCTACGTTTCATCAATAGTAATTGCTAATGAATAAGTATCCCGTGTGAGCTCGAGTTATTTACAGTAACGGAGCTGGACAAACAGATTGTAGAGGAGTTGAAGGCCCCAGAAATAATTCAAGAAAGTATAAATATAAAAGAGAATGTACAAGGACTAGCGACAAGTGCCGGGTATAAAATATGAGGTATGTATGTCACTACAAGGAATTGGACGTATCCCTATCCTACATTTCGACCTGGCTTCCAAGTACAGGATAGCCCGTTAATGTAGTGAACTAGGTTATTTTCTAGCTCTGATTTATTTGGCTAAGTACCCTCTTGAGCTCCCTCCAGCCATGTCTTTTAAGGTTAACGGGGAGCTTGCAGAGTTTATTTCGAGGTGGAATAGCGACACCGGGGGCCGGTTTAAGATTCGCTCAACCAGCTATTCCAAACGAAATCATTAATATTTCACAATATGATAAACTTCGGCTCCGTTAAGTATATATGAGCACATTCTCACCGGCTGGAGTGGACTGCAGAGAACTAAAATAATGCATAAGCAAATCTTCCTGGGATTTCAAGCACAACATAGTGTAATGTATTAATTCCTCCGATGCTTCTGAACAAGGATATGCATTACGACTGAAATCATTCCTGGTTCTTTGGAAAAATACATTTATTACTGTAGCAACCTCGAGACCACTACCACAGAGGGAAAGAGAATGTATTCTGAAAACTGCACTACAAACTTGCACAACAAGTTCAAATAAAAGGGTTGCACAGTATTCGAAGTTCTAAGGCAAACATGTAGTTGTGTATAGAATTGTAGAATTGTGTGATTCTAAAAGAGCTACTGAAATTCTTAGTAAAAAAAAAGTAACTGCAGTTGTGGAGAAGGTCCGGAGCAGCTGTTTACTTTTTCAAAGACGACCAACACAGGTAGTTACTACAAAGCTTTTTATTTTCGACAGGAAAAATAGCAAAAAAAAGTTGAAAGCGATCACATTTCAACTCATGATGTCAACCCAACAAGGCAGTGTCAATGACAACATAAGCAGATTCCAAGGCTAGTCTCTAAGGAGGGAGTATGTCGTACAACTACATAGGAGGAACCCAACCATGCACCAAAGAGAAAATACAGGTCGACATAATAGCACTTCCCTATCCTGTCCAAATCCTTCCTTTTCTCGTTATCCTTTCTCCTCTTGATTTTAGCATTCTTTGCAGACATGCCCCACGGGTCATACGGTAAGCCAATGTTGAGAGTAGAGCAAAAGTTACGGAAAACACACTGGCAGGGTGGCAACTTCTCAAAGACTTAAAGCCTGCTAATACCAAAAGCTAATACGACTGAGTTTCTACACCACAGCAACACTGACATGCACATATACATTTTAAATCATTTCAATCACGACTACATACAACGAAATCTTAGTAACAAGTTCCGGATCAGGAAATTAATTTGGTTCTTGGAGAACGGGCCAATTGACATTCTCTGTTCTAGGGAGTTCGTAGACATTAAAATCACATCAAACTGACCAAGCTTCCTGGAAAATAACCTTCGGGCTATCTACTGTACTTCAGAAATCCCACAAACTCGTTGCAGAATCTTGAATTAATGCTTGGGTGCAGATGGTTAATAGGATGAAGATCAACTACAAAACTTACATGTAAAGTTTACGCTGTAACTGTATCCAATAAATAGATATGGGTACATATCTACATAATTATTGTACATTACATAAAAATGTATATAAAAATGTTAGAAACCCAGTGCAAGGAATGTTGGTCCAAGTTTTTGAATATTTTTTTCCTTTGTTCGCAATTCGCCAGACAGATATTCACTCTTTTTATCTACAAAACAAGGTTACCTCTTAACCTGCCCTTCTGCATTCATATCTGGAAAAATGCATCTCCAGGGACTCCTCATCGTTTAAATATTAAATTGCAAGTAAGTTTCTAAAGGTGTGAAATAGCCAGTTCTTTGTAAAATATAAAAACTAATGGGGACAAAACATAAAAGATTCTATTAAATGTTTTAAGGGAGGGAAATTTATTGAAACATTATCACGTTTACTCTCGCTTCAGTGATGGTGACAACAATACTTACCTATATGTATATACATGTTCAAATTGATCTCAATTTATTTTGCCATCTAAAAGCATTGAAAATATTGCACAAGCATCTAAAATGTAGCCAGTCAAATTGAACTTTTTACACGAGGATGTATTATATTTGGAAAATGAAGGAGCCCTTTGCAACTCATTGTCAGTGAATGCTGCCGCTGGATCTGGGGAAGGCTACAAAGAAGTTCGAGAATATTTGACTTGCAACTGCAATAAATTTTGTGAGAGAAAGTTGTGGTTGTGTGACGTAAGGCTTTCATGTGGTGATAATGCTGAAGTATCCGTATTGTCCGTACATCCGCTACATCATGCCATAATAACGAAAATTTGCTTCTAACCTTTTCTATACTACCGTTCAATCTACATCAACTCTTTCGTTTTACCCAAACCTACGAATGTACGTAAAAAAACCCACCATCACATCTGAGTCCTTGCTTAGAGAGACCATGCAACATGCTGCCACAGTGATCGCAAAAAACAGCTCCTCTGTACGTAGTCTCGACCCAATTGTGGTCGAAATGCTCTGCCTGCGGATTTACAGTCAGTAGATCGATGAACACAGAGTAAGCATGCAAACAAATAAATCTCAATTTAATATTGAATAGTAAAAAATTACGGATATGGGAGAGGCCAGGGTGAAAATGTTCCCCATACTTACGGATGGTTCCTTAATTCAATGATCATCCCTTATGAGCTAACTTAAATATTACAGATGCTTTCAATATTAGCGTTTCCCAAGTATGAATCACGTATTTTTAAGTAATTTTGATCCATATATAAAACACACATAAACTGTAGTAATTTGTATTATTTCACTACATGGAAGTAATCTTTAGACAGTGAGTGTTTCAAATATTTTCGAAATTTGTTTAATTATGTAAATTCAATTATAAATATCTACTTGAAAACCAGGCAAGTTAAATAAAAACTTGTATCAATTCCCCTAAAAACTGTACACACTATACCAGTGAAATATTTGTACTGGGCTTCAAATAAAACAATAAGTTGCTTGAAATTGATTTTATTTTTTCATGCTTTCTTAACCATAGTTAGTATGCACTTTATAATATACTTTATATAATTACTTTGATAGTATTAACGTGTAATCAGCAAGAATTTTGGTTCACACAAGACCAGAGAAGACATCATATACTCAACTTTTGTTACATTATCAATTCTAGCATTTTCATCGGAGTTTCATCTCTGTTGAGGTACAAATTAACCGCTTTATTACCATCTGTGGAATCGTAAATTGATTCCAACCAGGATCTCGACGCATTTCGAAGTTTAAGCAATTTCCAATAATACGTGCAAATGAGTTGAACTTCCCAGCGGGTGTTATGAGGCGTTAAATAAGTAGACCCACGTTTCCACATGTGAAATCACCGACTGCCTCCTGCAGGTATGTAACTTCTCTATGTTTTTAGCCATGTAAATGCAGATCGTTCAAGTTCATTACCAAGGCTGTCATAGCCAATAATTTACAATAGAACATAGCCAAAGTGTCTTTGTCACCCACAAATTGAATTACCAGCTTGCTATTTACACCCTCCATGTATAGCAGACGTTAGTAGAATACAATCCGTAATGATAATCTCAACCAAGGAAAGTAACATTAGGGACGAATAGACAGGGAGAGATTACATCATTATGTAGTTTACTTCTCCTGTTCAAGCTTTTCCTTGCAATCTGTATGCCTTGCTGCCACCGTAACGTCAAAAAGATTAGCAAGAATATAATCTCCTCCATCCTTTGTGCTTGGTTGGCACACACAGGAAGAACCCGTGGAATTCCATGAGCTGAGAAACTTTTTTGTTCATGCTTTCTCTATGTTATTCTTGTGTCAAATAACGAATCCATGATTCCAGGAAATCCTAAGGCTGCTACCTGGACCGGGCCCCAATCTTTTTTGTCCGATAAGTTGATAGCAGACATCCTATTAGGTCAGAAAATCCTACCATTCCTTTTCTGGAACAATTACCTTATTGACTCAATGTTCTTTGACGCAAGTTTTTTTTTGCCTTTTGAGTAACATGGGAAATGAGTCTGAACACCAATGAGCAGGATCGGATAAGATTATGTCTCATGATGAGCTCTTCACAATTGATTACGGAGTTAATTACACACACTAACGTGCCCATTAACTATTTTCCTGAAGACCATTTATTTTACCTAAGCTTCGTATTATGTAATTTGTACGTAGTTCCCGAGTAATTAATGGTCAGATTTTACTGTATGAGGAATGTAGGCATCGTACATATTATCTGCAAGATATACCCAGGTCTATTCATATTGTAATTGTTCAAAGCATGCGGGCAACTCTCTCGAGGATTCACTGGAAGTTTATTCTCGGCAAAAAACGATGGTGAAGAAATGTTGAAGGTATTACCGAGGTTATAAATGACCGTCATTTTTTAACTCTACCGTGGTAGGTAGGAAAATGAGTGCCTACAAATACTAAGATACTATTGTCTCATGCCACTGGACTGTGTAAATAAATGATTTTTTTTTGCCACGGACTGTAAGTATGAAAGTTGGGGATATCAACGCAAAGAAGAAAAATCGTTCTGTCAAATCCTGACTTCCAGGCAATAAAACTTTTTTGTCAAAAACTTGAAAATTCCAAGTTTTACCCCAATTTCCGTCATATATTTCGAACATAATGGTGGAAGGTAAAATAACAGGTCAGATCATGGGAAGGTGAGAACTGGCAACTGGCTAGCATGATTAATTTACTTGATCCATAAAATATAGTCGTTCCCTACACAGTAATATACTCTATACTTACTTTTGTACCACAATCTATCAAAGTACCAACGAGCAGTTACTTTGTTCTCGAAAAGGTAATAGCTGAAACGAGCAAGCCCGCAGTGTTGGGAATCAAAAGGTTGACAGGTTTCGGGAGAGTTCACACAAGGAGGTATTCACTGGCTTCCTTTCATTTCATCACTAATTAATGTGACAAGCATTTAGAGATGAACAGCGGAAGCTGCGGGACAAGCATCTTTTCCATGACTAGCGTTAAAGTTTATGAGCGCAATAAATATAAACAAGTTAAAACAAATTGCATTTTCCATAGTAACCGGGTCCTAGAGCAATTATTAGAGCCCGAAAACCCAGGTTGTGGAGAAGTTGGTATGCAGATAATACAGTTCAGCGAAGAACAGTTACTGTTTCAGCAGAAGGCTAAAAACATTGTGAAAAAATTGGGACGAGATCGTATAATAAAAAATATGTAACAAAAAGGAATTTCAATGAGATGACAATTAGTCGTTTTCCCTATACAAACTCAAAACTTGTTTACCATTACGTCGGTGTAGGAATGTTTTTGATGTAAAAATAGCTGTTGGGAAGTTCCTACCAACTCAGCACGGTTTCCACTTAAAGTGTTGAAGAATAATATGAATAAAGTTGTAAAACTGATGGACGGTCATTGCAGTCGCAACAGATGAAAGCAATTTTAAACATTAAAAATATATGTAACACACAAGATAGACGATGAAAAAAAAGCAAAAAAAAAAAGAGAATTCAGCTATTCTTTCCCTCCATTGTCAGCCAGAATTCTCATACTTGAGAGCATGCAGGCATAATACAAAAAAAAATTCCTTGATCATGCAAACAAAAGTGGACGTAGGCATTATGTAAGCAACGAAGAGAAATGCTAGAGTCAGCGCAGAAAGAGAGAGAAAGACGGAGCAAGGCAGGCAGAAGAGGCCGAAGAGACGCAACACTTTGACAGTTTGTTTGTTGTATACCTGAGCATTTCATTCCCTGGTGAATGACGCCATACAGGAGTGAGCCACAATGGTCACAGAACGTCGGACTGGCATAGGTGTGTGACTTAAATTTATGCTTCGTCCTCGAGTCCTACGGTGGTCCATCCAGTAGTGTCAAATCCCATTGAGTTTGTACATGGGAGCACAGAGATAATCATCCAAATCCACACAGTAGGTATAACCAAGTTGTTTACAACCCATCGACGAAGATTGAATCGTGTAAAGAAGGAGCCACACATGAAACATTAAGATGAATGGCAATTATAGGATTTGTAACCTCATCCCCACAAAAGAACCCGTCATAGAATAGAAACAGCATATATGTATAACTGAATCCAATTTAAAACTGGACTGCTGTCACTACTGTTCCCATCATATCTACTATAGTGTATAAGTTCAGACGTGGCATTACTACACGACATGATGCCAGTTCATTTTTGAAGCCCAATCGAAAAACCTTTTTTTTTTTGCAAAAATGGTAGTCAATGTTGCGCATATCAGGTAGTTTTCAAACAATTAAGTACCTGTATCACAACGCATATGATGACGCAACCTGAGACTCAAGACTGGCTTCATCATTAGTAAAACAAACTTTCAGTTTCATCAACAAGTCGCCAGATAAAAACTTAGATTCCATCGCATTGTTCCTGACACGCGACATTCCGGCGGCTCACGCAAGGTGTTAGTATACGATGGCATAAATGTATTACTCTTTTTTTTCCTGTGAAGACCATACCCAATTTGTTTTTCTTTGCATTTCATCCCCTACTTCTAGGTTCCTCCAATGTCTTTGCAGCTTGATGAAGCTCTTCGCGTCGTGGTGGATGGAAAAATCATTTCAGTATTAAATATTTATAGTGAACCAATGCTTTATCCCAAAGGTTTCATTTGATGACTATATTCCTACAGGAATGATCATTTTAGTCCTAGAATCACAGTGGAATAAACTGTTACTTTCGTGTTGCGCAACACAGAAGTAAATGTAACACTCGGAATGAAAGCACACTGTCATGTTTCCAACGGGAGTGGAAGAATAGTCCACATTGACAAAGATACAGTACATACTTAAAAATGAAGTAAGGGGAAAGAGAGAACACTGGATGAAAACCATGAGAAATAGGGAAAAAACTTGTTCACTCACATCCGAATCCGCTCCTTTATCAGCTCCCGGGCATGTGAACGACACAAATTCATGGCAGCGCTTGTGAACAACGAAGCTGCAAACTGTTCATGAAATAGAAAAAATAAACATTTTAGAGGAAGTCAAAAGCAGAAACTAAGAAAATCCCATGAATTGGTCAAAAGGTTGAGAAGTGTACAAATAATTTCGCTCCAACCATATTCCACAACATACATAAATCCTTCTCTATCCAAATATAATCAATCTTTCATGAAATCATGGAGCACTTGAACAGGAACCACCTAAAACTAAACTAGGTGAGTGTATAAATACAAGAAATAATATCAGTAAACAACAAGATAGAAATTTACAGAAAGGTTTACAAGACTTACTTTGGCACTGGTATCCTTGCTTTCCAAAGCCCCTGCAATACAAAAAAGAAACAGTGTTAAGTGTATAAATACTTACTATTTGAGGTAGATATATGTATGTATGTATGCATGTGATCTTACGCAATCAAAATATGACTGCTAGCAAGTCATTGAAGTCATTCATAATTAGAATAATGGACGGAACAACACCCAACAACTCTGCAGGGATTAATAATAACTCTGTGCTGAAACCTCAAAAATTCACTTTAAAGCCTAGATTTTCCCATTGTGCCAATCAGTATACGCGTCTTTCCCCCATGACTTCAAACTGTATAAAATCTACATCACACACAATTATCTACTATATTACAGGAATCATAATACCAATAATCATTTGCATACACTTGAAAAGGCGGTCAAACTTGCTAGTTCGATTAAACTCTTTGTACAGATTACATAAATACATACATAGTCTGAACTGAATAATCCATTCTTCCTTTGATATTGCCTATCTGGGAAATCCCATCTGACGCGTTTGACAGGTCGCACTGAATGAGAGTTTTCCTATCTCGTAAAGCCAATTCTACCATGAAAACTGCAATAACTCCGACTGCTCTGAAAACGTTGAGCTTCAATAAAGGCTGATGATGTGGTGAATTCCAAACGACCCAAGGTATACATAGCAAATACAGAAGCTGCTCTAATGTCAATATATAAAATTGTAAATGCTCCAATCCAATTGATTTCTATACAGCTACTCTAGAAGGATCCTCTATCACATATATACATACATATACATATCTACATACAATTATACGTACCTTGGTCTGTTTTCCAAGCTTAAATAACATGTTGGTGATTTGCATTCATTTACATAAACGGGACACAAGACTAATACCCGAAAATAACTTCCCTACAAAAACCTTAAAAACTTCAATTGTTCTACTATATCCCGGAAATTACTAGTAGTCAGATTTCTGGGATAATAATTTTTAGCCGGAAAAAATGAGAAGACGATCTCCGGTTTAAACGGAAACGAAGTTTACTAAGAATCTGAAATTTCTAACCTAAGTTCCAACCTTTTGGGAATAATCTGACTACAATAATATAAGCAGCTCACCTGCCCTGATAAATTTTAGACTATTACTCTGGCAATCCGATGTACTCCTAAATCCATATACAGAATATGGAATACATACGGAAAGCACGATGAAAATAAATTGCATACAAACTTAATCGATAAATGCATACATACAGATATACATGTGTGCGGTTTCATCCTAACTTTGTGATTTCAGATCCAAGCAATACATATGTACATATTGTGTTCAGAAAATATTTTTATGTACAAAATTCTAATTTCCCCATGATTCATACCACATAATTATAGGCTTGTTATGTACAGATAAGCAGCTTCATGCGTACGAGGTGTGTCGATTTATGGTGAACATTCATTCATAAGCTTTTCATTAAATCCGTGTAGTGGTGGTGTAGACAAGAAGCTATACTTATTGTTAGTAGTAGGAGTAGACTGTCATTATTAGGGTTATTCCAATTGTATATGATTCCATAGAAATGATTGAGCCGTCCAGTGTCCCAAATAATATTCGTCTGATATCGTAGAAAATCCGTTAAATTCAATTATATTCCAGACTTGGGGTCTAATGAAATGGCGTTATACAAGGAATAAATAGGCTGTCGCAAATAAAAGATTGCTCTTCTTTTCAAAGGATTCCTAAACCAATTACATAAATATTGATTCTCTGCCTCTTCTAGCCCGTATTCCATACAGCTGATTTCCTTTATAAATGCAAGACGAAGTGATGGCTTGGTCATATTGTTGTCTTTCCATTTCCCTGATCGGGTTTGTCATGGAAGAACATTGTCAGCTGAGGAAAAAATAGCTAATACCTTTATAAAAAATCTGTACTTCGCTAAAAATACAGCAGCTTACGAAAACCAATGTAATTTTTCTTCAGACGCGAATATTTACATTTGCTGGAGGAGCAGGCCTTGTCGATGAAATAGACTATTCTTCATTGCTATTTCAAGGGGTTTCACACATCATCATGTTTACCTCTTAGACGATTTCACTTGATGGAGTTTTAAATCATATCCATTTGGAGAAAAACGGTAACATGGGATTCCTCCTACTCTGTAAGGCAACTTTTGGAAACGCATATAACTACACCCATTCGCTTGTTTTTTTCTCGACGGAGGCTGTAAGACTTGTAAGTATCCATTTGACAAAGTGTTTACCTCACAAGCACTGTAGTATGCATGGGCATCCACAGACTTGTTTTCGCACACAAGTACGAGGAAAACGCGTTTGTCGCAAAGTACGTATATAATACTGGATGAACCAAATTCCACCGGATATTGCTCACACAAATGAACCCAGGGGCAGATGAAGTACCCATTTGAAATGAAGAATAGGTGGGGTCTAATGTTAGGAAGAAGTGCAGGCAGACAACCAGAGTAAAATGAGAGGCTCTGCACTCTGCAGTGGTGGTGGTGGTGGTGGTAATAATAATATCCAGATAGAGAATTTGTGCGCTAAATGTTACCTTCATTGCCATGTCCTGACTTCTGATACTATCGTGGTCGAGAAATATCCACGTACACATTAGATCTCTCAACCTAGACTAATTTTAGCTATTTATGTGAAGTCATGGCGTAAAATACATGTCGATCTTGAATGAAACCATTTATTTAGCTTTCTTGTTTTATTAGTAGTCAAGTCCTATAAAAAGGCAAACTTGCTTTTCATTAGTCTTTGGTGTTCTTACGACGGCTGTTCCCAACCGCGCTACCACCATGCCCATTTCCACAGAAAACCCTTCATCTCTCTTCCATTCGAAAATCTTTAGCTCAAGTCTACCACTCACTCAGTGCTGGTAAATTCATTGGTCGATACATCACTGTCTCTAGAAGCTGAAAACGCTGGACCTCGCATTCGTGGGAAATGCCATTGCTTCTTCCTCCTCATTAGATTAAATCAACAAAGCTAGGAACATCAGGCTGAGCATTCCTGCAGGAACAAAGCTACACTCACACAGACAGTTGTGAAGTTCATCCGAACGAATTTACCCGCATCACAGATGCGTCCAGGTGAGCCGTACGAGAATCTCCGGGAAGCTTTAGATTTACTAATTGGCTAATCAAACTCCTTGGCTGCATTGAGGGGTCAGCATGGGTATCAAGGAAGGAACAATTCTGAACCAAATGCATCTAACTCCTTACATGAGTTTCTACTTTCGACTGTATTTACTATTGACTGAAAAACTTATCAAAAGACCCTACCAACGCTACCAATTCTTTGGCATCTTACAATTAGAGGAATTATCTATAATGAGTAAAACACAGAGCCAACGAAGGTAGCGGTTTTAACGTAAATCCTAAATGAGCTCCATTCCAACTGACATTTTCTTCATATTCCTACACATTCGCGAAGCTACCTATGGAAGTGTACAACGTACACCATGGCCCAGAATCCCTACAATACAGTGAGCGAACAAAGTGGCCAACTTTATTAGCAGTGTAGCATCAATCTTCTTTTTCATTACACGGTCAGCCAGGAGAATCATACAACTTAAGCGTAAAGATACGTGAAAGGAATTCGTTTTACGTATGTACTTAAATAGTTGAATATGTATGGTGACTCGTGAGTGGATGCAACCTACGAAACTTCCTGCAGATTATGAAGATGAATAAGCTCACGGTAGGTTAAACTTATGGCTACGTTTCAACGTGCCTCAAATTATAGAACTTGAATCCCAAAGTTTTAATTACTACCTAATGTTAATATTCATAGTTGCACAGATATATTAATTCCATGTGGTAAGTACACAATAATTATAAGACATCGGTGATTACATTCCATTCCGAATTTGCTACAAAGAAAACAGTATAAATTAGTCCAAGGCAATAAAAAATAGAAACAGCTCAGTGAAGCAAGACAAAATAGCAACAGCATGAACATAATATAACAGTATCTCTAAAATCAAACTACTACTATTATACGAGCATGATAACCCATATTAACAACTATTGTTCTCTAATTGCAACCATCAATTACTAGACCGGTGAGTCAAGGTTCCTATTAAACATTCTTCAGTAGTGGCTCGTAACAACGTAAGGACAGGGGAGTAAAGCAAGCCGGTATGACTTGTTGTAAAGTCAAAAGATCACCATGTTGCCCGAAACCTGATTAGGACTGACAGCAGAAAACATTGTGAATCATCGATTTGATGTTTTCTGCCGTTACAGCATGGCTATCTTTTCACAGTGCCAGTTATTTGAGGGTAATGGAGAAAAAGAATAACCTGCTTTGGCAATACCCAAGTTGCTCTGGGAGCTTCCGACTCAGGAGATAAACGGGAAATATCAAGTAAAATGTTAAAATTCTGAAAACATAGTCAAATGAAAATGTCAACAATAAATAATACCAACGTACTAATATCAAGTGGAAAAATTGTCTCGATGAGCACCAAGATCCCAAAAATATCTTGTTCCACGTTCACATACCTACATACATATGTCACATCCATATGCAATAACTTGGACAAGCTCACAATGTGATCTATACGATTTATACGCATCGTATACATGTCCAAGATATTACAGCCACTACGCAATCCCACCTCAATAACTTGCTCATATCGTGGTATCTATATTTACATTGGTCTACTTCTTTTGTACGGAGAGCCTGCTGCCTTTAATAATACCAAAGGCTTGTGATTTATTTACTATATACCTTTTCTAGCGAGACTCAGTTTTGTATGTGGAAGATGAGAATAGATTAGCAATAAAGGATTCATACTGTAGACAGGCCTTCCTTCTAATAATGCTACAGTCATGGATACAATTCTGAAGCGAGAAAGAAATTATGATATAAAGATGATTCAAAATCTAAAATAATTTATAGCCCTCGGATATTTACATTTAGTAGAAACAAAGTAATAGCACACTCATGCCTTTTTGAGAATGCTCTTGATCTTTGTTGTTTGCACTATATGGATAATAATTATAAAGCATACTGTCATACCGAACACGGGATTACTGTACATGGAAAATGAAACCCTGTTTTACCCAGAAGGGGGAAACTTGCAACTGAAAGTAATCCTAGCGGCTGTGTGTACAAGAAAACTATACGCCTTGCATATTACAGTTCCAAACTTACTGACAATGTGAGAGCTCACACACAGCCTAACTATAGAACTTTCCAGAGTACATTAGAGAGATTTTCATACAAATGCAGGTCATGCATATTCATAGATTTCTTCTTCACCTCCTAATAGAAGCAACTTATGAAATGGAGACGGAAAGAACACCCCAGGATCACGACCAGTAATTTTGCAACTCCTGCGTGTAACCCAATTTTACGTAGCATATGGTAGGAGAGATGGGAATGGGAACCACTTAGTGCCAGGTACTCACTCTCACTCACTCATAGTACTCAGGTTCAGTGTGAAAAACATTGCTCCAGTCCGTCAGTTCTGGACTACACAAACTAGGATTTAAGAGAGAGCCGTCACAACTTGCGTATTAATACTGATTGTGAGAGTAGGAACTTCAGGGAGGACATCAGTGAAAAACAATTCCATGCATGTACATATATAATTCCCGCAGTGTTCTGAGCTGATTCTGAATGTCTACCCTAATGATCACATTGTTACACCTAAGCACAAATCGGATCTTATAGACTACCAAAGCGAGTCGAGGGGTGACAAGTGCTCACATTCTACTCCTGTGCAAACACCGTCTCGTATCGGAGAACGAAAAGATTAATCTATCTTTGGCATATATAGATAGAGATACCTACATAACCATATCTATAAGATTTAAACATGATAGTTTGAGGTAAATGCTCTTTAAATAAGAAGAGGATAGTTTACTTCTACGTTCCTACGAACTTCCTCTTGTGGCATACTTTTTGCTAGAGACCGATTAAATCACCATCTGCGTGTACGTATGTATGCAAGGGTGGGGCTGCGGTCGTTACTAATGGTGAGGGTCCTTTGAAATCTTAATAAGCACCATTGAGTTACAGACAGCTTTTGCAGCCTTCCAAAGATTACAAAATAGCTTCGAACCTAAAAATTCACATGTAATAATCCACGTTAACTATTACAATGAAACATGCACTCCAACAACAGAACAGCTGCATTCGAATTCGCAATAACTAAACTCCAAAATACTAAAAACCAGTGGCCTCAGGCTTAGCCACAACTTCTCAGGGGTTGGCTAGAAATTGGAGTCAGAAATATACATGTATGAAATTGCTGTGAAAATGCTTAAACCCACAAGATCTATAAATGAGGAAAAAAAACATAAAAGAAACCTACAAAATTCCGTCGAGTTTTATTGGTCTGGTATCATTTCGATTGATGAGAACCTTTGAGAGCCTAAGGCAGCACAAAATTACCGGAATAAAACTCGCATGGCTGGATAAGATAGACAGAGCGAATTTATTACTCGTCCTCACCAGCAGCGGATCGGAAATAATGAATAATTGTAAAGAGTAGGAATAGCTCCTAAAGTTTTAGCTTGTAGAGGTAAAGTTATTCATCGTATATTCTATGGTTCCATTTCACGCTTCCACGATTAAATACATTGATAACTAAGAAACCAATTGTAAGACATGCACTGGGTACACGGAAATATTCAACGAGTTGCAATAAACATGCTGAAATACAAACATAACTCCTTTTACAAACTATATACTGTCTCTTCAAGTCTTTCTACTCTCTGATCATACGGTACAGAACAACACAAGATTTTGCAAGTCAAAATGAGTGGTTTACAATCTGTAACCTCATAATTATGCTCATGCTACACCTACCTTGTGCCTAAATGTAATTACTTGTACGATCATATTTATATTCCGTATGGTAAAAACATCATCTCCTAGCAAGAATATTTTAATTCATGTCAAGGCTAAGCTGGTAGATATACGCTGTGCAAAACCACAGCCTAGGACGGAAACGTCTGGACATTAAGTAATCGCATTATTAATTCAGATAGCTGCATGATGTCATCATCACAAAAATCCTTCCATTAAATTCTACGTCAGTAGTATTCCAAGAGATACGGATTCAAACGATCCTCAGAAACAATGAAATTAATCAGCAGCAGCCCTTTTAGAAAAAAAAAACTTTGGGGTTGCATCTTCACTATCTTTAGTACAAGGTCAATAGCCCCCTTTATACTCCCTCGAAATTGAACCCAAACAATGCTCTGCAACAGCCATCAGTCACGACAACTTTCAGGTCTTAACTCAAAACGCTCTCAAATTTAACCATTACAAGAATACTAACTAGAGCGGTGAGAATTAAACAAGTAATATAAATTTAAACTGAAACAATCCAAATGTCAAAAATATATAGACAAAAAAAACCTTAATATACACTATAATCAAAGCATGATAGTAGCATGACCAAAGTATGTATCCGTACATCAAGTGTGAGAATCGTTTCGCTACAACAATGGACAAGGACGGTGCAATATGTAATATCTGTTTGAATTTAAGGTACTCGCGGACGCATTAAGCTTAAATTTATTCCACAGATAGGCAAAATAAAGGATTAGAAACAAAATGATCATACAATATCAACTATTCTAACTTCATATTAGATTTTCTCACAGATTATTGACTTGACTCGGGCTATATCCTGATTGAACTAGTTGCACGTGCAGTTCTTTGTGGCAAAAACATGTTATTGATGTAAACGGGTGACGAGTTGTTTCTTCTCGACCTCATCGTCCTTGTTACTTACAGGTACAAGAACTATCCTTCCTTCACCAGAGCATAATTTCTGTGCAATGGAAATATAATAATAATGATTGGGAATTATATGAATTTAATGTTTTTGCAACACCGGTCAGTCCAGGCTACATACCATTCAACTTCAACTAGACATGAATTCTTTATGAAGTTATATGCTCACCCATGGAATTTAAACTTTCCACATAAGAATTTAATCATTCATAATAACTCAAGCTCTTTGAAGAAATAAGCATCAGCTGTTCAGGATCCATTGATTTTCACATATACATCTGAATCTGTGTATAGGCACCCAACCCGTGTGTCATGTCTCACATGTGTGCTTCTTCATGTTACAAATAATTATTGCTGCTGGGTTCTATTAAAAAGAAACCTAACCTTTCATGGTGGAGCTTAAACGACAGAATTATAACGTACGAGCGGATAATTTCATACGTCTCCAATCTCAACTCTTAATCAGTACTCTTCACTGGAATAGAAACTGATCAACTTTTCAGTATGAGGTGGATTGGGAGAAAAAAGAATCGAATGAGTGAGGGCTCGATGGGATCAAGTGAAATTATCCTGGAGCTACATTATGCTTCATGTTCATTGTGTACACATTGTACAAAAAAAGTAATACGATTAAGCAACGAAACTAGACAGGAATGCACACATGTTTTTTGAGGTTCTTCATCATGTAAGTATCTACGTTTTCTATTTACCGTTCTGTTCAGGCAAAGAAAGAGGACGATAAGACGGATTGGTACATTCCAATTCAATGTTTCCCACAGTCACAGCATATCTGCATAGCTCCGAGATGAATCTCCAAAAAACATAGATTGAGTTTCAAAACTCAAAGTTTCCCCTAACTTTGTGGCAATGTTGAAACTATTTCGTCGCTTAAATCACAAGGTGTGGAAAAACTTTTCCGCTCCATTAATTCAAATGAACCCGCGGAAACATATCTGGCACCTTGCGAACTTGAGTGAACAAAGTAGTGAAGTTAATTATGGACACCTAAATGGGTGTTGTTCGTCAGAACTGGTACATAGTACTTGCATAATGAGGGACTGGATACTAAACAATAGGTTGATTACTTACCAGATAAAATCCTTGCAATGACTGCAAAATGTTGGTTGTTTAAAAAATCTTGGAATGAACTTGTGATCCTTGACCATATAGACGTTTTTCTTCTTTAGAGCCCCTTTACGCCCGCGTTGGCGGAGACCGAAAGCTGTATTATGATCCGCTCCCATTCCATCATCGTCACCGCTACCACTGCCGTGATCACCCATGACGCTGTAAAGATAACAATTTTCTGTGAGTAATTTTCTACGCCAATCATGCCCGTAACACTAGCCCGTTCCATTATCAAGCTAAATCTTTTCATCATGTCTGAATTCGAGACATGGTGCACCTACACATGGACGCAGTACGGAGAACTGTATGTCACCGAATACATGAACATCCTTCCGCCAGATTTTCCCATTCACAATAGTTACTTAGGTAATAGAGGTTTTTTTTTTGGCTACAATAGATTTTGTGGGCTTAGAACGTAAACTTGGCTTCCCGTAAGGATTTAGCTTCACGTTCACTTTGGATAACTGACGGATAATCCACAGCTCCGCAACACACACTCACTCCTTCGGTATGGCTACACAATCCCACAGAAGAGGCAGACGTCACCTCTTTTTACTGAAACGCATACCTTAATATACGTCAAGTCAGTCAAGTGCAAACTCTTAACTGCAACTAAACAGCAAATTGACAGTGTTGAAGCGGCAAAATATTATTGACGCTCCGAGCCAATTAATTACCTTAATGATTGTCTACACAATCTGTAAATATAATATATGTATTATTACCGCCTGTAGTATAATTTCTGACTCCTCAGCGAACGGTAACACGGGGAAACTGCAAACAGTGCTGAATATGCAAGATGATAGTCATTACCCCATTTTTGAGTCATCCATTGTATTATCATAAATTCAGGTGTGAGACTCATTTCATTACGTAAAGAAGACTTAATAGCTGCCCTCCGGGGATGAATTATTCATAGTTTAGCAATGTTTCCTATTTCGCAGTAACCTGTACTTAAACTGAAGCTATTTCCATGGAAAAACTGCAACATAGTACTAGTACCTAGGCATTACATTTTTATTCACGTCCACCCCAGAGCTTCACAATTTCAACTTGTTTTCAACGGCGCGGAAGTGGTCTTTACACGAAGTAGTAGCAGTACCTCAAAAACAACAAGCTTCCACTTCGGCATTTCTGTCCAAAATACAAGTACCAAAGACGAATCTCGATACCTATAATAATTACAGTATTAGACTGTTGTGAACCTGGACACCGACAAATTATTTTGCAGAAGCAATCTTGCCTGCCCTCACCTTCGTTGCTTGAACGCCGTATTATTTTTTAAAATCATACATACCTCCGCTGTGCCAGTGGCATGTTTTATTTTAATTGTTGTGAAATTTGTAGTAATGAGATTGTCGGATGTTGAAGGTAGTATTGATTTCTAGAATTTATATACCGAAAACTGGTCATAAATAAAAGGTATAATTTCTTCGCTGAATAATAGTAATTACTATTTACGAGAAAAGGGAGACGCGATAAAATCAGTAGTACTTCAGTTTTAATTTTTCCATTTACTTGAACTAACATACAGTAATTATATCAAAACTGTTCCAAAGTTATTTTACGTGTATACCAAGTAGAAACAGTGAAAGTTTTTTTCCGACAGTAGTGCACGGAACTTATCATTATTCTGCAAATTATTAGGACACTCTTAATTCCTTGATTGGATTACTTACGTAGAAAGGAGTGAGGTGAATTTATCCTGTAACCCAATGCCTACAACTTGTTACAGGTAATTCAAAAATTTTAGCTCTATCTGGCATAATCAAAACAGTAATTACTATTCAATGGGAATGACAAGCCCAAAGTAATTATTACTGAATAAAATTGGTTACGGTAGTTTAAAAATACATTAGTAGAGATATTCCCTACATCTGACTGTATGGGAATTACGTATAATTTAACAACTCCGGAAAAATATCCTTCCAATACAAACGCAATTAAGTAATTAAATGCTGTCAACCCCATTAGGACAGCAGAGAATAACTTGTATGGAATCTTTTAGGCTCTGCATCGTTAGCTGCATCCCTACTAAATACAACATTACGTGCTTCAGTATCCTTATCTTGCAAATCCATAAATAAGTACTTACAGCACTTGAGATGGCAAGAAAACCCTTATTCATTTGCTCTGGAAATTGTCACTTCATAATAATTAACCCATTGTATTATTTCCAAACAAGTGGCTATTCAATGGTAAATCTGAAACTATAATCTGGAATCTAGGTGTTATTTTAAAGTAATGTGTATATACATCAGCCAAGAGTGAAGGACATCTTTCAGAGCAAATTATTCCTCAGATTGACTAGTGTCCATTCTGAATTTATGGAATCATTGATTTCTAAAGAAACTAATCAAAAAGTTGAGATACGATAAAGAGATTGCGTGCCAAAATAGTATGATTACTAGATCTGAAGGTAAAATAGAAAAAAGCTTGAATTCAAACAGGATCTGAGGCTCTCCAAATTCATACGAGCTGATTGTTTGTGTGGCCACTTACTGCCCTGACTATCGCAAGTGTTGCCTCCTTACGTAAGTTAGTTGAGAAACAAGATTTACTGTAAAAGTTTTTCTCGTCCCCACTGGATCCTACGCTGCTGCCTTTCAAGTAATGCAATTATATGAAATACAGCTAACTCCATTCTACCCAGGTGTATAAAGTCATAAAAGAATGTGCCAACTGGGGATGTGGCGCTCTAGAGAAAATTGCCTGGCGAAAGAAAGTATTCGTGGTAAATAGCTGAATCGGGCAGTAGATAGATACATCACACACACACATGTAATTCTATATGTTGCTTCAACCATTTCATAACAACACGGCAATTTCTACCCGATGCCTTGTCCTCAACGATTATTAATTTTGTCCTTTTTCTTAACACGATTTTTTTTTTAATGGCAAACAACTGCTCACTCCAACAGAGCCACTAAGTGTCTAATGACACTACTGATTGCACGGTATTGACACCGACTGTGAGTAGCATAATAGTCGTACAGACAAATGTACATCCGAGCAATTTGTCCCCCAATTCCTGGTAATCGTTCGAATTTGAATTTATCTCTAAAGCATTTTGGGAAGAAATTGGGTGTAAGCAACATATCAAAATATAAGTACACCCCAAACAATTTTCTTTCTCAAAACTGCCAAACAATAATCTTTTAAAACAAACCAAAAGTTTCATCCATACAGTCCCCGAGTTTCTAAGAGTGCACAGACGCATCGCGCAACCGTCGTTACAGTTTTAATTTATAAAAATGAATAAAAACTACTAAAGACACCAGCACTATCAAAGTTTTGGATCGGGCTCTGAGATGATAAAAGCTACATAACATTGTAACTTGTGAGGAGTATTATATGTGGTAGGAAAATCTGAACAAAAACCTCAAGTCAGAAGACTATATAGATAGAATACACACCCTGTGAGTATAAAGGCAACAAGTAGGATGCGCCGACTGTCGCAAGCTTTATGTTAGATTGTACTATACAAAATGTATGTACATAAATGCTACTTGCATACTCGAAAACTACACCTACTGCCTGCCAACTGCAAGGCAAGCTCAGTATTCAATGTTTAAATGTTCAAATACCCGCAATTTTCAATATTAATGCCATGAGGGATAGCATTTTCTTCTCCGTTAAATTCTCAATATAATACATGAACAGACTATACTTGTAAGTCATTTTACAGGCATACACATTATTTATTTTTTGACGTTAGAAGGACGGATATACGCGTTTTCGATATCAGGGAGGAATACAAAGGTCCGGTATCAGAACCACTAAGTTATACATATGCAGGTTGTTAAGCACTGCTTATTATGTTACGGAGCCTGGAACAAAAACAATAATTATACCGAAGTAGATATAGGTAGATACTTTTCGGTTATAAAGTCATCCGATATAACAAGAATTGCCTGTATTCTAGTACGCTTTCCGCTGTTTTCCTGTTCCCCACTTTCTAATTAATTCTTCCAGGCAGTTAGAAGTACACAAAAGCATTGCTTTCATTGAGTAAATAAACTCAGAGTTGACAAAATGGTAAACTTGAAAAAAAAACTGGAAAGAATACAAGTTGGAAAAGTAAACGTTGGCGTAGGAGATGGTATATGAATACACTCAACAATTTATGTCACTAATTGACTCTTTTCCCCCAACTTTTCCTTACAATTTTCACCTTTTGTTTCAAGAGACGAAAGAAGTTACATTATAATGGCTTTCCATTTTTTGTATTTTCTTATTTTTATCGCTCTTCACTAAAGCATCTCTTGATCACACAGATTTTTTTTCACGTAGTTCTAAAAACAAAAATACCTCCCCATTCGCTTCCCTTTCCCTTCCGTTGTAGTACCTCCCTGAATAAACAACTTTGGCAATCCCGGACTCTCTTTCATTAGACAAGTACAAGTTTCAAAATAAAATCTATTATTTACCTACTGTCACTGTTTTCTACATCTTGTCTCAATTACTTTTTATTTGAATCAGTTCCATGTGCAATTACGCCCGTAAAGAATAAAAACAAAGTTGTGACAATGAAATTCGCCTACAGCTTACCTCTCTAGTTAATAAGGTTGGATTGACTTCGTCCTTAATTTCAAATAAAGTTGAAAGGGGAAGCTTATTTGGTAAATGGCGTCCGCCAAAACTGTGTTCACCAAAAACGTTATCACAGGGGGGGGGAAGGGAATTTCAAATCGCACTCACAAAGGATGTTGTACTTGTAAACATGTGTCTCAACATTAGTAACCCAACTGTACAGAAAGTAAATCGAGTTCCGCCTTCCACCTTATTGGATCTGTCACTAAAAATACTACCAACCTCTGGGGACTTTCTTGTCAAAATTTAATTTGTAGCCGAAGGTAGTTAAATGGTATATAAACTAGAAAAAAATAATTGCCTCTTCACAAACTCGGAATATTTGATTTAATTAAATGTATGGAAGCAAGCTGTACTGCCGCACTTAAACTAATGCGAACATCCCCCTGTACATTAATACTAATTGCGGAGGAAAGTTCGTTAAAAATTGTGTAGACTTTTCCCGGAACACAACACACAACAGGTTGGAGTGATGAATTTGAATGCACACGTTATAAGTACATACATTGACAGGCAATATTCTTTCTGTAGAACCTGGAGGTTACCCAGTTATTCTAGTAGCGTCACTGGTCAGGTCCATAAGATCCCCACTGTCCACTATTATAAAAACTCACTTTGCCCTGAACAAGATAAAGTTTGGATTGAACAGTCGTCGCTTGCTTGCGTGTTTAATTCAGCAATCGCACCACTGCAATCAGCTGTTTGAAAAAATCTTACTTGCTGGGGAAGAAAAAGGAGCTCTTTATTTACATCAAAAAGCATGCCATGAGGAGACTGGTCAACTTTATACTTTATACCAAGAAATTTATTTCCTATTATATTACATATGACGTGGAATACATAATCTTATCTACTTACGCAGGCTTTAAATTTACAAGTAAATAATACAATATCATATTACTGTACAGCCCTTACTACTGCTTGCATTCTTCAAAATGTCAACATACACAGTGGTCCTCGTAAAAAGGGGATTACTTGTTGTTCCCCTTGTAAATAAATTCCTGCATAAATGTACAACAAGAAAAAGAAAAATATTGGGAATTTTTCCAATCCGCTGAGCCTACGGCCACCAAATAAAAAAATAGTCTGGGTAAAGCATTTACTTATTTTAGAGGAAAGAAGCTGTAGTTTTGTGGTCTAAAAGGAAATGAAATGTTGACAAAGTGTGGACTTGATAGGTTTACTTGGACTTGACAAGGCTGAAGCACTAAGGCTGACCAGAGATAACAGTAGTGCGACTGAGTTTTAACTACTGCTTGCTTTCTTGGTGTTACTAAAACTAATAATAATGTTCCGACTCGGTCTATGTGCTATATGATATGATGATTAGCCTCTCGACTTGCTCTCGCTTTTGAATCAGCTTCTTCACATGCTCACATTGAAGCAGACACACCACAAACTGTAAAACTGAGTGATTCTTTGGCGAGCTTGCTGCTCTTACCTCTTCTAGTGTATTGACTGACAGTGTGTTTGGTTCGTGGTGCAACTTTGGAAGCGCATGCCCCCCTCCCTAGCTATAACACACAATAACGTCTTTAAATGGTTTACATTTTTGCAACTTCTGATTTACCTGCTCAATTCAAGTGCGAACAATTATCATCATACAATAACTCCTATTACCACCAGTAACTTCTACGTACTACTGTCTTATGCACGCCACTAAATCTTCCCTTTTCCAAGAGTCACGTGAATTCTCCCGATACCTGTTTTGGAGGAACAACGCAAGGAAGCTGTTAAATAACTACTTGCCGGCTTCCCTATACCACCATCAAGATTATTCGTGATAAAAGTATGGGTGTTATGTGGTGGTGCTATCCTTTAAGCTGAAAACATTCAACTTCTGCCAACTTTTATCCCCCGTATAGTGCAGCCATTAAATGTGGCACACAGTCAAAAATATATGCATTTAGATACAACTACTTACATAGAGCTCAACTTGAGAAGAATTTTTCATTTAGAGTACAGAGCCTGTCCATCCAACAGTCTCTTGGGAGCAACCTAGTATTGTAATGCCAGAGCGTCAATGGGAGACAAAACAATGATGGAGCGGAGCATATACGTTGGCGATTATTTAAGGTCAGCTTCCAGTGCCATTAGTATCATCTCCACACATTTATTAAATTTTTTAACTCTGCCTTTTAAGTTTCACGAATGTGTCTACAGTCCCCAGTGTTAGGTATACCTATACTTATATGTACATTTCGAGGGGAAGTACTGTGCGAATTTAGAAGTCTCGTAGATTCAATTACTCGATAGGCACAGTCGGAACGTTTCTATTAAGTTATAGTAAAGTGTAGTTGTGGATACTGGGAATTTAACGTAATTATTTCATATGTATGGGCGTTTGTCGTACAGAAAATCGTCAGCACTCTGATACGGATGGTATGAGTGAGAACAAATTTTAACTTTTTGAACCTTGAGGGGGTAGAACGAAAATTAGGTGAGCCCCGGCAACCTAATTTATTCCCAGTGTGTTCTCTTGAAACTTCAAAGTAAGTCCCATCACACGGCAATCAATCCCACTCGTGTAAGTACAAAAACAATAATTGAGGGACTGGCTGTTAGCATCACCCGTAAAGTCTTTAAGTTTTGGTAACAACCACATGCATACAATGAGAAATGATTGCAAATGCCAAATACCCTATATGCTATGCTACCAGGCAGGGCACGGTGCTGATGAACACAGCAGTCGGAATAGGGGTGGTATGTATGCATTTTAGTAAATAATGTGCACGGCAATTGGAGACATTGTGAGTGTCTAATAATAAGTGCAGACGGAGCCCGTTTGTGTCACTTGGAATAATCGGATTCGAATTCCTCTCACCCTAATGGTTAATGTTAGAGCGAGAGGAAACTAGCACTGCTCGCCGTTAAAAACATACAGTACATATCCCAAAAGTACGACCGCAGACACACTGTAATATTATTTAATCTGAAGTACAGATACTACTTTTCGAGGTTTCTTCATGCCGTCTATTTATTTCCACCTCCGTTCCAGTGGTACCATACACCGAATCGCTGAATCTACTCAAACTGTAGTACTGGTTCAAATGCACTCAGCATTAGACCATTAAAGATCAGGCAGTTACACACACTGGAACTGGAACAAGTCTTGGTCTCTCTTCTCTTTATAGCAATATCCTCCCCGGAAAAGTTTAGCGGTAATGTAAAATACATCATTCAACTTTCGTTAACTATTTCTTCTTAATTGTGCAATGTCAGGCTGGAAGTCCACTTGCACAGTTTTTGTGTCCGTTGTCCAACAACTCCGTCCATGAGTGCAAAAGTTTTACAAACGGAAAAAGTTACTGTGTTGTCATTGTCACGTAGCTAATAATTGTAAGTTGAGATAAAGTGCGCCAAATACCATAAACTTGTTACTTATTGTTTTCTATACTCTGTTTGCCGTAGAATGCAAACATGTATGTACATACTTTGAGCAAAATAGCTCCTCACTTCCTGTTTTTCAAGATCCAGCTCTCAGTTCACATTCACACAGATAAACTAGATTCAGATTTTTTTTTGTAAGATGCTCAAATCATCCAACCAGCAGCGTTCTCACGTTAATTATGTCCATACGCATCCAACTAATATGAGTTGAAGACTCTATCATGTTCTGTAGATACATGTGTTGCTAGATAAACATCTTTGCTTTGCCTGTTACCCTAACGCGAAAGATTCTCTATTTAAAAGCTAAAACCAGTTGCTGTGAAAACGATTGATGAAAAGATAAAATACTTTTAAAATAAATGTTTACCGACGATAAATATTTTGGTGAATTTATTAGGCTGCTACGAACAGTATACACAAACACGGTTCGTTCTTTCACATTACTTTTACAAAGTGATTCTAGGATTCCTAGCCCAATTTCCCTAGTGGCTACTAGCTTGGAACTTCATTTCCCGAAATTAGTAATTAATCTGTGAACTGCTAGCGATCAAAAATAGTCATTGGGAGGAGATCCTGCTCATTACATTCCACGCTTGGATGGATGAAAAAACGATTGCGTAATATTTCTTAGGACTAATGATGTATGCACACATACTTATGTATATGTATATTTGTACGAAACAAGATAAGTTCCAACCTTTTAAAATAATTCCTATAGGACGACTTTACAGGAATATGTAATAATTAGATATAAATAATGCGAAATTCCCGTCATATAGTTCAGTTTTAGCCCAAGAGTCATTGGTTCATTACTGTCAAAGGAATTATGCTTCCAACATGCTAAATAATTATGCACACTTGTACATATAGAGATGAGCAAAAAATTTATTCTAAATGAAAGCATATAAAGAAAAGGTTTCAAAGGACTTAATTACCTCCATTGATAAATCATTCTCGGGGCTCCCGATCGCCCACTCTCGTCAGCACTAAACCGTCGGCGCATGCTGGGTTGATTGTAGTTACGTCTTTACAAATTAGTACTTCCAACCTGATTTAGTTATCAATAACATGGGATGAGAACTTTCAGGTAAAACTTGCTCTTAATTTTTCAAAAAAGTATTTCATTATTTCTTGATGATCTTGTCTTTGTCTGGGAATGGAAATGGGTAGGAAACCTATGCGCTGGCTATTATTGAATATTTAATAATACGAGGGCCAACACATAACATTATACAATTTATTCTACTTAAAATCCCTTGTTCCTACTTAAGGGACCAGGGGAGACACAATGTTAGAGAAAAACAACGATTCACCAAGACTCAGTCAATTTACATTTCGATTCCACAAATGGTAAATGGGAAATATAAAAAGCTACAATAAACCCTACACACTCACAATGACTGTAACGTAACACCAATTACCTGAAAATGTCACTCACAATTAGTAGAGCAAATGTTGCTATCAATCCTGTCAGAACATTAAATTATGTATAACTTTGTCTTTCAATTAGGATTTCACTGATTTGTAAAAGCCAAATGCGTAAGTGATTACATAAATGCATTATGCATGACTGAAACATCATACCTATGTAAATAAATTACCTTTGCTACCTGATCCACTAAAAATACCTCTCTATATATCTTCTTATCTATGAATGACGCTATCTCTTCCTATCTGTAGGTGATTAGATCATGCCTTGTCTTTTGCACATCAATCATTCAGCGTTGGCAACCGATTGTCCCCGTTGCGTGAGAAAATACTCGTTGCTAAATTCCAGATGTCCTGACCTCAAGTCCAAGGAGCCCACTCATGTGCACCGGGAAAATCTCTTACACAAAAAAACTCGGTCACTATAGAACTGGAGTTTATCAACCTCGTCGGTTTTTGTCAGTATTATATCTCCATTCAATTATAACAATAGTTTCGAGGACTAGAACCGCTATCGAACCATTCCAGACCACTTGGTTAATCTTAGGATTTACAAACCGCACTATTCACAGATTATGCCTCGGTTTCACTACAGATAAATCTCTACCTGTCTGAATGTATTTGAAATCCCTACCTCGATAATTTTTTCCCAAATGTGAAGTCACTACCATTTTTACGAAAATCTCGGCGTATTTCCAATGTATAACGAACCATAACATTTACATCCCGAGAGTCTTGGCAAATCCATTGCAAAAATAATTATTCAAGATTCAAATACCAAATATACACATACATATATATACAATTATATATGTATATATACATGTTATTTAAATAACAAAAATGTTTTTAAATATCTTTTTTGTATTACAGATAAAAAAAAATGCTTTGAAATGCTTGAAAAGAACATATTGAATTTTAATACTGAGATTACTGTTATACAGAGTTGACTTGCTATCAATTACAATGACAGCATGTTAAGCAAATGTACTCTTTTTAAGTACACAATGTTTTAAGTGGGTGTGTATAATGTTCCGCTCAAGATCCGAAATGTACTTGTGGTACTATTATATTATAGAATGTGGAGTGTCTATAGGAAGTATACAGGATTAATTTGATAGCAATGTCAAGGGTAGTGTTTAATGTCTACTGTCACTGGAAACATAGACTTAGAGTTGACGAACCGTTAATACTGAATTGAGCGATGAAATCAGCCAATAATCCGGGACGGGATATAAAAACAAACATGTATTGAATTATTTTGAGCGGAGTCCCAACCCAACTGCTTTTCCTCAACACTCCACTGCGATGACTTTCGTATGAACAACTAAATTTAAAAATGTAGAAGGAATCACGCCCGTGCACCTACACTGGCGCGAAAAACATAAAATGTCAGCCCGATGGATCTATCTTTTTCTTCTACTATGTTATTTCTATACTTGCGAAGAAAAGCCTCGTCGCAATGATCTTTCTTTCTCCTCCGTCCCCCTCCTTAGGTTTCTGGCAAAATGACCCAGAGCATACGCTCTTCCCAGCTTTTCACTCTTCCTACCAAAAGTTAGGAGAGAGTCTCTTATGAGAGTAATTATGTGTCCACAGAGACCCGGGTTACCTAGATTGTCAAGAGTAGTAAATGATTTCAACACCCACTAGACATACACCCCAATACTTGACATGAAGAAGTGGATCGAAGAAGTGGAGAAAGGAAATATGTCAAAAGTCCCGATATAAATAAATGTTATGGTATGTTGTACATAATAATCAATAATCATGAACATTATTAATTTATGAAGCCTCTCATGGAACTCCAGGGAAAGAGGCTACAGGGAACTCTTCTGGATAGTAGTCATTTGATACTTGTTAAAATGAAAACAATGTGAGAAAAGGGGGGAAAAAATAAATACATTGCATTTTCTGCGAATGCGCAAATTTTAGCCCAGTTCTCCCGAATTATTTCCTGTCTGTCCTCTCTTTGTAAGTATTTGACAGAAAGTCTTGATTTCAATCATTAATCAATAGAGATTTCACTGGAGTGTGGTTGCTGCATCTGTGTGTGTGTGTGTGTGTTTTTGTGTGTGTGTGAATATATGTAGATACATATGTATGTGCAGGCGGCGTATGTAATGCAATTAGGTCTCTTACACTTTTATGTATATATGTTTGTATGTGGGGATGGATGTAGAAGATGATGCTGCTGGAAAATATTATGCTTTGCGTACATTCCGAGAGAGAGCTTATGGAAAATAGGGGAATGAGAGATTTGTCTGTTTTCCCTAACAAAATTACAGGGATGTAATTTGAAGAGGCCTCAAGGTACGTTGATTAGCATTTTTAGACTGCTCGGAACAGAGTCGGATAATTATTCCTGGAGAGCATAACGGGACGGGAGACATGACAAATATTGTTGGTGAGGTGGTGTTGGTGTGAGGAGGGAGGAGGAGGAGGAAAAGTTGTGGAATTTCCCCAATGCTGTTCATAAAAGGACAATTTTTGCGTGTCGGGAGGGGTGCTGTTTTAATTTCCCGAGGATGCTATTAGGAAGGTTTTTATTTCAGATCTTGTAATATGTGGGGAAGATAGAAGTATCATTTTGAAGGAGTGACAACCCTGATGGCAAACAAGATATTTAGCTAAAGTAGTAAGAAGGATCTTGTCAAATGAAACCCGGCACCATGGAACCAATGCTGAACAAGCTGACGGACAAACGCACTCCTTTGGATTTGTATGAAGACGACGCATGAGTCAGGTCTCGGGTTGTTTAAATATACAGAGCATATGCGAGCATGACGAAAACTATTTTGTCGTATCGTCTTCTCTTATAAGTCGAATCTATAAGATCTTTGCTACTTGTCGAATATCTGTTGCGCCTCAATTCGGATTCAGTTCACAAATTGAAAAGGATGCTAGTTGAGAAAAAAAAAAGCTCAACAGTTCTTTCAGATTGTTAAAGCCGGTGGGATTTCTTCATTGAAATGAAACGTTTGCACAATATCTATGACATAGTATTTTAAAGCATGAAATTAAAAGCGGATTGAATCACATCAAAAGTGCTAAAGAGACACACTCTTTCTTCAGACTTTCTTTTTGTTACTATGTCATCAAAAAGGACTTACATGCGTTCAGGGCTGAAATTCTTATAAAAATATTGATTTTCTCAGCCCACCAATACGAGGGCTTTTGCGTACTAAGTCTTAGTGCTGGTCATGCAGGGAAATTTTACAGTGCCCTTTCGTAAATTATAATTCCATAAATTATTGCTGTCAGAGCAAACATACATACATGTGAACTCATGACTAATTCATGAAGAATTTGTAAACATACGAGCTTTTAACAGCATTAGTGGGAAACAAGGAAAGTAAGCAAAATTAAAATGAAGATATTCCAATGAATACAAATATCTGGTATCCCAATTACTTTTTTCATGCCGTTCCATGTCAAAAGCATATCCAGTTTTTTCATGTATTTTTAGGAATACGTCACAAAAATACCTCAACGCCTGATATATGCTTATATCAACTTGACTTTCACAAATTTCTCTCGCACCTTTGGTCTAATCTCTCCATCACCACTCTAAAAATGTTAGCTTCGCCCCGCATACTGTGCAGCTAATAGTAAACAAGTGGGTCTTGATCTCGAGTTACGGGAATTAATGATGCACGAACACTACTATAGTACAAATTTGTGGAAACAAGAGTCGCATTGGAATCACGGGGTAGAAAATCCAGCCATCGTAATGTCAGGACTTTGTTTTGACTTCATGACTTGGTGCAATTAGCTTAATTTTTTATGAATTTAGAACTGTAAAGCATTCTGCTTGTAGTGTGTTTTATGCATTATACAGTTGACAAGGAATAAAATGTGAAAACCAGTGAGGTCCATTCACACAATTGGAGAGAAATGTAATTGACCTAAAGTGCAAAACAGCACCCTTAAAATCAGGCTTGTCAATGTAACCAAATTACTCTAAAATCCATTAAATATTCAGGCTTGGGGTGACAAACGTGCACATACATCTGTCAAATTTCATTCATTATACGCTTTTTCTTCGAATTTTGTACTGTTTTATGCGTTCTAGGTTATTCATCCCCCCCCCCCTCCCCAACCCAACAGCATGTCATGCTACAAGGTATTTCAGGAATGATAAACTAAAAATTTAATACGAAGCGCTGTGACTTGTTAAATCATATTTACAAAATTTTCAGAGTAATAATATAGTATGATTGTTACTCCACGGCTTATTGTGAATTTACATGTTTTCCCACAAAGAAAATTCTCCACTCCCAAACACCCTCCAACGATTTTCACTCAAAGTTTACAATGCTACAGGAAAAGGTGAGATTGATCTAAGGAGTCTAGTATTCGGGCAAATTCAGTTTATCTGAGTAGATCAATTTCATCAATAATTTCATTGTACGTATGGGATGAATTCATAGTGCTTTAATACACGTAGATCTTCTAAGAATTTTATTTTATCCCATATTTTACTGTCTGCCATCGGACTTTCATCCTCTCTGTAAGTAGACTCTTGAAGTATTTACGGATAATGATCAAACAAAAATTCATATGCACGAGAATCAATAGAAATTATTAACACCTGGATAAAAAGCCAGATTTAACATTCGGCTCAGTTCAGCCTTGTGCATATGTATTTCCTAGTTTTAGGTATTACGTGATTTCGTATAATCTAGCTAAATTTCAACGTAAACCTAATGTAAGTAGAAGAAAGCGGTTGTTTCTCCAACGATAGGTGCGATAGTCCATACAGATTATTCGAGTTTTACCATTTTTTGGAGCGTAGGACTAAAAACGGGATTTACAAGAACTAGGATTAGCAATGATCCTAGAGAGCATTAAAATTTTGCCTGACAGGGAATCTTCCCTAGACCGATGATTCAAGCAAATACCTGGGTTTACAATCAACTCTTCTACTTATGAAAGGAAGTGAAAGCAGCCATAAAACTTCAATTCTCCGCCAAACTGGCAGATAAAATGTGTGTACACAAAAATTTCGCTAATGGTGATAAAGCACTAGCTTAAGTCTCTCTCCAGACTTGGACATCTTCGCGAATAAATTTGTAGGCTGTAATAAAGTTATTAGCAGTAATACCCAATGAAATTTTCTGGAGATTTCACTCTACCTCCGTTTCCCCCCATCCAATTCATTAACAAGGCAGTAGAAAGGTCACAGCATACAAGGAGTGCTATCACTTTATATTGCTGATACATTTCCTTATGGGTTTTTTGAAAAAGCAAGTAATCCTTACACTCTTCATTTAAAATATTAAAAAATAACAGCAATAGAAGTTGAAACTCAGAGTTGCTTACTACAACTGTTCATTTCTTTATGCCTTCCAAAATTCCAAAATTTGCGGAAAGTATCCATTTGAAGTAATTACGTTGAACAGAAAGTGAGGCATGTTATGTATAATTGTCGGGGTACCAGGTAATGCAAAAGCTTTCCATGGTACTGTTTGAATAAGTTACTAACTCAGGCAGCAAACCATTTTAGAAATCCCTAAATCCCACCAATGGCAAAAGTTGCGTTACCTATTAACGTGCCGTGAAGGATTCCATAATCACCAACATCCATAGAACGCCGACTTTAGAATTCAACTGCGAATCAGAAGGCCTAATTGATACTATCACATGTGAGTGCCAGCATGTTTTCTATTATCTATATTGGTCAAACGGAAAGACAATTAGGTGAGGATTTGGAGCACATCGACATGACGTTATAAACAAACAATACAAAATTACCTACAGCATTTTAACCTAGCTGGAATAACGTTGAGGACAAGCTAATTACTGGCATAAAATATTCTTCGAGACGTGACAAACTCATAGAAACCCAAAACTGCACGGTCCATTTTTTGAAGTTCAATGAGTCACCGGGACTAAATGTAGCATTTGCCAGCTCACAGTGTAAACAACCCCACGCTTAGATTTAACTGGGAGCTGTATCTACTTGCATACTAAACTATTTCTACTTGGCCCACTGTTACTGTAACTGATCAGATGGGTCACTGATGAGCCTCTAGGAGTCAGCTTTTGTGCTTTTGTAGTAGCAAATGGCAAATAATAAGCCGCCCCAGAAGTGCCACTTTAGACACCACAGCTGCCACAACAGTGACCACAGCAAATAAAATTTTGAAATAAAGCCGCCACTTGAGTAAATGAACTGTTGAATAGCAGAGTGACATCCTAGTACTTGACTACAAGTACGCATATTTGTTGACCTAATCAATTTGGACATTTTCAAAGATGTCCTCAAGCCCTTTCATCCTTTTATTTAGCTTAATAGAAAAGTTCTAGAAAATACACGAAAGCATTTCCTCCAAGAGTATCTCCTAATTCACTCATTAGTCCCTCCCGCAACCAATAAGGCAAAACGAAAAATAATTAATTAAAAATATATCCTCCCTACAAAGAGCGATTACACCCCACAGCAGGTTAATTTTTCCGAAAGTTATTTTATTTCAAATCAAAATCTCTCCCTGTAATATTCACTCCCAAGTAAAACCTTCAGCTGACCCTTATGTACTAAAACAATGAAGTCAAAACACTTAGTATTTCCAAACCCTTAAAAATAGATTTACTAACTTTATTTTTGTACCCATTTCCACAGCCAAACTCTTGCACAAGCTCAAAACTCCACCCGTAATTACGGCAGTAAATATTCCTCCAGTTTCATCGCCCCGACAATTTACATATGTAGCTCAAAAAAATCCATCATCATTCATCAGATTTATTGAACTTGTCTTATTTCTATTTAAATTAATCTCTCCCAAAGCATTATTCCCCTGAAAAAATTACATCTGGTCTCTTTCCTTGCCCAAAGTTGATACTGTCCAAACACTGACCATTATATTTTGGATGACATGAACTTGTCCATATCCCGGACTCTCCCCGATTCCTCTCAACTTCCCCCACTCCTCCAATGATAAACATCAGGCAGGATATTTTTTTTTATAAATGTAACATTCTATTTATAAATTGATTCCCAGTATCATACAGCAGGCTAGAAATTGTAAGTAAAATTGAAAGGTAAATATTATCATTTCCCACAACACAAATAAACTGTCTCCGCTATAGTTTCTCAAATATTAATTTTTTTTTGTTCCTGCAAGAATTATGTCTAGCCATGTTGAAGAGATTATCTAAGAATTATATTATCTAATGAAAATACGGAATTATCGGAAATTCAAGTAAGTATATATTCAGAAATAAAAAATGATTTTGATTTAGAGCTGAAAGGACATTTCCCCCGACGGACTTTATTGTACGTCGAGAGTTCGTAACTCATGATTTTTATAGACGCTTCTGCCCTCTCCATGTGAGTTTCTTGTTTGTCTTTGGCCTGCAATCTGCAACCAAACTAAGGTTTATCTTTTTACCTTGTACAGCATACAGGGGTTCTTTTGTGAGCAAGGAGCTCGTTCTTGTGCTTCACAACTCGCTCTTGATCTCTTGTCTATATATGAATCTTTCAGTACGGAAATGTGTGACTATAGAATAATATTAAGCGTAGGTAAGTATATGTAGGACTGCGGACAACAAATAAATAAACAAATTTTAAAAGGTGAAAGACTATAACCAAAATTATTTCTACATGGATAAACTGAATTAAATCCAAGTGATATTTTCCCCCCCATCAAAGTTCCCATCAACCCTCTCAGAAATTATTTGAAATCCCAGTGATACTATTATTTAGTAAATACCAATAATAATTGACAACTGACACATAAATCCTAGGTTTTATAATATTCAGGTACTTGCTGTACACTCTACTTGTGTAAATTCTTTGTCTGACAAAATTCTTGTGCATCCGACGGACTGGGTAACAAAAACATTCACTCAAAAAAAAAGTAGTACTTAAATTAACTTGAGTAATTATTATTGTGTCTGCGTCAGTTATCCAAGAGTATATAGGAATAAATAGGAGTTATTTGAGCATGAAGCTCTTTTTGTTCAGTTGTGAAACATGTTTCGAAGTATGGAGCAAGACTATGTCAATACTTTAATAATTGTAACTGTAGTTATACCCTCGTCTCAAGAGTAATTTCAAGAATAGTTTGGATTTGGAAGAGCATTTGAGACCCCCTGAGACGCCTGACCTGACGGAAATCGGAATCTCATGGAGACTGGGACACACTGATGAAGCTTTAGAATCTATCACATCACAGTCGGTATTTAAAATCATTTTATTTTGGAATGTTTCATTGGAATGGGTCCGCTGTCCAAGAGATTTTGGTGGGATTTTGTGAAGTAGTAATTAATTAATGTTTGTTACCTGTAGTGTGTGTATGAGGTTGAAATAAAATGTATTTGTTTTTTTTGCAGTAGTTGTCTGTTGTTGAGTGTATTTAGTTGGAGGAATGTAAAGAGTAGCAACTTTGTCGGATGGTATATATGGGCCTGAAGAGCTTTACTTTGTGATGACTAAATTGTAAATAGGGGTGTGTGACTCAGTATTTGTTTGTAAATCCGTGTTTAATGAATCTCTGCATGGATGAGGAATTCTTGTGGATTGTAATTATATTTTTGAGGAATTCTGGTATAGTGATGGGAGTTGTTCGGTTGTATTGGGAGCAGAGCAGAATACTTTGGGAGTGCTAATTGGTAGTTTCTTTGTTGTAGCAGGCAGGATTGGATTATGTGGGAATGCCTTTAAGGTTTAGGGTATTTGAGGGAAGTAAATTAATTTCTAATTGCTCCTGAAGGTAGAGGAATTTCGGGTGGATGAAAGCTTTGTTGAATTAGGGTAGAGGATCTGTTTTGCTAGTGTTGCTAAAGTTTTCTTTTTGTTCGTTAGACAATTTTAATGGCATTTTCTGATGTGTGTTATTGGAGTAATTTTATTGATTTTATGTCCTAGTGTGGTTGTGTGTCAGATGGTTTGAATTTTCACTTAAAAGATGATGTTTGAGGAAGTAATGTTGAGACTTCGATGGTGTTCAATAATGGTTTTTTATGGTTATTTCCCTTCAGGTGCTGATCCCGGTAGTCTTACCTGACGAGCCACAAGGAAGTGCTGCTTCTAAAAGATTGACGTCGACCGAGTGAAGAAAGGCTGTAAAATCATCTGTACAGAGATTGACTTCTTGACAGTTCAAAGGAATTTTGTGGCATGGCAAGTTTGGACAACCATGCATGTGAAGTGAATCGACGTAATCTGCAAAGGAAGATAATTAGTATGAGTAAAGAAAGCAGTAGATCCTAGTTGATTCTTGTTAATTTTACGATGTGAGTTGGCTTCGCGATTTTGCTACCAGCGATTTGAGAGTTGTAAATACCAGATCGAATGTTTGTTGATGACAGCAATGAGTGCGTATCTTTTGGAGAACCTACTATAACCAGGCAAGCAAGAAACACTAAAAGCTTGCCATGATCTAACAGCAGCTGTAGGGAAGTTATTCGGTAAACACCAGTTTAGTCAAACCATCTCTTGAAAGTTAGGCAAAATCAAAGTTTGTGCTATTATTGTTAGAAGAAATGGGAAACTGTGTTTCTTGTAACGGAGGGTCAACAAATGAGCAAGTAGAATTACATGAATCCAGGAACGACGCAAGAAATTCAGGTAAGGAAAGCATGTAAAATTTTGTAGTAATAGATTTGTGTTCAATTTTTTAAAATTACTTGATGGAAATGAGTGAAATTATGGAATTATGTGAATATATTTGTGTTTATGTTCTTAATTGATAATATGTAACTGTCGTTATCGACTATACAACAAAATTTATCGTATTGTATTATTATTTATTATGAAAATTAATGTTTCCAAAATTTTGAATTTTAAATTTTTAGAGCTTCAAGTTCCCAACTGTATAATATCCTCTGGTATTAGTATGAGGACAGATTACTCCACAGCCTGTAGACTGGATAATGTTAATTTGATGAACGGCAGCTCGTCAAATCAGCACGTAACCTTGGACTCTCCTGCCCTGGCCTCTCAGAAGTCCGATAAGAAGGCGTTTTATTCAAGAATACCCCCATTAGGTCGCGTTGGTAGTGCAGACAAGGATAAAAAGTCGCTTATAAACGCTTCAATTACGTAAGTTGATTGGCATATTTATTGCATCATATTTTGCTGGTCTAAATTTTGTTATAAATTATATAATGTTGTTTGTATGCGCAGAGATAATAATAATGCCTACTCAGAAATAAAAATCTCAGCTCTCTTTGAGCATTACAAAGATCCACATGAAGACACCATTCTTGCTGAAGGAATCGAACGACTGTGTCGAGATTTGGAATTGAAACCCGAAGACTTCAGAGTATTAGTATTAGCGTGGAAATTTGGAGCAGAGCAAATGTGTCGCTTTACTCGGGTAGAATTCTATCGTGGAATGAGAGCGCTTAAAACTGATTCTATTCAAGGTGTTCGGGCTGTTCTCGCCGCTATTGCACACGATGTACAGAACGATTCTACACAGTTTAAAGACTTGTACCGTTTCGCCTTCAAATTTGGTCTTGACTCAGATCTCGGTCAACGTATACTACCTATAGATATGGCTATCAGTCTATGGAGGGTAGTTTTCTGGGCACGTGAGCCTCCTGTCCTTGAAAGGTGGTTCAATTTTTTAGAAGCTCATCCGCTAATACGGGGTATACCTCGAGACACATGGAACATGTTCCTCAACTTTGTCGAGACTGTCGGTACTGATCTCAGCTCGTATGATGATACAGAAGCCTGGCCTAGTCTCTTCGATGACTTTGTCGAGTACGAGAATGACCAGCTCAATCAAAATATAACTACATCAAGAGAAACAAATTTTTCACTTGCTTCGAAAGACCAACAACAACCATTGAACAACAGTCAACTGAACATTATAGATATTGAATCACAGCAGCCTCAGTTCTGTGACAATTCATGCTCACAGCCGTAAAAGGTGTTTTTTGAAACAGTTATTTATGCTATGCAAGTAACGTATCACGTGCATATGCATACGCAGCCTGATCTGTATTATCTAAACATTACATACTTGTAGTGACGCGCAAATATTGTAAAGCTATAAAGAATCATAACACCGTAACTATTTTGCTTATTCATTTAGTCAGTAGTAGAAGTATTATACGTATAAAATATGATATCTTTGTCTAAGTGTTTCACTCGCGCCTTGATATAATTACGTTCTGTGTAATTTATCATAAAAATCTGCTTCCTTCGCTCTTTTTTACTAAGTTCTAGATATATGTTCTCCCTTTACTTAATTTCCTAGTTTACACAACCAGCTTTACTTTACGGTCGTTACGAAGGTACAAGTGCCAGTTTCATGTATCAAGTTACCTGATTTTTTCCAATTGTTGTTATTACGTAATTTTCTCTAATTTCCTTAGTAATATTTTTATTCGAATACCCCAACTTACTTCAGATAATAATTTGTATGCAAGAGATTATCATAAAATATTTTGTTTAGTTTTCGTGAAGAAATGATTTTACTGTTGTGAATCAATGATCATTGATCATTTAGTGTACTAAAAACTCAAGTCCAAATTTTCTCGCCTTCATATCCAGTTTCTTGTTTAATTTTCATTTTCTATTGAATTAACTTTTTTCAAACTTATGGTATTCAGATTATATATATATGCATATAATATGTCTCCACCGGTTGTCATCTCTTCCAGCATTTAATTGTCTAGTAAAATTTTCTGTGCATTCAAACTGTAAATTAATGCTTAAAATGCTGACTGGAAGCAACGTTTGCTGGAATTATCGCGAGAGCATTTTTGTTGTGGCAAGTAGCAACATACGATAGTTACTTTTATTGAAATACAATAATTAGTTACACCAGAATTTTGTGAGAAGTCAACTTGAGTGCTTACTTTATCTTCAACCTAGTTCTTAGTTCTATTAATGTCTTATTCAAATCATCGTTAAAGTAGATGTAAATAATTCTTGCTGCCAGTTAGGATTTACAAGGCAATTAAATGCTGGAAATAGAACTGAGAGGTCCTCTCCTCATTGTCAAGAAGAAAGTCGCTGGTGAAAGAACACTTGACAAACATAGTTAAGTATACTTAAATATAATTTTTTATATATATCTAATAGCTATATAAATGAGAAAGAATTCTTCGTAAGTAGTAAGCAAACAAATCTGTATTTAATATTTATGTTGTGTTGAACAGTGGCTAAAAATCAATTGTAAGAGAGCGTTCGGGATTTTCGTAATATTGAAGTAATTAAAAGGGGTTTAATGATAACGGGACGCAAATGTGTCACTAGGACCTGCTCCCTACACTCTTCACACTCTTTCATTAAACGTACTTAAGTATTTTACCAGCAGATGATCACGTCTATGCAATCAGCTCTCCATGTTACATTGTCTGTCTGGAAGTCCAAGTTAAGAAAGTCGAAAATGTGTAAAGTCTATTTTTTTCTTTAAATGGCACTAAAAAATTCTTACATGACATGGAAAAGAAATTCGTGATGTTTTGATGTTTCAAAAAATGATTTATCGTAAAGCTGCTGTTGAACAGAATGTAAGTTCTTGTGTGTAAAGAGTGAATACGTTTAGTAGTTATACAAACAAACTTATTGTTAGATTTCAATGGGAGCGCCTCATATCTTAAATAGTTCAGATTTAATTTCTCTGTATTTATTGATTTAATATTATCGTGTACTGTTGAATGATCTCTACATCTGTAACTTTGAAATGTTAGACTATTTCTTAGACCGTATAATGGGAAGTCGGAGAAACCGTATCGACTGTTGGTGCAACTGGATATAGATATGTAATGTTCCAGCAGTTTTTAAACCAAGTCCATATTTTTATGCTTAATGGAACATAATGTAACTTCGTACGAAAGCTGCTGATACGGATGAGTGGACACTGTTATGTTGCTATGTCATTTAATTTGACTGATAAGTTTATGAACTTGCAAAACGCCTACAAGGCTATGCTGTTCCGGATGTAATGCGCGCACATTCGTAATATGTAAAATCACTTTACCTCATTTTCGCTTCAAATTATGAACAAGCGCTCGGAAAGCACCGTGAGCGCTCTCAGTTGGGGTTCTATTATCCCTGGACTCCTGTGCGCGTTTAAAAGTTCAATAATTTTCTGACTGTCCAAGCAGATTGTTTGTGTTAAAACGGTATTAAATAATCATGAAACTTGACTCAATGTTCTCAAATTAGTTTTGACGGTTTATTGTATCATTCACAACATGTGGAGCTTTTTGAATCAGAAATTTTAAGCGTGCAATTTTAGACCTAATATCGGTATTTTTATGTATCCCTAAAAGCATGCAACACATCGTATGCAGTAGACATGCCAAAATGACTATGTCGCTGAAAGCAAGACTATCCCCTGTTGTTTCATACTTGTTTTTGTTTACGCATAATTGATTGAAGTGCGGGACAGGTGAGTTTATTCTGCATGTTATTGTGCAGTATACCATTTCAATGATTCTAGTCACCAAAAATTGAAACATACCTCAGAAGTATACAACTACTATCAAATTCTGAATGATTGTTGTATGTTCAGAACAGAACCACAAATTAAGTATAACTGCTGACAATTTAAATTCACAGCTATATTTTGATACTGTTTACGGTTAAATAAGGATCATTGCTGCAAATGCAGCCAGAAGGTTCGAATTTCATCGTCTACTTTTTCATTTGGAACTGCTGCAGCATTTCTGGTAGTACATTTAATGCCATGACCTTGGTTTTATGTTCCGTAAAAATAGTAAAGTAATAAATATAATTTACTAGTTCCAAGTTCTAAATGCAAGGATATAACCCGAAGTGCAACCTCCAACCCCCATTATCCCAGTTCGTTTCATTGCCTGTTGAGGAGATATTATTAACGTACAGTAAAAATACGATACACATATCTTGTTACACACGTTATTACTTGTCACAAAATTATATTTACATTTTGCATTCATAGTAAAGGTAAAGTCTGTGGTGCAAAGTGGGAAATTTTTGCTTTCAGTCCGCTTACGCCGATCTATACATGTGCCCATATGAATATATTGTGCATGTCAAGCTCATGAGGCTTGAATTCCAAATGTATTTTGAGCTGAGGACGTCCTACATCCCGTGATGTAACTTTTATTAGAAGTAAAGGAGAAATACGGGTAAATATAAGCAATAGTAAATATAACAATAATGACTCGTAAGTAGTAATTATAAATATAAGAAAATTATCACTGTCGCCAAGAAGACAACAGTGGTGATAATTTGGGAGAGCTGGAGAGACATGAGACACAATGTTGATATCTTGATAGGTAGAGAGAGACATACAAAAATATAATTTATTCAGGAGTAACATTTCATAGCATCTTACCTAGCATATTACCGTAACCAATAAAAATAGATATTTTACAGTAGAAATAGCATTATTAATGATAATTACCAGATCAAATAAGTACAATGAGTATTTCCATTAACATCCTTTTTCTATATGCTTAGGCATACAAAATAAGGTAGCCCTTCATGTTGAAGATTTACACTAACACTAACAGTACTTGCCTATATCTAGTCACAGCAAGGATATCGAAAAGTCTGGACGTAAGTACTTACGCTATCCTTCCAATGCGTATGTACCTAACGGAGCGCCATTTGATTACCTACTTTTACGGCAGTGACTGGCGGTTTGTACTCCAGGAACAAGATTGTTGTCATTTAAGTCACAAAAGGTATAATATAATCATCTAGATGAGCATGTTTAGCAAATCTCTGATTGTCAATGAAGCGTATTTTTATTTCTGTTTTAAAAATCTGGTCAAATCCAACTTTGGTACTGGGTCTGGTGACGCTCGAAACTTTGTTCCAAATTAAGATGGGGATTAATCAGGATGCATACCCATTAAAAAACGTTTTACAAAAAATACCTAGAGATCAATACTGATCAAAGTAGCTTTGCATTTCCGCTATAAGAGCAACCATAAACACTCATGCTGATCCTTTGGTGTCAATCCCTCAAGTGTCCCTTTGCCATGGTTGCTTTTCTTTATGGGTTCAACTCAAATTACCAAAAGCACCGTGGTATTTAAGGTCGTCCCGTTTCATTTACAGTGTCATGAGGCTCATTTACTATGTACTCAAATGCAATTTCTCTGGGACTCGATCTGATTCTTAGCACCAATAATTTGGCATACTGGGAATTAAACCAAATGACTCGAATGTATCACTAATGTTCCGAGTCTAGTGCTAGTTATTTCTCTGCAGGACTATTTATGTAACCAATCCTCAAAAGTATTTGTAGGAATCTCGCCTGGATTATTTTCAGGGAAACACTAATACCCATAAGTTTTTTGATGTTACGCGTTACAGTCACAGTAGTGAGCTCAATAGATTTATTTCAAAAAAGTGCAATTCAACTAGTTCGGTTTGAAGTTTACCTAGTCCATAGTCCTCGCGTTGGGGGATAAAAAGCATCTTATGTTAGAATTTCAAGTTTAAAATTGAAACCTTTATCTCCTTTTCATCCGGATCCTGAAGTATGGAGTGTATGATCTTTTGTGTGTACTAACAAGAAGCAACACACATGGTGCATGTGAATATACAGACAAGGAACGACCTATATAAGTTATTTGTAGCCAAGAGCATTCCAGTTTTTCTAAAATTAACTTCCTTGACCTAGGTAAATATTTGGAAACGTTGTCTCGGGGTGGTCAACAAACGTGAAGCAAAGGTGGAAAGTATTTAGAAAAACAACTCGTACAATTTATAATTACCGTACCAACTTTTCATTAATACATATTTTAATACTCGTTTATTGGAAATTTTATTTGCTTCTCAGAACATTATCCAGGAGCTCACTCCCGTGGGAACTGTGGGCATTACCAGCAAAAACACGAGTAACGTTGGGAGAAAGTCTATGTCAAGAGTATGTACGTACATATGTACATCCGGAGAAGGAAGAAGTTCTGATTTTGCCATTTTTTCATGGAAGATTTGCATGTTAAAAACAATTCTGCCCTTGAAGAAATTTTTATGTGGTATCGTAAAATGTTACGTCATCAGCCCAAGTAAGAAATTATGTTTGCAGAAATCAGAAATGGTTACACAAAGGAGTGTGAAAGCATTTGTTACAAATTGTGTACGGCAATGAAAACTTCACACTGCTTAATGAGCCTTAAGAAATCAAAGGTAAGTCCCTGACGGAGGCTAGAACAAAAAATGATATGATCATTGGATTGGCCAGCCCTCTGAAACGATATGAACCGTCTTCGTGGTTTACAATCTACTAAGAAATGATACCTTGGCAGAAAATAGTGTACCTTCTTTATTCAAAGACTAAAGGTGGTGCAATAACAATATCTGTCAGCTTTTACTTTGGCGTATAAGCCATCTTTGAACACAGTAAAATATACACAGATATAAAGGCTGAACATTTGTTTAGTTGGAACATCTATCAAGTAGAAACGTGTTGCTGGGAAAGAAACAATTAAATTTTTTTTAAATTCCATTGCAATAATGTGGAAGCAATTTTACATTAAACTTAGAAAATGTCAAACAGTAGAAAAATTCTCATACTGACAAAATTTGAAAAGTTAACGCGCTCTAATAAAAATAAAATCATGTAGTTTTATTTTTTCGTCTACATGTTGTAATTAAATGCACTTACTTGTACTGATTTAATTTCTGTTCTACTGGAGCATGTATACCTATATTATGTCAGTTCCAGTTACTCATGCAAAATTACGTATGATATGAAGCTAGGAAGAATGATATTTTATAGTGTAAATTTTCCAATAATTAAGATTTTTCAGAATCCATATGCTATGATAGGTGTATGAAACAAGTGAGATGGAGTAAATGGGGCCTTTCGTCTACCCACTCTGCTTTATGTACGCTTTCCATCAAATCAGTGCACGCCAATAAATGCTTAAAAAAGAATAGATACTTAAATACCAATTAACATTAATACGCAAATTTTAGGTTTAGCTACCAGTTTACTAGATGTGTAGAAATAAGGAATATTTGAACTACATGTATGTGTCTACTACTACATGTAATACTTGCCTGTGTTATTGACTACATATACTTACGCACTATAAATGATAAGTATAATTACTTATAAAAAAACCAATACTTAATGACAATATTGGATTGACAATGTATTTTGACAACAAAACAACATAGCTAGCTTAAATGTTAATACTCGTACTTCTAACTTTACTTCATATTACTTGCTTAATTACTAATAGCAGTGTGTACAAGAACACATTTGTAGTAGACCGTCGTGACGTGAGCCTGCCTTAATTAAAGCCTTGTAATAAATAAAAGGTCGTGTATCATCACCGGATACTTAACATTTTAGTCATAAGTATAAAAAAGCTACTGCGATACTGACACAAACATACAAATTAACAAAATCAAATTGAGGCTTTATCCAAGTATTGAAATAAAAATTGTACTCCAGCTAATTCTGCACTGTCTTGTCTTGTAACACGGACAGCTGTACATATAATCTACCTCCGAGAGTTGAGATATCAGTTTGCTTATATTAAATCTTAACGTTATCGACGCTAAAAATACGCCATTGAACTAATCTTTATTACAATAGTGTTGACAAAATACGTAGCCAAATGTCTGTACAACAATGTAGTTTTATAGTTAGTACAAAATACTAGCAATAATTATCAAATGATTTTATAATTTGTTTTGCATATAAAAATTACTGAGATAAGTACAGACAGGAAATTGGACATGTTTGAACATTTTACACGGAATAGTAAATAGAATGTGGTAATGATTTACGGCTGCAGTACCCTTTCAGAGACATATTTTTAAAAATTATACATCCCTGCGAATATTTCTAACTCTAGCTGCAAATTATATGTAATATTTAACTTCTATCTTTGGTGAGGAGCTCAGGAGAAATTGACTATGAATGTATTACTGACAAATCTTTGCCTTCGCTTTGCAAAACAATAAAATTACATCTCACCCTGGACATACATAGTAGCTGCTTCGATTTACACGTATCATGTCTTAAATAAATCTCGTGAAACATCAGAAAATTCACTATACTGGATTATATAACCATAACTGGACCATAAGAGGTTTTTCAGAACAGCATCTGCCCTTGATCTTAGAATACAAAATGAACAATTTTCAAGCACATACACTAGATGAGAATCGCTGCAGATTTTACAACAAATCAATCTTTTGCGGCACCGTATAAATTTATACGTCTCAGCAGCAGTATTATTTTAATAATAACATTAGTGTAAGTCAGTCTTCATTGTGTCCAGCTGTCTAGTCTAAACAAATTACAAGCACACTGCGAGAAGTTTTGTCTATTATTATGGATTTATCGAAATTTACAAGCTTATAAGTAATTTCATTCGAAGACGTATTTAAAGAGTAGAAATAATGAAAAATACATAGAAAAGTAAGAGACTAAATAGCTAAATATTAGTAAATACTACAACTACTGTAAACGGCATCCTTGTGATACGTTTGGGAAAATGATTGCTTGTTTTACTTAAAGAATAAAACGAGTATATAATAATCCGATCTGCTGAACAGTGAAACATGATCATTTAATCGCAGGCACTCTCTTTCTTTTACGAAGAATGAAATAAACTTTAATATATTTTAATACGATTAAGTCTTCTTTAAGTCAACTAGAAGGCATAAAAAATGTTTATAATTAAGCACGGTTCAATATTTTCAAACAACGAGTAACCAAAAACTTAGGTCATTTGCACTTTAACAAAAGTTATTTCTGACAGAAGGGGACTCACATATTTGAAAAATGAGTCTGTAACAGTCACTACTTTGAGCATAAATTATTTAAGATCAAAAATACAAGCAACTAGGCTTAGTATATGTACATCTTCCAACTAAATTGACTTAATCTGATAACCATTACCAAGATTTACTGACTGTTACTGAACCAGCCTTGCAGGTGGTCTTATGACACCAAGCGCTCCGTCTTTGCGATCCAAGCCATACGTTGGTTTATTTACCGAAACAGAACTAAGGTTAACACTAACAGGCTTAGGTTTAGAAACAGACAAGGAAGGGTTAGTTGAAGGTATCGAGTCAGTGTTACCACTGGAAGTAACTGCGCTGCTGGCTGCATTTCCCAAAAAGGAAGAAGTTTTCGGTGGAGTTGTATTAGGTCTAAATGTAGAAAATGTTAGCGGCCTATTTAGGTAAGGATTAAAAGGTTTGTATCCTTGTGCAGTTTGTGGCTGCTGCTGTTGTGGTGGTTTTATTTCGGATGACTTTTGTGCCTCAAGAATTTTTTTTCCTGAATTTCTTCCCAAAGTACCGTATTCAAAGTTCGAATTAGGGGCATAAATTCCAGCTGTCCTTGTTGGTTGAGTTGGTGCGGATGTTGGTTCATCAATATCCTCAGTTGCTAATGTATTGTTCACGTATGGTCTCGCGTAAGTTGGTCTAATCGTGGACAAATGCGTGGGTTCCGGGGTGACGGCGCTTGAAGGTGCATATACTGTGGAGGCCACAGCTTTTTTGCTGTCAGACAATGTACTAGTCAAGGAGTTCAACGGTTTCATGGGTTTTTCTTCCATTTTATTTCCACCCAGGTTCGAGAAATAGTTTATTTTCGCTACATAGCTAGGCGACGAGGTGACTTTCGGAACCCCATTTACCGCACAAGTTGGCTTTGCAGGAGTGGAGGCTACTGTGGTTACCGGTACAGAGGGTTTCGCAGAAGGTACCTTTGGTGCTACAGGAATAGCCGGTTTATATGCAGGTGGTGTACCAACGCTCAACAGGGGTGAGTTGCTTCTTTTAGGACCATTTAGGGAACTTAATACCGTAGATGACGGGGAAGCAGCTCTAGGAGCATTCCTAGAATTTTCCGTCTCTGCTACAACCGACTTTATGGCAGGCTGGGCTGGGAGCGAGGGTTTTGGCTTGAGGCTAGGAGAAACTCGAGGGGAGGAGTTGCTATCTATTTTTTGTATTCCTGCAAGCTGCTTCCCATTTTTGGCCAAATTGTTAGCCATGTTTTCTCTTTTTTTCTTTCTTCTGTCAACGGAATTGTAAATTGATTCTTTATTTCTGTTTTGAATTTCAGATATTATTTCTGATAATAACCCTCCTGCTGACTCCACACTTCCTGTGGAAAGAGTTTCAACTTTCTCCTCCAGTTTTCCATTCGAATCCTTGGAATCGCTGATTTCATCGTAGATATTGTCAACTGCATGACCCTCACTGGAGGAAGGAGGTGACGTGGGAGAAGGATCCATGTCTAATTTTGCAATCGGAGCAGGTCCTTTTGGAACTACTTCGGAATTATCTGCACCACTATTACTACTTCGTCCCAACGAAAATTTGAGTATAGAAGAAATATTTGACGTATTTCCAGTGGATCTAAAAGGATTTGGTTTAATAATGGGAGGAGGAGATTCGCTTCTAGCTTTTGGTTTATTAGTTACGGAGTTAGGAAAATCACTCTTGGGGTTAACGGTAATCTTGGGAAAGGTTGGTACTTTCGCAGTAACTGTAGGTGGAGGGGGTGGCGGAGCAACAGGAGGTTTCGGAGGAGGGGCAGATGGGCGAGATCTTCTTAGAGAATTATAATTTGGATTCCCTCCGTGAATCGAGTTTCGACTCGGCTGGATCATGCTGTGAGCACGTAAAACGGGTTTTCGCTCATTTGGGCCACTTTCAGGTTTTATTCTTTCAACCTGCATATTCTTAGCAACCTGCTTGTCTCTCGTAGAATTAACAGTTTTTACTGGACTTTCATCAATTAGAGGAACGTTTGCATAACGACCTTTATTTGTTTTTTTAGTGTTACCTGCATTGGCATAATCAACCTCGTCGTCGGATTTTAATTCGTTACTACCAGCAACAGATACTATGTTTTGATAATTTGAATTCTGCGCGGTCTCACTCTTTAAAATTGGCGTGGATATTTCCAAGTTCTTACGCACAGGTTTGTGGTTTGAAGAATTAGACTTGTTTTCATCAGACGACGACGTAGCCAGGTTTCGAAGAGAATTTCTAACAAAAGGAAACGCACCCGCAAGTCTAGAAAGAGCTGACTGACTGCCACGAAAAATAGGGTTCTTCTCATTAACAGTAGCAGACGTGCTGGAGGAGCCGAATGCGTGACCTTTAATTTCAGCATCGTTCGTGCTACAAACAGCATCTTGAAACTGTAAGTTCTCATCTAACGGATTAGGAGTTGAAATAGGTCGGGGTTTGTTCATTTGTGAGTTTGAGTCTTGAGAAATGTTATAAAAAGCAGAGTCAGTTACTGAAACGTTCTCATCTTCACTTCCTGGGGAATTGGTTGGTAATGGTTGAGCAATTGGTTGTGCCCATGATACCCTAGCCATACCTTTCTGCAAAAAGCTGTTCGTATAGGATTTAAGCGACGGTTTTTCACTATTGTGATTTTTCACTAGCGTCTCGTTGACTGTCTGAGTAGGGACCGGCGAATAATAGACATTCGAATTAGTTGAACTTTGAATGCTGCCATTGCCCATGGATCTTATTTGGGACGGTGAAGAAGCTGGATTCTTCTCAAAATTTTTGATTGCCTCAGCAACGTTTGTTGTCATATTATTAGCTCCATGCTGATCTGGCTGTTGGCTCAGTGGAGAAATTGTAAAACCTTTGTACTTTCCAAAGAAATCATCGGGAGTCGTGATTTTGGAATTGTTATTGCTAGAATTTGCTGAAGCGGAATTGGAAATATCAAGAGGACGTCGACCAACACTACCATTTCCTTGAGGTTTGTTCTCATTACGCCGTCTGAAATAGACATTAATCAAAAACTTTTGACCATTGCATTTCCACAACATTTGCGGTTCATGGTGCGAAATATCGCACAATAATGGAAAAATAATAAAATGGCTAAATGAAATAAAGTTGGTAGATTTTAAAGGCACTTTAAATTTGTTTTCTCAAGGATCAACTATGTCCATCAGAAGGTTCATTTAAAATCATCTATCTTCTGGCATCTTTACGTGCCAGAATATCTTTACACTTGAGCTAATTTTATTGACTAATGTGCTTGTTTTTGAATACTCTCTGGTGGACGTCTGCTCCTTGAGAATTTCGCGAACAATAACAAGTCACAACTTACGGCTGTCTCGTGATTGCTCGTCCTCGCTTACAAAGTTGCTTAAAGTTTTCGTTTGCGTAATATATGTAGAACGAAATAATGGCGATCAAAGGAATGAATCCCAAAAACGTGACGTACAATGATTTGGCAAACAATGATGTAGCTAAAAATAATAACATACAAATTAAAGGCATGACTGACTCCTTATCTATCGGCACCAAAATTATGCAAAAGTATACCATATGGATCAATTGCTGGTCCGCTGTCCACCGAGCCTCCAAATCCCGAGTCAGAACAAGTTGTTCCTCCGTATCCGTCATCACAATGACAATGACCTTTACTGTTGCACACGCCATTTGAACCACAACCTCCACTGCATATGGGAGATGCGACGGAATCAATTGGAACACATTTCTGACTAACACACATCTGTTTTTAAAGAAAATGCATGCATTTAGCTTAAATCATCTCTATTACTTTGGCATGTGGCTGATTTTGACCTGAAATAATGACTCGTTTATTGTTTATAAATTGAAGCTTACCTTGTCATTTCCGCATTTCGCTCCATCGGGTACGAGGCCTGGATCCACGTCTTGAGTACCAAAATCGACAGTCACTGATCGGCAGGGATGAATATTCCCCTGAGAACTGACGAAAAAACTGGAAAGAGTAGCGACTGGCTCATAACCGAATTCTAGCTTTTCATGGTAGTACTTACAGTGTAATACACCACATCGAGTATCCCTACAGAAAGTTTGATAATAATAGTCAATCCTTGTAAATTCCAAGCAAATCATAACCTTGAATTAAAATTACATCCAAATTTCACTTAAAACAACTTACTCGGGTTTGCACGCTTTGTAAGTTCCCTTGACTAAATCGTAGCCACAATTTCCGTAACGCGACCCATTAACGTTTTTCTGGTAACACATATTATCGGAATTATTACCGGACGGGCCCCATAGCAGTCTACATTGATCCGTGTGTGTTCGACACCTTCCATCGTAGCAATACGCCTAAATATTCGCGTAAGAACTCACATTAAACTGACAAACATATTGTAACTGGATAATATATAATTAGTAGTTATATTTCGTGAAAGAAAAAGAAAAGATGAAATACAACAGTGCAAAGTCACAAAGTATTTCGTACCTGTCCATTTTGAGTTTCACACTGTAATCCATTCAACTTATGAACGTCATTTGGACAAAATTCTGATTCACCGCTGCAGTATTCAGGTAAGTCACAAGTATTTGAAGGTGATCGGCATACAGTCCCCCCCGATTTGTAGAGACATGTCTATTGTAATGAAGCGATATTTTACCAGTATTTCATTTTATGTACTTAAACGGATAGTATAGTAATGACAAACTTACAGAGAGATCACAGCAATTTCCAGCTCCACAAGTAGCATTCTTATGCAACCTACAGGTAGATGGATTGCAGCATGTGTTTTTCTTGCAAGATTCAGAATCTGGAATCCCACAGTCACACTCTTCACCCTCTTCTGTAAATCCATTCCCACAGACAGGACCATCAAATAGGCTGGAAGACAATAATAATTAAGACATTAAAATGAAGAAGTAGCAGTCACTGATTGAGCATGTACATGACAGAAAATGTTGTACTATAAGGCATCACAAGTTACCGTTTGGGCTTGTTGCGAAGGCAGTAATCCATCCCGTGATCAAACGCGTAAGCCAAATGTTCCAAACTGCAAGAACTCCATGTGGAAGTGCTGTTGGAACTGGAAAATAAAGGTTTTTTCATGCACCATCCTAATCATTACTTTTAACGTACAATTTTGCGACAGGTATGCAATTTCGTTTGATATAATCCCAATACGTGCTTCAATGCGATATACAAATTAATAATAAAACACCTATTTTATCACACACCTTGAAGAAGCCGACATAATACATCGACCATTAGGTCCAGTACATTTACAATCATCGCTATCATGCGGTAAGCCGAAATTGTGCCCGAGTTCATGGGCAATGGTTGTGGCTACGACTCCTGTCAAAGCCTTATGATCTGAATTTACTCCACCAGAGAATTTGTAGCTGCACATGGGACCTTGCATTGCCTTTCCTACTACTCCTTTTTCAAACTCGACGGCCCTGAAGTGATCAGATTAAGATAGACAATTACTATAATGCCAGGTTTCTACTACAATCAATACGTTCCTAAGCCGATGGTTTCCAATATTTTAATAGGACATTTACGTTAATAGCTGCGCATTGTCATTCGGATGCTCCTTTAAAAGTCTTTCCCTACGATAATGAAGGAAATTAGCTAGCGTATCGTCACCATCTGAAGACAATTTGATCTCATCCATTTCAGTCCAAACAACCACGCCAACCAAAGCGATGAATACATTCAATGGAGCATAAAGCTACAAATAAAGTCAAAGAATAAATGAACATATAATTCTTGATATATAATGTTTCCTTTCCATATTTAACGAAAAATCTCATAAAGACCTACTGCGTTAACAATGTTAGAAATTTCCTTGGTACGACTAATAGTTTCTTTAATATCTCCACCAAGCTCCTTAAACTTCTTATTATCCACCACGATTACCATTTCGACATAACGGGATTTTTCATTGGCGTCGAATGGTTCGTGATAATCAGTCTTGACCCCTCTTTTGACCTGTAAATAAAAATGGTATATATGAAGCACATTTATTTTTTATAGTCTTTTGAGACTACTACCCAATATTTTTGTACACCTTGATATATTCTATCCCGCGATAAATTTATTTAGCCGCAAAAAAGTTAACACTGAAGTATATGAGAAATTTTACGAACGTAAAATACTAATTTGTAATTCTAATCTCAACCTAACGGTCTCTCGTAACCCGTAATTCGAACTTTAGATTCAAACAAACTTACAAGGGATCGCCACCACCAATTAACTTTCACTTGCTTTCTTTTAAGTATTAGCCGATTAAGATCTAAGTACTGACTTCTTGAAACTTAAATATATCAATTTATTAACGACTTATTTCACTAAAAGTATTATAAAATGTCAGTAGCTTCTGCACTTCAAGTTTTTTTGTTATCCTCCAAAAAATTCGGGCATCCTCATTATGACTTTTAAATTCGACATTACCCTAGTTTTAAATCTTGTAGAATCCGGTAGGTATTCATCCCCATTAGATTTAGCCGTTTGACCGGTTATTGTATTTTGAAAACCCGGTTGAATTTTCGGTTTATGTAATGTCGGGGACTCGTGGTGGTGATCTGTAAGAAATACAAAATATTCTGTGAGACAAGGAAACTAGAACAGACAGGGAAAAATAACAATCAGCTGGAAAAATCAACGGCTAAGTGAATACATAAACAAACAAGCACTAACCACAAGTTAAATTCTGCTTTAAATCCGCATGTTTATAATGAAGGGTTGGCCACGGGCGAATACCTTCCTTCGCTGTGCCATTATTTAAGTTTTGACTCCAGAAAGGTTCAAGATGATGCAAATGCTCCCCATCAAAGACTACCCCGCTGAATTTAATGAATGAAAATTTTTGTTGAATACAAAAATAAAATGACATGGCCGGAATACAATTACAATTTTTATACATATATTTAATTGAGCTTCTTAAATTATCTACTCTACATACATAATCGACGAGTTATTCCGGCAAAACAACTCGCCTCCGGCTGGAATTATAAAACTTAAAGTGAATGCAATAATCTTCCCGAACTTACATTCGAGACATCATGTTTTGTCACACTCATACTCCATTACGAAACATTTAATTGTAAACATTTTACCTAATTCCATTGCAGGTGGAGAGAGCAACCCAAGATGTAGGCCTTCCTCTAATTTTACCCTGGTAGTGGCACAACTCAGTCGCCTGTTATCAATAAACCATAACATGAGACATATATAATTCCTATGTCCTGGAATTATTTAAACGTATTGGTAAAGTATTTTTTTGTCCTATACATCGCTTTACAACTTACAGTAATATTTGGCCTATGAATAACATCGGATCCATTGAGCTGATGTCGCTCGAAGTAGGCATCAGACAGGAGATCCCTATTCACAAAAAAAGTAATTCATACTTTTACTACTGATACAATGATACTTGGTTTAGGGCAACTAGTACAACATTATTTGATGGGTCAGAGAATGCGCACATGAGTTCTGGTGCACCTAATACAATACCCATAAATTCGTGTGCTACACGCTTCCAGCTTTAACGGTTCCTTTAAAAGGGCCCATTAAAATCTCTTCGACTGTGAGCATTAATACTTGACGCGCATTGTAAGATTTTTTTCCCGTCGTAGAAAATATATTGAAAAAAAAATTCTTCGTTTACTGCGGTCGTACGCATCGAAAGATACAAGCAACTACACAGAGCCTACGTCGAGATCTGGTAACGAACGGAATTGATTACTCAGATGAGATCCTATTAACGCTGAAGTCAATTTACTAAATCAGTTTACTAATACCATAATACCAGACTACAAGCTAAGGTCACACGAGTACACACTACACACAGACACCATGCTCACAAAATGACTTACCAATTGAGGCGTAAATCCATCCAAACTTTGCTCAAGTCCAAGGTAAGCTCGATGGAAATATCATCCAAATGATTTCCTATTTCATTCTGAAAACCAAAAAACAGTTTGGTGTTCGATTATGGAACATATTACAAAATCAATTTAATGGGCAAAATGCTGCAAACCATTTTTTGCGTGTAAGTTTTGTGAAATCTGAGAATTGCCATATTGAATTGCATGGGGGGAGGGAAAAGGGTGTACAACAAGTATCATGAAGAATGAAGAAACAAAAGGACAAACTACATCCGAAAATATAAGCAAAATAAAGGCTCATTTTCATGACGTTTCCCATACAAGTAAAACATAAAATGAACTCAGTCAGTGAATGGAATTGGATCATTTTAGTATTTTACTCTCGTTCACCTCTTCATTACCAATGTATTCATTTACGTATCATTTTCAATCCACTTACATAATACTTTCTATCATACGCAAGTAGGAATGATGAGTACAAAACAGGCGAAAATAATAAAAAGTGTCCATATTTTCAAATAAAAATTCACATAAAAATGAAATAAAACTAATGTACAAATGACAAATATTCAATACTGCATTTGTGTCCAGTCAATAAGGTTGCGGATGGATGTGAAAGAACTCATTAAGCCATCATTATATTATTATAACTATAATATTGTATGTACTTACGGGTTGAAACGTACTGTTCACCGGTATGGATCTTTTATGTACAACACGGGGAAAGATTTCGCGTGCACGAGCAGGTCCATGTTGATGCCTCGAATCTGCAAAATATTTTTTTTGGGAAATTCAAATTAATTAATAGGTTTCGACCACCGCTTTTAGTGGAATTGAAAACATCATTGCATCATCAAAATATAAGGTTTGGCAGTATTGGCAAACTTATAATTATCTGGATGGGTAGGGTAGAAACAATCTAAAAAGTAAGTACGTGTATATTATCGGTATTCCATGCAACTAATTACGCGTGTGTATGTTAAGCACAGGTAATGTAGAATAGCGACCAGACGTGGAATACCCTGGTCATACATAAGTACATTTGGCTAGTATGAATAATATATCATTTCATTAACACCCTTGAGAATTCATCACTTCTACAATATTTTAGCATTTTAATCCCCTGGTTCAATGGACACGCAATTTCAATTGTAAAATTTAATAGTGAGTCACTATGGTACCTCATCTCCAACCTCAAGGTTGACCATTGTAGATGAATCACCTCAAATTTTTGAGTCAGCGATGATTAAATGCTTACTATTCCTTACGTACCGACTACCGTCAGCCTCTTTTATACTATCGTTATAACAAAACAATTGGATTTTTACGAAAAAAAATTCTAGTTAATCATTCTGGTAGAAATGTATACATCCATACATGCCCGAAGTAGAAGGTCGAAAATCAATACAGAGCAACAAAGAAAATAAAGAGTGACCAGAAGATTCTACAATATTATATCTGTAAATTACTTCATTGCGTGTAAAAAATCATTAAAAGTCTCCAGTCTCCACTCTGCAAGTAGCTTAAATTATTATCATTCTTATGGTGATTATGGATGATTCATAATGAACTGAAGATTAATTACCTGAAGAAAACCTGAACCAGAAGAGACTAATGCTAACCGTAACCGTGAATACACAAAGTACGTGTATATTTCTCAAGTTTTTAAACTCGAAAATCAAAGACCGAAGGTGAAAATATCTATTTGGTTGCGTGCAACAAAACAAAATGAAATATACAATTTATTATCGGATGATAAATGTGTACACAATACACACTCACTAAATGTCGAACCAACTTCAACAATCATGATTTCATTTCTTACTGGATTTGTGCGGTACAAGATCACACGAAACCTGCCCTGATTTTATAATAATAAACAGTAATTTATTAAATTATAGGGTACTATCTCCATCCCCAAATGTGTCTTTCTTGCGTAAACTGACAGAGTACACAGGGAGAGAATTGATAAATATGGAAATGCATTTATATCCCCTAATACGTTCATGGGAAAATAATAAAATAACAAAAAATAAACACTAAAACTATTTCATATCTATTGACTCAGTCCCTTCCACGACTCATAGTAAGTATCCTTAATGTTACTTTCATTTGATCTTGACATGTAAACTGTTACGCTTCAACGCTTCCCTTGATTTACGCTACACTACTCGGCTCGGCATTCAATTTTCCTTCGTTGTATTTATAGTTTCAATTAAAGTATTTAAAATCAAGTTACAAATATAAATGCATTAAAAATTAAACTGAATGGATGTTAATACACATCTCGAGCACTTTCATTAATAATGTATTCGTTCTAAATGTCATTTTACAGAACTGCAGAGCGTAAGATAGGGAGCGATGTATAAGTAAATTCAAGCTAATTTAAAATCTTTACCCTTATTCTGGGTTTACTTCTGAATTTTCCTTCTTCAATCTTTTTGAACCAGTAGATTTTGTAATAAAACCTTATTTACATTTTAAAAAGCATTTATGTATGTCAGGATCAGGAGATAGTTATGAGAACTGCGGAATGCGTCTTCTTGCTCAAATCTTTCTTGTAACTGAAAAGGATAATTTTCAACGCCGCCAGCATTTCTACATATGTACATACAACACTGGTTGTGAGTGAACAATGCAACCCTAAAAATTGACTTCATAAAAATGTTTTACATTTTATTTTCACTTCTTGTATTTTATCTTTTAATTAACCAGGATTCATGTCTTTGAGTCTTTCACCTTAAAGGCATACTAGCGTGACGTGACTTGTGACTTCACTTGTTACCATAATTTATACTAATCCGATGAAAGACGAGAATTTTTAAAACGATATGTCTTGACAGGTTATCATTTTTTTTGTTCTGTAAAATTTGAACAAATGAATGTGCTTACCCCTACCCTGTAAACAATCAAGCTCCTCCCTAGCTAGGAAAAAAATCATTGCATGTAAATTACACAGCCGTTTCAATTACGTGTCAATAAGTAGGCTCGTGGCATATTCTGACTTTAATCTAGCAGCTGCAAGCAGTTGGGGCGAGGAATCAAGTTAAACAACGTGTATGATGGCATATGTGTCGTGTAGATCTGCTACAAATATAATCTGCTATCTGTACTACTAATATCAACATAATTATGCCTACACGTCCATGTTTAAGATCGCCAGAGCCAGACGGTTTAAGAAAGTCGGGGCATCAAATATTGTTTTCTGTTTCGTAACTTTTACTACACTCTTTAAGGATATATATATACGTAACACTGTAACATATTACTCAGCTTCCATGCAGTTTTACTAGTTACACAAAGCTTAAACACAAAGAATAAACATTCGTGCAATTGGCTTCCCCATGATTTTCGAAAAGCACCGAGCCGGGCACACATGGATGAGTGATTCATACACACATGTGTGCAAAGGATTTCCCCAATAGACAACTGCAATTCTTGCTTGCCTCAACTTTTCCCATTTATTTATTTTGCCTTGTGTCGTAATTTAGGCTTGAATCTACCAGTTCTTGACAGTAAAATGGGAAAGATTAACACTAGCGTACGCTCAACATCTTGTACCCTTTAGGTAAAATCGACAATGTAAATATTTCCCTCGAATTCATCCCTTTTACACACGCAAAGGATGAATTGACCATACGTGATCTGTCCGCATATATATTTGGGTTTGAGCTGATGTTTCTATTTAAGGCAAAAAGACAGCCTTTAGTTATAATTTCAGCGGTGCGACTAAACCGGAGGTTCTACCTTCTGCAAACATAACGTCACGGGCCGGGTCGTCAGTTCTAACATATGATCTGTAACTCATAATTAGGAGTGAACGAAAGGCTACAGAGCTGGGCGTCTTTCAGCCCAAATAACGTATCCAATGTATTTACTCTGGACGAGTTACAAATCGTTCCAAAAGCTCTGATGACTCGCCAATTTGACGGTTTTAAGGCAAAATATTATCACTTCTATTGTAAACAATTCAGTCATGGGAGGGCAACTTTTACTTTCAACAAAAACTTCCTTACTATGTGGCCAAATTCAAAATTCACCTCTGGTAAAAACAATCAATCAAGCAATAATACTGGCCAGAAAACACTACATAATTTTAGTGTGCGGTAGTCAAACAAAATGTTCGATGCAAATTAGCTTTGATGATTTCGTGCCATCATACCATAGACAAATCCCACTTGTTATTCACGCTCGAGTAATCTGCTCGACGCCATCAATACATGTTAATATTACATTCAAAAAAAAGTTAAAAATAAAAAACAAAATGATCGTAACTTAATACACTTACTATCAGCGTTCAAGTGATGTTACAAGAACTGAAGGGTGACACAATCGTCAAAATGCTTTAGCAGAAGAGATAATCTCCATTTGCGGTGCTACATGAAATACTAGCTCACAGCTGTGTATACACATACGGACATATGAAGCGTGGTGAGAAAGAAACTGGATGCTCTTTTTATGCAGTCAGATGAACGATGTGCAAGGAAAGAAAGGAGGTGGTAGACAAGATACGAGTAGCATATAAAAAAAACACTTTAATATTTACATGAGGAGGAAGATTAGAATAAAATTTTTGGCAAAGCATTTAATACATTTTCGCAATTATGAACTGGCAAATTGCTCACCTTGATCAGAACGTCCAATGGTTTTGGTTAACAGAAGAGCATGAATTCCATTTACACATAAAATGGCAACAAAGAAGGGCAGGAGACCATAACGAGAAATTTCCGAGTAGCCATTACGATGACCCATGACCACTGAAGGTGGACGACCAGCCCTCACTGCTGTATTATGGTCCGAAATATACTAACGTGTTACATAAGCAGGTCAGCTATCCTTCCTAGGTCGGCCAGTATATTCGTTCCGATAGTAATCTTGCAATCATACAGGAGATCTGTTGGTATACATTTAAGTAAAAAAATAAATAATGTGGTCTGTCTCTGACTAGAAATTATACACATGCAATTGACTTTAATATAATGCGTTTCAGGCGTACACAGAAAGTCTAGTGGAATAGTATCTCATGGTCGAAGGACTCCGTCTATTTATTATCCTTATAGTTTTTATTTTCTTTAACAACGCAGAACGACTTACTACCTCTCTCGAGTTCATACAACGAACAAATAATATTTTCAATTTCACCAAATTATCCTTATCATACATTATGTAGCTACAAAATTAAAACCCACTAATTTTTGCTCCAAGACATAAAATTAGTACCCTCGGCACTACATGTACCATCCACCTTCATTTTTTGTACTTCACATAGCTAACTATCAGAAATTATTGCTGAAGATGCTCTACACATGACTTAAACTGTTCTACAATTAGCACATGATAAAAAAAGCACCACATTTTTAGATCTAAATGCCTTCAGAGTGAAACAATCTGCCACTACAAAAATGATGCCTTGATCTTGAAAATTCACACCCACGAACTTCATTCATTAATCACTAGGGCAGATTACATGATCCTCATTTCCGCAAGACTCTACTCCTCCTGTCGTCGTCTTGATACGGTGAGCTTGAAAAAGGTCAAAAAAAATTAGGAGTCAAATATCCCGGACCTTTTAAAATTCAGACTCACATATATGCTAAATACGTACTAAATGTCCTTTAATTCTCCAATGTCCTCAAACCCAATGTCAATTGTGAAGTCAGAATTCTGAACCAGGAAGTAAACAATATCGTTAATAGATTTGAAGCCCTATGTCCACACACACACACGCACATACATACACAATCCCAGAATGGTAGTATGTACATCAGTAGTCGACAACTGACTTAATACATATTACCACTTGATCCGTTTAAAGTTAAATTAAGTGAAGCTAAACAGTTTCCACTGATTATGTCAATCATGATGGGACTACAGGACAACCATAAATCCATGTCTGTAAAAGTACTTCAAAACTAAATATACATACTCATATTCTACAACGATTATAAATTTACAACACCCCACACTCAAAGGTTTCTCTTTCTTCCGGGCTTTTGGTCCCAGTACACAAATACCCCTCAACGCATCAAATCAATCAAAATCCAAGACTCTCCACTCCCAACAATAAAATTTTCAGAACAATACTGAACTCCCCCTAACCCAAAATTCCCTATTGTTAGAACACTCAGAAAGTTTTGAAACCATTACCTTTATTGTAACGTATTAATTTTTGTTTTTTTTTTTTTTTGGAATGAAATTTACTTCCACGTACGATCAAGTCGTGGCAATGGAATAAATTGAGTTTGAAAAAACAACGAATAACTTTTAAATTCCACTTCCATGTAAGACACACATCCACCACTCATTTCTTCAAAAACTAACACAACTATACACAACAGCACTTCACACTCAACTTGTCAATGCTCGGTGAGGAAACGAGCATTGTCAGTTCCCACAAACTATTTTGTGACTGTCAGGGATGGAATTCCATTTTAATGTTGTGAATCACTCGAATTTCTTGTGTGCCATGACTAGTTCTGTTCAACAAGAGTTATGTATAGGACGGTCTTTAGTAGCAGTAGCAGTAGTAGGAGCAGCAGCAGCAGCAGCAAAAGTCTTGTCTGAGTGGTAACATTACAAAAACAAATTTCAAATGAACTTTGGTTTCCTAATTAAAAACAAAACAACAATGACCAGATGATACTATATAGACACACAAGGGAGAAGTCTTCTCATGATTATTGACCTTAGGCCTACTCCTTTCCTAATTTTTGAGCCACCACGACCACCAATAACTCAAGAATCTATCTCTACTGCCTTCGGAAACCCATGACACCTAAAAGAAACTGTATAGTCTTCCGTTAAATCACTTATACTCACATAGTCTTATAACATCGCTGTGGGCCCCCCTCCTACAACTGACTGCCTTCACAGCCATGCAATTGGTCCTTTGCTCCAACTCCAAGTCTACCATCTGCACACAATATGTACTCCCAGTGTCTCCCGTTCCTTTCCGAACTGCAAGTGAGAGAGAGAGGAGACTTGTGTGGTGTATTCGAGAACGAGAACTTATTTACTCACTACTACTACACACACACACTCCACTCCTCGCACATAATGCACATGCATGGACTGCACTCTTGGGTTTGAGAAGCAGTGTGTGTACTTATAGTTATATATACACACATACACAACTCACAATCAGAGACTCAGACAGTAGTAAACAGTCGAGTGCATAAACCTTTTTACCTTCCTCACAAGAAGCCAGCGCTCCCTAAAGGGCCTCCCTCGCTTTGCCCAACACTAGTAACAGATGGCTCGGATATGGGAAAAAGATAACTATTTCCTGTCTCCATTATTTAATAGGGGATTACTCATAATTGGGTTTTTGTGTCACTTCCCATTATACGGAACCAAGTCGCATTGGAAGCACTGGGACTGTACAGTAGTGATCCATTCGGCATTACCTCTAGCCCTTATTGTCTGATACAAATCCCCGAATTAGTAATAATTAAATTCATCTTGGGGGATGAGGAAGGATGAGTGGATTTGTTCATGATAATTATTATTCCTGGTATGTTAAATAGGAGATGTTGGTATGGTAAAGATAAGGTTGTGTTAGCAGTCAGAAGGGTCATAAAAAGGGAGCTTTCTCACGTAGGAGATTGCAAGTACGTTAAATGATAATTATCCGTGGATTTTGAAGCCTAGATATGGTTTTTAGAGCGTCCAGGTCGAGAGTTCTTGTTTTGTACCATTCAGACCAAAAATAGCCCTGCCCTAATCCATGAAGATTCTAGGGAGAAATGCATTAAATTATTTTGGCCTGTCCTTCGCCCTGCAACACAATCCGAGTACAAATATGGAGTCCTGTTGTATCAAGAGTGTATCCCAAAATGGGACCTCTCTCTCTCTCTCTCTCTCTCTCTTGGTCGGATATGAATTCCATTGATGTTGAATTATTGGAGGTGTATAGTTGGAAATAATGCTATGGCTTATACCCTTCATTGTTCATATCTCTTTACTGTATTCTTGAACTTGGTGCTTTAATCCGGAATGGTAATAATAGTCTGGGAAAGGTGTCAAAATTGTTCTGGGGGTTGAAACCAGTGCAGTGTCCTTGCAGCCTTTGGTAATTCTTTGGAATTCTGGGCTGTTTAAGGATTTTTAATAATTTATTGACGAGGACATGAGGTACTTTATTTTAGTGACGAGTGACAATCGTTATGTGTGCTGAAGACACTATTTGCTTGAGTCTTAATTAAAATGCAAGAGGTACCCAAGAGAAATACCTCTTGCACAGGGTATTTTTCACTTTTGTAACTCTAATATCTCAAATTGTGGGGATAATGCATTGCTTGTAGTTTTGTAAGTTTTTCTTTAGTTGGAACGACTACATTACTATTTTGAGAAACTATATTAACACCTTTGAATATATCTGGAATTTTACCGTCTCTGCTGGTCTTATAAAGATGTCTTACTTACATTTAGTCCAGGAACTATAGGAGGTTGTAGGATTTTCATTTTATCGGAGTTCCGTGCTGAGTAGAGTAAATAGTTGTCTTTGGTCGGTGTTTACCTGACCCTAAAAACAACGGATATGAGAGATCATTCTAACCCTTGAACCTATACTTGTAAAGATGCTTTGGAGTAAATGACAGTTTTTTTTTGCTCTGTAATGCGGCTGTGACGAGCCTTGGAATTAGGCCTGGATGACTGCATTAAAGTTTTGTGCAGAGAGTGAGCTCACAATGAGCGGAAATACAAGGCCAATATGAGCAGATGCAATTGTGATTGAGTTACATTCTTTTTTAATTTCAAAGGTTTGGCGTATCATTTCCAGAGTCATGCTTCCAATCGTTTTGTAAACCTATAGAAGACAAATTCTTGATGGTAATCTCGTTTGAAAGATATAAGTACACAACTTGTCGCATTTTTCCCCTAAAAGTAGTCTATCAGGTTCGAAGATATTTGTCCTTGAAGTTATTACTTAAGTTGAAAAAGTTACCAACATGAACCCTGTTACGAAATGCTCCTGTAGGATAAAATTTGTATTTCTAATTCCTATCTGTAATAATTAATACTACAGACCAGAAAAGGTCTACAGCTGTGTGGCTTGACCCCCCCCCCTCAAACAATGATTTATGTCCCATAACCTAGGAGTAAGACAAACCCGAATTTGGTTTTTAGGTAGGCACTTTTTATTCCTCCCAGTTTTGGCCCCGCCATGTTTTTTTGCAAACATTTCAGAGTGGTAACGATCTACAAAATTCTATTTTTAAATGTTTATCTCGTTCGGACCATACCTGGGCGTTTCATTTGCACTCGCACTCACCTCGCACTCAATTACAATGGTGGATCTTTAAACTCCCCTCGCGCTCGCGCTCATGAGTTGTGCCCCGCTGCACTCAAACTCCTGCCTAAAAGTACTCTCCCAAAATTTTTGCACTCGCACTCATAGCTTGAGTGCCCTCATAGCCCTCTCGCACCATCGAGTGGGTCTTATAATTAATGGCTGGATTGAATACCCGGATCTCCTTTACCAACAACGTTTTTTTCGAAAACAACGTCTGATAATTAGTTTTGTGGTTACTTGTGATAGATCTCACCCCTCTCAATGAACTTGGTGTTTCATCATGTTCCCCCGGTTTAGCTAATACAAGATAATACTAAATATGTATTTATACTTCATTTTGTGGAAATTTTTTAATATTTCTCAAATGATTCCTTGACAAATTAGTCAAAGCAGCTGTATTTGATGGGGCTCAATTTTTTCCTCAAATTACAATTTAGAAGTCGGGACGCTGATACCTCTGAAAAAATTAACTAAAGTCCAGGGATGTGGAATATTTTGAGATGTTGTATTTGAAATAGTACTTGAAATGCATTCCGTATTTTGTGTTTAGTATTTTTCAAGTCGTAAATTTTTTTAAGGTATTTTGCATTTGACATTTTGTAAGTACTATACTTTCTAGTGTATTTTCTATTTCGTATACCCTAGTTGTGAGTGCAAAACACTGCACTCAGCCTCTGCCTCTTGAGTGCACATAATTTGAATGATCACTCTACCTCATTACTGTGAGCGCAGAAATTTCAAATCGGAACTCGCACTCGCACTCAATTTGAGTGCGTTGAGTGCGAGGCTGAGTGCGAGGCATGCACTCAATGAGTGCGAGTGCGCCCAGGTATGGTTCGGACTGCCATTTTGCTTCGTAGATTTGCTTTTGGGTTGGTAAAAACAATGTTATTTAATCAAATAGTTTTCTACAACAAGCCCGAAACTCATAATCAATCTTGAGGAAAACAAAAAGCTGCGAGTAAAAAATTCATAAATGCATTTATTTTTTTAAATGAGTCATACTTCCTTGACTTGACTATCACAATTTTTGTTAGTCTTGGCAGGCATTATATCAATACAATTTTTTTCAATGCATTTAAAAACTTCATCAATGAATTAGTCCTGAGCCGGGGCGAGTCTCCGATAATTCGTTTTAAAAGATAAACATTTTTTAAATGAATACATTGACCCAAAATCAGTTTTCGAAATTTCTTTTCCCGAGTCTGCTTTATTTGCAAAAGTAAGAATATTTTCTGATAGTTGTAGTCGTAGTAAAGATAGTTCTATGTTTACTACTTGGGGAGCTACATCTCATTTTTTCCGTCAAATTCAACATACGATAGAGAAACAATTTACTTGTTTATCCTAGTACAATTAAGCATGATAATATTTGCTAACTACACGGCGAGGAACCTTGAGTATTTCTTCCGCGACAGGGAAGTATCGTAGGCTCAGGCGGAATCAATCGAATAATTATTATAATTGTATGAATTCCAATCAAGTAGAAATTATGCAGCATTGACGTTCTCTAATTTCTTATTAGAAATCTTGTCGCGATTAACTGAAATAAAAAATCTTAATAAAAAATATTCGATATCACTCTTTTCCAGCTTTATTTCATTTTACTTGGTCGAAAGTTTTTGAAACAGTGGACAATGATGCTCGGAAATGTAGCAGTGCGTTGTAAAAATTTTCTATTAATCATTTTCTATTTTTATCACTATTTTTACACCGAACCAGGTCGAACTGGCACGAACTTTAGTGCTAGGTTTGGACATTGGGCCTGAGTAATAACTGCTCACAAAACATTCCGATATCAATTTTACCGCGAGGTTTCCTATCAATAATCTCTATTATTTAAATACACCAAATACGATTTGGCATTATTAAATAAATAGACTTACGATATTATCTAGAATCAGTAAGTGCACGTCTGAGAAATTTACTTAAGATTGTTTTAAACATCGTTTAATGCTAACATTTCAGATTTTGTCAGGAAAATTCAAGAAGTAAATACATAGTCGATATTAGATTTCCGTGTAGCTTTTAAGGTAATGCCAAAGCCCAGAAATCTTTATAAAGAGTTCCTTCAGTGTTCATTCCACCATGAACTAAAAGAATTTTTTTGGATTTTCCACTTTCGTCACTTCCCTCTCCCAAATCAACCAGAGTCATCGCAGCATCCAATCTCGGTGAGACAAACTCTGAAGCTACTACGACCTCAGACCATTGTAAACTCTCTAAGGAATTGAAGAATCATTAGTACGTGCCAAAATTAGCAATTTTTCCTAGTTACACATGGTACTGACTCCCCTGAAGTAATAAATCTCACCAGTGTTAAATTTCCACAAATCCCCCAAAGTTCCATCATCACCAAGGCCTCCAAAAATGTAAATATCGCCTCCATCTTTCACAATCCCTTGCGCAGCTCTACCTCCCGGATGAACCTCGGTATGAATCTTCAGCCACGTAGGAGTTTTCTCCCGAAAGTCTTTCAGATCAATTGAGTATAAGTCGTCAAATATGGCAAATTCATGCATTCCACCGTGTACGAATATCTGTACGATCGGGACGAAGACAGTTTTTAAAATTAACAATATAATTCATAAATATGACTAATCCCTACAAGAAATTGGAAAGTAAGGCATACCCGATAGACTGCCAGTTATTATATTTACGCTCATACGGAAATTGTCATTGTCAATGGTAAGCAAGATAATTATTGTATGCGTGTTTTTAACCTTCGTTCCAACCGATGTCATAACATGCCCCTGTCTCAAACCAGGAGTATCCCCTGTAACAAATATCCGCTCCCATTCTCCAGACTCAACATCATACAGATACAAATGGCCATCAGGTACGGCTAGTTCACCTTTCACGCCGCCACCATAAACTGCCATATATGTCCTTTCACCCACCTCTACAACATTTAGAATATTTAGCCTCCTAAAATCCTCACCATCAACTAAATATTTTCATAAGTATAAAAGCTTACCAAGTAAGCATGAATTCCCTCCTTGAGTTCTAGGAAACGGCACTCCGAAATCTTTAGTGTCATCTTCATCCCGTGTTTTCAGGGCCATTTCTCTATTGACTGGAAACTTAGTCACAAACTCCTCACTCTTCAAATCCAGGTAGCAAATATCGTTCCGGGGAGTTTGGAAATCAGCCCCACCAAAAATCCAAATCTTATCTTGAGAGGGGTTAAGGGCAGCAGCAAATTCATATCTTCCGGAGAACCCATTCGTAGTCAGGGGTTCCCACGAGAGTCCATCTGGGATGGTTTTATCGGAGTTACCATAATCCAATACCCAGATTTCACTGATGTCTCCATTATGATTCCCTCCCCCCAGCATGTAAATCTTGGTGGTCATTGAACAGGCCACCAGTGCATGGCCAACTCTTTCGGCAAAATTTGTCACTGATTTTATTTGCTGCCATGATAAAGTTTCTACTTCTTTAAACGATGAGATCAACTTTATCGCAGTGGTTTCATCCCCAGCTGCTGCTAAGTTACTACCAGCGTCTCCCACCTTATTGTCAGCTGACATTTTATTGTTGGTACTGAAAATTAAAATAATTGAAATTGGGATATTTAAAAACGGCAATTATGTAAACAGTACCCTATAACCTTCAGAGAGAAACATATTTACAGTATATTTAACAAACACTCAGTAGTGCCTGCCTAAGTATACATTACAAAAAAACATTTTGTACATAAAATGTAATAGTATTTTTTACCTATTCGAGATTTTAAAAATTAATATTGCTTCTTATTATATACAAATAAATGCTTATTATTTGGGGTTATCTTCTATAAACCTCTTTTCACTTGGTTCTGCACAAACAGTAAACCAGCAAATCCGAAAATCTAATAGTAAAAGGCAGGATAAAATGAGTATATGTCACTGTCAGATCTCTTACTACTTTGCATTCACTTCACAAAGCAAAATTCAGACTAACATTTTTGTTTCTACCCACCAGACCTGTCGTTTCGTGTAAATAATGAGAAAATTTAAAAGTAAAAAATTGTGAAACAGTAAAGTAACGTCGTTATAATAAATTCCCTTATTTTTATAAAGATACTTTTTGTTATTTCGGAAAGCTTAGATTTTTTTACGAAACTTTTTATTACTTTGATTTGCAACTTTTTAAAGCTTTTAATCTTTAAAAAAAAGTTTCTGAATGGAAACAATCTCTTATCTATCTATATGAGTATGAATGATTCACCGGTACCGGATCCTTTGAAAAGGAAATTTTATGGATAACATTAGAAACCCTAAACCGATTGAGGTAATCCAAGGCGTAAAGCGGATGCGAGACCATATTACGTTATCAGGAATTTTTTCAGCCTCCTACACCCCAGACGTATCTAAATATGCATCATTATCATCAACGTTTTTGTACCGTTGCTAACCTTACATTGCTACTATTTAGAATACATTGGAAAAAAATGAATGTGTTCCCGCCTGAAGATTTTCTTGAAAACGTACAGTGTGTTAACACCATGCATATTTTAAATAAAAATACCAAGGTGGATTACTGTGGTAGTTAAGATTTCTTGGCCATAAACTGGAACTGCTGCGACTCACATTTTTCTTTTCGTATGTATAATTACCAAATTAATAATGCTAAGGTTTTTGTCGTGGACATGTAGAACAGAACCATTGCAATCCGATACTTCATAAAGCACCTGATTTGAATTGTAATGTCTGTGACAAGATGCTTTAGCATTATTATATTTTTAATTATGCATACGAAAAGGAAACTGAGTCGCAGGATGCAGCACTTCCAGTCTGTAGTCAAGAACACTCAACTACGACAGTAATACACATTATTATTTAGATACAGCTTCAAAACTTGTTTGTGTCCTTTTTGTAAAGCATCTTCATAGGTGTGTTTTGTAAACTAATTCTATTCTATGTTTTTTAAATGATCTATTTAGGCTGTGAATAAAATAATTTATTCGCATTAAAATTATTAATGCAAGCCTCTTCAAATGCCAAATTTAATTTAAATTTTATTGCCACAGTGAATTGTTGCTATAAGGGGAGCCCTTGTACATCCTTTTTGATATCAGAGATCGGGATTTAGTCTCAATTCGCATTCAACAAATTCATGCGTAAAGGGAACAAAATTTCCCGTCTCATTCTTATAGAGTTTACTGTATTACGTCTGTCTGTATCTGTATAAATAGCAATTTGTAGGTTGTTCGGTTGTTGTTATATTATTACAACCCCGTGTACTTTATATGTATAAATACTGGCTTGGGGTATGCAGACACTCCGTGAGTTGTAAATTATCCGCTATATACAGCCATCCGTTATAGAGAGATTTGACTGCTTTCATAGTGTCAATGTCAAGTGACATAGACCTTTAAATCTTGTATGCGGTATTATTAACGCATACATATACATGTTCGTGTAGTGAAAGGTGATTTTATATCTCCAGTTAATTGTTCTAATTAACTAAACATAATGAAAGGTGGGGTACGTTTCCTACCTACTTGAGTACTTTTTACTACGCTTTTTAAAAGCATCTCTTCACCTTGTTTTAAAAAAAAATTTACCTGTAAAAAGCCATAAAAGACTTCTTTTAATTACCAAAAATTGCAAGCTATATGTTACCTGTAACCTGAAAATTTAGCAAATCCTTGTAGGGACAATTATTAAAGTCATGCAATGAATTCGTATATGGAATTCTAGAAACCGAAACTGTGAGGTAAATTATGAATTTGTTCAAAGAGTTGACATCGACAAACTATTTTTTATTTGATTTTGATTTTTGTTCTTGTTGGTACTGGGCAGAATATTTAACACAGGGTATATTCCCTTTAAACTCGCTACAAGATAAGAGTAGCTCTTGAAATATTTTTACGAATGCCTGACCGTCCATAATGAAATTACTGCATTCGAAAATCATCCTTTCCATGTCTTTCTCAGATGGGTTTCTGAGGCTGGAATTATTTCCCAAACCTTGCTCCAAATGTTTCCAGGTCAGGCCCTCAATTCTTAACGTAGTCAGTTGTTGAATGGCTCCCTGGAAAGCCCTTAAAATTTTCTACAAACAAACGTCAAAGATATTTTATTTGGGAAGCAGTTTTGACCGGAGCAAAACAAATCTCGTCTTTCCTTCAAGTTCTTGACGTTTGTGACTGGAATCGCGTCAATGAAAAATATTGTTAAACATCTGGAATAGAAGCTTAAAAATGCGGGAAAATTGCGTCATTCTTTATATGCATTAGGGGCAGAAAAAGGATATATGAAACACCCTACATGCGTTGAAATTATGATAAATGCGTCAAATGAGCTGCACCATCATGCCCAAGACTCTATTGCCTCTGTTTATAGGATATCTTCCTGATCATTTTAAATGAAACTTATAATTGCATAAATGTTGTCAGTGTATGTCGGAGTCGGAGACATAATGAGATTTTAAAACGCACATGCTGGACCCTGTAAAAAAATATTAACTTGACTCAAGAGCAATCGATTCCTGTCTTTACGTCCAAATTTCAATTTCGTCTTTTATCGGTTAGGCTGACGGAGTTTGATACCCAATGTTATTTGATTATACGTGCATAGTATATGTGCAGCTATTTTATACTTATTGCTATTGTAGTTCAGAAACTTTTGAAAAGTCAATGTGAGACTCGGCTGATTGATGAGACTTGAGAATGATGCATTGGTTTACAAAAAAACTACCCAGAGCAGAACGAATGAAACTATAAACTATATTATGTCAAGTAATTTATGGTGCAATTAAAAACTTATTATTGCCCATTGCGAAACTATTTTATGTGTTAGCACAATGAGCTGTGTTTCATGGCTACGTAAGTACATATGTATAGTTAAATACAATTTCAACCCTGGTTCTTGAACCCTTTTCTGTACACAGTACTTGAAACGGTCTGGTAAAGATGCTGCTCGGACCGACTTGGAATAGGATGGGTTACATCTGTAACTAAAACCAATAAAATATGATTCTTTAACAATTAATCCTACTTCGTGTTTACGACTGATTGAAAGTTCTACTTTTGTAGCTTGAGTTGCGTACTTACTGCGCGTACGTTTTAACACATGATTCTTTATTGTCCTTCTACTCAACATGTAAGAAGTAAAATGTCGAAAATGCAAGCCTGTTGTCACGAACTAAATATGGAAGTAATAACAGTAAATCAAGTAATATACACTGGCCTTGTCGGAGGTTGTCCGTTTTCGTTTGGAATGAACCTCATACACAGTCTTAAGGGTAGAAGTTGTGCGTGTAATTTAATGCACTTTGTTTTGTAGGAAACTGCGTCGTGGTAAGTAACTTGTCAAACGTTAGAATTTATATGTTACAGTGTAAAAGTGATTTTGCAATAACTATGACGTAGATAACAAACACTGCATTAGCAGGGATAGTATCTTAACATACCAGGCGAGGCCTGTTAAAACAAACCAAAACAATGATCCATTCCGATAAATGTTTGTGACACTTATTTCGCTGAAGTAAAACTAGGCACGTTTCTTCCTCTCAGCTATCTTTATTTGCAATGCCATTATGCACACTTACAATACTTACTTACAGATTACTGTATTACAAGAATTATTTATAATATACTATTTACATGGTTTTTCAGGATAATACATAACATAATTTGTAAGTTAAAAGGCATAATTTACATCCATTGCCATTTTTAAAACATCAAAACAAAATACATCAAAAGTTGGAGCTGGTATACAATCGCACCAATACTTTCCAGTCAAATGATTTTGTTTAATTAACCCGAACAGCTTACATGTTGTAAATTACATTATTAGAGTAACGTTTTTAAATTCCGACAGGAAACTGGGAGTCGTATTTAATATTCTGAAAGTATTCAAAAAAACTAATTCATTATTTTAACTAATCAATTAAATTGACTGAGCAAAAGATGTACAAGGTGCCAAAAAACCTTTTCTTCCCACTAGCTCATATAATTGGGAATCTTATAGCGAGAATACACTGGAAATACTTTAAGGAATAATATGTCAAACAAAACAGTTATCATGACTGTCTCATGTGTTGAACATCATGAAACGAATTTTGGAAATCTCCAGGAAACTTTGCTACAACATAGGGCAAAATAGGGGCTATGTGTTGTCAATGCCGTCATAGATGCTAGGTGAAGAAATTGTATTTGTAGGACCCTACACTTGAGGAAAGAAGGCATAAAAATTTCAACTGTCCGGTTTCAGTGGTAAAGACTTCAAAGAAGATACAGTATGCATACGATAACATGAATATACAAATATTATTTATAATTTACTTTGTGAAAACAGGATTTCTGACTACCCTTTCGCTGTCTTCAAGATTAGTGTGTACGTATAAAAACTAGGAACTACTACTGGGTACATAAACTTAATTGAACCAACTCCAGCACACTTCAAAGATACCACCATGAAGTTCCAAATCTTAAACTTCTGCCTGTTGCTAAAGTAATAATTCATAATTAGACACCTTTTTTGTAAATCCATAAATTTTTCGATCAATATCCGCTAGCTGTTCGACCTGTAAACGTAGTTATATCCACAATTTGAATCTGAAAGTACTTGGTAAGAAGTACAAGCTTAAAATGAACTCTAAGAATGATTCTATTAATTACGACACTACCTCTGAATATTATAAAGGCTTAGCGAACATCAACCACTATCCCATTTTTAAGTGCAAGCTAACATTTACAAATGAAATTTTAAATATTTATCAATAAGACCTCATGATACTTAGACGTATTCACTAGTCGATAAATAAAACTCATCCGATTTTTCATTAACTCAAAAAAAAATCTGCCATGTTTCGTTCCTTAGTTCTAATAATTATTACCGCTACTATTTTGAAACTCGTTCAGATCATCAAATGGCAATGAAGAATAGAATAAGACACGATAAGTTAACTGTATGTACAGTAAGCACAGTTTACGAAAATCAGATTATTAGTTACAAGAATATCAATCCTAGCTACCATGCTATTTTATGAGGAGAAATAGTTAAGTGTAGCAGTCTAAGTTTGTTTTCAATTTCGATGGTCACAACATAATCTGTCTGACAACTGACTAGTCTACACTGAAAAGCGATACAGGAAAAATCAGCAAACATAGTAAATACATCGAAGAAGTTCCAGAGTTCAAACATAAAAAGGACCAGTGTAAGAAATTATACAACCTCAAAATATCCAGTTATTGATGTCACTTATAAAAATCTACACTTATTGAATTATTACGCAAACACGCCATTTGAGCTTCACAGAATCAACACACGATTTTCAAAAACTAACTTAGCATACTAAGCCTAATCCGATAATCTAAGATTTTTTAAGAAGTCACATGACTGAATGAAAAAGACCAGGGGTGAAAAACTAACTAAGCACGGTACATTGATGTACTCGTCAATTTCTGGCTAGAACAAACATTCTGGTTACTGCAAAATTCATAACTAGTTCATGCGAACAAAAATTTCTTCGCTTCTCAATAAATTACGCCTATTGTGTCGGTTAAGTTGAATTAGCTAATCGGAATGGCAGATGATTTCATCCTGCAGCAACATAGCCCATCCAAGGTGACTTAAAAGCACATTTGAATTTTGGATTCGGTGAAGAGCTGATTTGAACCATTTCCTTAATGTTTACTGCTTGTAAAAAACCTTTTTTAACAAAGAGGACAAAAAATTTTCTACTAGAGCTTCACTTTGGAATTCATGACATTTGTAAATTAAAGAACATGAAACAAGCTCTACATGTTTACGAATTACTATCCCTGTCAGAGTTCTTTGTTTTATCATGAGAATTGCGGCTGCGTGATACGTCGCTCCGAGCTTTGTCCTGGTCGCTACTAGGCCGTTTCCTGCTGTGGTCTCTATTTTTACTTCTACTCCTGGATCGTGATCGTAATCGTGATCGTCTACTTTTCTTGTTGTCTTTTGAACTGGAATTCCTCCTGGCCAAATCAAAACAACAAAATATCAGATGGTCCCATACATGACATGGTAAGTATTTTCGCTAATAGCAATAAACTGTACCCACAGGTGCACTTACATGATTTGAAAGTGCGGGTTCAGTTTAATTGAATAGTTAGTCTATTAGAAAATAAAGTGAAAAGCGTAGTACATTCTTGATAACACAATACAAAATACACGTAATCGGAGAAGAAAAATTATCACTCAGCTGGCGAAAATTTTAAAAAATCTCAAATTCATACCTGCTATGCTTTGACTCTTTTTCACTATCCGCCTCTTTGGAATTATGCCTATCAGATCGATGCTTATCCCTGGGGGAATGCGATCGAGATCTTGATACCCTTCTTGAACTACCTTGTTTTTCTGAATGTCTATCATCCCTCCGTCGACTATCGTCCGAATTCCGCTTTCTATCCCAATCCCGGCTTCTATGACGGTCGTTATTCATTGTACTACTGGTACCACCCCAACGGCGCTCCCTTTCTTTCTCTACACGTGCTCGTTCTTCTTCGTTTCTTTTTTCCCGAGCTTTTTTGATATCCTCCAGATTCTTGCGAAGCATTGCAAAGCCTACGTGTTGTTTTCCCATAATATGATCATCCAATCGATGCTGAGCTTCCCCGATGATTAAATAAGATCCACAAACTTCGCAAACCTGCATCGCTTTATCTGGATTCCAGGGATGATTTAGTTCGTGCGATCTGTAATAATCCAAAGTATAAAATAAATTCATACAGTAACAGTAAAACCAGAAAACTCAATACGATGGCATATATTGCCCAGCAATACTTAATTTAAACTACAGGACAAATGATTACTTCAGCTGTTCTCGCTCGTCTTTTAGCTGATCGCAAAGTTTCATTAATCCTTGAGCCTTTTCAACATCTCCCTCACAACCAGCTTCTTCCGCTTCCTCCAGTATTGAGTTAATTTTGTCGGTAAGGAGAGCTATTTTCTCTGCATTTTTAGAACCCGGTCCAGCGTACGTACCCTGCAGCAAGTAAGTAAAAATTCTTTTTAACAATAATTCATAGATCGCTAAAACTTGTTCAATGATTCCCCAACATCTACATTACGATTTGTTTTATTAACCTAACAAGAATACTGTTAAGCCTCGACTTTTAGAAAACCTTTTAACAAGATAATGTTACTTCCATTACAATTAAGATATAAAAATACCGGAAATAAGTTCTAGGGTAGATTCTTCACTTGGGTATAGTAGCAGTCACCGAGAATCCAGTAAGGAACCAGCTACACTCCGCTTTTAATGAAACATGACACGAAGGGTAAACTGTCTCATCCCGAGTCAACTCAGAATGTGAGAGTTTTTGTTGGGGTCACTTTTAGTACAGGAGTTATGGCAGATCAACGGTCACCATAAAAAGGTAGTGGTTACTGCGTACTTAGAATGAAGTACAAATTTTTCAACTTAACCTAACCAAAACATTCTCTGTGGTTTCACTACTCAACCGCTTTTTACATCACTTTTTTTAATCAATTTTTCGGTATTTCTAGTACATATCCATTTGGAATAGATGAAACACGCGGTGGTAGACTCACAATTAGTCCGAGTTGTCAGAAATAATTAATTGAGTTAATAAGTGTGATTTACTATTTTATTATTTTTAAACTAAGAAATATAGGAAAGGAAAAATTGCAGCTCGTAGCTTGTACACATAGACCGCCTATTATACCGGAGTGGACGATGTTAATAGGGATGAGGTTGCACTAATTTGTAATGCATAACTCAAACTGACAGTAACAAGTGATTCTGAACTTTGACCTTGCAAAATCTCCAATACCAGAAGCGACCCAATGGAAAAATCCTTTGCACCCTGAAGCTAACCATCGCATTTAACCTTACCTTTGTACCCTGCTTAATTTTATACATAAAAATTACAGTTTGGAATGCTGAGCAGGCTTCTATACCTTTAATAAGTGTGCATCCTCGGGGTATCTACCTTATACCTTCTTACAGGGGCAAGGTCCTTCAAGGATGCAAGAGGTGCAAGGTGAAGTGATCTCGGGTAATTTAAGATAATTACTCAATCCTCGGTGTGCACAAACGGTGCCTTCCCAAAAATCTATTTCAGCAGCTGTTCCTTTGACCTTAATATTAATTCCCCACCAAACAACTAAATCCCGGAACCAAAGAGAGCTGTTCATTGCTAGCTAAATGATCGCCAAAATTATGGAGAGAATTTCTAAAAAAATTTTACTTTGTATTGACATTTAGTTGGTCGTAGACCCATCCGATTCTTCAATTAGGTGTCGTCAGACCAAGTGGCAGTTTTAAACTGATAATAAACCTCTCCAATCGGTTCCTGTTCGAGTTTTTACCTCTTTGGAAAGCACGTGGAAGTTACAAAAAAACTTGTACTTCCTGCCCGTATGTTTCCATTGGAGACGAAAATGGATTGGGACGAAACCCCAGGATATGAAAATGAGACAATTATTCCCTGACTTATTCCCGGTGTTTTGAGTCCTTACAATCACTTCAATACATACCCATATGCCTTCGATACATTAACATTTTAAATTAAAATACACCAACCCCATCCGGCCCATTCGCTAGGGCAATTCGCATTTTCCCTCGTTTAATTTTTGCCTCAATATCCGAAATCATCTTTTCAGCAAATCTAATAAAATCCGCCTCAAACATGGCTTTCTTGAATGTAGGAGCATCTTCCAAATACTTCTTCCGGATTTGTTCATCATGCAACTTCGGACAAGCACCCAGGTCTGCTTTCGTATTCACAAATAATTCATGCGGACAGAAGCAAACCAAGTAGTGGGTACATATCTGAAAGCAACATATTCCAATCCCTATGTAATCCGAATCCAACAAATTTATGAATATATAATCTCAGCTAAATTCCAAACATCAAACTGACCTCCGGATCATCCCAATGAAGTTGCTTTGGCTTCTCCGTTGGCAACGCATTCCGGTTACGTCCCATAAGTTCATCCAAAATGGATGACATAAAATTCTTAGTCATATTGTAAAGACTCACTGTCCCGATGGACGGGAAGTCAATCCAGGAGTAATCACTATTGAAAACAATTCACTTTAGTCTCTCTCACCTTCCTCAAGTCAATCGAGAGTACATACAGTCCCCTCACTACAACATCACTTGTAACATGATTAATCCTCCGTCCCTACTATTTTTCAACAACTCACTAAACTGTCGGGAATGCTGAGACTAATTCGGGCATTAACTTGAACCAAATGAGTCCGACCCTGTCTAACTAACATAACAAGGGTTAATTGACCGTAAAATGTACTTATTACAGTCCGGGGAAATTTTCAATACTCCCGAATTCTCACGTCCCTTTACAGTACAACGTTACGTTAGAACTTCACATTTGATGTGTTCTAGCGAAAAATCTTGACCTATTATTTGAGCTATGCGCCATGCCTCTGCCTGTAATGTCACAGCTACAGGATCCAGCCATCCAAATAGATTGCCGCTCCATCATTCCCACAATACTTTGCTTCAAGTTCACTTAACTCCTTCAGTCTCCGTTAGAGGTCTCGAGTGTCCCCATCTCAAATCCTACGTAACAAAGGCTAGGATTCCCTCTCCAACCTCTCAAAAGACATATGCTTTGAGCATTTTAGTTTTGGAGGGCTTTCCGTGCTTCATCTCTGAAACAAGGATGTAGTTACAATACAAAGTTTATCAGTCTTGAGTTTATTTGACCATAGCTCAAGTACCATATATGTACCTAGGATCAGAGATAAATAAATTGAATTGTTATCTATGTTTACTATTTTATTTTATTTTTTGTTCCATAAATACTTTCACTATGGGAGGCCCCTTCCAGGAGCATTTTTTCCCTCAGGTCCAAATATATTTGAACCCTATCCCGTTCACCAGAATATTTTTGTCCGTGAACGTGAATGAATTATGTGAAAATAAAATTTGGTCAGTTCTATACAGGTGTGTATCATTTGGGAGAGTGTTTATACTCTTTATAAATAAATGCTTTCAACGTAAAAAACAATAAGTATGCACGTGAGATGTTGATGGGTAACCTGCAAGTGGAAGGATTGAGGCTAAATTATATATTTGTATTTTTATCATATTTATAGAAAGGCTTACATTAAAATTAGACTTTGACGGGAAAATACTTCGCGGAGCTTGATTGAACTAGTTATTATTTGGCATTAGGGAAGCAATACTATTTTTCCACAGTTCCCATTGTGTACTGATTATGAATGGCTTGCATTTTAATTTAAAGTGTAGAAAAGCAACTTCCAGGAGAATGTCATCGAATGATAGGAGTTTAGGAACCAGGCAGACGTCCATCGAGTGCTTGCATTTGTCTCTGTCTTCAAAAAAACCTTCCGGGATGAACGCTGTATAGAAATAAACCCCGTTTGTTTCAGTAGCTGATTGTAGTCCCACATGAAAATATACAATCCCCAGGGACGAAGGCTGCTTCAGGAAAAATCAGAACAATAAGGATTTTAAGGCTGAAGCTCCTGGGAAATCCGACTCTTCACCTGAATCCCTGAAAGATTGTCTTGTATTTTTATTTCTAATTCCTAAAATCCGAATGCCAGTCTGGAAAGCTCGGCACCATAATTTTGAGACCTTACACTTGAAAAACAATTTCCTCAGGGTAACGACAGAACGGTTAAACAGGAATAGAGGGTTTTAAAAATAAAAATAAACTACGCCGGTGTGGCAATTTAAATAGGAAGTAGGAGGAGGGCTCACGAAATGATGTGCACAAATTTTCATCACACTTTAGATGCTTACTCCAATTATTTTTGAATACGAATGTCACATTCGATATTTACAAATTATTACCAAATTTGTTGAAGCCTTATCTCCCCCTGTTTTATATATGCATGCAGGACTAGCATTTTACCACTGACATTAAATTGTAAATAAGTTGGAGTGACACAAACCAAGTGGACACACTCGGGTCAGTGGAACTGATAGCAGGTTGAAACATCCAGACTAGGAACATCCCAGTGTGAGACACACTGCCATCAAATACTATTAAACCACGAGTTGATCTCATCTATATGTATGTTCTGGTCCTTAAGTATAAATATATACAAGAGGGCGATTTATATGCTGGAGTATGGAATGTACGGATAGGGTAGGGTGAATGTACAGAGTGTATGTACATGCGTGTGAATTCCCGTGTAGGCACAAACACATGTGTAGTCTGGAGGGATACATACATAAATAGGAAGGATGCTCTCAAAATCCTGATGTGGCTAACGGTGGCAGGTGTCAATCCCGGACATTTTGGGCTTCGGAGGTTCCGAAAGGATGAGGAGGTCATGTGGATGATTATAGGACGGGGATGAGTTGAGACTGACCCCAGGAATGGGTGTAATAATGAGGGAATCGGAGGTTACTTTTAGACAGGGTTGGAAGAGAAATGCACATTTCTTGACTGCCCCATAAGACATCGTCACAAGTGTCATGGCTCACCGGCGTGCATGGCACAGCGCCTCTCAAATACGAATCACATCTCCTGAGTCTATCCTTTTCACGTTGCACTCCGTGAGGTGAGGATACATGCAGTAATACGGACTCGGACTGGTGACAGAACCAGGGTGAATTAAAGTGTTGATACCGGAGTAAATAGTTATCTGGGACGACATTGGGTAAGGAGAATCCTGTAGGGGATTTTAAATAAAATTTTTTAGAAAAAATATCCAAGTGTCATTCAAATTTTGAGATGGTTATAGGAAGAAATTGAGGTGTACAGAAGGGAAGAGTTATCTCATTGTGTCTGTCTGAAATGTGTGAATCATGCGCCTAATCTGTATTCACGTGCGTACATACGTACGTGTCCACGAGTCTGGGATATATAGACAGGCTCGTGGTGTTTTAGCATGTGAGTGTCTGGGTGTAGATTCGGACTTTTTGGGAGTGAGGAAGTCTTCGGATGGAAGGATATGAATTGTGGAGGAGATTGTGAGGTAATGATGATATTACTTCTGTTTTAGGACGGAATTTCTGACCAGGTTTGAAGAATCAATTTATTTACGGGTTCGCTTTATAGGAAGTAGGAGGTGATGATGAGTCCAAGGCATGAGTGTAGGGAATGGAATTCGATTTGCAGTGGGGAAGTAAATAGATGGATGGCTGTAATTCGGACGGAAATGTCAATCATTTGTAAGGTGTTGATTTGAGGATAGGAGTTAAAAGGGTTGTGTCACTCGGATCTTGGGAGTGATCAGACTTGATTGGGTGGGTTACCACACATGGGTTAGAACGGGTCAGACGTGATGTGGCTGCAGGGTTTCAGGAGTGTCAATCTGGTTAGTGGGATTTTAAATTGTATTTGCGGTGGGTCGATGAGTGCCTTGATTCAGAGCAGAGGGGTGGCGTGAATGTTGAAAGTCGTACATTTTACATGTCAGCTGGATATAATTATTTTGTAAGAGGGGTGATTGTGTCGGGGCTGGAGTAATAATTGTTGATTTTGTTGGACTGTTTCCAGGTACTATTGTTGTGGTTGTGCGGACATACAAGTATCGGAACCATAAGTTGTGATGGGTAGTGAGGAAGAGCAATTTGCGAATATTATTAGTACTTTTTTGTCAACTGACAATGAAGTCAGGTCGCAGGCGGAGGCAAGTGATGAAACAGATATTTGAAAATACTTGTAGTATTTATATTTAAAATGTGTAACTAGTGGCTTACGTCCTTGATGCACATGGTGGGTGTGAGATGTGGGGACGAGAGGAGTTAATAATATGCATTTGGCTCTGAATTGCAGGCAAGTTACGATGGCATCTCCGCTGACAAGAAAGTATTTTGTTTGTTGGCCCTCGCCCGAAATCAGGATTTTCCTGATGATTTGAGGCAACTCTGTGGGGTTCTACTTCGACGATTATTTGTAACCCATTTCGATTTTGCGTGGGGCCAGGTATGTGAAGCTTGGGTTTATAGATAAAATATTTAATTAGCTTTTTGGTTTTCTCTTGGAAATCATTTCTTTGGGGTTTGTGTAGCTACCGGCAGAAGCTCAGAAGCAAGTAAAGGAAGAAATAATTGCACTGGTTGGCCGAGAAAATGAGAAACCACAGATGCGACGAAAGATTTGCGAAGTAGCTGCTGAGCTAGTACGTAACCTCATTGACGATGACGGTCAAAATACTTGGCCGGAATTCTGGGGATTTTTGTTCCAATGTGCCAATAGTCAGTCGATTCCTTTGAAAGAAAATTCTTTGATTGTATTCGCCCTTGTTCCTGGAATTTTCGGGAACCAACAAAACAATTACCTGGATATAATCAAGCAGATGTTAGCTCAATCACTTGCAAACAGCGAGTATTCCGTTCGCTTTTATGCCGCCAAGGCCCTCGCTTGTTTTGTGACCGATCATGAAAAGGAAGAAAATGTTTTGAAGCACTTCTCGGACTTGGTACCAGCGTATCTGAAAACAATGGAAGAGTCTGTCCACCAGCAAGAAGATGACGCACTTTTAAAATATGCGATTGAAATTATTGGGTTGGTTCCAAAATTCATGCGTCCATCCTTAGCTGTGTTTCTGCAGCTGTGCCTGGGAATCGCGAAGGAAACTCAGTTACCTGATGAATGGAGGCATTTGGCGTTGGAATGTTGTATTACCGCAGCCGAATCTATTCCTGGGGGATTTAAAAAAATTGGAGCTCAGTTTATACCTCTCTTGGTGCAATTGGTAATTTTTTAAATGATTTTTTTCGATTTTAATACTTGGTGCTGCGGCTAACTGTACGTTGTATGTCAGATGCTAGAGATGATGACAGATCGAGAAGATGAGGAGGACTGGGCGGCCTCGGATGAACCGGTGGAAGAAGATTCGGATAGTAACCCATCTAACGCGGAGTCGGGATTAGATCGATTTGCTTGTGCCCTCGGTGGGAAAACTGTTCTACCTATCGTCATGAATCAAGTTCAAGCAATGCTTGGGAGTCCGGACTGGAAACAGCGCTATGCTGGCCTTATGGCGGTATCAGCAGTTGGAGAAGGATGTGCCAAGCAAATGGAAAGCATTCTTGGGGAAATCGTGATTCCTATTTTAGGATTTCTTAAAGACCCTGTAAGTTGAAATGCATATACATGGTAATTTGTGTTAACGTAGGTTTATATTTCAACTATCGGTTAAACTGTTTTTCAGCATCCTCAAGTGAAATATGCTGCATGTAATGCTCTGGGACAAATGGCAACGGATTTCGCTCCCAATTATGAGAAAAAATTCCACTCTAAAGTCCTACCTGGACTACTAATGTTGTTGGAAGAAAATCATTGTGCGAGGGTTCAAGCGCATGCAGGTTTGAGAAATATATTTGATTTAAGTACCTTAAATTTCTAACTGCTATTGTTTTACTACGAATCATGCTTCTTTAAATTTATATCGTCGTTTGAATAAACTTGCAGGGGCTGCGTTGGTCAATTTCTGTGAAGAATGTCCCAGGGATATACTAAAAAATTATGCAAGCCCATTACTACAAGTTTTAGAGAGTTGTTTTAACTTGAAACTGAAGGAGTTGCAGACATCAAACAAGAAATTGGTGCTTGAACAATTGGTGACAACAGTTGCTTCTATTGCTAACACTCTAGAAGATGATTTTGTTGCATTTTACGAGCGCTTCATGCCTTGTATGAAGTACATAATGCAGAACGCGAATACTCAAGAGTTGCGACTACTACGAGGGAAGACTATCGAATGTGCGTCCCTCATAGGATTAGCCGTGGGACCTGATAAGTTTACTCAAGATGCCGCCGACATCATGGACCTGCTTTTACGAACTCAAGTAGATAACGGAGGAATTCAGATCGCCGACGACGACCCACAGTTGTCTTATATGATTACGGCTTGGGCGAGAATCTGTCAGATCCTAGGTTTGTGATTACAGTTTATTAACATGTTTTCCATGAAATTCTAAATCGTTGGTGTAATTTTCGTAAACAAGTACTTCAGTATGCTCTCTTATTTTATCCATAGGGGAGAGATTTGCTCCTTATTTACCAATGGTGATGACTCCCGTCCTAAGAACAGCTGCCATAAAGCCGGAATTAGCTATGCTAGATCCAGAAGAAGTGAAAGATGTCGAAGGCGCAGAGGACTGGGAGTTGATATCTCTAGGGGACTCCCAAAGTGTGGGTCTTCATACTGCCAGGCTGGAAGATAAAGCCATGGCGTGTCAAATGTTAGTTTGCTACGCCAGAGTTATGAAAACTCACTTTCGACCTTATGTTGACGAGGTAAATTGCAGTGTACCTCATAAAAATTGTTTTACTTAAAAGTATTCTGTGACAGAATGGATAATAATCTTTCAATAATGCTTTTAGGTCGTCAAGTTAATAGTTCCGTTGCTGAAGTTTTATTTTCATGACGGGGTTCGATCTTCAGCTGCTGAAATTATACCGCATTTAATCAGATGTCTAAACGGCGATCCCCAAGCTCAAGTTGTCTTGTGGAACATGTTAAAATCGGAAGTTCTTATTGCAACCGAAGCGGAACCTGAGGCAGAAGTGAAATGTGAACAACTTTTCGCTATTGCTTCTTCCATCGAATTATTACCTAAAGAAGCATTCGACGTTGATACCATAGAAAAAATCACGACAGTGGTAGAGAAAGTTTTTACAGACCATTTTGAGAGATCTGCAGATCGGGCTGAACAAAGGAAGGATGAAGATTTTGATGAAGTAATTGAGCAGCAGTTGTGGGACGAAATGGAAGAAGACAATTACGTTCTTACGAAAGCTGCAGATGTTATACATGCGCTACTGAAAACTCAAGGTTCAAGTTATCTACCGTTTATGGAGCGTATGATCGTTCCTTTGGTAACTAAACTCATTGGCCATGATCGACATTGGCAAGAGAGACAGTGGGGATTGTGCATTTGGGATGATATCATGGAATTCACAGGAGCAGCTGCCGTAAAATATCAACACTCTTTTGTTCCTAACATGCTTAATTACCTAAGTGATACTAGTGCTGAAGTACGACAAGCTGCTAGTTACGGATGTGGAATTATGGCACAGTATGGTCAGGATGCATTTGCAGGTAAACTCGTGGTTTGAAATTTCGTACTTGCCCCCAACTTCTTCAGTTTGAAGTATTTTACAGCGTTACGTATTCTACATGGTATAATGTTAATCTATTTCAGAGGCATGCAAAGGGGCTCTGCCGGGGTTAGCGCGTATTGTTTCGGATCCGGAAGCAAGAACTGAATCTAATATAACTGCAACTGAGAATGCGATTTCTGCTGTAGCCAAAATTATCAAATATTGTCCTTCTTGTGTTAACTTGGAAGAAGTAGTTCCTTTATGGTAAGTTGCTTGTTTTCGGGAATAATATTATTAGAGTTCGTAAATTTGTGGTTTGCACAAGAAAATGTCTTAACAACGTCTCATACGTAAAAATTGTTCCTGTGGTGAAACATCAAGGAACATAATGCTTGAAAGGTCTAAACACGGAGTGGTTTATTATCGCCCGCCCATATCTCCCAATATTATTAACAGTGGGATTTTTGATTATTTCACTATTTCGATTTTTGGTATGTTTAAGTAATCACTTGGGTTGAATTTCTAAGAATGCGAAGTCTAAGAATCAATTTCTGTATATTTTGTACCACAAGATTGATTTTTAAGGAAATTTGTGGCGCCCCCTGTGGGGAAAGCACAAAAATTATCCATATAAGTTAACCTTTGCGTCAGATTATTGTCGAGAATATTGCACCCCGAATTTGTCTTTCAAGGTCCCCGTTAAAAGGGGGTAAGGGAAGTTTTAGTAATTTCTATTGTCATTGCTCTTGGTATCCCATAACAAGGACTATTTAAGCGAGAGGATGCAGATATTTTGGACTCGTCAAAAATAATATCGTAGTTCCTACTAAGAATTTCTACTTGATAGAACTTGTATATTATAAACACACCCATTAATTGTTCTTCGTTGATTTTTTTAGGCTCTCGTGGTTGCCTATTTGGGAGGACAAAGATGAAATGGACTCAGTGTATGGATTACTGTGTGATTTACTTGAGTCTAACTCCGTTGCTGTGCTTGGCCCACAGGCCTCTAATTTACCCCGCATTGTCCAAATCGTGGCTGAAACCTTTTTACGCCGGTCCCTTGCTGATGACTCGACTGTGAAAACTCGACTGATAAGTCTGATTCGCATGATTCAGAATGATGCTAATCTTTTTCAATATTGTTATGCTTCACTGTCTGCTGAGCAGCAGAATGCTCTTCAGGAAGCTTTACAACAACTTTGAGTTAACTTACTATAATTCCCTTTTGTTTCGCATCGGAAGGGTGAAGTTCTGTTACTCTCCGACGCCTTGGTTTTGATTAGTGTGACTTGTATTCTGTTTCAATATTTGCTGATCGTTAAATAATAATCTGCTGTTATACCTATTGCTACTAAGATTAATCTTGTGTAAAATGTAATTAATTATAGTGATGCATATAAGTTACGATTCTGCCTTTCGTCCCTGTTTCAAAAAGTAAGTAGAAAAAGGGATATTGAAGGGACTACGCATACTGTTACTTGCGCCGAAACTGCAAGTCTTGGCAAAATTTACCCGTAAGGGCCTAAGATGTTCAGCTATAAATTATTTAGCTAAATTAAGCTCAGTCATATGTACGAAGTCTCTAAAACTTACACGTATTTCTGGCTTTCGTCCAGTTGCCAACTCCTGCTCAGCCGATGTATTCTTTCGGCAATTTATATTTGCACTCACGTTAAATGACAAAAGTTTCTGGTAAACTTCACATCAATCTACCATTTATGCGATATGTAGCTATGGCATAAGTTCTAATTTGCTTCTTTAAAAATGCAAGTGATACTATTTTGGTGAGATAATGAAAATAGAAATTCAGCGCCTGTTTAAAAGCTGGTTCTAGTTACATATTGATAGAAGATTAATTTAGAGACGGCTATATGACTTTTAGCGAATCATATGGGTATTGGGAATGTTGCCCAGAAACCTTAATAACCTTAGTAGTTTTTGTATAATCTCCTCTTTAAATGCATTCTTGACATTTTTAAAGTTGTCGCGAAGTTGCTATTCTTCATTTTTGCTAATTTGGTTATGCTTTATTTTATTAATGTACAGGATATTTTTCTGTGTAGAAATAGAACTTAGTTTAGAAATAATTTAAAGTTTGTTTCGCTATTTAATATTATTGAGCACCTATATAATTATGTATTAGTACTTACTGAAGTCTCAAATATTTGAGTGGTATAATGAAGTCGAGTGCCTTCAGCAGTTTTAACGTGGCTGAGCAGATTGTAGCAGTGTGGGAGGATAAAGAATCAGGCGAATTTTGTGCTTTGCTGTTGATTTTTGACGAAGCATTCATTTTATGAATCGCCTCCATGAATGGTTTAATTGTATGAATTAAACTGCACCAGAAATTTACCAGACAAAACTACAGCTATGGAAGTTGACAGTGTAATTATTCTGGACCTATACACAATTGACAGACAAATCTCTCCATGAATGTAACGCTTGTATCTTAAGTGAAAGCACTTTTTACCTTGTAGCAAATAAATACAAAAGTAACTTCTAGAAAAACCTACAGTTGATAAAATGAGTTTCTTTGAAGATAGTGTTTAGGAAGCATCGTTTTTTTTTCAGGAATTAATAAGAGTTAAAATTCTCATTCAAATTACGTTCCATTAGTCGCACGTTCTATCATACAGCGGCGGATCTTTTCATTTAATAACCGCATACTAGTTATATACTGTCGGGATATCGGCAGTAATGTCGGCGAATTTTTGCAGAATCCAGAATGCGTATACTATTTAGAGTGAACACTAATGGTATCCACAAAACCTTACGAATTCTACAATGGTTTCCTTACCTATTTTTGAGCGCAACACCGTTCCTAGGAACAACACAATTTGGACCTTGTCCTTGGACCTACTACGTGAGCCAAAGGTGGGCCCCTATCCCAGATCTAGGATAGAATATAGGCCCAGATCTGGGGTGCAAAATAAAAATGAGAAATATAGGCATGGATATATTCTAGGGCTCAAAATAAATATAGGCTAGGATGAAAATCTAGTTAGGGTCTCCAAATTGCTGCTCGGGGATATGGAGTCTAGGCTAGGCTTCCTTAAACTACCCACGGCTAGAAAGCATACAGGTAAGCCGGTGTATAAATATGTTCCGCTTGTAATAGTTATGTATCATGTGTACTTTGTTACTACACGGGTAGTACATATACACATTGGAAAGTATTTAACAAATTTACATTTAGTGTATATTACATGTTAGTACAAATATTGTTGTTTCTGCCTTTTCATTACTTGGAGATGATTTCATAATTCCAGGTGAAGTTTTTAAAAATAAATAATCGGTGTAAAAATTTGGAAAACATTGGGCCGTTTGCGCAAATGATCTTTTGGCCTATTGATTTTTGTATTTAAAAAGTTTTGCAATTCTCAATAAACTGGACGTTGGCGTCAAAATTGCTTTAGTAGGCTACTTCACACTGACGTAATCGAACTAGGAAAAGAAAAAGCGTGTGATTTGGGAGCCATGCATTAAAATTTAATTCAAAGGCTTAAGTTACAACCAATTGCTTAGGACCCCGGATATGAGACACATATTGCCGATATTATCAATGTAACAAAAAACTACTTTACGCAGAATTATCGTGAAAATATTATGCAGTCCAAAGACCATATAATGCACTTTTAGTGTCGATTTTAGAGAAGGAACCTCAAATTTCAGTAATAAAATAGCTTAATTCCGGTATGTTAAATGCTTTCGTTCAAGTGTAAAATAGGCCTAGATTAGTTTTAGTTTGTTTTGAAACGGCATGACGATTTCCACATGTCCTTACATTCATGTGTGTAAACGTATATAATTATCTAGGGATGTAGGGGAAAGTAATGTGTCTTCTATGCTAGGGCAATTTCTAGGCAGGCAGTCCTTACGCTAATAGCCTATATAGGATTATAGGCAGGCACTTGCCGCCACCAGCCTTGAGGGATAGGGACATAAATCTCAAATTTAAATTCTGGGCTTATAAGGGGGCGTCAGAACATTTTAATATTATATGCAAGATATAGGCTAGGGTAACGTAAATGCCCACCTTTGACGTGAGCTAAGCTCGAAAGCGAAAATTCGTACTAGAATGAAATATATGTAGTACACACTTAAGCTATTCTGAACTAGTACAAGTTTTATTTCAATTAAAATGTTCAGAATTTCTACTCTTGTACATGTTGATAATAATGTCGACTAAAGACATTTTTACAACGCTAGAATTTGCAATCGTTCACATGATGAAATAACATAAGCAAAGTCCGGTGTCCGGACAGTATGTTGAAATATTCGGAAAAGGAAATCCAAGCCAGTGGTAGTTGAACAACTATTAAACGGAACTAATGTATTGTATTCTCGGAACTTCAACAACCTGATGCGTATTAGTGCTTCTTCTCCTCAACAGCAACACCCGGTTCAACATAGCCAAGTTGTTCCTCTTCATCGTGAGGCCAAAGGGTGGGCTTCTTCCAATTAACTGAATCATCAGGATGGATATCAATATATTCTTCATACGTCATTTCCTCATATGGCAAAACTGTTCCCCACTTGGCGATCTTGGCTTCATAATCTTTAATGCGTTGGTTTGACTCCGCAATGAACTGCTTGGTCTCGGCAAGCTAAATAATTACATTTACCACAAACTCACTCAAATACATGGAATCATTTATGTGAAATTTTCATCCCTCAATCCAATAATAACTTTAACCCCATTAAAAAAACATATCATACAGCTTGTTTCTCTTGCTCAGCAATTTGTGCAGACAAAGAATCCGGTGGGTACGGGATCTGAAATGCCTCGTATTGTTTTTTAAATGCATCCACAAGTCCTGGAATTGGGACCTTGCCCTTGTACGCAGCCCAATCTATTTTGGGTGCCTCGGCAGGGTTCGCATTTACTCTATAAAGATAAATATTACATACATTACCCCCTCTTCATTTATACCCATCCCACTCACAATTAAGAGCTTCCAACTACAATATACCATCCAAAACTGTTCCTACAGGTTTTGTATGTATACCTTTCCATTAAAATGTGTTACACACTTCCATTATATAACCCATCTCCCAAAATTCTTTCAACACTGGTTCTATACCATCTAAAAAAAATTTCAAAAAAGATTTATCCCAACAATTCACCTTCTCAAGTAATTGTCCGTCCTGCTCTTCAAAGCCAAAAAACTAGGTCTCTGAGCTTCTGGAACTCGTTCAGCAAAAGCAGCCCAATTGATGGAACTTGCGGCAAGTCGTCTTGCGGCCATGGTGCTGTAAATTTGGCAAAATAATACGTTTATGATCACAAAATTAAATATTTATTTTTACACTGTTCACACAACCCAATAGAAAAATACTACTACCAAAGATCCGGAGGAGGTAAGTACAATTACCTGGTTGAAAAAATTCGGAACAGCCAAAAGTCCTTGCACGCCCTTACCAATCCAAAGGTCTCACCGAAAGTTGCTGTAGAAATTGCAAAATATTTTAACTTAATATCTATGCTGAACAACTGGCTAAAGGGCGCATGTGACGGCAGGAGAAATTAATACTTGGCCATTCCACATAAGATGAATGGATGTGACTCAGGAGACTACATACATGTTAACTGTACATGTACATGTAGAGCATATGAGTATACTGCACTATAGTACAGTCGAGTCGAGTGGGACCGTAGCAAGTGCTACGATCTGCCTTTCGCAGTCTCACATTCCCCTCCTGCCTCCGAGGGAATGTAGATGGCGCTTTGAGGCTGTTTGTAGCTTGTGAAGCATCTGCCGAAGTCCCAATTGAACAGCAGGAAGTCGCCCATCTATAATAAATTACAGGAATTTTTTACAGAATAATTAAAGAATAAATTTAAATGAAAATACTGAAGGGGATGGGTACAGTATATAAATTAATTTATAGCAGTCTTGGAAGCTTCACAACACTAAAAGTGTACAGATGGTTTTAAGGAGATAAAGCAATAGTTAGCATTGAAGGTAGCACTCACAATCAGGTAGCAGACATCAGTGCTCTCAATTTTACTCATTACTCGAATTTTTCATAAAGTGAGTAAGTGAGTATTGTACTTACTCGTACTCACATCTGCGAGTATGAGTAAGTAATGAGTAAGTAATTTTAAAAAGGTTGATGTTTAAGTAAGTAAAGAGTAAGTACGAACACTCATTCCCCGGTGTAATGTAAGTAATGAGTAAGTAAGACGAACTGCAAAGTATCAAAAAGTAAGTATTGAGTAAGTAAACTCTTTTTTACTGGAGTAACTACCATAGAAAAAATGTTCTCCGACAATATCCATGACTTATATATGGTTTATGGAGGCAGATAACACAGGCCATACGCAAACAATGCCTTTAAATACTTGCGACGATGCAACTCGTTAAACTTGAGTCGTTGACTACACTACCAAAGATGGCAGTGATGTGGATTATATTTGAAAATGAGTAAGTATTACTTGAGTACTATGCAGGCAAAAGTAAGTAAAGAGTAAGTAATATCAGCTTATTTTTGCGAATAAGTAAGTAAAGAGTAAGTATTACACTGCGACCCGAAATTTTGAGGGAGTAAAGAGTAAGTAAGATAGCCACCATGAAGCCCCTGAGTAAGTAAAAAGTAAGTACTGGACATCATGAGAGACAAAATTATGAGTAAAGAGTAAGTAAGGGTGTCTAACTGAGAGCACTGGCAGACATAATAGGGGTTAAAATAAAACATGCACAGAAATTCATAATTAATGGCTTAGCTGCTGATTTCGTTGTGTTAATAATGGATTAATGGTGTTAATGGATGGACTTTGGGACTGAGAAAAAAATTTAAATATTATAAGTTGAATAATTGAAGCGAAACGGACGTGGATTGTAGACTCCAGGTTCTGCACACACAAGGAAGATCAGACTCTGCGAAGCCCCGGGTCATTATGAGATTCGGAACTTGAGCTGTCGCAATTTATATGAACGGATTATAAATATAGTTGACGTTCAACTAAATACTTGTAAGGCTTAATTGTTAGCAGCAATTTTTAAAATTGTCAGCTTCTAAGGAGACACGCGGAACGTGGACTCATACTTTCTCCAAGTGGCAAGTACTGTTGAAAGTAGGAATGAATATACAGTAAAACCTGTATATAATGGTTTTCCGAGGGACGCCGAAATTTGACCACTATAGACAGGGACCACTGTATAAGTATATAGTGGTCAAAAGTCACTATATAAACACATACAAATATAGGCATACGAGCAGGAATCCGACAGCTTGAATTGCATATACGTTATTGACAACCAGCGATTTTACTTTTTAAAAATATTCACTAATTTACTTCTGCTTGAGACTTCGAATTTTCAACTTTGCAAGGGAATCTTGAAGAATACTGCAGTGATCTTCAGAGCATCTTATCTTTTGAGACATTCTCCATAGAGAAATTGGGTCAAAATATTTATTCGACGAAGTTTCGTGTCGAATTACCTCAGGAGGATTTAATCATCTGAGATCGTTTAAAGCTACCAACAATTTTTTAAGATGATTAAAAGTAACCATTAATTAATTTAAATACTTCAAAGGACTAATAATAGAGTCAATGAACCATCGTTTGATTTGGTACAAACACATGCAGTATGAAACGGCTGGAGATAAAAACGCCCCAAAATGCCTTTAATTGCACTAAACTCAAGCAGCTGTGTCATTGGTTCGGGTTTGCGCGAGTTGTATCCTTTCGTTCTGACTGGTTGACCACTATATACAGGTACTTTAAGCTGTATTTTGAACTGAAGGGGCATGCTCATTAGACCACTATGAACAGGTTACCACTATATAGAAAACCATTATATGGAGGGAATTCCCTATGATAAAGGATAGGAGGTGGGACCGGGAAGCCAAATTTGACCACTATTGACAGGAAACCACTATATGAACGGCCATTATATACAGGTTTTACTGTATTTATATGTGAAGTATTCCTTTTTAATTTTTGAGAAGGAAAAATCTACATCATGGTTACCTGTCAAATAGATTTACAAAAATAGATTTATTAACATTTTAGCGACAATTTTTGAAGTCTCTCATGGGCAATGATCATGTGTATGTATGTAAGTATGTATGTCTAATGCTCTACTTACCTTCACGTGCACCTTTTCGCTAAGGCTGAGTCAGTGTAAATATTTTTTGGTCCATGTTTACACAAATAGGAGAAGGATGGTTGACAGCAGCTGAGTGGATGCAGGCAGGAGGGATATTTTGTTAGGAATAATTATGTGGAAAATATTTATAAAATGATGAGGAATGGGACATATGTAGATATAGGTACTTCTAATATATGTTGTGTGAAAAAAATCATTATTAGATTCTAGTTTCTCTGTGTAGAGATATCATTATTTAATAAGCTTAAAATATTTACAGAAGTAGATACTTCTTCCGGGAAATTGAAAGAATTTCCCCATTCATGAATTCACGGGAGCAACTATGTATGCATTTAAGTAAGCGTAATTGAGTGCGAAGAAGTGCGATGAATGATAGATGAGATGTTTATACGGTTTCGTTTCAATATTTTATTTAAGCCCAATGGGTGCTTTGGTAAAGTACATAGCAATTTAATTTTTATTGGTACTAGTAAATTTGATGGCATGGCTTCTAAAGGCACACTTCTAAAAACATTAAACTGGCGTTGTTGAGCTGATACGACATGCAAGGGAGAAATTACTGGGAAGTAGTCGGGGAATGTCCCCTTAATAAACATTTGGGAATTATTGAAACGTGTACTTCACCTTCACATCTGACAGGAGTACATGTGTACAAGCGTAAACAACATCTTTTGGTTGTACTACAAATAAATTAGTAACGTTACACACCGTACTTACTAAATATTGATTCCAGATGTGGGCCGTTGGTGAATATCAGTGTTTATGCAAAATTGCTTAAAGTAGTCAATAAATGGCAGGTGACCACAGTCGCCAGGAGTGCATGATTCATAATAAAGTAGCTCTGCAGGAGCATATTTCGGATAAGGTATTATCACTAATTAATGAAGATTTACAAGTTGTGATGACAGTTGCCATCATATCACTTGCGTTGTTATTCATTGTGCCTGCCTGACTTTATGGCTTATATATTTGTTTGCACGTTGTAAGGAAGCTCCGAAATTCAGGAAATGTGGTAGGGAAAATTGTACTACTACATATGCCCTCACTCATTATTTTATGATGCACTTACTTTGCCTAATCGATCCAAAATTTACAGTCCCTTCAACAGGCATGGGCTAAACCACACAATTCCGGATGATTAAAAAACTTGCGGAAATGAGGGTGCATTTACGAGGGACCTTGGCAGCTGGGCTTTCTGGAAATGATAACATCAGCAGGTACGACGTACGACCATACTGGCAATAAGCTATCTGTATATGTATACACTTTCCATGTTTTCCAGAAACTACTACATATTGTAATACGCTGAAAATGGGTAGTGGGGCTCACAAGGGTGGCGCCGTGGTCGAGAGTATAGTAAGAGTAGGTACTTCCAGGTCAAATGACAAAATAAGAGTATCCTCACTTTTATTCCTCAACTGACAATGAGCACTTACAGCAACCCGCATTAAGTAATATGGTAATAATGGTTTTTACAATACATTCGTGAAATCCTATCAATTTCCTAAATCAACTTTTATCAAAACTATAAATAGTTATTTCCAGTATGCTGCCACCTGCCACAGTGGTTGTTACTAATCATAACATAACAATTTATTAGATTTCCCCCTTGGTTTTATTTTGTGCAACTGTACAAGCCAATAATATTCCATTTAAAAAAGTAGTGCCAAATCTGACGGGCCTGTCGTTTCTATTTTCTGATGACTTAAGGAACTGGTCACACAGAGAGGATTACTTTATAAGCAGGCTTTTGGAATTATAATTGAAATTTGTCTTTCATTAATATTCTTTAATGTCTTTAATTTATATGGAGTCAGATCATCCCCCATACACTGTTGACAATGTCAACACATTAATTGTGCACTAAGTAATTTCTAGGGTGGTTTTAAACAGGAATGAAGACAGCCAAAACGCAGAATCTCTTAATAAGGACATATTGCATGTTCACACTAAATAATGAAGAAATAAAAATATAAACCGAGCATGATTAGTCGGTAGTTTTTTTTATTGGATTGCACTCTTCATGAGAGTACATCCAAAATTTCCATCCAGCTAGCAAAATTTAATGGATTCATGTATGTATGTAATGACACGCCCTTATAAGTACAACTATAAAAGTACCATTGCAATAAATGGAAGTGCTTAAAAATGTTTTGGACTGCAGAGAGACAGTTTGGTCATCTCACCCAGTCTTATCTATTGCGAGACTTTAATGTATAATACTGAAAAACGTTTTGCTCGGATTAATTACCTCTACCAGTGTCAAAACGTGACTCCTATAGTCATGTGGGTGAGCAATTTGCATTTAATTAAACGGAAGTGCCTTTATAAAAGGGTTTGTCAAAGCGGGAGAAATCTTTACTAATCGCTAGTGTCGATTTGTGGCACATTTTAGCTCAAATCCAGTTATAAAGAAGGAGCCTTTTTATAGCTCATGTGACACCTGGTATCTGCATTTATTAGTTAAAGTATTTGACTTAATTTGAAAATTTTAGTAAATATTGGAATAAATTGGATGGGAATTTTTATTTTCGACAACGAATCCATTGAATATTGTCTCAGAACCCGTTTATACTATACTCAATAGGAATGTGATCCATCATTTTTAAATGTAAGTATAAGTAACATGTTCTATGGGTTCGGCCTGGCGGAAAGAACCTCAAAACCAGAAGTAAATACTCGTAACTACAGAATATTCAAGGTCTTATGCCGCTCTCTCATCGGAGCAGTTTTATAAGAGATTAGACGTTGGTGGAAAGTTAACGAAATTATCAATATTCCAGGTAGGATGTATACAACGTTACAATGTTTGTTTACTTTATTTTTCCCTTCTTTCTCTCTCTCTCTCTCTCTCTCTCTCTCTCTCAATCTCCGACTACCATTTCCCTCTCCCTATCTCTCTCAGACTCCTAAGCCGCAGGAACACATGCACGCATGATAGAAACAATGGGAAATGGCAACTTTCGTAAAGCTAAACAAAGGTGTGTGCATTTGTCCCGCTTTCGTTCTTAGGCGATGAGGGTGGAATAATGAAAATAATACTACTGTTTGAACATCCGTTAAAACGATGAATTTCCGGTTTTTTTTTGCCACGACATAACCGAAACGTGTGTGGGCTAGCCCCACATTTTTTTTTACTGTATCCGCGCCTGTCAGCAAATTTTCTCCATGCGTCGACCTGGCTCTTTTTCTCTCGAGCCCGACTAGACCCAGTGTATAGGTACTTGCACATATTCGAGGAGTAGTAGAGAGTCCGCAAATGAAAACACTCCAGCAGTCTCCAGCATTATATGAGAATACTCAGAAGGTGAAGTTTCACTCCAGGAGCCCGCCGGCCCAAAACTTTCTATATTACTGTAGGTGTTTGTAAATAAATGGTTGTATAGTCCAGCGATTATTACATATACGCCCTTCAGCCAAGTACTACACTAAACTACGCGAGTTACTACCAGAGAAGGTTTTAAAGCACTGACTACCTCATCCCTGTACCTCACCCCGGCCTACACACACTGAACATACATACAAGCCGTCCTTCATCCACTTGGGCTTCTTGGATGTTTCCGTCCGTTCAGTCGGCATAAGCTCATAGGACTTGCAAGAGAGCTAAAAAAAAGTTGTAAGGGAATTATTCCGTGCCATTTCCATTTTGATTCTATTTTAAAGTATTTTCTCCTCTCAGTCGGCGTTCAGTTAGTTGTGCTGAAATTGTTACCATTTCTCCTGCCCTGAGTCGCGGGTGTTAACGTCGTTAAACAATACCATCAACAGGAACGTCAGTTTTTCCCGGCTACAAAAAACGCATTTATTTATCTATATGGTAAGCTTTCATGTGTGACTGCATGTTGATAAGGAGGTAGTATAAGGTTTACCTGTGGAAAAAAAATTGGTAAAAAATATCAGGGTAAAGGTGTGACACTGATGGATCTCAGAGTGAGATCTACTAAATCCTTTCTACTTCTCACAAAAACAGTAAGACAGTCGTAGGAATTTCCAAAGTATAGACACCATAAAATTTGCAATTGAAAAATAATTGTTGTAGGTGTATCCCACATTCTCATATGAATGCCTGTCGTAGGAATGTTAACTCGAGTTTGGTGTCCGGTCATAGTGTTTAGTTATACACGACATTCAAAAGCTGTTTTTGCCTAAAGCATTTCTGGTTGACACACCTGGAAATAATCATCGGCGGCGGTGAATTCATCCAAAGACTCGATATTTAGTTCAGCCCATTGTGACTACGATTTATTTTTTGAGTTTTTCAACTTTTTGACCAAAATTGGGAAACCCAATTTATCTCTAGTTTGGGTGAGACACATCCAGGGAGTAGATACTAGTGTTGTCAGAATCTATTTACAACCACTAGCCAGGTGTGGATAAGAGACATCAAAGTAGTTACTTCGGTTTCTTTTTCAGCCTTGCTACCCAAAAGTTTCTAAAAAAAAGTCTGAGAAGACCCGACCTCGTAAACACTTGCCATTCAGTTTGGGTGTTGTCTCCTCTCGTTATTCCCGCTTAGGCTGTCCTCTGTTTTCTGTCACCCTGACTTGACCTTGTTTGATTTTTATCATCTTCCTAGCCTTCTTCACTCCTTGATTCTTGCCCTGTGGTAGATTTAGCTAAGAATATGGGTTGCATCACTGCTCCGGTCATGATCAATTCCGGCGGTTATGTCATGTCACGCATTGTAGATGCAGGCTGTAGGCACAGCCTGTAGGTGAGGGCTGGGTTAGCATATTCATTACCTAGTGTACATATTTATTTTTGTTTTTGTAGCTGCGGAATTGTTGGTATGCAATAGTCCAATCCCAGGGATAATTATTTGTTTCCATTAAAAAATGGCATGTTTTGTTTTTTCCTATGGAGCTCCCATTATAATACGTTGTTGTGGAAGTGTGCAAAAAATTATATATTATACCCCTGAAGAAAAAAGGAATGTGAGAATTGTGAGATTGCTATGATTACTATTATACAATAATATGCGAATGGGCTCACATGTCTAAAGGCATCTGATTTTTGTCATTACCTTGTCATGGTTTCTATGAGTCATTCTAGACTTTTCAACGTTATTATTAAGCGTAATTTAGCCCATAGTGCGTTCTATGCTCTCCGTCAGTTAATTGAGAGTTGTTAAAAGAGCAGTAACATACATGGGTAATATTGTGCTCTATTTTGCAGTATCCTTACTTTTGTGTTCATTTGGCGTTATTGTCGCATTTACATCAGTGGCTTTTATAGAAAGTTGGAAACAAGCCAATTTCCCAATTAGATATTTGGTTTCAAAAATACGTACGTACTTACTTACTTAGCTGAATGAATGCAGACAAATCATTGCTAGGATATTGCAGACTTTTATGTCGTGGTAAAAATAAACTTTCTTAATTAGCTTAATCAAAGAAGATCTGTATAATAATTATTCATCATGCTGATTATCCTGCTAAAAGATTAAAGTTTATTATGTTTTGGTAAGCAGAATCTTTTAGTTTCACTCTTAGAACTATAGGCAGTAATTTTATGAGGTATTTAAAGGCCGTCAGCCGTGCATTATCATGTATGTAGCTCCCCTATTCAGTAGCAGTGACATGTCACTTCTTCAGAAAATGTTTGGTTTATAAAATCTTTTTTCAAAAGAATTTCCGTGAGGAAGTCTTGACAATTGGAATAGCCTTACTACGAACATGACTCGACCATGGATAGTGATTACCTTTCACAGATAGATGTGCATCACCTTTACAAAGAACGGCTGTCAGTGCTGTCTAATAATAAATGAGTGGTATGGATTGTAATGTTTGTAAACGTTTTCAGCTTCATTAGGAGGAGCGACATGGGAAAATTTCGTGGTCGCAAGGGGACAACTCCTCCCTTGTCAGCTCAGATATTCTCAGCATTTGGTAAGTATATTTTTCGTAAATCAGTATAAAATTTATGAGGAATACATAAAGAAAGGCCAGAAACAATCATAAATACGACGTTCTTTGTAGGATGGCTTTTTGTTGATAATTTACTGGTAACGATTAAAAATGTTTGGATTCTTTGCCAACTGCAAGCTTTCCGATTGTTTCTTCTATTTAATTGATTTTACTATAATGCAACTTTGTGTTTACATGACTCGTACTCATGTACAGGCTTGTACAAAAAAACTGTGTTATAGTCTGCTAAATTTTACGAGCTAATGCTCGAGTTTCGCTGAGAGAATGTCCAATGAGTCGTTAACATTTCATCAAAAGTTACCAGGTATGACGCAACGTACCCGTAGCTTCTGACGTATAAGTATTTAAATGTCAGGATGATCGAATATCACATGAAAATCTAGCACCCGTTTTTTTAGGAGTGACCCCAATTTTTAAATGCCAAATCAATATTTGTTTTCCCTGTTTGATTAAGTTTGCACAGATCAGACTACTTGCAGTTTGAGTTACCCTTTTTTTTCAGTTGGAATCAATTTGCATAAGCAATATAATGTTTATTTCCCTTCATATTAATAGTTGAGCCAGGCCATATTTTTACGATTATTTGCTAGAGGTAGGTGTACACGTTATCAAGGAAGTGTTTGCCTAACCTGCACCTGAGCATACCCGAGATGTAAAAGCGTACTGTAAACGAGTAAAGGCAGTTCAGATAGTGCAGGAAGGTTATCTCTTTCTCCATGAGCTCTAAATTATTCACGGTCTTATCCGAATAAATTATTGCACTGGAACAGGGCTTGCTTGTATATCGTTCAATAAAAGAGTAACAAAGAATTATTCAGTTAATTCTATCATGCAGGCAACTACAAAGTCAAGTACTATTTGCCGTCCTGCCTCAATGATGTAATGCATTTATATTGCTGATTGATCTTTCTAAACTGGCCTGCCATGCATAAAACAACTTACTTTGTGCCTGTCGATGTGATGGCTTATTTGAGTGCTGGAGTAACTAATTATTTGTTATCACTTACTCGTGTATTTACATATAAGCTCACTTACAGCGAGTCAGTTGAAATTTTGTGAATGGTAACTGGTGTTACCTGTTAAAAGCAAATTACCTGTGTTCATAAACCAACTTATGAAATTTAATCATGACGCGGAAATATTATAGGAGGAAATCCAGGTCCTGCTCAGTAATATACTTTTTATCACGTCTTTTTTACATATTGTATGGCTCCTATGTTGACGTCTCGTGATATCGAAGGTGGTGATGATAGAGATAGTAAACAATTAATATGCATAGTTACAGCAAGCTGTTCCCTGACAGGTTTATTGATCTGGGTATGTACTGCTGAAGATACACGGTGCAATGGGACAGAGGCTCGGCTATCGAGTGCCTATACGGTTGAATGCAATCCTGACTTCCTGTCACTGACCAGGTTGACTATATGCATGTGCACTCACAGCTGTATTGTCAGTTTTCTTAAGTTGCATCTTATCTTGCTCATTTGCTTTGCAAGTGTGCAACCCCTACCGTAAGGTATTGATTTTAAACTGAATTACCCATAAAAGAAATAGGAAATCCATTCAGTATGCAGGAATTATGCTTGCCGCTGTCGATCCTTAGAAAGAAATAACATACAGAGAAATATGTGCAGACAATTTTCACAATGTAATAAAACAGTTGAAGGAATCCAAGTAGAGCATGAATATATAATGAATGTTTTTTTTTGCTATGTTTTTATGAACAGTATTCGCTGGTGCTATCGCTCTTGCAAGTGCAACTGACTTTTCGGGCCAACCGAATAATGGAGTCTCGACTGTACCTGATCTCAGCAACCCTGCAGCCACTAGCAGCTTTCCGCAGGTAAGCTTTGTCGTTGTGTGAATTTGAATCGATGAAATATGCATATCCATTGTCAATTTTGGCATTCGCTGAATGGCTCAACCACACACTCACTACAGAAGTACCTGATAGATACAGAAGTACGAGGTTAGTAGTGTATCGGGCTGAATATAAGCAGATTTTTGCTGGCTATAAAGAACTTTTTAAGATGAGGAACTTTGAAGGATTTTTGCTGCTCTGAAGTTCATTCATGGTTTTTGAAGAGACAGACTTTGATGCGTACTTGACAAATTTAAATGTTTATTCATTCAAGCAGAAATATATCACTTTTAGAATGGAGTATCTACCACTAGACATTACAATTTGATGTACAAAAAGCATTTATGTAATATGAACTACATACATAAGCAGTAACTACCCCTTTGACTTTGAATTTAATTTTTTACTCGATTCTCAAGCGTAGTAGTAATACTGATTTTTTAAAGATAATATTTAGGTGTAAAGTTACAACATATTTTTTTTTTGCAGGTGCATGCCAGATGGAAAAGATCCCTCACTGGAGACTTGTTAGACACAGCTGATCAACTCGGAATTGGAGGTTACAAATCTCATTCTATCTTTTTAGATGTTGTTTTAGTCATTACTTGTCACTGTGTCATTCCCATATTCAATGGGATTGATCTAGATTCTGGGTTCATGTAGCTAGTGCCAGCAAAATTGCCTTGCGAATATTGTACTTACAAGAGGCCTGAGACAACTCATTCCATTATGCCATTTTAAAAATGGATTCATGTTTGAAATGAGGTCATATATTATTTTTATGTACGACTAAATTGTTTACCCACTCGGGAAGTTCAGTATGATTCTGGGTATGTTCAAGTCTTCTAGTAAAGTTATTTTATTTTATGCGTTTTTTGTAAGTACGTTCATACTTGTACTGTACAATACTGTAGGGAATGTTGTCTATTATGGAAGAAATACAAGTGATGAAACATGAATGCATCTGTGTAAGTACGTATATTAATATGTAGACTTCCAATGTCTCCACATGACTATATGCCATTATTTCGTCGGTATATAGTTATAAGTTATAACTCCAGTGTGTGTGGTTGACTTACAAGATGCAAAATCAGTATCTCAGTCATTCGACCCACTCTGATCAATAAATCAATTCATGCCAGTTTGCTAACGTTGGAATTTCATTTATTGTTTTCCGGTGGGATTTCTATTACCTTAACTGTCATGGCTGTTCTGATCAAATCTAATGATGTTAATTTTGGAATGCGAAGGAAGCTACTTACGGTAATAATAAATTCTAATTCTGTTGCCTCTTTTCCCTCTGGAGGTTTTGCACGACTGCTGGTGTGTCTTCATAAATAATTATCATTGCTTGCTGATTTACTCGTCATTTGAAGTACTTCATGTTTTTTTGTGCTTGTTCACATGGTAAAAGTCTCAAAGCACCCCTTATTTTCTTCTCGTTAATGAAACTTTATACTTTATATTTAGACACACTGTATCACTCCCACCGTCGTCTCCGTACACGGTGTGAGTGAGTCAGTATTATTATGCAGTGCAAGCAACCTCCAAAGCTCCAGAATGCATTCAAAGTGTCACTAAAAGCTCCTGGTAATTTGTAGAAAATTCAAAGCTCTATTGGAAGGAACACCGCCCACAGTCAGGGAAGCATTCCTCGAAGGGGACTTTTCCAACGTGACTGAGAGTGATATTCGTGGAATGAATGTTTCCGTGCTGGAATATGTCCCGGTGAGCCACCAAAAATATATGTATATTAAGTTTCAATCACATATATTTTATGTTATGCATTATTTAATTGCAGCAATTATTGCAAAGCATCCATTTCCGAATGTAGAGCAAATGTTGCCCTCTGCACGTAAAAAAGATTAGTATTTTTCGGGGATGAATTTCTGTGGGGAAAAATACATTGGTTGATGCGCTATAACCATAACGTTCTAATATCCTGGAATTAGGTCTGGGAAATTCATATAACGCTTATTCCAATTAAATGGACTATGTGTGTATTACCTGCACTACTTCAAGAGAGTACTCAAACAAGGAAAGCCATTGGTAATATTGAAACACACCCAATAAGAGATGAAAATTCGTTTCAGCAGTTGAATTCTTACATGTTTTGTATCCAGCATTATGCGATGAGATTTTAAACGACATTGAGAGAATGGAAGTGGGATCGTGAGAGCAAGCCATTACTTTCGGGCGAATCGGTCCGTTTGTAATACATAGTTCTGTTTCTCTTAGGTTTTTTTTTTGCAACAATTCCTTGTACGATAGTAAGCTAGGCTGCTCTTAAGCTCTCAATACATATTGATTAAAAGGCACAATAGCATCACACCACTGTATAAAATGTCGGTGTACATTTGAGCAACCATGGGGAATATTGTGAAAAATTAATGAAATGTAAGGAAGTAAAATCTAACTTAATATTTCAGCCCAAATTGTTTGATAAGATGACAAAGTCCACCGCAGGCATGGCACTTTTGACACCCATCATTGAGAAGTTTTTGGATTTCAACCGTCCAAATGCTCTGGGACGTCTTATGTCCGTCGCAGGAGACAAGCTCGATGCTAATACTCTCCTGTCAAAAGTAAAGGAGCATGGAGGAGACAGTGATCAGGTCGGAATGTTCAACCGTTCTTTTCAAACGTTTTTATCAACAGTTTTTGTGTGTCGTTCAACATTTTTAATAATCGTTCAAATTATTATGGCTTTTGAATCAATAGAAAAATGAGGCAGCTAGCGTGTTACTTTACAATGCTTTGAACAAATTGGGTGATTCCAATCAAATAACAACGACTAATTTGAGGGGACTACTGAATGATAATCTTCTTCAGCTGGTCCCGGAGGAACAATTAATGAAAGTCAAAGACAAAGGAGCTGCGAAATTTCTGTAAATTGGATTCTTATGTTATGCATCTGAAAATCTTTATTATTTACATTGACGTAGATACATACATATGTACATACATTGCAATATTTTCCAAAAGTATTGGTTTGACGGCTTCTGTTCCATGTACGTTAAAAATGAATAAAAGAGAATGGGAATATTATAACAGATTGAATAGGTACTACGCCAAAGCCAGTGGAACGGAGCACGATGATGTGGATGATAAAGCTCTGATCTACCAACTAGCTAATGCAGCTTATGGGAAAGCAGAAGGCTGGACGACGGAAACCATATCCGAACTTAGCAAAACACCCCAAATACTTTCCCAGCTACCGTCTGCTGCTCTCAAAAATCTCAGTCCCGACGTTGTGTCACAGAGCATTTCCAACCTACGCAATGTAAGCACAGGATCGCTCCAGTATTAAATAGTATCATTTTAATAATTGACAGTAATTGAGAGATACTTTATTAATAAGATCGCTTGTCAACCAGGATGACTTCAATGCATAGGGGGAACGACGGATGAATGTATTTTTGATGCTTATTTTGGATTCTAAATATTTATCACTGTGTCATAGATCAAATTCGAGAATCCATTGCAAGGGAAATCGATTGCGGAAGCATTCCTGGAAAAGTCAGGGTTCAAGAAAGATGAAGAAGGCCAAATGAGTTCCGGAGGAGACTCATCACAAAATTTGGGCCAAGTCATAAGCTCGTTGGGAAATTTGGCTGCTTTTGTTAATCCGTCGATGACAGACTCTCCCTCAATACTGGGAACGATCATTAACTCCTGTGATCAGCTAAACTTGCCCGCCCCTTTTGAGGCCGTTAAAAATTTTATTAAATCTAAATCTGGTGGGAAAAAACTAGAAAATATGGAAGTTGGGGATATTAAGGATATCGGGATTTCTGTCCTGAAGAATGGACCACCGGAGTTGATGAATACAGCCATGTCAACTGGAGCACTCAGTACTGATGATTTGAAGGATATTGGGAATGTGAGATCTGATTCCGGAGGGATCTTTAATTCTTTCATGAAAGGATTGGTAAGAGTTTTCCCTGGATGTATTTAGTTTTATTTAGCATTGCAATTAAATACGAATATTGAAATAGATATTCTGTTTTAAATATGGGTTATGTTTTGGAAATTATTTAATTTGCGATAGATTTCTCAAGTTGCTGCTTACGCTGTGAGGCAGTTCACAAAAACGGGAGGAGGAGTCGATTTTTCAAACCTTCCAGGAGCATTTATGGGTGCTCTGGGATTACGAGGGTTGAACAATGTCAACAATAGAGAGTTGGATGACCTAGCGGAGCAGCTAAAGAAAAATCCAGATTCATTGGATGACGCACAGAAGGCATTACTTTTGAAGAAGGTTAGAAAAGATACTTTATTGTTCAAATCTCATTTGGTAGACATGGTCCATGTTGTTTTGGCATAAAAAATAAAGGTTACTAAAAGTAATTACTCATGCGTGTAGTTCAAGGATGCTGGATTACTTGATGATGTCAAAAAGCTACCACCAGAGATTCGAGCTCTTCTACCCAGAAAACAAGAGTATGACCTACCCGATGGAATTTTGGATGGCTTGCCGTCCGATTCGGAACTTAGACTGGCACATGGTAATGGAAAAAAGATCACTGCTGCACTTCTAGCACAAGACAGCAGTTTAGTAGGAACCTTGACTCCAAAGCAGGTCAACGAAATCGATATTTCGGAAATCCCTGCAGTCTTGGCTGCCGTTCGGAAATCTAAAGACGGACCACAGCCTCAAGCGGTACAGTTATTTGAAAATTATATTGATAGTGATAGTATATGTATAGTAATTATTAATAACTTATTGTGAATTGATCATTCATTCTCTATTTAAAAATGGTGAAAGCATGTTGTCATAATTGAGACGAGTCCATTGAAATTTCACAGCTCAAGGCACTCTCACAGCGTTTTAAAGAATACATTCAACTTAAAAGCGAAGACTATGAAACACCAGACAAGAAACTGTTAAAGCATATTACAGCTGCCGAAGTTTCAAAATTGCCTGCTACGGTGCTTGCTTATTTCGTCGACCCAAGGCAGACGGGTAAGTTACCTGCAGACGTCCGCAAAGAAATCTTAATTGCTTTGGGAGAGCTTTCAACAAAAGATCATGCGTCCATACCGGCAAAAACTAGAGAAGAAATTATTCTCCAGGGACTTAGAGCTATTGTAAGTAAATTTATTGTATTACATTGCAAGCAACTTGAACCTGCTTTGCCCAAATGCATCATATCATGACATACCTAAACATGATATGGTAATTATATGATCTGCGACATTTTTCTAATCCCAAGGATGAAAAGTTGGACGGTGAAAAGAAACTCGGGGTGCCAGAATTAGCAGCAATTGGTGGAGGAGTTGTAGATTTGCCACCTGACAAGATTGACAAATTGACCCCTGTAGCTTTAGAACAAGCTCTTGAGATTGTTCAGGGAACTGCTGATGATGATGATGACGGTCTAAAGCTGCGACCATGCTTAAATCCTCAACAGAAGAAAGCTTGGAGGGATAAAATAGAGAAAACATATGGGTAAGCATCGTTTGAATAGTTGTATATTTTGATATTAAATTCAAGTAATTTAAATTAGATATTTGATACCATAGACCGTTGACGACTTGGGATCCGGCCACCGTTACATCTCTATGTTGCAGTTTGGCTCTATTTGAAGATGATGATCTTCATAGTATTCCAAAAGATACTATTCTTAGTTGCCGATGTCCATCAGATGAAGAGCCACCCTCACATCTGAAAGAGATGAAAAAATCGTTGTACGCAAGTTGCAAGCATGACGTAGGAGTTGACCAACAAGCGCACAAATTTGCTATGGAGAAAGTCAAAACCGAAGCGGATTTTGATTTGAGTGACTTGGAGTCTCAAATAATTAGAAGACGTAAAAGAGAGTCTGATGATGCACCACTTAACTGCTATGCCGTCCGAATCATTGGCAGCACGAAGCCATTTGATAAAGAAAGATTGGAAAGTATTGAAGATAAAGATATTCACAACTGTTTGTACGAATTGGGCAAAGACCCACTGAGTACTGATGTTGCAAAATCTCTGTGGGAGAAGCTTTTGAGAAACAAAGATGGGCTTGAGAACCTTGCTCCCACTGACTACATGTTTGCTGGCCATATTCTTAGTGGTATTCGACAGGAAGACGTGCCGAAATTAGATCTTTCCGACCCTGATGTTGTTTCTGCCTTTGGCGAACCACTCGGACTGTCCAAAAGCATGGTAAGTTAAATCCTTACTCATATTTCCGTTTTTTTCTGATGAAGAAAGTAATTTGTCCTATATAATGGCAATTTGTAAGCATTCGTTACAACGTAACAATAACGTAACTTGCAGCTTGAAAAATTGGCACATCACCTGGAAGACAAACAAGGAAAAACCCTGGACGAATTCTCATCTTCGGATTTAATTAGCGCAAAAAATATTTTGTGCGGGTACAGTCATGAAAAATTGATCCAGATAAAGTCAGAAGCATTCCTTGAAGCTCTACCTGTCTTGAAGGGTTCTATTGATAAAAGCTGTGAGCTCAACCGATTGAATGCATTAGCAGGGATTTCAGTACGGCCCGATGTTCTTGGTGACACCCGTAACTGGACCTCAGCAGATGTCCGGGGTGTTGGTGTACTTATTAATGGCATCCAGGATATAACACGGATTCCCCCTGAAGCATTTCTAGGCGTGACATCCTCCATCGCAGAATCCTTCACTGATAACATTCTTACAAATCTGAGCCCCGAACAGACAGGTTACCTTCCAAGGTTCTCTGCTCAGTCCTTAACGGAAGAGCAAATCTCACTGCTCTCCGCCGATGCCCACCATGCCCTGGATCTTCAAGGTCCCTTAGTCACTGATGCGGCTACAATGAACGTTAATCGTTCGGCTGTCACTTGCTATTCACTTGCTTTCATCGCCATTCTAGCCTCCAGATTTTTATAATCGAGCAATAAATAACATCTGAGAATAATAAATCTGCTATATCCAAGCCAGTAAGTCACACTACAACACTTTTATAAATACCGCAACTAATATACTCTAAGTAGTTTGCCTGTATACTACTGCTGATTTCAATCAAAACGATCTGACTGAATGGTTCATTATACTAAAAATTATTACTTTTTGCACAATTTAATATACAACTATAATGCTGTAACAAGTAATGTAGTAAGTAAGTATCTAGATTGTTGGAGGAAAAGCCAGATGTTCCAAGCTACAGATTTAGATGATGCCAATTCAAAATTTAAGATTTTATCCAGAGTGACAAAGTTTACCAGGACTGTCCAGAATAGATTGATGACTCAAGAAAGAATCTCAAACAACAATAGTGTGTTGCTACTTTAGGCTCACCGTCTCTGGGTTAATAAATGTTCGTATAACTGTAGAAATACCTAGTTGTGAGAACCCTGTAAAACCCAACAAAACGAGCTAATTTACGTACTGAAAAAGAGAATGCCATTTTTGTACATTTCTGCTCCGTATAAACGCTAAAATAATCGTCGCAAAAAATTTTCTTGAATGCAGTTTAATGGTTTGCAATTGGATACTCAATTGGGGGTGAGAGAGAGAGTGCTGGTTGTGATGGGTTAATGAGCAACCAACAAGAGTTATTAACGTTGCCATACTGTACGATTTTCCAGATAGTAACCCATGTTGAGAACATCTATAGTTTTGTAGATATTAAAATGTGTCGTGTTACCAACCATTTTTGACGTGTGTATTTAGAGGTTTAGATTGATTGTACCTCCTGAAAAAGAACAGTGAGAGCAGGACTAGTAGGCAGAACTTGAAGTGAAAGTTTGTGAAAGTCGTGTCGTTTACTAGTGTGTATTCTTGTGTGCGCACTCAGTTCTATACTGTAGAGTAGGTAAACCTTGGAATTTTAGGCAATTTTAAGATGTGAGAAGAAACCCACCTCATTTACAGATCTGTAGTCATAGTGAGAAATATTCATTAAAGCACACAGTTTGAGTAAATCTCTCTTTTCTGGAGTTCTATCGTTAAAAAATGGGGGGTTTTTGCGAGAAAGTATGCTTCTTGAGTACAGAAAGTTTACAGTGTCCACAAAAGCACATTATTAATCATTATAATTACCTCTAGCAACATAGCATGATGGTAAGCGCCAAGTGTTTTTCATTGCAATGTCCAAGCCATAAGAGTAATCAGTTAAAATGTCATGTGAGTATAATATGAATCTCTGCACTGAATATCCTTTGATTGTGCTTAACCTGTAGTAAAATAATAAAAATGCAATGGGGACCTTGGTTTAGTTATGTGTGCACAAAATATTTTGCAGAACGTTGTTACTACTAGTAGGCTTTTATTACTATGTATAAGCTACTATTATTGTAAGGAGGGATTTTCTCCGTATCGAAGTTTGTTAAGATTGTTTTAGCATTGGGTACGTTGTGGCCACACTCTTGCTACTGCCACTCTGGTTGTTTTCACCTAGTCGGTTACTTTTGTAACAAAACTTGTTTGTGCAGCTTTAACTCTATCATGAGATAATACAAATTATGGTTGAATTGTACATGTTTTCCTCTGCATCTGCATTGAGATACATACCATTTGCTAGGACTTGATTTACTTACCCTTAGGAAGTAGTTGTAAGGATGTTAATTGTTACACTGTTACTACTACATTTGTTAGTATAATTTGTTCGTTTATTTCTATCAGGAACGAGTGATTGTGTAGTATATGTATTCTAATATTATAAAAACTATAAACAAGTCAGGTGTATTGGCCCTTTTTGCAATTGTTTGTTATCTTTAAACTTTTCAAGTCGGGTATGCTTACCTGTCCTGACCGACGCGGCGGTGTACAAAACAACGTCCTTTGTTTTACAGAATTTATGTTTATTTAACCAAAAAATTCTTGTCAGTAGATGCAGATTGAGAGTATGGATTACTTCCACGAAATACTTTTGTTGTTAGAAGGCGTTTAAATGCTGAGCATGATTTACTTATGAATAAAAAGTTTGGAAAGAAATTTTGGCCTTCCTTTATAATTCAGTTTACCCTTTGCAAAACCATTTTGAGCAGTAGTCCACTGCAAATATTGCTACAAGCAAAAACCCTACGTGAACAAATTCGAAGCAACGGTTCCAATATATTTCCTTTTTATACTTATATTATTCATGCACCTGTCATACAATATTAAAAAGCAACAAGATGAACAAGATCTCATGTTCACAATTTTTTCTTAATGTTATTCGACAAAAATAACAAATTAGCAAATGTTTTCACCTTTTCTGAATAATCATTATTCTTGTCCGAACCCAAGCCATTTTTACCGTATTGCTTATTTATTTACATGTACATGCGTTGGAATATGCCATATAATATAATATCTGTTCCGTACTTGGTAGCTTATTATGATTACAAGATTACCAATAACCATCCCCTAGAGAAGTCAAAAACGGATCGAGTTGCTCACTGTAAGTAGACCACAGTAAGCAATTTTTCCGGGGTGAATAATTTTTTGACGTATTTCAGTCTTCGACATTTCTTAACTTAAAAAGACCCAGAAAATTGAAGTCAATCACCAACAAATATTTCAGAATTATTGCTGAGTGTGAGAATACTACAAAATGTACGAACATAGCGCATGGTAAGTAATGGTTCCAAGTAACCCATTATACCGCCAAGTAAACCGAAAAAATTTGAACTATCTCACTGAATGAAAATGGTGTCGTCCGTCACAACAGTTCTAATACCTTAAGGTAAATTACTCATTACACCAAGGCAAGGCAGAAAGAAAAGATGTACTTCTTTTTAAAATATTATGAATCAGTATATAAGAAGTTACCTGACAATGAGAATAACCCGGATATAAAAATGGTCACACCTCCATAAAGTGAAATGCCTCTAACATTGTTTCTGGACTTTGGTACGTGTGTGGATCAATAAAATACTAATATAAATACGGTGATACAAAAAAAAAGAAATAAAACTTATTCAACAATCACTGTCTCACTTAAAAATATTCAATTTATTTTATTAAGGAGGGTATACTTAATGTCTGCAAACCTGTAAATTCATATTTATCTACTAATTACGATACTTTTTTGTTTTCATTACCTTCACTACTACCTAACCTAGATGTACGCTGTTCTGGCGGATCGCTTAGTCTTTCCGTGGGCTCAGCTTGTTGACCAAATTTAGGATTAAAGTGATGTGGCCAGTTAATAAATCTCGAATCACTTAAACGCCCTATTCCCCACTGTGATAGATCGGCATTATTTGAGTCATAACCTAATGTACCTCCAAATAGACCTTTGCCCATGTCTTCCGACAATAGAGCTTCTTGGTCAGATTGGGATAGACTTGTAGGATCCAAAGTATCTGTAGGTCCAACCGGAGATTTCAGAGTAAATACGACAGAAATATCTGTCCCCAAACGAGGATTGGTATCTTGAAGAAATCGAATCCAAGACACAACACTATCCCTTGAAGAAGTTCCGGTAGCACAAACTGCCAAAATTGTTCCATCTTCTTGCTCATGGACCAGCGGTTTTACCATAACTGTGCCACTGTAGTCTTCTTGATACACATGACGCAGTTCTCCAACATCTAGAGTCAGTGTAATAATGCATTTAATGATTATGATTTCACCACAAGACACCCAAAAATATTATTCTAGAAAGTACATCCACAGCAATAAAAACAAACATTGGGAAATCAACGTTACCATCTTCGTCGCGCTCCTCTCTAACTCGAACTTTGGGCTCAGCCCTTAGTATGAAATAGTTGATACACTGATCCCGAAGCCAAACTCTGAAAGCACCTTCAACATATATAGGTCGATCCGCTGCATGAGCCCCGATTAGTGACTGTTGGTCGGGACTCTGACCGCTCACGATCCACGTGTCATCTGATGCATCGTCCAAGTCTTTAGCCTATCATTCCATCAAATGTACAATTTTAAGCTACACGAAAGGGATTATTCGACTTGTCTTTGCAACTTCCCAAATCTTAGCCAAACATTAACTTCAATTCATAAATCAATGAGAAGACATAAGGACGAGAAGAACTGCATATTACAATTTACTCCATACTTGATAAATAGTGATTTGGGTTGCAGGATCCACCGATGTAATTCTCTGAATAGCTAATTTAACTAATTCCAAGGAATCAAACGGCAATGGATCAGGCAGACGCCAGGGTGACAAATTTTTGAACTTAGGCATCCAGTACATCATTCGCCAGTGCTTTCTAGATGGCCACGACGTCGGACCGAAAATATTTGCCAGGATTTCTTCTACTTCACTATCCCCCATTACCCCTGGAAATATCCTTACAATAAGTGAATTTGTTAACACAACTTAATACGGTAATATAGCAGTAACCGTATGCATAATGTTACCAAAATCTTCCATCTGTTCCAGAAGATCCACAGCACAGTATTGCTGCTTGGGGTAGTGGACGAACTCAACTTGCCAAATATTTCTAGCAACCATCTTCCCCTTTGGGAAGACATTCAAAAGTTTCTTGTACGCATCCAAATCCCTATGTACCCCGAATTCCTTCATATTTTTCAATGCCGCATAAATGAACTCAACATGTCCTCGTAAGTATTTATCCCTCATAATAAAAACATCAATTGAAGCCAAGAAAGTCTCCTTATTTTTCCTCTTCATATCGTCAAAAAATGTTTTCGTGATTACGGCAGAATTCACCGTGTATTTTTGCCTATACTTTTCCTTCCTTTTCCTTGTGGCTTCACCCGAATCTTCTTCATCCTCCGTATTCTGACTGGTTTCCTCATGTCCCTTCGAGGTAGTTTGAGTACCCTCCTGGTTATCTTTCGTAGGATCCTTTTCGGCACCTTTTGAAACTTCCAACTGCTTCTCTTCCTGTGGAGATTTAGCTACCTCGGGTTTACTGAAGGTACTCAAAGACACTCTCGGATAGTGACTGGGCTGACTGGAACTTAAGACAAGACTTGGCCACAGATACTGGACTCGCTTCGCCACGGGACAGAACGTGTAATTCCCAATGTGCGAACAAGACACGGCACATGCATTCCGGAGAATTTTGTGGAACATTATATTCCCTTTTATTCGAGCTTTATTGGAAACTGACCGGTATTAGAATGTAACCTGCCTGTATGCAGGAGTCCCAAAATTACATATCCAACGACAGACTCACTTCTAAAACTTGTATCTACAAATTAACGAAGAAGTTCAATTGAACCTGGACTAAAATTGACGCGTGCCATATTTTTGTAATTTATTACAATTAAATATGCACATATTTTTTTTACCAGAAAACTACGAACACATTCGAGGAGATACTTAAAACGCTATTGAAATTATCTGGGAACGATGAACAAATAATTATAAAAACTACTTCTGTAACTTTCCTGAAGCTCTGCCTTTTCTCTATGAACTTCGCCAAAACTACGGCCAAACCGTGCATATTTCAAATCTAGCGGGTTTCTGTTCATTCACAAGATTGCCTGTGTGAAAGATGTTTGACTGTTTCTGGATTTTAAAAAAATATTAATTATGATTACATACTTACATTACGCACACATTAATGATTGAATAATAATTATTCTGAGTATTAATTTAACTGTCACAGAGATAATCATGCTATTTCGGGATTTAAGGGTAAAGGTAGAGAGCACACAAATATTTCCATAGTTAAATAATTGCTCATTTAAAAATATAATTTATTCGGTCGATTTAGCCCTAGCCATTGCAAATTGGGTTTGCAATTTTGCATTAATCGTCGATTAAGAAATTAAATAAGAAAAGTCGAAGAGACTACTTAAGAAGAAGTGTAATCTTCGTCTATACTTTCATATTGCATGTGTTTTGACTCAATTATGTATTTAATTAATGTATTAATTTATTATAATGTATTATATTTATTTTAATGTATTTCCATTAAAATAGGTCCTCGGTCATGATTTTATAAAACGACTTTAGGGGAAAGCATGAGCATAATAAAATATGGTAATGGTAAGTTTTATAACAATTTACAAGAGGTTTCTGACAGTGGCAAAATCACCAGCGTTAAATAATTATATAATGTAATTTATGCAATAATTATAAAGAACTTTTTTAGGCGGTTTTTGAGTAAGAGGTCGCTCAAGTACCGTTTAGAATGCATTGTAATTTTTTCGAGGTGATCATGAGGGTCAATTGACATGAAAGGTACACATAATTCACATGTATTTCATTCGGAAATCCTCCCAATGATCGTAAAACGGATATTTCTCTATAGCGATATATTTGCTATATTTTCTCATCATAGTTAACGTAATAATTATTAATTTAAATTAAACGATAGTGCCACGCCCAACGGTACATACAGTCATGCTTTTGGGGTACTGTTAACAAGAGAGATTGCAATATATAGATGCTGGCTCTATTTCGGATGTAAGTGAGCATCTCCCAGTAGAACGTGAGAAACTATTAGGTAGATGTAATATGTAATGATCGCGTTGCTTTTGGTTGAGATATTTGTAGCAATCCAAAATTACAATATAAAATAAAAAATATCTACGTGTAATGCAAATATCTTGTTTATTACTTTTACGGGCGCTTTTGTATATGCAAGGAAACTCGACATATGTAAATAAGCTTTTTTGATTATATTTTTTTACAATAGCCGGTTCGTTCTACCAAGCCGAAATAACATGATCAATTCTTCCTTTTTCGAACCTTCCTCACTTTTTCTCCTGAGACTGAATTTCTTTGTTGCCTGTGTTCAAAGTTCAGGCCCAAAATTGTATATAGGGACCTATCGGATAGCTCCCTGAAAAACCTGCGTAATTTTCTAAAAAAAGCGTCGGATTACGTTCTTCAAATCATGTCTGTGGGAATAAAGATGCTCAATTCAATATCCCTTATGTGACTACTTGGGATTGGGGAGACTTAATTGTTTATGAGAACCCTGTACGAAATTTTCAATAAAGTTATAAATCCTAAAAGTTGCGAAATAGTGTAACAGCATCGACGTTACAATAATTATTTTTTTGCAATAATTTGAAAATGTTCGTTTCCAAATTTTTCATATACTTGGAATGTCTACGAGATAGTAATAAGCGCCATAGCGACAAAAGTGTCGATCTGCCCTACCCAATGTCAATTAGCATGTAATATCAGTAATCAGTATGGGTTGCAATTTCTTCCTATGTCACTTTCATTTTTAATTTCACAATCATTGTCAAGTTGTGCAGTGCCTGTCACATTCATGGCTGTAAATACATATAATGTAGCTGGACTTAAACAGAATAGAGGAAATTTTAATCAGGACCCTTGAGTGAATTACCTACAGCTATTGAGTCATATACATTAATATTGTATATACTACTTTCGACTGAAGGATAACTGGTCGTGCTAACTGCTATAATCCATTGTATGTGCATGCTAGATTAAACGGAAGTTATTCCAACACATTTACTATTTATTAATTAGTAATGTTTACGGAAGTATTCAGTTACTTAAAAAAGTCAAAGTCTTTATAGATCTTATCAAGGTGTACTTTGGAAGCTACACATAGTAACTGTCAGTGACAACAACATTGTCGAACAATTTCGAGGTTGCGACTATTTTGAAAGGGAATTGTGTGAAAAATTTAATAGAAACAGTGTAACCAGAATTATAATGCAATAAAATTTACGGTAATTTCAAGACATCATCTGTATGAAACATGAGCATAAAGATAGTTCACACTCGCAACAACCCCGACGCTTGTACGGAGGCCGAGCGTCTGACTGGATTTTGCTATGGGAGACTAAATCCAACTGGAAAAGCCTTTGGGCATAAGTTGATGAATGATTCTCGCAAAGTCTTAATCGACGTCTCAAAATACCCGGGTGATCTCACGTCAGACAATCCGATAGACATCACAATTGATTTTGGAATAGTTCCAGTGGAGAGCAAAACCATCCGAGATCTAACAGTTTATGACTCTGCAAACTTAGTAAATTGTTATTTCATCTCATAAAACCTTTCTGCAGTTTAACTTTTTGTACAATGATTTAATTCTAATTAGCGAGCTCCAATGTCTCAAGATTTCGTCGTCCTACCTCGAGAACCCTTGATGGAGAAATATGATAAAGTATTTCATATTCTACTCCCGGAGAAAAATAGCTTCTTGTCAACACTTCAGTCCAAAGGAAGTGTCGGTTGTGCCAATACTAAATTCAAATTCCGCGTTGTATTCGCCCCGAAATTACCAGCTATTGCCTATACCAACACCATACACATTTGGGTAGGGAAATACCCAATAAAGCTAAGATGTCAAGGGTTTAGCGAAGGTGATTTCATGGAGATATACCATAAGCATGAAGCAAGGATGTGGTCTAAAATTCTGTTTATAATTTCTGTTTTAAAGGTCCATACGTCTCCTTGAGTTATAATGTCATAAATTTCGGTGCTCAATATTACGGGACGGAGGCAAAGATTGCCGTAGATATGATTAATCACTCTATTTGCGATGCAATATTTCAATTCGATACGGATAATTTTCGAAGCCCCTTTAAAGTCTGTCCAGTATGTGGGGTAATTCCTCCAAAGAAATCATTGAAAATCGAGATTTTTTTCAGGCCTCACAAACCACAAGCGTATTACAAGCGAATTTATTGCCTTCTACACCAACAAGTACTTTTACACTAAACGCCTCGAAATTATAGATAAATTCCTATTTAGCACCAATTTAGACAATTTTTAGAACGGGTTTGCAGAATCCCCAGTACGTCGACCTGGTAGGAGTTTGTGTCCCTCGACCATTTTTTTTCGATAAGCCTGTGGATTTCTGTGTATCTTCTGCAGAGACCGAGTTTTTTCCGTTCCCGAATCCAACGTAACGTTTGGGATTACAATACATACAATTTATCCCCTCCCCATTAAAGCAATTTTCTAAAATGCATTGATGTTTCACTTTTTACAGCTTCGACGAATATTTCGAAAACAATTTTTGGGGATTGAAAGCTAGTCAAGTGGACTTTAACTTTGGAGGCGTGGATGCTGGAACGCCTTTGCGTCCAAAACAGGCACACGCTCTGATGCCATTCACTCTGTCCAGCATTTTACCTTATGAAGTTCAAATTGAGTGGGTTCCGGGTAAGAAAAATTGCAACAGTAATATAATTATTGCATTTGTAATACAACTAAAACGATTCTCCATTTCTGCAGACCCTAGCCAGGCTTTTAGCGTCTCACCCCCAACAGGATTCGTGGGCCCAGGGCAAGCTACTGATTTTCTTTTACATTTTACGCCTGGTCTGCCTGACGTTTTTTATGCGGGACAGCTGGAATGCTACATATACCCCACAACTGTAATATGGCCACCATGGCATGGACCTCCTTGGTCCTTTGCAATGAAAATTGCATCAAAAGTAAATACTTCGCAAGCGCTAGATGTTCCAGCAGAGAAGCCCTCTGAAAGTAAAAAACAGAATGCTGCTGAAGAAAGTCAAGATTCACAGGTTATAACGCAAACTTCGGATAACTTGCCCCATAAGCATGACAGATCTGGGGAAATTCCCTTTGAATTATTTATTTTTAATGGAGAAGCATCTGTCAAGCTATCCATTACTGCAGAGAAACACTATAGAGCTATGAAACTCAACGACGACAAACCAGTATCACCTACCCTCTTTGAAATATGCTCGGCATTGACGAAATCTGAAGAGGAGGAAACAGAAGAGGAAGAAGAGGAAGAAGAAACGGATTCAAAGGCTGTAGCCCTAAATACTTCAGATCTCGACAGTTCAAAAGGTAGTAAGAAATCCAAAAAGAAGGACAAGAAGGACAAGAAAAAAGATAAAAAGGATAAAAAGGATAAAAAAGATAAAAAGGACAAAAAGGACAAAACGAAAAGTAAAAGTAATGAATCAAAGGCATCAAAAAAGGACAAAAAGGACAAATCTAAAAGCAAGTCAAAGGAGAAGAAAGATTCCAAGAAAGGCAAGAAGGGTAAAAAGGGCAAAGCACAAGCACCGTCTGAACTTTCAGCGTCTGCGAACGAAGACGAATTAGAATTCCTTGAAGCGTACGAGGATGAATTTGCTGGAGAGGAAGAAAATTGGCATACCATTGAAGAAGATGAAGCTTTACCAGAACTAGAAAAACGTACCTCAAAATTTGATCCATTTGAATGCAAGTCCACTGCTGTTCCAGAACAGGATCAGCTGACATGCGTCAATGAATTAGCAATTCCATTGTGCCTTACAATCAGAGTTGCAGGTGGGGACAATTTATGACATTATTGTTATAAAATTTTGCACTCGAAATTAGTAATTCAAAACTTTGTAGGTCATACATACGATCACCTGAGACAACCACCGACCCCTCATTTCAATATTCCTACGAAAGTCACCATGAGTCCAACCTTACCCCTTCATCGAGAAATCCGAACAATAGTTTTAAAAAATACCAGCGATATTCCAATGTTTTATGACATGAGAAATTTTGATAAGTAAGGCTGCTAATAATGCTTCGCAAATTCGTACAATTTTCTTCTTCGTACAAACTTCAAACAGACAGCGTAAACGTTCAAAAATAAATATTAACTCCCAAATCTCTTGCGATTTTGAAGGAGCCGTGAATTCGATTCGAAGCCAAAGCAAGGCGTAATTCCCGGCGATGGAAAACAAATCGTAATGATGTCAATGGAAGCTTCTCTTCCTTTTACAATGGCATACAACCATGATGTTAATGTAAACATGAACTTCATCGATGACAATTTGGTAATAACGCTTGGTTTACTTCACGTTTACTGAGTTCTTTTCGACATGTCCTTACAATTCTGTTTTGGACAGATGTCGCTGGTAGGGTTTGCAGAGGTTCCATCATTAATACTGGACATCCTTTCGGACCCAAGCAAAACGTTGTGCGGGATCATTTGTCCAACTACGATACCAGGGTTTGCTACATTTGCGGACATTACGATGAAAAATCCTTCCAGATTTCACTACAAGTTCGTACTACAAAATTATTTTGTCTATCGTTACTGACAATGAGTCCTTGGGAAAAAGCAACTTGTGGTATGTTTATGCACAAATTGCACACTTATTCACAGGTATTCGATAGAATTTGGAGATACAGATGATAAACTCTCTAGGATTTTCACTTCTACCCCCATGGAAGGCATACTGGCTCCTTATGATGTTAGATGTTGTAGTAGTTACTTATATTAATTTATTGTATTGTCATTGTATTATGTTATAAAGTCATGTTATTATACGGAAACGATAAATGTAACAAGCCGTATTCCGCAGATTGAAAAAATTACTTGGAAATTTGTCCCAGTCGAGCTGAGAGATTACAATCTCTTTTGGAATTTTCGTTTCGTGGTCATGGGAGCGAAAAATGAGGAAAGTTTCTGGAATGCGGTGTACCAAGTCCAATTGATGCTAACAGGAACTGGGGCGCCGTGCGAACTAGTGGTAAAAATTTTCAAGAGTTTAGTATATGGAAATAAAACGTTTTAAGAAACATTTTTATGTGAACGCTACTTTCTTTTCAGGCTAATCCTAAGGTTCTAGACTTTGGTATGGTGCAGATTTTCAATTCTGTGATGCAAAAATTTACTGTTACAAACACAGGAAGTGCAGTGGTTATTGCCAACCTAACTGTGAGCTATATATTTTCCGAGTGTAAATGCTATACTGCTTCTTATTTAACTACATTCCTTAATTTTCCTGGATGGTTGTTCTGTAGGTCCGTCACGAACAGTGGCTTCAATGGTTTGTTAAAGAACAGGTTATAATTTGCCCAACTCAGGTACATTTGAAAGCAGGGGAATCAAAGGAAGTAAGCTGTATAAAAATCGGGTTTGTTATATGTAAAAATATGTCGTAATATTCTGGATAATTCTGGAATACAAAGTATAATTTAAAATTGTTTTAGGTCCTTGTTACTGTTCGACCCGACAAGCCAGTCATGTACAAGTTTTTTGTAGAATATACATTTGAGGCAGCAGAGAAAGATGAAAATGGCGAAGTTCTCGTACCCTATGAACCTCGGCCTTTGGTAGAAATCCGTTTTATGGGAGATCATGCAATCACTCAGGTTTGTGATTTTTTGGATTCTAACACAATCACTATAAATGTTTTTCATCTGAGATACATTTTTTGAACTATTTTTACAAAATGCCAGTTCCATTTCAAATTAAGGTGTCAGAACTTCAGCAACTTGGAAATCACCCTTCATGGGGTTTAGATCAAGTGTGGGAATTGTTTCAAATATCAATGTAAGCTTTAATGATGCTAATCACATTTAATTACTTATTTGAGTGTTTGAGTCTCCATGATTGATGTCGTACAGTGCTGTAGTAGATATAAGAATTAATTCTTCAAGGTTAAATCAATGGCTAAACCCTCTCAAGAACACTGCTCGCGAAGGAGTGCTGCCCTCTGTCCCCACTGTTGCCTTTGAGTTCCCATCCGCCCCCGTGGGTTCCGTCCCAGCAATATTTTCATTAGTACTTACTAATTTAAGCGAACATCGATCATTTTGGCAAATTCATACCCAACCACCTAAAAATAATAAGCTGTATCAGCTTCGGCAGAAAAACAGAAGAGAATCATTTGTAGGGTCAACGGATTCGCAGGACAATCCCAGTTTTTTAACTGCACTCTGGACCGAAAAATACAATGAAATGACTGATGACTTTCAGTATCAAAATATTGACGAGAGTCTAACCCTGGCTGCACTGAAGAATGGCGACAGCTTTAGAATGTCACCTACTTATGGCACCCTTCAAAGTTACAAATGTCACGCTATAATTACTTTCAAGTGCAGTTATGGTACATTTTTCATACATCAACATCCTTAATACCAATTTTTTCTGTTACATGTTCAAGTAATTAGTACAGCATTAATTACTCCCCAGATTTCGTTGGGTCATTTAGGATGCCCATTTTGCTCCGCATTTACCCAGCCATTTTTATTTGGCTGGATTTGAGAAGCAGGTGCTTGGCAAGGGATGAAGGAAATTTACAAACCCCGTCGGAAATGATTTTTCATCCCATCAGTCTTGGTGATTTAGATCCGCCCATTCAGGTCACTTTTTAGCATGATCCTTGTCATTACGACATGTATCAGGGAGTGGTATTGAACTTGATTTCTTTATAGTCCGTGTGGATGTACAATGGAAGTTTGGTGTCCGTCCCTTTCACAGTGGATCTGGAACCTTTCCAGAAGCTTCAGGGTCAAAACTACGGCCATGAATGCATAGAATGCTTAACTGCAGAGGGTGTTGCATTACCAAAAACCTGGACGCCAGTGAAGTTGCGTTTTTCCCCGATTGAATACATTCATTACCAGGTTATTAATTTTTGTGGTGCAGTTTCGGCGATAGGTTAATACCTACCCTTTAACTCATGAAACTTTGTGTCAATGATTGATTATTCTTATGCATTGATTTCGACAATCAGGCCCCCTTAAGGATTAGCTTCGATAACAGAAATATTCAAGTTGATCTTAGCGGCTCTGTAGCCAGCTCCGAAGACATTGCTCTAAGACCCAGAGCTAAACCTCATCAGATAGTAATTTCGGATCCATTTGTTCCAGTGAGTATTTGTCCCGCTCGCGTGATATTTCCTCATTTTATTCCAACGTCAGACAGATCCACTAGGTTTGTTTCCCATTTGAACTACCATTTTCTTACACCATATGAAATCACTGACCTCTCGTAACCCGAAGGATTCATTTTCTATCATTTAGTCTGATTTACATAACAAACAACTCTGAGACTCATAGCTTCAGCTTTGCATGGCCGGAAATGACTTATGTGAATTCAACAAGGATCACTTTTCTCCCAGATATTGGGATTTTGTCCCCCCGTGTATGATTTTAATTCTTTCATCAATTTTTTTTTTCAAATGTCCTTTTTCGTATTTGGTCTAAATGAGGCATTTCACCGTATAGGAACAATGTGCTTGCCAAGTAGTAGTGAAAGCCGGTCATGTGAACCATATAATGTCAACTACAGTCAGATGTTGGATTGAAGATGTGACTGCCGTTGATAAGTATAACTATGAGGAGAAATTATACAGAGGAGAAATTGTACAATACCAAGACATGATAGTTGTCACCAAGGACAAAGGCCCCCAGAAAGTTGTGAGGAGAAACCCGACAAAATCTACAGATTTCATGCGATCGTATTTCAACTTCACTCAACAGTAGTGTAGTAAAATATGGTTCAAGTAAATGCATTTATGATTATTTTTTTTAGAAAAAGGTTGTGAGTCATAATGTTCCACCTGTTAGACCTGCAGCCTTCAGTCGTCTATTGACGATTTCTTGTTATATTGGAAGGTGAGAAATTTAAGAAAGCATTATAGTTAACGTAACTATGTGTGCATTTCCCTATAAGCTTTGTATATTACTTTGGAATTTATTTTCGTGCATACATGAAAAACTTTTTAACGACAAAAAGATCTTGATAATTTTCCTTTTCATTTTTAGTGTTTTTGGAATGTTGGACAGCATCTGCCCAAAGTAACACCTTTAGCTATTATTTTAATTGATTTATTATGATACAGTAACAATACATTGTTGTATACAATTTTTACTGTGCTGAAAGGGAACAATCTAAAATGAAATTTACTGATCCCATGGGAATACAACCCCTACCTACGGAAGGAGAAGGGGATGGAACAAACTTGGATGGCAGACTATTGGTACTTTCACCGCTGAACCGTCATCTGGCAAAACATGCCCTGTCTCAAATCCTGTGGTACGATGTTTTCGAATTAGAGTAAATTACAGTTGTACTAAGTTGCATATTCAAAAAGTTTAGGTACTTAATGTAAGTTCCGTTAAAACAAAAATGCAGGGACATGATTATGTTATCACCAAACTGGCCCTCTCAAGTTCGCGACATTACAAAACGCCATTCTGTATACTTTGAGGACTATAAAAATGCTGAAAGATCACAGTTGATCCATGATGAGCTTCTAGGAGCTTATCTCTTACCCCGGAAGACCCAGGTCAGCGTAACAGTACTTTATGTAACTATGGGGAAATGTAATGACTCTGCTATTTACGAGTTAATCAATATTTACTGCTGATATTGCGATTTTAGGAAGAAATAATGGAATTCTCCATCTTCAATATGCTCCAGGAAATGGCTGATCATTATTCAAATGGGAGAAAATCTTGGAGTGAATTGGGTTCAGGTGCATTTACTTAGTTCCTTATTTGCAATTTAACTTTTCAATGAAATGTGATTGCAGATGTACTGTAATTTAATATTAGAATTTTCTCTTGCTAGTAGTAAATGTGATTATGTGAGTGCTTTTACTTAACTACTGCGCTGCTTCTACTAGCTAGCAATAATAATGTTTAAGTTATCACGTTAGGCGGAAAATAAGTCAATCATCAGGGATTCTGAATTTTTATATTATCATTATTTATCTTTAAAAGGAAGTTAGCCAACACATTGATTAGTGGAAGAAACACTGAAAAATTTATTCGATTTGGTCCAATTAAAACTCAAGTAGCAGAATTTGGTAGAAAACAAATTAATATTTTAATGTCAAGTGAACATGTACACAAACGCCAATTATTGTATAATATTTCCTGTAAAACAATAATAGTGAAAACTTTTTGAGTCGTTGCAGCAAGAAAACTACATCGATAATACGAATTCCGTTAAAAATGACACGAAGCCACGATCAAAAATAGTAGCGTTACGTTACATAGTATGAAAACAAAAGATGCACGCGACCACACGTATTTTCTGACAGGATAAGAAAAAATTACTATAATAGTACATCATCTTTTTGAAACATGAAGTAGTCACATTTAAACGTATGGATAAATATGTAAAACAACCTCCTTTTTGTAAGTTTTTTTAAAAAGCAAGGCGGACTGACATTTCGCTTAAAAATGAAACTCCTTCGTGAAAATAGATATAATTAAATTACAATGAAGTTGTTGTAATATGTATATTACAAAATCAAAACTAAAACTATAGTAATAATAACTATATGAAGAGCAACCTTTCGTAATACACAACGATATGGAAGAATAAAATTCACCCTACCATTACTATATTCACTTCATTCTCTCTAACCGTATGCTGTAATTTTTAGAGTTCTATAGTCGCAGTAATTAGCGGTTGTTTACAATAATTGTGTGAAGTGTTTGGACGTAAAGTAGAAAAAATATCTAAATAATAATTACTTGAATTTCCAAAATGTTGTTGTTGTTGGAACTGAAAACATTTTTTACTGCCAAGAGTGAAATATATAATACATCTAAAAACTTCTAAAAAGTAATCATTATTTTCAAAAACTCATTCATTTATGCTTTGGAATATACTACTACACCCGAAAATTACAAGTTGGTATTACAATACAATACATAGTAGGTAATATTACTTTGACGTATTCAACTCTCTAGTCATATTCTTATATAGAACGATTATTTACGAGACACTCACACTTTTACAATTTCATTATATGTTTATACCCAACTACGTCACAAATTGTTTATTTGAAAAATTACGTTTATAATAATAATAATAGTATTGAACGCCCACAAAGATCATTGTTATTATTAATTACAAGTGGTTTCCTGCTTTGCCCATGGAAATCCTCCGCTTTAAGCACGCTCACCACGAATTCGGCGAGCGAGCTGAATGTCCTTCGGCATGATGGTGACCCGCTTGGCGTGAATAGCGCACAAGTTCGTGTCCTCGAACAGACCTACAAGGTAGGCTTCGCTGGCCTCCTGCAAAAAATACCCAAGATTACAACCTCTTGAATTTCCATTAAATACAAAGTGTCGTATGTTCAATTATTATTACTATACCTGGAGAGCGCCGATGGCAGCAGACTGGAACCTGAGATCTGTCTTGAAATCCTGGGCGATTTCTCTCACCAAGCGCTGGAACGGCAGCTTACGGATCAACAACTCAGTTGACTTCTGGTAACGACGAATTTCTCGAAGAGCGACAGTTCCGGGCCTGTTATAACAATCAAATTTTTATTTACTATTATCAAAATATTTTTAAAACGCTATACTTACTATATCCATTAAACTGCCCCAACGAAAATTACCTGTAACGATGCGGTTTCTTCACACCTCCAGTTGACGGAGCGCTCTTACGAGCAGCCTTGGTGGCCAACTGCTTTCGAGGAGCCTTTCCTCCCGTGGATTTACGAGCGGTCTGCTTTGTACGAGCCATGGCTACACTTCAGCCTTAAATGTGATGTTTATTCTTCTCAAATAGACTGAAACAATAACAATGGACAATAAGCACTGAACCAATCACTATATTAAAACCTAACCAAAAACTAGCCCTAGAACATGAATCTATTCACAACTAATTGATAACCCTTCTAAACAACTGCAATGGAATGAAATATTAAAAAACTCCAAGTCTAACAAGAAAATTATTTGATCTGATGCAAGGACGCAAACCGGTCGTACGAAAAATAAATCCCACCAAATTATGGCCTTGCAATAAACTACACTTGTTGGTTTGGATTTCGAAATTCCCAAGCACGACTCCACGTGAAAGAAAAACCGAAAGGACAACCCCCACAGCTACACTTACTCACTCAAACACTCTGTTTACAAAGGACTTGGTGAATCACTCCGAACCTCTTTCACTTCCAACAAAACAAAACAGAACCGACCTCACCACACATGAAAAACACACTGAACTCGATTCAGACCAGAACCACTGTACTCCCACCCCTACTAAAAATACCCAGTTCCCAAAACAAAACAAACAATGGAAATTTGACACCACATATGTAGATTACCCAATCCAAAAAATCCACTATCAAACTATTATTACCAATATAATTAATACTCTCCCCCTGACAACCCCGTTCCCAGAAATACTCCAGACTAGCCTCTCCAACACCACACTAATGATACCATTAAGAGAAATTCCATGAGTCACTATCCCAATAACAATCCTTTGATTACTCATCCAATTTCCTCCATCTACGCACTCCACCACCCAAACCGCAGAAAGTGGAAACGTTTCGGGAATTCCTAAGGAATAAGGATTACTATCTCCATGCCAAGTCCCGAATGAATGAACTCTCATCAAATTACAAGAACACTACTACGCAAAAATTACATACTACAAGAACATCATTACGTAAAAGCAACATCCCGCCAAACTAACACCTTTCCCCTTCAATGCGTTGATAGTACAGCGAACCGGAGAGACGCGAAATAAAACTCAAGAGGAACCCACAACAACAACCAGCACCCTATACACACAGTCACTGCCTATACACACTTCAAAATCCAACAACCCCACGAACCTAGCGCCTGGCAATGTCTCCATAAAAACGTTCCATATCTCCACCAATCAACTCCACACGCATATACACTACACACTACCAAGTCCGTACTATACGTACCACACTTGAAAAATAAAATTGACAAAAAAAACCACCTCACCAATGAAAGTCCCCTCAGCTTCGAAAAACACTCTCAACAAAAATACCTGAAAAACTCCGTTAAATGTCCTAATTACAACGACCACACTAATTCTAAAGTTTCTCCCAAACCCCAAAAATACTCTGACACAGGTGAGTAACTGAGCGAGGACGTAGTACTACCAGAAAACGGATAGGAATTAAAGCTCCGCTCACACACACACAAATACACACTACACACAAAACAACACACACACACACACATATATTACAAAAGGAAAACGAGCCAGAAAACTCCACCCCTAAAACTGCACGCATAAAAAACCCATTTGGAACCAAGGCGAAAGGATGGAGGACGTGAATGTATGACGTATAACCCCACACTCACTGTATACATATACGCAGGGAGGACATATAGTAGTGTAATAAGGACAGTTGAAATGAGCTATAAGGAAAAGAAAAAAAAAACCCTTCTGAAATCCACAACCGTTTTGTCAGTTCAAGGGATGAGCTAAATTTGAAAAATTAAAGGTGAAATCTAAAAACTTTTGGAAAAACTTGACTCCCATCGTGTTCACTAGCACTCAAAGTATCCCTTACGATATTTGCACTTACTCAAAAAGTTGTCAATCCGTCAAAATTTTCCAGAAAATCCGAGAGAAATTCTTGAGTCACAAGAACGCGCTTGGTGAGCACAGCTGAAAACAGGCGGAAAGCTTGTTGTTGTTCACACTTACTGACTCAGCGCAGACGCAACTTCCACTCACCTCTTACTTAAATCCGACCCAGCGAGCTCCTCACTCTTCCCAAATCCTCCTCCATATGTACACTCCATGCTTTCCCTCCCCAGCCCGCTCGTCCCTAAACTTCCAAGCGAGAGAAAAAACGTCACGGAAGCTATCCTCCTATTCGTGGAAATAAAACGGATGGTCATTGGCTCCGCTCCCCCACCCCCAGTCCGCTCCTATTGGTCTTTTAAAAGTCTCCTCTCATTGGTCAGACTTGGGACAGGTTCAGGACAAGAGATCATTAAAAATTCCTTTCGTATAGGTATAACATACACTCAAGATTGTATATATGTATACACATGCTCAAGCTCAAGCTCAAGCTCATCAAAATCTGAGTATATGTGCACATGTTAATCAAAATATCTCAGTAGTATGTATATACATCAAGTGTATATGTATATGACTATACTATTTTTTACCTGTGGAGCCCTATGTACTTAATGTGTAGTTCTGGGCAGTGGCAGTGACAGCACCCAAATAAGAATAAAGAGACCGCCGAATGAAGACCTTTATTTTTTATCCGCATCTCTTCATACATATGAGCATTTTTTGTATGAGTGACCACTGTTGCATGTACGGGATGTTGGCTGATCTGTATCTGTGGCTTTGAGGAATGAGTGAGTGAGCTGGAAGTCTTGGGAGTCTCAATGCTTTATTGGATGAGGCTTGAACGCGGGGCGCATTCTTGGACTTCGGACGTTCATGGTGGTGATGGACGAAAGGGATCCGGAATGATGAGAATGTTGGGTTGTATGTATTCTGGGGTATTTTGAAGGGAAGAGAGGTGATTGACCATGGGGATCTTAATGAAATATTTTGAAAGAATTTTAGTAATGATTTTAGTTGTGGTTTTAGTGTACTTTGAAAGGTATGAGGCATGATTTTTAGAAGTGTTCAAGGGGTAGGGTGTTAAATGGGCCTCATATGATGTAATGCACACTGCCATGCTTGTTTTTGTGAGGATGTTTTGGTAGTAAATAATAGTGGGGATTGTCATTTATTACCTGGGGGGAATTCCGACGGTTTTGAAGAGTTGGAGGGAATATAGTGGAAATTGGAGTGGGATGTGGGATCTCTTGGGTGAGATATGGGATTTGCGGCATGAGCGGTTAAATAATAATTTGCGAAAGGAAGAGGATGTGTGCGAATAATTATTATGTACACAGATGGGGAAAGCTATGGAGACGCTGAGGCCTGAGTGTGCCAAATGCTTTGGAATTATATGAGCCCGAGCAGAGGTATACATAAAGTAGTGGCCTCTGTATGGGTTTTTAATATGGGGAGGATAATGTGAGTGCCATTAAATTATAAGTAGGTTATATGTATTTACTCAGATATGTTACAACTGAGTTTGAATGAATGAGTTGGAGATGTCAGGTGGACATATTGCTAGGAGTGACGGGACATGAGTGGGATGGAGGGATGACTTGGGTGGATTGATGCTTTACTGAGTGCAATTAAAGGACTGGGTTGTATGTATATATAATCTATATAATTTTATTTATAGTTTCATTTAGCAATGTATGTACAATTTAGTATGTAGTGATGACAAAATTATCAGCTTTGTTGTATATACCTGCCTAAAATATGAAGTAGGGGTCAGGTTCCGTAAAGAGATTTAGAAATGTTAGAATAATCATGATTACTGTCTGCATGCTCATGGGCATGGTAACAATTTATTATTGAGTTGAGTTAGTTAGTGTGACGTATACAGTGATAAACTTACTGACATTATGCGTGTGTTATTTTTTAAATATTCAAAATCGAATCCTTGTCTCCTTTTTTGATGCAGGTATTATGGAGAATAGAAAGTGAAAAAATTGGAGATGAGATAATTATTATTGTTATTTTTCATTTATTTTGCGGCAAACATCAACTGGGGGAAAGATGATGTGCTTCTTTTTTTGAGTAATACTATGATTTTTTGTAAAACTATGACTTTTTCGGCTGTTGTAAGTTTTTTAAGAATTTTTTTTTTTGCAAAGGGCTCATCTCCTCCTTACACGGATCTCATCACTTTCTGTCCATGTTTTTTTTAGCCAATAATAATTATTTTAACATAAACTTAGTACAGATACATATAGTCGCAGTCTTTGAGCCATCATCATCAGCAGCAGCAATAGCAATGTATTACCCTCTGGTGTTTAAAATTCGATGGTTTATTAGCTTTAAATGTGTTAAATTTGATATTAATACATTGTCATCTACGAAAAAGATTTTAATCACTGCATACCACAAATTAATTATTATTACAAAACAAACTACGCATACTATTTCTTCTCCTTAAATTGTTAGTATTATTTACTTAAAACTATAACGACAAAAAGCGAGAGAAACACTTCAGATTCCTCCGGAAAGTTTATTTATTCTTTATTAGTTATAACTTTTAATCGATTATTTTATTTATACTATTACATACACATTTCACTGTGAAGCAAGTACTCAAAAGTATAGTTAGACATTAAACAATTTCTTATTTAAATTAAAAAATTCGAGGATACAATACATATACATATGTATGGGGGAAACACTTTTCTGTACAAGTTTTATTTTGCTGTAGTATTTGGAACTATAATAGTTATTTCTCAGTATTTAAAACGAGCGACAAAACACATAATGCCTCTTTCAATGAAAACCTGCGGGGTTTCCTGAAAGTAAAACTACTTTATTACTACTAATATATTTAAAATTCAGTATAGATGCGTAGTATAACTGTATACACATGGTGATGGTGTACTATTTAATAAAAATGTTCAAAATAGCATTCTTGAGAGATACCCCTGTGACACTGTTTCACAATCCACAGTGCTTGTGATCAAGTGTTTACAAAACGGGATACTAAAATGTCAAGGAATTGTCTATAATATTTTATGTCGTTATGTAGTTGAGTTATAGAAAACCTTGTACCTTCCTTTTCGTCTATAAATGTACACATTAGAATTTTATGAAGTGGAACCGTCAATTAATTGATATTCTACTCTCCAAATGATTTGGTATTAAGTGTATAAGACCTTTACTTTTAAATCGAGAAAAAATACTGTGCGATCCCTGTTATTTTTTTTGAAAAAATTGTACTCAAGTTTATTTGCCGACTCACTCTCACTCTTTGCTTGTTAGCATTTCTAACTAAATAACAGCAGCAGCACTTAATAATCTACTCGCAGCATTTATATCATAACTTTCATATGAATTTGTTTTTATTTGTATGATTTCTTTATATCCTGAAACAAAATATCAAAATAGCCCCTTCGTTAAAGTAAAAAATATCTTGCTCACTACTGCTGCTATGTCCAGTGTTCAATGCTATCCAATGTTGTTATATGTAATAATATATTCTGGCATAAGATTGTAAGTACTGTGTCGATTATTCTACCGCCGTCATATTTATGCCAAACACCTCCATTACATAATTACCTTACAAGAGTTTTAATGATAAAACCATAATTGTTCATGTAATTACACAATTATTTATTAATATATAGTAAACTGTATGTATTCAGATTTGACTAACTATAGATACTACAACGTAGTATATCATTTACAAATATTCTAAAATGTCCTCTTAAATGTTTACGTCTTCACCAGGGATCTTATTGCAGTTTCCTTTTTGTAAAGCTTAGTCATACAAGAGAGTGAATACAGTACAAGGTCAAAGTATTACATTGTCAAGTTTCAAAAACCAGTTCATGTAAATAGCAAATTCATTTCATGATTACAAGTAATTATTTCTTCATTCGTCAAAAACGTTTCTTTCTCTAATTAAGGGTCTTTGCATTACACAGATTTCTATTTACACCACATCCCGATAGGATGTTCCTCAAGTTAGCCACAACAGAGTGACACACACAAACAGTGCTCACATCTTATTTCACATAGTATAGTCCCGACATCCCCCATACTTCGAAGACACTACACAAGAGCCGTCATAAATAGGAATCATGAATCATTCCTTACGATTATTACATTTATTATCCTTAACTCAATCATCATAATCTGTCAATACTTTTCGTGTACACAGACCCTGTAGTCTGTTTGTAGTAATAGTAACAACTTATACAACCAGCCCAAAAAGCCAACTTTTCCAATTCACACTCATTGTGATTGTTGAACATGCATAAGAAATAAAAATGGAATATTTAAAAAATGAAAAAAATATCAGTGACGAAACTTATCTCGCGTATCTAGTAAATCCACAATTAAACACAACTGAACGGTGATAATATACACTGGACCAACATATGCCTTCTGGTTTGGTATGACAAAATAAAGCTACAGGACCGGAGCCTACTTCCCTCTGTATAAGGTTTAAGTGCAAAGAATAGATTCAGGATTTAAATATAAGGCATTTTCCTCATCAATAAATTTGCCTTCTGTAACGTTCTGGCCTCTAAATATCCAATACATTGGATCAATCAGAAGGGTAAAATAAATGGTGATAATTAAACACACTTGGTCGTTTCATTCTACTTTGCAAATTTCACAATCACTCCTCTTCTCATACCAGTCTTAAGAATACGTGGAACTAGATCTCCCACTGAGCTTAAAAGGTCAGGTCAGCTACAAGATGAAAGAGTTTGAACTAATGCTACCACAAAAAGTCATACAAAAATAAAATACATGAGTAATCTATTAAAAAATAAAGGCTCTAAGTGTAGTATGAAAACCCAGGAGATAGCAACAAACAACGCAATGTCACAAGCCCGCAGAGAACTACTTTGTATGTACTTAGTACAACATATTTAAGTGTGTACACAGAACTAAACTAACACACAAAATACATATACCAGGGTAGTTAGGTAGTAAATTTGGTGCAGCAAAAAAAGTATTGATTTAAAAAAACAGGTTTATTAAAACATTTTCATAATAATAAGTGATAATATTAAAGATGTATGTATAAAGAAATTCAACTTAGCTAAAAGTGATAATAATAATATTGTATCAATTTGGGAATACTTCCTGCCGCTTCGCTTGACAAACAAGATGGGAAGAAGGAGAGAGGGAGGTGCTTTAATATGGAACTTAACGTGGACATGTCTATTTAATTTCCTTCAGTGGAAATAACATCATTATTGTATTTGAATCATTCTCATTTCTCTCAAGAATATTCTTTGCTACATATCAAAACAATAATTAGTTGCGTGTGAACAAAAACATGATTTATTATTTCGTTCATTCAATTTTAAAATCCTGATAATTAAATTACTACATTTAGAAGAATGCTCGAAAGAGGCCCTGTGAGTACGTTAAAGTAGTATCATTCTAGAACCAGGTCCAATACATTACACTTAAATCATATCACCTGTACACGGAGATTTAAAAAATCAAAAAGCTTATTCATTAAATAAATAAAAATTACCACAAAAACTGTCAACATTTCCAGGCTTTACATAAATTAGCTAATTAAATGATTGCCATTCTTGATAAAACAATTTTAACTTCTGACCAAGTAAATTTTACATCAGATTTTCAAAAAAGCTGATCTACTCATAGTAATAATAATTAATTCTACATATCAAAATAATGTAAAATGCGCACATACACAATATGTATCATACTGACAATGAGAGGAAAACAACAACAGATATTGAAACTATTTCCACTTAAGGTGAACAAAATCTCTCCAGATTAATCCCACTCTTAAAACTGTGCACAACTACTAAACATGTAGAGGATCTAAGAAATCCAAAATCTCAATCACAACAAATCTTTAAAATCCCAAGTCAATCAGCATTGTCAAAATGTTGCCAATACTGAAAGGATTGACGCTTTTAGTGTTGAGACAACTAATCCGTTCTGAAAGAATCTTGAAAATACAATTTCACCTCAACACAAGATAAAGTAGGGAGACAAAAACAATCCTATTTTTTCGATTTGCTTGCGCAAAAATCTTTAATCTGATGAAGACAAGTGTCGGGAAATTTGAGTTCGAATAAAGCACACTCAAAAAAAAAATAATAAAATTTGCTGAAGTAATTTTGTCATCTGCTTTCATATCGGTGAGTTAAGCAAAAATTTAAGGTGCACAAACAGGCGGAAGGGAGAATGATTTTTAATACTAAATTGCACTCATTAGTTACTACTAATGGTAGGATAAGCCAGAAGCATAACTACTTGATTTGACAGTTATAGCGTAATAAATTAAAATGTCAAGAGTAAAATTTTCAGTTCAGGAGCAAGATTCAAATTATATTCACCATATGAATTAGAATGATCTGTAATAAAAACCTAATTTCTGAGACACATGTACCTACACTGAAATTTGATAAGAGGTTGAGGTCGAGAAAAAGAGGCAGGAATTCTTTGGGTTTTGCCAAGGTATGAAGCATAGGGTGATTTAATTAAAAAGGAATCTGATATTTTCTAATTTGTAGTGATTCACGTATAAAGTCCAATTCGAAAATTCAATGAAATTAACAAGATATTAAGGAATTAGCAAATCCTGTATGTGTGGTGTTTTGCCAGGCAAAATACATATAATGTATAGAAACGAATATATATATCGTGCATTATTATCATGCATCACCGTCAGCATTGTTATATAATCGTGGAAAAACAATAATAATAATTAAATTCACATATCCAGTTTTATGTTTTTAGTACTGGCTGACATTTGTGTGTGTGGTTTGACACTTAATACGACCAAGTTCATGGTTCCGTTGTTTTAAGTGGTGGTAAACTTACTTGCTTACGATTTCTAATGTCAGCCCGACAGAGCGGACAACAAAGAACGTTAGGGGCACATATGCTGCATAAAACTTGATGATCGCATGGTACTAAAACTATAGTTCTAGGCCTATCTGTAAAGTCAAAAACAAAAACGAAAAGATTAATTTTCTAACCCTCCAAGCCTTGTAATCACTTAATTATTATTACTGAATTACATTATAAATTACTGAATCGTATTAAATCTGTTTCTCACCTTTATTTTTACAGTTTAAGCATGAATAGTGCGCAGAGTCCTTACTATGTGAACTTAATGCCTTCGTCACTGCTTCCAGTTGTTGTTTATAGCAAATCGCTAGCTGAGTCAACTTTTGTACGGACATGTACGCCAAATCCGAACGTCCCAAAACATTCACTAAATTTCCACCACCACCAGCATGATTACTATTTAGAGATCCATTAGTTGATCCAACGGGGCCGGGCCCATTGCCACCATTATTTACATTACCGACAAGACTTGAGTGCGGTCCATTGCTGTTGCCATTATTTGATCCATTATTACCACCTCCCACTGCGGAAGCAGCTCCTGGAGCCATTGTTATAGACGAATGATTACTTCCCATAAATCCATTTACACTGGCATTAGCAATTGACCCTCTCGGTGACATAGTACTATTTTGTCTCGGCGAAAACTCAAAAAACGGCAATGAGTGATTGTTGGCTATTTCAGATGCCTATACGTACAAACAATAGTTTAAACAAATTAGTGTCTTGTTATTACAAACGTTTAGTTGAATGATTGCATGAACTTCATTAATTCATTCATTTTTATCACTTACCGCATCTAATTCATTTTTGCTAAACATATTACTTCCCATAGGATTGTAGTTATTCAGACTACTCGTCATAGGAGACGAGCCGCTTGGAAATCTTTCTCTATAAGGAAATCCTGGAGCGCTGGGAATGCTAACTGGCTTCGAACCACCACCTAAAAATGCAAATAGATAACGAATTCGTTTCAACTGCACTCTTCACCCTGAGTTTTAAGCTTCATGGAGCCAAGACAACGACAAATTATATTTCGCGATGATTAAGTGTAGGTTGAAGAACCATCCCGTTAAAAATGATTAACTGCGGCAGCAACACTACCTGGTTTTGTGTTAGTTTTTAATGTGAAGGATTACAAAATAATCTACCTACCATGAATCCACATTAACGTATCATTTTACAATCATAAAAATAAAGAAAAACAACCCAATATCTCAAAATTGTAAAAAATCACCAATAATGCTTACCTGTTGAAACAGAAATGTCTCCACTACCCCCACCAAAATTATCGGATTCATTGTCCTTGTCTTTGTCAGTACTTGGGGAATCGTCACGGCTTAGTTCATCCCGTGTACCTTCTGTTAAACGGTAAACAAAGCACTAATTATGCGGTTATGAATTGGCATAGAGAGAAGTGTAGTTCTGTATAGGTCTGGGAGAATATTCAGAACTGAATAATACAAAGGGTAAAAGTAATATTCTGCTACATTAAATTACTAATTATAGATACTATAAGTACACATACTTGAACTTGATGGAAATAAACTGTAATTTGTTCCAAGGTCCAAATTATAAGTCATCAGGCTATCTAAAGTGTCGAAGAGACTTGTTTGATTTGGTCCTAATACCCCACCGGCAACTCCAGCATTTCCAATTCCACTATTTGCAGACAGATTTGCAACGCCATTTAATATTATCTGAGCATCTTCGGCTGAAAATTGTTTCTTTTCATCGAAAAATTTGCTTCCAGGGTTTGTACTTGCAGATAGTCCACTTCCGGTATTCCCCGAAGCAGCAATATTACTGTAGGTTGACACAGCCTTAGCAAATGATGTGGGTCTAAATGCCGGTCCGATATTTCCAGCATTTCCTGATGTTCCTGAACTACCACCTATGAGTGTTGACGATGAACTTGTCGAATTACTTCCTCCAATACTATTGCTACTTGCACCTCCGAAATGAAAATCTGGCGATGATGTTAGGGTATCTGTAGAGAAATCCGCAAGACTACTACTGGCGCTGCTCTGGGGTAGTGGAATGCCCATGAAAATATCCACATTGGAACCATTATTATTGACACTCATATGACTGTTGCTCCCGCTAACAATTGTGTTGTTATTATTGTTTAGTACTGAGTCTCCTTTTGGTATCGAACTTGATGATGTACTACTCATAGCTGGTAATGCATTTGATAAAATATCTGCGAGATTCGTATCCGATGGAACATTCCTATTTATTGACATTTCTTGATCAGCGTGTGCAAATGCACAGAATGGTCCACGAGGACAGTATTGGTTTGAAAATACATCATGACACTGCAAAGTTAAAATGTTTTTATAAATAAGAGCGTGCTAAGTAATGATAGATAATACAAAATGTTGACAACCAAAAATGTGCAAAACTTGTCACACCTAGGGTACTCAAGTCCAAATGAAACGACAAAATCCCCATAGTACTTTCCAGGTACCCAGGGACTGAAGTTCAGAAATCATGATTTCATTCGAAATAGAAAACATACATGAAAATATATTTCCCGGAAAAGCGATATCCCTGATTTTTTCAACATAAATTTAAAATTTCGGAAAATCGTGAAAACAGTGTCATTCATATTGGGGCCTTTTTTTCATCAAAATCGGTTCAGAATAATTCTGGCAGACACAAAGTGTTAACGAAAACCTAATTTTCGACCCCATTATATAAAGAGGGGCCACTTGGGAGGTACTAACCGTACATGGCGCCAAAAGTTGATTCATTTGGAGTAACCTAACAGTTAAACTGCGATCAGTTTAACAAGCTTTAGTTTTCAACATTTTCCCACTAGTAATACTTTACACGCTTACAAAAAGAATTACAACCATATAGTTCATAACTTTTCGAGGCCTGTAAAAATGCTAGGATGGATATAAACTGAAACGCTTCAATTACTAATGTATTCATTTTAAATTCCTTAGTTACTAGAAAACTTGTTTACCTTAGACGATTTGTAGATTTCCGGATGAAATTGTTGCTCCGTCCTCGTGTGGCAGTAAGGGCAATCGTCACCATCCTCACACGCTGTTGGCTCTCCCCATTCATCTCCATGTTTAACGTTAGGACAGGGTGTCGACCGATACTTATGTTTCTTTGGTGACCTCCTCCGATCTCGAATATTATGATACTGAGGACAGGCATATCCCTTTTGACAAAGTCTAGGAGGCCTTTTGCACGGTTCCGTTTTATAGTTGATTAAAACATAATTCGCATCTATCATCCGTACATACAATGTTCACGGTTGTCCAGAAGAACATTCCAATACAAAAAAATAAATAAGGGAATATGTCAGCTAAATTACAACCCAGTAACGCTACAGTTATGTAAATCCAGACCAGAACTACAAGTAACTTTACCTTGCCACTTCGGATCATCCACCATCATACTACGTTCTTTGTCTAGTTGGTTAGGCCCATTCAGAACGGGCTCCTCTGCATTCTCTTGCTGACTTTGCATCAACTAAGAAAGGTCAGAAAAACTCATACGTAAATCCCCTGATAATACTTTCCCCCATCAAACGTTCGTGTGCAGCATGTATAATTTCTTACTTGTAATTCTCGGATGTCAAACACCGGCGGTCGTTTATCGAGTTCACCATGTGCAAAGGCACAATGTGCTCCATTCTTAGTGCAAAATCCCCTATTGTCAGTTTCATAAACACACATACAAGTTTTGAAATAGCGTAAGTGATATCTTCTTTCCGTATCTCCGGCGGTGCGATGCAAGTAGACACAACTGGAAAAAATTTAAAATAGATCCGCAACCATTAAACAACCATTAAACTTTGCATGGCTAGAAGTAAAACAGCACAGACAAATATAATCTGAAGTACAAAACTCCACTCACTCGTCACCATCCGGACAGGTTCCGCTAGTTTCATCATATCTAGTGCAATACGTATCAGGTGAATAATTAAACGTTCCATCGCGTTTCCTCACTGGTCTTCTTCTCCTTTGATTAGGGAAATGCCAATTAAAACAAAGAAACGGCCTATGTTGTGTACATTTATGCTGCGGGAATAGAGGACATTGTTCCACCCTAAATTCTTTCAAGTACCTGCAAAACAGCAAACAATATTAATTACGTCTCAAACATGCAAATTCCTCCAAAGTTATCTCATATTCAGAACATAAACAAGAACCCCCCATGTCTCCACATACACCAACCAGCAATGATACTTGGATACTTCGAGTGTTCATCGATACAAGCCAAGAAACCATTACACCCCACAATCTTAAAACAGTGCCAACAACACCATTAGCCTCATTCCTACAAATATTTATCCCTGCATACAATTACCAATAAATGTAAAAAACAAAAAAAACAAAAAAAAAAGAAGTACTTTTTCCCACAACAAATAATTCCCATGAAATTAATTTCACTGATCAAATCAAAACCTCCACACTAAATCAAAGAAATATTCACCATCTCGTAAAATACACGCACATAGTCACAATGACCCGCATTCAACATCCAGGGACAATGTTCACAGAGTAAACAGATTATCAAAACCAAAACAATCCTTGCAAGTGTCAACGATCATCTGTGCACCTCCAGGCTTACACTCAAACTGAACCAAAGATGTCCAATCCATCGGAAACAATCCTGCTGACGATAATTACCTTTTACTATTAAAATCACTAATACCTCACCCCCATCAATCATCCTCCGTCAAAATCGACATCTTACAAATCCCCGTACTTTTAAATATAGTCCTACGTCCTACTACACCAACCATAAACCCATCCACAATCACATAATTACCACAAAACAAGCTTAAACTACCCCTGACTCATTAACCGTCTCTCAAAGATGAGCATGAGAAGAAGTGACAGCAATCAAAATATAATTACTAGCCTCTATGAATATCTTCCAACTACCCTCATATTTATTGTCACCTGAAACTTTCAAAAGAACTCTTCACGAGAACACACACACATATACGTAATATACATGAGAATAAAATTGTCAACATTCCATTTTCTCAAGAGCCTTTCACCCCAACACCAGCAGGGACTGGAAGCTTGTCAGTCCACTCGAGTTATGTCCCCTTTCCTAAATTACTCTCATGTCTGGACAAATAAATCCTTTTGGGACGGGGAACCTCAATGAATAACATTGTTTTAAAATAAAGGCGCAATTTCAGAATCCCCAGTCTATATACTCTATAAATAAATCCTGACTCCTTCAATTATAATCCTTGGATAACATGGACAGTGACAGACAAGGGAAAATTACACTTACCGATAATGATTCGGTTTTTCCGGAGGTGTTTGTAACAACAGTGATTTCGCTTCCGACGGCATTGGAAAATTTAATTTAAAAGTCACAAAATTCTTAACTACACAATTATCATGGCGTTTCTGTAGACGCTCAGTGTGTAGTAGTCTCACGAACAACTGCCTAGGGCCTGAGTCAAATGGTCTAAACTGTGGCGCGGTAACTGAATCTCCGTCGCACGCCACATCCACGTACTTTTCACTTCTCCTCAGACTACGGTCTAAAAGCTCTACCATACACAAAGTCCCATTTACCATTCACCTTTCCTTTCCTTCCTATGGACGAGCACTGCTGCGGGAACGGGAACAGTATGAGTAGACGCATAGGCTCCCCATGCATGTACATACGGGGCGTGCAGGAGGTACCAGTCTCAGATAGTCCATTCCTCTGTCACACGGAAGCCGGACCGACACCGTCGGGACGGACTGCTCTTCGCATATTATGATCAAAGTAGAGGTTGATCAGCGGGTAGATCGTACGTTAAAAGGATGTGGAAAGACACACAGTATTAATAGAAATTATGATGGAATTATTGTAGACAATTGAACAATTTTGTCCCCGGAGTAATCACTACTTGAGAACTAGAAGGGACATGAAGTAAATGAAATTTTGCCAGCTTCGAGATTAGACGAGCAAACAGGACTGTTGAAAATTACTTCACTTCAAGTACTCTCACTTTTTTAAATGGGTATGAACGGACGTTTCCTGAAATGTTGAAGTGGATACTTCTGGAGGCTTGGATTTCTGTATTTTTAATTGGGTTAGGTTAGAAAATTTACCCTGATGACGGCTATTTTTGCGATTGCATTGATGATTTTTACTGTCGTTGATCACTTCAAAATCTGAGCATTTTAGAGTCGGTTGGGTTAAAAATGTAAAATGCTGGTTGTAAATGTTGATGTTTTGTATTTTTGACTGATCGGATGTGTCAGTGTAAATTCTCCGAATGCTGGGTCTGAACTCCTAACCATTACACTTAGACTTGGGCTAAGTCGACCTTGGTTAAAGCTTGAGTACCTCACTGGAATTTACTCCGAAACTGGGTGCCTGGAATTATTTTCAGAGCATTACCTTCTCAAATAGGGTTCCATGGTACAAATATTTATCAAAATCTTGGAATGGTTAGTGAAGTGACCTTGTGCCTAGGTATTGTGTCTCTGGAGTTTTGGTGCTTGAGTTGATGATATTTTTACTTTCATCACGAAGGAATGACGCCAGATATCACAATTGTATCGTCAAAGTCTGAGCATTTCCAAAGCAGGATTTGGTTGAATACATTAAATCCCGTGTTGTTGGCATGTTGCATTAGAATTGGGGTGTACCCTGGGGATACCTGGGAGCTAAAGGAGGCTTTCTCAGGTGAACTGTAAGGATAGAGTGGCTTTTGACAGGGATGGTGGGGAAGAGTAGGATTCGTACCGGATAGACAAACCGAGACAAATATCGGAGTCAATGAGACCGATGAAAGCCCCGACTTGAACACACTGCACCGTCCATATACTAACATACGTGTCAACGTACATACGCTCCTTATGTTATACAAGCTGACATAAAGGAATCTGACGTTCCGAACAAAAAGCGCTGCCCATATTGTCCAACTGCAATTCTTTTTATACGACGGTTATACCACGGGAACTCTGAGATGAGAGAGAGAGAGCAGGGAAGGAAACCGTATTAAAACTATATTTATGTAAAAATTTATAGGAATTGTCTCCCGTGTATTCAAATATGATATGAACAATATGAAGGGAGACACTACACATTTATAAGGACTTGTATATAGGAGATAGGACCTATGTCCTACATGCCCTCCTCATGCATATTTTGTTTCCCACATAAAGGGATAGGGAAGGGAGTTGTGATCGAGATCGAAATCGTGAAGGAGGCTTTAATGTGAAATGTATGAGTGTTGTGATTTATGCATTATACATTCCACCGGGAAAGGTTACATGGAATGGAAGATGAGAGTCGGTCGGGATCGGGACCTTTTTCTTGATTGAATACAACTCAAGTTTTTCCCATCAGCATCATTTACACAGCAGACGTACATAGGACATAAGTACACATCTTTATAGTCTTATCTAGATGCGGTATTTTAATCGCAGGCCCCTGTCATCCTACAAACATACACTACACAGATAGGGACTATATATACATACGGACACTCTGCCTCAGAGACTGAGATCCTCTGGCTCTGGTGGCTGCGGCCGGTTTAAAATATAATACCCACGCCAGTATTTACTTACCATCTTAACCATAATCTTTCTTGACACTACTCATGTAATTACACACATTAAGTAAATACTCTCAGTGAGGTTTGTAACTTTCTACCGAGATTAAACTTTTACCGCGGTGGCTAATGTAAACTTTAGGTCTTTCTTTCTAAATCGCCGGATCTCCTATCTCAAAAAAAAAACCCAAAGGAGTTTCATAGTGTGGCTGAGTATAAAGAATTCCTCCTCAAATAAAAAACTTTTATGCCGACGATAGGAAGATGACATAAACATCATATTAAATACATACTCCTGCATTTCCACGCACCTACTTACTTCCTCACGCTTTTACGGTAACTTGAAGGTCCCAGGAAATGAAATATCAACGGCTGGTTTTGTATATGACTCGCGGTGCATTCCCCCCCCCCCCAATTTGTTATCGCTATATGCATGACTAATTGTAAGGTGCTAGAATTATTTTGACTCATAATCAACCGCAATAGAAAACGACATGAAAGATTAAAGACATATCGGAACTGTATGGGAACATGGGTTGTAGGAGCAGGGTTAACCCAAGTTTTAGTACATTCTCCGTTATCCGTTACAAATCCATTCAGTGTTTTTAACCTGTTCTAAGAAATACTTAAACGACTTCATTATCAAGGATTAATAGTTTCAAATATTCAAGAGTTGGGATGTATATATCGCCTCTGTATAGACCCCTGGAGGCTCTAAACTATCCGGGGGTTCAACATTACGGCAGAGGAGCCCAGAAATGCTTATAAGTAAACTGGAATTTTAAAATCCTTGTATGATTTATGTGAATGCTCCGCTCGTAAAAACAAAAAAGTATAGTAAAGGTGATGTGACATGCCAAATAAAACTTGAGTTCAATTTGGAATGTTGAATGTTCAGTAGGATTTAGGGTGCATAGAGGAGTTAGTGGTTAAAGTAGGAGTAGGTTGGATGTAGTAAGCTATATGGTGCTGTTTTTTCCTGGGCTTGGGCTTTATGCAGGATGTTTTTATGTATATAAAGTAGATTCGAAGCAATGATGAACGATTCATTTCACAGGATAGAAGGGAGCCTTCTCCATGTGCACGCACATGGTTCTTATTGGCAGGGTACACTTTTCGAAGGAAGAAGGAAGCGAATATATTAAAAGGCGGGCGAGTTGGATTTCTACGCTGTATTTTTTACCCATCAAGGACGTTGGATTTTAACGCGTGGAGAAAGTAAGTAAGCAAGAGCCGGTGTGGTTCTGGGGATGGATGGTTTCGCAAACTAGTGTGGGGCTCTGCAAAGTTGCCCTATAGCACTAATACAAACTGGGTTGACATTTTGGCATTTACCTTTCAAATGATGCATATTAACCGTAAACTTGAACCTTGAAGTTCAATGACACAATTGAAAAGTAAATAGGGACGTTGGAGTACAGTACAGTAGTACTACATCGGGGTATTGTGCTTCATTGAGAAGGTTGCTATGCCAAGCCTGTCCATCACGAAAATAGAATTGGAATTAATCATTTTAGAGTTATTATGTGATGCTGACATGGTTATAGATATATCATGGGTTGATTTTTGTAGTACCACACGAACGGAGTCAAAGCTTTTTAAAAGGGATCGCCTGAGGTAAATATGTACATTTGTAATTTTTGGAGGATGCTATTGTGCATAAATATGACATTGCTTCAACTTGCAGAAATATTCAGCGATAAAAGTGCATTTATTGTGAAAGCGAGGTGACTAAAATACACAGGGGTGTTTCTTGGGGTGTTATTTATGTACATGTGTGTACATTTAAAGACTTGTATGTTTCCTAGGAGCGGATTCGAATGCATTGATTTAAATATTGTAATTTTACCAAATGGAAGATACATGATAAAAGTTAAAAATGACGCACACCTTTTAGAAAGAGTTATGTGTTATAAATCAAATTGTGTACGTTGCTAAACTCCGTAGAGACTGAGTTGATTGGGAGGACAACATCGTTGAAGTCAAAAGGCACTTAAGTTAAACAGTCTTGTTTGCCCAATTTCCATATTCTATTCATGCCAAATCCATGCTCATTGTCAAGGAATACGCAGAATTGCTGTGTACAATGATACTCTGTGTGGTTAAACCGCATGTATAGTTATAGTTGACAAATCTTTGTGCTGGGGATGATTATTGACGAGCGTGAATGTTTGTTATTTTTACTGCCACTAATCGACTGTTAAATTCATATGGGCAAGGCACTTTCGAGCCCAGCTGCTGCCATACTATACAAATAAATAAGCACTGTATACTCCATTGTTCAGACTTGAGCCTTATAGCGATGCAATTATTACAGGATATATATTTTTTTTATCTCTTAGCCCATATACGAGCATCGTAGTCGTATTCGTACTATTCGTAGTCGTAGTAGGCCCCCATTCTCCTATATATTGCAGTTTGCAGTTGTCTCGATTATATTTGTTTAGTTCCAATCCAATGAGAGCTTTCATTGAAATAGAATTTAATGCGCATTTTGTATTCACAAAATCTGAAGTTGCTGTTGTACAGCTGCGTGTGCAAGACCAACTTCAGGACTTTGTGCGTACATACATACTTATTATATGTGTCAAACTTGATAAACTCTTTCATTTTCATTCTTGTAATGCATAATAATGTTTTTCATCTTTTATGAGTTACAGTAAATTTCATTGACTCCCATGAAATCGTGCTTAGGTGTTTAACTGTATTTGAGGGGAAAACAACTAAAATTTAATACCTTGGTATTTTTGGCAGGTTCATAATTTTTATTATGATTTAGTAGTCACATTGATTTTTACTAGTTATTTCCTAACAAGAGTTACGCGGATGATGACAACCTTTAATATTATAGGTAGATTAAACCCAATCATTTTGTTGTACTTACAATCAACGCACACAACATGTGGAGTAACGAGCAACATATAATCAGTAAAAGGTTGTCGTTCTGAGGCAAACTCACTCATACTTTTGTCAAGTATACATACCTCGTTATCTGAGGTTATCTGTTGGTATTCTAAGCCTAACATGAAGACTATCATCATTCAAGAGACACTTAAGCGGGGCTAATATAGGACCACATGCAGTTCCCTGTTTCCTAAAAGTAAGGGAGCTCTTATAACCCACTACTGTTTTGATAATAATGAAATTCTATGTGTAATTACAAGCACGTTTGACTTCAAGGAATTATCTTATAATTATGTAAGAGTACCTGTTAAGTACGTGCATGTAAGACAAAAAATCCATTTTACGTTAAAGCGAGTGACCTGTTTCAGAGTCTACTGTAACGTGTCTCCAAATTAATACCTACGTAACAACTCAAAAACTCTTAAAATGCAGATACATGCTGAATATACACCTTCTGTCAGACCAGACATAGACTTCCAAGTTTATTCCGTAAACTTGAAAAGTAAAATAATAGGTGAGTATTCCTAACTGTACGTAAGATGCGTAAATGCAAATATGTACCGTGCCGTACAATGAAATTGAAACCTGTTGATCTCTCTTCCCACCAAAAAAAAATATAGATTTTCTAAAACTGGAGGTTTCCAGTCCTTTTATGCTGTAGCAATTGGCTACCTGTTTGTTCCTGATTTATTAATGGATGATTACTTGGAACGAAGGTCTTCCGAAATATTCTTCTGTGAGCAAACCAATATCCATTATTACAACAACAACCTCTTTTAAAAAGTGAGACACATCTATACAAACTTTATATTCTTATCATTTTCAAAGAACACGGTCAAAGCTACCCATACATTGAATTAATATTGGACTGGTCAAGAACAAATGTCAAAGGACAAGAGCAAGGCACTGCAACCAGGGGTGGTTTTACGCCCACCATGGCTCGTCCAGGGGAAACAATTTTAGGGCCAGGGTAAAAAAAAATTAACGAAGGCCCTTAAGGATTGCATGCGGAAAGACTCCTCCATCTATTTTGAGGCTGAGGGCCAGGGTAAAAAATATTTTATTAATCCACCCCTGATTTCAATGAACTTTATTGAATAAATGTAATTATATAGGTATTTACTTACTTGAAGAATGATACTTGAACATAAATGGGATGAGGGTAAATACGAGTAAATACATATGCTAATACTTGAAACTAAAAGTACAGAAGACAACTGCCGAGGGTTTTTTTTTGTCTTTAGTGTAATCTTCGTAAAGAGACAATATATACACAGGAGAACATTTTTATCGTACTCGTAACATGCCGCACATGCCGATGAAGCAAACATTTCGTATTATCTTACTCATACCACACCATTCAAAAGACTAAAAGAAAAAAATGTTGCGCTGTAAGTATAAGTACATGTACAAGAGTTGATGTCATTACAAATTAGGAGAGTCTCATTTTTGACAGTTGTTCACTTTACCTTAACTGAAGTTAGTCTCGCGAGCTGTCAGCAAGCAAGTCGCATGCAAAACATGTGCTTGTCCCACCACTGACTGAGTAAATTGCGGCTCTGAATTTGGGATGTATGGACTTTCACGTGTAAATTAAACAGTACCTACTTCAACTATCTAATGAGGGTGGTGAATGTTTCAGAAGCTGAAAATCATCTTATTGCACAAAACGATTGAGTAACTAGCACCTTTATGCCAAGGCACCTACGGGCATAGTAATACTACAACGTGGGTCATCAGCTCGCCCATATCATATAGACTATAAACAAGTTCTGACTGAAAATTCACGGCCAGTCAGTCGATGGCGAAATGCATAAACAATTGTTTATAATTTTTCTCAGAATGAATGGTATCCTTTCGTATTTATGTACTCCTTTGTTAATAAGTACCTACCTGACTGTAGTAAATATATGAGATGAGCATGCACTTATAACCTCCGCGGCTCATTATATCTCGATTGCTTGGTATTTTTTAACTGGAAATTTCCCTTTCGTTTTGCTTTTATATACTTTTGTAGGAGAGCAAATGATGCCAATTACCAAAGGGATAGATTTACTGTACTAAATAATAACGAATCGTGATGGGACAACGTTCTGTCAGGGACAAATATCTGGACTCAGAAAAAACTTGAGGTTGATGGTCAGCGTTGTTGTGGCCGAGCTTCTTGGTTTAAAAATCTTTTAAATATTGCTTCATAATTGGGAAAGTGATCAGTTGGATAAATCAAGTCGTGGCAAACCCTTGAGTCTCTTGTCAAGCTCATCACAAGTCATTAGTGAATTTTGTGTAATAAAATAATATTTTCAAAATTTCTTTTCAAAATGTATTGCGTGTACAGATTTCCCGTAGTCTTCACAATAACATTATTACAGTGTGTGTTCCTATCGGCGGCTACCGATACGGATTCCAGTGAAAATAGCACTGAAGTGTCCTCAAATCTTGCCACAATCTCCCCTACGAAGATCGCTCCTGAGCTGGCGGCTATCGAAAAGGAAATCATTACACAGCTCCTCAACGTTTCTCAAAACGTAAGCTTCAAATGGCTCAAGTGTTTTTTTTAATTCGTATTGAGAGTGCATACTTATAAAATATGTATTCATAGAGTAAAACTTTACTTTTTGAAATTTCATAAAGGTCGTAGATGAGAAGTTAGATTCAGAAGCCGAACTGTTGGCCTGGGAAGCTCCATTGGATATTCGAACCAATTATCCGTACTACTTAAGCGGGTTTGATGCAGAAAATCGTCCAAGTAAGCCGACATTTTTTATAATATGTAACTATAAATAACACTATTATCACCTTGTATATACCATATAAATGTAGCTTGAACAACTATTATCAATGGTTTAAGCAACCTGAAAATATGTTTTGACTAAACAATCTACAGTTACCTTTTTGTGTATGATGGTAAAAAATGTTACCCATTTGTAAGCTCTGAACCAAGGCTGGATCAACTTTCAAGCTTGTCGCATTTAAATAAATTATAAGCTTAAAATTATCCTGGTTATGTGGGAGCGCCGATAAAATAGTGTAAATTTAGAGCTTACTACATTATTCAGTTTTCATTTAATAAATTGGAGGGTATATATGCATTACTGCAATTAAATTTGTTTGTTCCGTAGTTTGGATCGCTGAACTCGGGAAATGGAACTTACGAAAAGTAGTTGAGGCTGGCGGCGAGACTTTTAAAAATTTTGACAAATATGTCCAACAGTCTCGTATCCGCATAACCAAAAGCCGTGCACTCAAAAGTACGCCAGGCCATATTGTTACTGAAGCTGTGTTCTTGCTTGATCTAGACGAACTTAAATTGTCTCAGATTGCCTCTGTCCCAAGTACGTAAAGCATGGATCTCAACCTTTTAATCTCTTATGTACTAGTTTCTTATTAGAAAAGGTCATGTAAAACCTGGGCATGATACAGAAATATGGTTACTTTATACAAAATTTCTATTCATTTCATAGCTGTCTCCTATATTCTGAATTTGGCACGTCAGTATAGAAAGCTGTTGACAGAGCATACCGGTGTTGCAGTTGTCGTCAATGGTATGTTTGCCTTTACTTTTACCTCTAGAATGGTTTTTCCAATTAATAAAAGAGCTTATAGTGGAATATAATATTATTGTTTGCTATTTTTATTCTCTCAAATACTTAGCGAATTTCGTTGCTGAGAGTCTAGTAAATATAGTGAGACCGGTGTTCGGTGCTATATTGGAGAGGACGGAAATCTATGGAACAAATCGAGCAAGGTGGCTTCCTCATGTTTTGCGACATTTCCCTAAGGATCAAATTCCTGAATGGTACGGAGGAAACAGAGGCTTTGTACCTATTAAAGTTTATGGATAGAAAGTTTTTGCAATTTGTTGCACAAATGATTAGCGATTTCCCTATTATTTTATCCTTAAATCTTACTCTTTTGACTGATTAGAATTGTATAAACTATCTGCAAATGCATTGAACCCAGTAAATGCATTGAACTTTTAACTCATGAATAAGCTTTAAGGTTTTGTACTCAATTCAGAGTCACAACTAGAAATCTCTGTAGTTCTGTTATTAATGTGTGTATGCTCATGTAACATATAGACTCGGCTATTTATAACGAGATGTGGAGACAAAGAGATACCATAATATATTTAATTATTTATTTTTGTATATTTTAGTATATCAACATCATTCGTGAAGTACACTCATGATATTTTAAATATGTAATCCCCAACTTCGTCAATAAAGCGTCGAAATGGCCAAGTATTATGTATGAATTCTTTATTGATTTTTTTTTAAAACGTGTAGCTTCTTAACATAAATCCTGCTGCTCTCAGTCACTTAAAATTAGGGGAGTACTTCCACTGCACTGCCGGTGCAGTGGGGAAACTTTAGAATAAAACATGCGACGACATTTTTACCGACACGAAATAAATTGAATTTATGATTTTTTTCTCAGCGGAAGTAAATTAATATACCTAACAGGATTTAATCCTAAAAGATAATGGAAAAGTGAACAACCAATCGACGGTACCGGAACATGGTTCCATCTAAGGAAAAATTCACACCGTGCTACTTGATTGACAAGACTGGTACAATCACTGAATTTATTATTAGAGCGTGATTACTATGAAATTCCATACAATGGCAACAAATTGGAGTCAAACATATTTTGCTAACTGTTTCTGGTAATTCACTTGAGAAATGCCTTTTCAAAGCAATCTAATTCATTCACAAGATAATTAGCTTTATTCTTTAACAGCTTGGAACTAGCTGCCAGCTCTTCTAATTTTTGAATTTCCTCTTCCAGACTTTTCATTTCATTTTCCATTTCCGATGTCGAAGAATCCACCAAATGACATAAACGCGCAAAAGTTGAGCTAAGTTCCCTGAATACAACAAACGTACATAATTAAAAGTTACGTTACATTCATCGTCCGGATAAGGTAGCAAAATTCCAGGTAAGATGTAGATAAAAACGTAACTTACTGTTGAACTTGATGACTGCAATTTGCGGAAGTTAAATCAACTATAAGTCTAAGCTTCTTAGTAGCATGCTCTACATACTGCCGCTTGAATTCTCGCTCCTTTGCTTTATTTGTCCAGGTTAACCGCTCATACAGGTACAATCCTCCATACACAATACCAGTAAATGCAATAATTCTCCATCCGATGGTTTTTAAAGCCTACAAATTAATGATAAATTAATCCTTTCACACTTCAATGGTAACGCACACAAATTCACCCAATGAGTACATAATATGAAATCGGAAAATAGAACGTACAAATCCAGCTATAAGCAGACCTCCCATGGTACCCTGGCTTGCTATGCCAGCCACTGCAATGTGGCTCAGAATGGATAAATCCGGTTCGCTAGCACTGGTAAAAAAGGGTCCTTGCACATTTTCAGTGGGTGTTTGAAGCATTGGAGATAGCTGCTGTGGTGGTGGCAATCCCCGTGGTGTCTACAATAAACACATTCTCGTAAAGTTGTCTTTTCGCGAAAAAAATAGAACTTATTTATTAAAATAGGAAAGTTATTTAAATACTTACTTGGTTTAATGTTGCTGGTTGCTGACTACTCCACCATGCACCCTTGCGTGTCTTATTTTTCCCATAAAACCGCTGCATTAAAGCCTGAATACCGAAAGAGAATCTGAAGGAAATGTCTTCCTGAAAGTCCGAACACAGGTTATCACAATTCAGTCTGTAAAGGACTTCGAAAGGTTCCCTTCGCTGAGTTAGTAAGTGGCTGGATAATTGTCGTTTCTCTGGAGGAAGTAATGCCGCCATTCGTTCTGAAATATAATAGCATAATTCCTAAAGCCATATCAACATCCACATAGTGGTCAGATCGCTAAATTAATTTATAAATGTCCATACCTGTCATTTCCTTCTGACTATTTTCCATATTAAGAGCTACAGCAGTGCTCAATCTCGCTCGGAGATTGGACCCTAAACCCGCTTCAACATGATTATGCAGTTCTCTTTTGTAGATATTTAATACCAGGGGATCTGGATGGAAACGCGCATTAAACTCATCAACAAGATTTCCAAGTCTCCTTATTTCTTCACTCAATGCTTTCGATACTTTACACTCCACATCTTCAACCATTTGACGGATCTTATCTTTCATTTCATTGGTGAGCAACTGAAGTTGTTTATCTGTAAAATCAATTTTATCCCATAGCTCCTTGCGAAACCTTTGCTTCTCTTCTCGTAATTTCGTCGCTGAGGTGTGCACTTTATCAAGGACGTCGTTCGTTTCTCTAGTGATTATACATAACATTGGTGTGCAGTTATCAATTAATTTGCTGTAATACTTGGTTCGCATTGAACATTTCCAGGATCTGCAGGAGACAAATATTTGTTACCTTGCTATCAATTTTCCTCTTTGTGAATGTTGCTCGAATTTGGTCTTCACTGCCGACTTAGAAATGCATTCTTCAAACTTTCTCTCGAAATCTTCAAATTCCATGTATCTACCCATGAATCCTTCTATCATTGAGCCTCCTGAAAAGTTGAAAATTCAGTGCACTCAGTAAACCAGGCACATCAACTAGGGATCACGGCAAAGCTACAACGTTTCAAATTTCAAATCAAGTTTTGTGACAAATATTCAAAATGTATTTTCAACTCACCCGAAACTGGTTGACCTTTGCTTTCTTGCAGTCGTGCATTTAGAACTTCTTTAGCCGAAGTGAAAAACACTCGCTCGTTGACTTGATCTTTCCCTACAACTTTGAGTTCTTTTGTTAGGAAATCGCTAGCTCGTTCCAAATGTTGACCCCGAACCTAAAATATATGCGTTTGTTACGTGTTATGAAAACTGCAGCATTGTAAGGTCCGAATATTCAGTGCATGTTATGTGATTGTAGCATAATGCATGCATGGGTAGGCAAATATTGTATCAGTTTCGCTCATACCTGACTTATTTCTACTTGCTGCACAACCAAACAAATATTTTTCAACGGTAATGGCAATACTTTTAGTTAAATTGTAAGGGCATTGAATCTAAAAGATTCTAAGTTTATCCAAATTAAAGGTTTAAGTTACAAAAGTAACTAAAATCTTTCAAAAACAGAGTGTAACAAATTTTGAAGACATTACCTGATCTAAAAACTCTGGTTCAGAAGCAGATGCATCCCAGCGATTATTTAATATAAAGATATTTGGTTTTGACAGGCGTTGAGAAACTTTATGGAAGAAATTTTTTTCCTGTAGAAAAAAAATGTCACTTTATGACACTATTTGATTTTAAACTTCAAAGAAACTGAACTTTTGGGACTGGTTCACTCACAGTAACCATAAGCGTAGATTCAGCATTGGCTACCAAGACAAACACATCTGCATCAAGGCAGTGCTTGTCAATCCATTCGTCTAAATTTGGACTAACATCGATTCCAGGTGAATCCACAAAAACTACATCATCTCGCAACAATGGACATTTCTCTTTCGGCCAGAAAACACGCACCAAAGCAGATTCCGTCAATTTTTCAGAACACAGAGCATTAGCCAATTGTCCCACAGACTTAACTGGCTGCTTCACTGGCGAGTCCTCCAGCTCTACATAAGATTCTCCAGTTTCAGAACCTGCGTAAAGACAATAAAGATTATCCCTTTTATCAATCAATGCTTACTTCTGGATGGTCTTGCACTTGGGTAAGGTGATCAGGCACAGTTACAAGAGTATTACCTTCAACTTGAAGAAAACAGCTAGTAGTGTGTCCAATACCACTGGGAAGAACTTTCTCGCGGAGCATAGCATTTATGACTGTAGATTTTCCATTAGAAGTTCGTCCAAAGAATGCAACTTTCATGTGGTCTCTTTCCAACACCTCTCTGATACAAGCTACCTTCTTAGCGTATTCTTCAATTTCTTTGCACTGTTCCTCCGTGACAACGGGATGTTCGGATGGTATATCTGCAGAGCAAAATTTCTCAGTGACACACACTCTTAATAAGCAACTGGATCTATGATCTATCATATTCAAAAAATCCCTTACGACTGATGAAAATGCTGGTTTCTCCAACGTAGTTGTCGATATCCTTAAATATGTCGTTAATGTTCTTCTTCGCTTGAACAAAAATCTGCAGGGGTGAATTATTCACGTTGGAGTGAGACATTCTGCTAATGTTGTGAAATCCGGGCGAGCCGTCACCAGCACCACCGCGGCCATTCCCCATCTCCATTGTTAAATTCGAACGCACATGTGCTGACATTTGACTTTAACTTTACTCGTTTTCAAATAAGCGTTTATCAAGACAATACAAAAAATTATCACGATCCAGGGTACAGGGGGTGCAAAATTAACTCAAATCAACCTAAAAATTAAAAAAAAAATACAACAAATTAGCTTCTATCAACATATAAATCGTGCAGCAAGTACATCTTATTTAATGTCAAAGTGAAAACTCATTCAAACTGTACAACTTTCCCATAAATCACTTATGTCCAGCCCAATTCCAATCTATTTCACTATTTCATCATCTTCATACTCACTGGCATAATTCCATCCAAACCTACTCCGAACCTATGTTTAACACCCATCACCCAATAGATGGTGAAGTCACGTGCGATGCAGTACTACTGTTGATTTACTGCATCACCAATCAGGTTATGCAAACCTGATTGTTTTCTATTTACTAAAACAATACCTTTACTAAATTTAAATATTCTCACAAGCCCTAAAACCCACCCTAACAACTCATAACAACTCAACCCTATCAGCCCCATTTGTAAATAAATAAGCTATTCACATCTTTTACGACTCTTGTTATTAAATTCCTCTTCAAAACAAACAACAGACTTTCCCCACTTATTCCACCAACAGAAAGGTCATTCATACCAAGTTCCAAATATTTTTCAAAGTAACATTACTACCCACAAAAATAATTTCTAAGGTACAAAAGAATTGTTAGTAAAGAATTCCGGGGTTTTTCACTTGCAATTGTAACTCCAACGTCGAACACTAATTTAATGACTCGTCACATCCAATCACAAAATAAACAATAACTGTCTTCAGAATAAAAAAATTTTGATCCCTGCCACAGAGGCAGAGTTTCCAGCAAGAACTAATAGCTTCTTTACATGAGTGATAAGCACTCTCAAGTTAAATTCCGAAAGGTGTGCATATGCGAGTCAGCATCAGCACTAAGAATAAAAGAAGGCGAGATTCCGAATGCACTTAAAAGTGGGCCTGTGGGCCAAACTGGTCCATGAGCAACTCTTATAGGGTTCACACTTCCATTCCATTCCATAGCACACTATATAATATAATACAGTCTTCTCCGTGCATTCCTCTCCCTGGCGCACTCGTCAGTAGTCAAGCATTTGTGTTTATGCATTTTTAACATTAATTTTGAGAAACATCTCCCCTAATTCTAATTCCCAAGTCACTATAATACATAGTCACATGCCCCTTATAAACATACAATTTATAATAATTCTCATTCCCTACTTCAAACAAGGCGTATACACATGGTAAACAAATTAAATCAAAATAATAAATTAGGGGTAGGATTTATATAACATTTCCGGGGATAGGAACCATGCTAAACAATTATTGCTGGGGAAAAGTCTCGTCCATGGATTGTGTGCCAATAATGTAAAAACACTAAAATATTATAAAGCACTTAAGCACTTAATAAAAACCTATTTTATGTATTGGAGTGTATTAAAACAAAAATTGACAAAAAATTAATTGTGTGTAAGGTGAATAATTATTGCAGCATGCCGTAGATTTATTTTACTTGCATATATACGCACTGTATAATAATATGATGGCTGTTGTATATGTATAGTCGGTATACAAAGTATAGGATCACATTGTAACTTGTGATTGTGAGCAGTGGACTTTTGCAAACAGCATGAGCCAGCGTATTATGTAATGCTAGATGTTGCAAGGTAAAGGTAAAGACTTGCATTAAAGTATACAAGAATACTTACTACTCGTGGGTCCGGCTTCTTGGATTTTTTCATGATTCAGAATAACTGCAATTACTTATCTGGACTAGTCTGGGATGATGAAGGAGTCAAAATACAAGCGGATGGCAATAATCCTCAGAGTTTTGGGCCCGACTAGAGAGTATACTAAAGGAGTAAAGACGAAACCATGATTGACTTTTTGAAGGACGTGCCTTGCCGCGCATGATTAAATTCTTGCTTGAAATTGGAGCACATATATAGAGCTGCCGTCCAGGCACCATATGCGAAATATAGGCGTAGGGAATGCTGGTTTTTCAATTTTGAGAGAAATTAATGATTGCGAGATGAGGAGGACCTGTAGTGTATTTTAACGAGAGCTATATTGTTGGGGTAGGACTATATTTGGGGTGGGACGGTGTATTGTATGTTTGGTGTACATGCTGGACTTATGAGGTGACGTTGCAAATTTTTGTGGTTGATGGTAATAGTAATTTGAAAATTGACCATGTGAGGTAGAAATATTTGAGAATGCACTGAATAGTGAGCTTGGTGAGGGGATGACTATGATGAGGTAGAAATTAGATTTGAAATGGATAGGGGATGATGCTGTACTATACCGGATGAATATTGGGACAAGGGAATTCACTGTGAATGTAACGAAAATGAAAGAGAAATTTGACTCGTCCGAGATTTTTTTATTTTTCCTGATAATCGATACTACTAAATTGTGTGATAAAGATTGTTGGGAACAACTTACAACGGATGCTTTATCCTTTGGTTTAAATTATTAGTCTGTCAACTTAACATGACTTTCTCTTAGCAAAGTTTTCTACCATCCATTGAGGCTCGGGATGCATTCAGTTGACTAAAATATGGCAGGAGCCTGGCAACCTGTTAGTGGCTTTCTGGCTCAACACTATACGGATCCGATTTCATTCCACAACCAATTGGTCCATGTCTTCGTTCCCACAACATGCGATGCTTTTGTCTCATATATGCCTCCTTGACGTGATAGTGGCCTCCCAATTCACCATCTGAAATCATCATTAACAAATACAGTCATAGAATGTAAATCCTAGTCAATCAGTCACCTTCTCAGCCTTCAAAAACAACTGGATTAAACAATGCATAATTTTAAATCAGATAACTTTATGCTGGCCGGTCACAGTAATGAAAACTAGATTAAACTCCTTGAAGTCTCAACTTACCAAGTTGTCCCCCCCCCACAAATGAACATCAAACTACAAGTTTAAACTGAACTACAAGACTTCACAGCATTTTAGTACAATAGTCTATATTCACAGGCATCATATGACCGGTCAAATACATCTAATTTTAATGATAATAATAATATCCCCGCACTAACTAACACCCCGCACTAACTCTCTAATCAGCACGGGTGGATTTACGGGTTAGCCCACCCCAGCCAGGGTAAACCAAAAATTAACACAGGCCCTCGCAGATTGCACGTGAAAGGCCCACAAATCTATTTTGGAGCTTCGGGCCACGGTAACAATTATTTTATGAATTCATCCTGCTAATAAGCATCAACATAAATGTACGGATAAATCCAACCCCATACAGAAAGAATAAGCTAACAATAACCAAACACCAGGAATTTGGCTCATGCTATTTTTCAGTGACTGAAATTTTTGAAATCTTACATCTTGAAAACCAATTTCCAGCTGCGGTTTCATAGTCCTCCTTTAACTGGAAGCACCGGGGTGCATGATCCGGGTATTCTTCACGTACACAATCGTCCATACGGTAACGTAAGAGATTTAAAATCATATTATCCACTAACTTGTCCCGTTTGAATTGCTCATTCGCTTCGTATATGCAGTCGATTTCATCCATGTAACATTGATCGATATCCTTAACACGGGGGAACTTCTGATGATACCAAGCATATTCCTTACGATTGGGCACCACGATTGTTTCTGAAAAGTAATAAATATTAGTCGATGATCATATTCAAATTTGAGATACAAAGAAATACTAGAAAAATTCTCCCAGCCAAATCATATACAGTGACTGCACCTCTAAACCAAACTACGGGTCGACGGAAAAAGGCTCCGACTCGGTCATTAAAATCCTCTAGTTTTGAGCGACCGTAAATCGGTTGGCTGAACTGCTTCGCTGGTGGGGGTTGACAGTCGTCCGACATTTTTCGGGTTTTTTAACTATCCCGAAATTCCTCAACTCAAAAATATGGTTTTTGAACAGGGACACTTCTGAAACAAGACTCGTACATGAATTCCCTATTTGTGTATTCGCGCGTTACTCGCTCTAAAATCCAAAGTACAAAACCTTACACACATTCCTTCCCTAGAGGTAACCTCACAACTCCCACCTTCCGAATCAAGTTAGCCGATAAGTTCTCGTACCAACAAAGTATTGGTCCCGAGGAGATCAATGAGATACAAATTCCATTAAAAAGACATTTTTTGCGTAATAATATAAGATGCAGGAATTGACTAAATTTCAGTTGCTTTCTTGGATACAAAAGGAAAGTTTTTGAGATAATTAAAGAAGGGAGGAATTTTTAAACAGCAAAAGGATTAATAATTATTATTGATTTTTTATTAGATACCAGCCCAAAAAATCGAGATCGTATATAGTAAAAGCACATTTATGAATACGAAGTATGTGCCCGTGATAGTCAGTGATAAAATTAGTGGTACTGATTTTTTTAGCAACTTCATTAACAAATCATGACATTTGGAGAACAAAATCCTCTACAAAAGTAAAAATACGAGAATAAATCATATTTCGAAATAGCACTTTTATGTTTCCTTATGTTTACCGTAGCTAGCTTTCACGAGCGCTTGGGCTCCACATTTTAATGCAAATGAACGAAGTTTCATGGCTCTGTGACTGTGAGCAGGAAATTTTGGCAGTAACGTGATCAGCTTTAAAATTTTTGTTACTATTGACATTGATTGTACAAGAATACAGAAATGGCGTACAATTTGTTGGATGAAGATTTCTCAACTCCGACGGGTCCGATGGACCGGGATGAAGATATAAGCCAGATACATGATGGTTTGACTCAAATGAGAGAATTTGAGAAAAAACACCGCCATCCGAATGTTCAAGTAATATATTCATTTGAAGACGTTCCAAGGAAAAATCTGGAGAATTACTATTACCAGATACTTGAGGACGCCATGTCTAGGAGGTTTCTTTATTGATTGGCTCTGGCTAACTTTCGAATGCTGCTATTTTGAACTATTTTGAACCTGTAGAGATACGAAATAATGTGATTCGGTGCAGGTGCCCCAGAATAATTGTGGAACCATCGACTCTTGGAGTTCGTATTGGCCAGTATATTAATATAGGCTACCTGATGCATTGGTTTTGCATAGGTTCTGGAATGATATCAATTTTCCTGGGCCTCACATTCCGACACAAAACTTACGTCATTTACTCATGTTCAATCTTCTCCTGCCTTTTACTTCACGCTTCGAACCTCTATTACAGTAAACTGCAGATTGCTCATTATCAGGTATTTTCTGTACTTCTATACAGCGTACAATTTATAAGGCGCAATGTTATCTGTGGGAACGTGGAACAATTCTCGCGGATTTGTGACGTTATGATGACCTGTTGATTAGCTTTTTTATTTAAAAATCTACACTCTTGTCTGTCAGCCTCAGGTTTTAGGAAAGCCTATCTGGATTGTAATTATTATTCTTTGACTACGTTCATCACGCACAGAAACATATCGTCGTTGAAGAGGCAAAATGATCTACATGCTATGTATTTTGTACAGCATGTAGATCATTTTGCCTCTTCAACGACGATATGTATATGCAATGTCTCCTCCAGTGGAATAAGGAACATGATTTAACTTTTACAGTATGTGGAAAATAGTGAAGTGAAAGAGTACCTGGAAAGAACTAATCCTGAAATCAGACTGCTCACAGACTGCCCAGTAGTACTCAAACCCTACAACCCACTGAAGAGAAGAATTTGGCATCATATTATTGGATGTTCAGCAGGAATTATGATGTTGTCACTTATTATTCGGGGCCTACCCACCGTGCTATGTCGCTGTCCTGACGGTGTAATTCCAGAGATAATACGATACGAGGGAAACCTCTTCGAGTTTTTCTGTCTTCTCCCAATCTCTATTTTCTCCAGGAATACTGCCTATTAATGTTGGCGAGTTATTTTTGTGATGAGGTATGGAACCCAAGATAACTAGCTTATTTAAATAATTCGTCTTGTACTCAAATGGGTAATTTATGTGACGGCTTGGAAACTGTCTGCAAGTGATACATAAATTCCAGCATGCTTGCCTTCACATCACGTACATTAAAATCCATCAGTTGTACAATGGAAGCCAACTTGAATGCATTAGGTTTTAAAATTAGTTGGGATACAATGACACCAGATTGGATCGAAACCAATTATGTACCAATAATCGAAGCATCAAGCAATAAATCATATATGGACGACATCGACAGAATTATAAGCTCACAGAGCAATCCGATATATAAGTTTCTGTTAAGAGGTACTAAATTACCTGGTTATCTCACGAGCAAACTACCTATGTACATAATTAGACTAATTGCACAGCTGCGACTGTCAAACCCCATTGAGTCAAAATTTAGCCTTAAACAAAATGTCATCGAATTTAGTCCAAATAAGGCATGTATATTATGTAGACACCCTCAAATCTCTTGGCAGCATTTAATTATGGAATGTAATAATACAATAACCTTAAGAGTTAAGTACAATATCATAATTGAAAATGAAAATGAAAACCCAGAAAGTAGCTTTGCAAACTTAATGTGTAATAATTGTCCGATCAGAATCAACAACCTATATAATTTATGCTTAGAAATCAGTGCTTTTATAGGGACCCTCGAAAACCAAATGAGATAAGACAACGAGGTAAAGTGTGATGTATAAAATATACATTTACTTAACCATATTGTAATTAAAATTATGTGTAAAACTTTATCTGTACTCTTGTGTATGAGCATACTCAAAAACGCAATAAACATACATACATACATACAATGGAAGCCATAATTATTATTAAATTATACACTAAAAGATGTTTGTGGGAATAAAATGTATTCTTGTACAATTCTTCCTGTACGCCAGAAAGAAAACACGGTGGAAATGAGTCCATGACAGTTTATAGAGGGCGCTACTAACAACGCTTTCTCATAATACAAAAGAATGGCCTGCTGATTGACAATGCTAGATTATTACCGTTTGCCTGTAGAAATACTCACACTTGTAATGCTCTGCTAAAAATAATCAATAAGTTAGAAGACCCTATATTATTTTATTACGAATAATTGAAAATATAACTTCCATCCAGTTATGATTTACCTAAGTCAGACCTAGTTACCTAAATTCAAAGGCTGTAAAGAAAACTCAGTTGTTTGTATATACTTTGAAATAACATCACTGATCACCTGTTTTATTACCTAATTGAGGTAGTTTAACTTTAACATGCACGATTATCCGAATGAAATTATTTGAGTTTTTAAATAAGTAAATATAAAACTGTCTTAAATCTTCACATGAGACTTCCACTCGAACGAGTCTGAGGGGTGAAGTCTCGTTTCATAGGAGATGGTGCAGGTTTCGCATTCATTGTCCATCCCAAATTGAATCTTGAAGTCGAGCGAGTTGGTAACCTGGGTCCTTTAAAACTACTCACACTGCGGACGCTGTGTAAAGATGCAGTGGAAGAGCCGAGCTTCGAATTCAATTGAAGGGTTTCCTGCAAAGTCCGTTTTAAAGTTTTGATTTTATCCGTTGTAACTATTGGACCTTCAGGTGCAGCAGCAGGTGGTGGAGGTGAAGCTATAATTTTTGATCGAAGGTACCGCTGCACTAGCTCTATCGTTAAATTTCGATAGTGGACTAATCGGTCGGTTTTTTTTTCTGGCGTCTCTGTGGTATCCTCCTGTCCCATACAGCGATTATGTTTCTCATATGCTCATTTAAACACAGTTCCATATTTAGTAGTTGAGTCATTGGTAAATATCATTTTATATTACAGTATGCCAGCACGTGTTCCAAGAACAACATTTTTGGTTCGTAATCCTCCTTTTCCTTAGTCTTCTCCAATATCTAACGAAGCGTGAAACCGATGGCAGTAAATTGAAAGGGGTAGGTTCAGCATTTTGTGTGGAATAATATATCCAAACCTGATAAAACCGTCCCAAGTGTTAAAATACACCAATAACATGGAATATACATATGGATCGGGGTGATATTTTCCTCGGAAGTATAGGCACGTAGTATAATTAGTAGTACCTTCGTGCGATTCCATTTCCATATCATATCATCATCGCCTTCTCGAAATCTAAACACAGCGAAGGCTAGGAACATTAATACTAGAACGGTAGTGCCGAGCAAGTAGTACACTAAAAAAATATTAAAAATATTTGGAGTTTTTATGCAAAGATTGTAAAAGATGTACAATTAGCAATGGCAGCTTTTTCAGAAAATTCTCACCCATCCACAAGAATTTACCCAAGGCTTCGCCAATGTGCATCCCTTCTTGTTCGAATATCTCTGAATCAACCTTTCTAAGCATTCCTATAAGAACAGTGTACAGTGTGCTTAAGTAGGTTGAGTAGTGACTTGTGTCCATTTCATCAACGCGTATTAAAGGGTTGTAAATGAAATAAAGTGCTACAATAAATCATTCGTAAAAATGAAAACTAAATGTAGATATCCTACAAAAAAAATCTAAGCATCTTAAATATTGCAATATGTTTCGTTTTGTTTCTGTTGACTGAAAATCAAAATACAGCCGGCCATATTTATTGTATAATGATATGGATGTACTATCAACTTTCCTAAGAACATAATAAGAGCTATACATTTCGTGGCTGTTTTTGCTAGAATAAATTTAAATTCGCTTTTGCTGAAATATCAGTAACAAAACCAAACAGAATGTTTAGATAAGCACTATTTACGTACAATGGGCAAAAGAAAATGCTGCAGCAATGAAAAAGAAGAAGAAAACAAAGATTTCGCCGAACAAACTGGTCAGTTTTAGTTGTAGAGGCCCAAGAACAGCATGAATCTGCAAGAATCTCAAAAAACTCCCGTAATATAGCACTATTCCAGTGGCAAGCCAAGTCTCTCCAAGAACTACAGGGTCATAGAAAGTCCACCACAACCGTTTTATCTGTATGGGCGTTGGTTCAATCCACTAAAACACCAAAATTTCTTCAGAATATTTCCATAAATCATAATGATCTATAGGAAAATGCATACAAGACCTCCGTGTACCAGGTAACACCCCAGCAAGCGAAAGTAGCCAGGTAGACAAAGCATATGAGGGTTTCGAAACAGTTCCAACGATCTTTGAAGAATGACGTTTTTGGAGATCGGCGAAAGTGCTTAAATGTTTCAACGAGATGTCCAAGCACGAAAATTATGATAAGTAGTTCTATATCTAAAGTAAATCAAATGGTTATTTAAAAAAATCGTATAGTAACACTATACATAATTACATGAAAGTCATTCAACGAGAGCATTCAAATTAGGTGACGTGACTCAAAATGTTTGCACATACTCCTACTGGGTGTGTTGTGTAGGTTGCCGATGGATTTATCCGTCAACGAAGTTGCTTCATAGCCCAATAAAAGCATGAAGCATATGCCCGATCCTATGTCATTAATGAAACGATTAACAGGTGCTCGAAGAAATTTGGCTGTGCCGGAACAAGAGTCAAAATATATCCAAGCGCAAATGAACGGTAGAAAGATGCAACGAATCATTATATGAAAGAATTTCCAAAGATTTGAATGGTATTTCCATTCTGGCCAATGGTCACCGGCCCATAACATGTACACCATCTGGTTATAAAATCATCATTCATGCATAGACTTATGTCTTATGAACATCACAGATTAAAAAATATAATTACCCTCTGGCAGTGAGAGTGCGTAACAAATTCGTATCTTTTCTTCTGAATTGCCAGCAAAAGACGTGGGTATTTATGCTCAGGGCCAACATAACCTTCCCTCTGAATAAGAACTGATCTCATCTCGTCCGCCGTTCTGCACAAATCTAGTAGGAAGTTCATGAAGATTTTAATGGTATATGTAGAAGTACGAACCTTCCATACGATTTGAATTCTAAATCTACCAATATTGTTTAACCAGCGATAATGTCACTAACTATCAGTAAGTGTCACTGGCTACAACACGTATTGTAATTCTTCAAGTTACTTATGCATATGAACGTAAATGGATTAATTATAAGTTTATACAGCTGACAAAAATTAGTTACACTCACCAAGCAAAGTTTTTAAAAACTTTTCAAGACTGATTTGAAGATCCGCGTAGTGATGCTCTAGCTCGTGCTCATGAAATCGAACCTTTAAAGTAAAAACTTTTTAATTCGTTTACCAGCTGATCTCGTTAGGAACATTTATTACACTTCCAGAAATGTGGTTTCATGTCTAATTGATTTGGATATAATTACAAGGATATAGATTTATTTTGCCTTATCAAGATCTGAGTGCAACGTCATGATCTGGAGAATCGGGTCAAATTTAGGATCGTTGACAGTTTTATAACAAATCATTTCTGCGCTTGCTAAAACCTGATACTCATGCAGTTTAGCGTACCCAATTTTCATGTCATTTGCAACGAGTTTACTGCAAACGAAATCAAGTTTCATTAGAATTCCAGACGCAGGCTACCCAAAAGATTCATAAAAAATAATATTTACGTGACAGTCCCACGTTTAGGTATCACCGTGTACAGAGGATTAAATGTGTCTCCCATTTCGTAGAAAAATTTTATGAGTTTGTAATTTCCAATTTGAGCTGCAAGGACGATAGGAGTAATGTCATAGGAAAACCGTGAATGGCTCCAACGAGGGAGTCCACTTGGTGTCCTAAAATGAGAATGTCCAATTAAGGTTTTTTTTTGCATGTGATCAAGTATGGATATTATGTGTTTAAACACTAGATTTAACCAACGTTATGTTAGGGTATATTCTTTTTATCACTTTCCAAATCTTTTTAACGATCGAAAACTTCTGCATCCGTACTGCGTGTAACAATAGATCGTAGACAATTTCATGATTCACATCGGGAAGTAAAATATCGAGCAAGGATTCATCTTGTCGGTGAATAGCCAGGTGCCAAATTGTGTAGCCCTTGAAGTAATGTAATTACATTCATTAAACCGACTGCCGAGAATGATGTTACACTCCACGATTTTCTATCTTTCCTTTGAATACGTTTTGAGATTACAACACATAGACAGCGTCACAAATGTCGACAAAATTGTCTAACAGCGATTCGTTAACCTAAGGGCTCTTTTATTTCTGCAAAGCTGCTAAATCTACTCTACAAAACATGAATTACCTGCTCATTTATTTTTGAATGATAATATCCAGGGATAGAAAAATTCTCAGCAGCTTTGATTGCTGATGTCTTTCCAGTGGATATCATACGAAAAAAATGAATATCTTCTGCCTGCAAGCGTGGAATATGCTTGAGTATTCTGGTCGCCTACGTAGAGAAACGCCATTTCATTGCAATAGCTAATAGAAATACAAAATGATACAAAACGTTTCAATGTAGAGTACTAACTTCCGGTAAAATGTCCACAGCTTCCGCATCTATGACAGAATTCACAGATCTATTGCCAAGTAAAACTAGCAACAAATCGTAATTAGTCCAGTGGGTCTTTGAAACTGATTGTGACTGCATCATGTTGCACAATTTGATCAACCAACAGCTCTGCGCTGTCAGTGGGATCCCAAAATAGTTTGCAGTTTTAGGTCCTAGCTTTAGTGTGGGCTATAATTTATGAACGCTTTATGTCAAATTGTACAACCGTTTAAGGGCACATGTATTTAAATCTTTAGCAAATTACATTAATTCATGCGATTGCAACTTACCAAAACATGGAGGCTCAACAACTACATTTTTAACTTTACTTACAATAGCTTTGCATGAGGGCAATTCTGATTTCAGAAGACTTATTTTGCATTAAAACCATGGCGTCTTCTTTTCCTTTCAAAAAAGCAAAAATCAAATATAAGAAAACACATTCTGAGTCTCGCATTACTTCAAATAAACTCCTCCAATCCTAAATATGGACCACTAACTTCCCGATTGCAGTTCCGAACCGTGAAACATTTCTGCAAGAAAAGTGTGGATAGTACTTATTTGCCAAAGAAAAATAACATGGGCTAATATCAAGTAGCATTTTGTAGCTGTAGTAGTAGTTGGACAACCTAGATATTTTTATATAATATTCCAGAATGTTAATTATAATAAATCGTACTTATTAGTTAAAAATTCAAAAAGTATTTAGCCGATATTTTTAAACATGATCAATGGTTTATGAAAACGGTTATGTCACTAACGTAAACAACAATTTTAATAAGGAAAGCGTCAAATTCAATTGACATATTTTATCAGCACGATGGAAATGAGAAAATACAATAATTATTATTAATGAATAAAAAACGTTAATTTAGTGTTTCTACGTATTATTTAAGTAATCTCCATTTTTATAGATTTCCTTCATAAAGACAACGGAACCTAACTTCAGCATTTGACCACCAGGTCATTGTCTGAACGTAAAAACATTTTGGTAGCACGGAATACAGTTAATGCAACGAGTACTTAGAACATAATTAAATTATTATTTATTAATAGTGGGAGCAGTAAGCGGAAGTGATTTGACTCTCCAAATGAAACGGTCAAACTATGCCGTAAGCTTTGAAACCATGAGATTATATTTTAACCAGTGCCACAGTTTCTTCGTCGTCAAATTTCTCATTCATTAGCTCCAACATTTCCATCCGTGCTTCACAATACAAACAATTTCCATCCATGTCTTCAAAACAAGGGGAACAAAAGTAAAAACTACAGATTGGGCAACGATAAAATTCTTCCTTAGATTTGCACAGCAGGCACTGCCTGAAGTCTAAATTAAATTTCTCGAGAAAAGTCCAAAGCCAAGGGAACTTTGTTTTAATTGTTTTCAAAATTTTGTAGTCATCCTAAAATCAAATCATAGATACAACTAATTACTTTTTTTTAAACTGATTACTTAAAATTGTTTAAAATATTTAAGTTATTATTAACTGAAACTACACTTACACGGTTCCTGAAACTGGAAGCGTTCTGTATTAACTTTCTCTTGATAATTTCTATTCGAGTAGCTCGTCGTCGTAAACATTCATTGTACAGCCACAATGTTCTTCTTTTGGCACGCTGTTAATGAACAGCAGTTGTTAGTTAACAGAAGTTAACAGAAGTCTTAATAAAGTACATACGTAAATCCTAACAATTTATATCTTGTGTTGTAAATGTCCGACTGGTATGTACACATGAAATTTTAGAAAGGGTAATGCAGTACCATTTTATAGAAGTAATCCATGACATTATGCCGCAGTCTTCTGCTAAGGACTTCGCAGAAACAAAGAATCAATATAAGGATTAATAAACCAGCGGCTGTTGCGGTGTAAAGAAATCGAAGCTTATGAACGGTGGGAAGACATGCTGGAAAAAATCGAAAATAAAATATGACTGACCTAGCTCTAAAAGGGACACCGTTATTATAACTATTGTATAGGAGCAATTTCTCTACAGGTACAAACTAATTGTAAGTTGGTCGAACTATTCTTTTACGGGTACTTATTTCCAGGGGTGGATTTACTGGGTGGCCCACCCTGGCCCGGCCAGGGTAAAAAATTTAGGGCCAGGGTAAAAATAATGTTGAGTAAGACCCTCAGCTTGCAGGTGTAAAGGCCCATAATCTATTTTTCGATTTATTAAATCTATTTTGAGGGTTAGGGCCAGGGTAAAAATGATTTTATTAATCCACCCCTGCTTATTTCGTTTTGCTTATGAAACATTAAACCGACTAAAAAATTAAGAATTTCTTATACATTTTTCGCTCACGTTTAGTTTGGTGAACAAGGTCAACGTTGTATTTGACGTTGATTTCGTGTACAATAGATCTCAGAATTTGAGCCAAAGTTCCTTTCCCTTCAATGCGAACGTCCACAACATAGCTTCCTTGGACTCGAATCAAAAAGTCCTCATCTCGCCGGAAGATTAAGAGAAGCTTAGTGATGATTCCATCAAGTATAAATATTGTTCCCAAAATTGAAGAAATAACCCCAAGAGCAAATATACGGGGAATAATGATTATTCGTTCCTCTGATGTCAGTTTGAACATTGTAACTATTATATAATCCATTTTCTCAAAGTTCTTTAAAGGCAATAAATGAGATCTGCCTTGATGAATTCGACGGTCATCAATTTTACGAAAATACACTGAAATATATTGGTTATCGTAAGATATGCGGTTCAAATATTTCTTCCGGTATTTGATTGCCCTAAGAATATTGCACTTTGTTAAACCATATGTTATGGGTAAAAGGGAAATTTAGGCTTCAAAATGGTCTGTTCGTGCAAGGTAATTTGAAACGAGTACAATATTAAAACCTTTTACTTGTAGATGATGAAGACAAAATAAAATCCAAAGATCTTTTGCAGAACGTTCAAAACTTTATGGACAATCTTTTCCCAGCGATCAAATTTTGATCGAACAAATTCCTTCCTGGCTTTAATTTCATTCTCCCCAATCTCATCCTATAAAAATATGATAGGGGTAATGAGTTATAATATGTAGAGATTAAAAACTTGTAGACTTACCAGGTTATTCATGACTGAGAACACGTTAGTAATTAGAGAGGAGAAATTGGAAGGGATTTCTAGTAAACCGTCCTTGACCGTCAAAACTTGCTCACCAAAATCCCTAGGAATAATTTTGTCTTTCGGTACGTTTATGCATTCATCATTCTGTTCAAATACTAATCAAATGTGAAACGAGTCGACGGGAAGACGGAAGTATTTGTAAGATTTAAAAAAAACAAAATTGTCAATACTTGATATCATACTACAAACGTGTTCCAATTTCACAGGCCAGCACAAAGCCCAGCTTAGGACGCCTGTCACTGTTTTGTAGCAGTTGTCGTAAAGATCTTGGAATGAAACCTGACAGCTGCGACTGGCATTATAGAAAATACCTGCAGAATGTTAATTACATCTTCACTTGCATACATGCTTCTAATACAATCACTAAAAGGTTAATGAAACGATTTTGCCCAATTAGCCTTGGATACCGGATCAGGTGATGTACATAGCTACTACTATTTATATAGGAACTAAAGTTAATTCTTATTTAAACAGGCAGTTGTACATTTACCTTGACAGCCGTATGATAATGTTTTGGTAAAGCGTTTTTCAATCTTCTGTTCCTCGGTGTCATTCGGCAAAATATTATACTTTTCGTCTATGGTAGAGAGAAACGAACCCATTTCCTGCAAATAGATATTCAAAATTCAGATATTAATTGCTTACACACTGGCAGCTGGCTGTCTTTAGATATATAAGAGCAAAAAACTTAATATCCGAAGATACGTAAGCGTCTGTATTTTTATTGATTAATTTGCAATAACATTTACTGTTATTAATACATACCTACAAATATGTAAGTATATGTAGTCAGAAGGTTTTTACCTCATTTTTTGTACGCTTCAACATGTTAATTTCATTCCTGCCGACAAGTTCTTCTTCAAGAAGTCCCCACAACTTTTCGACGCCTTTCGCTTCTATTCGCTCCTTCTCATTTTTGATTTCACCCTGAACCAAGCATAAATAGAAAATGCATCTTATGTTTGCTAATGTGTGAGCTAACAATAAGCTATTGATACTTATTTGAAATATTTAGCTGTTAAACTGATTAAGAATGTTGAGTAAGCCTGAAAATATCCTTTTTTTTTTGAGTTAACTCATCCTATTTGGTATTACATGGGATAGTAAATGGATTGGAAATAAGTTATGATCATTCGCCAAGCGGAAATTAAATTTATAGTCACACTTCATTTTTATGGTTGAAGAAGTGAAGAGAAAAATAATAAGTGAACTCTACCTTCAAAACCGAAGAGATGTGATCTAGAGGAAGAAGTAAAATATCCTTTCTGATCATCGTAATGTTCCATGCCAATTCCGTGAAGCAAGTCATTACCCGAACGACACTATCTCCGTTTTTGCTTATATTCCGAACAGGCCCAGCAAGAACCAGTATGATTACCATACCTTGAGCACAACGTCTTCCAGAACTACTTCCTATCTCCAGAATTGTCAGTATTGCAATGCAAGGAACCTACCTCAAAAATAGAAGTTACAATTTAAGGTACCGCTCTAGTGAAAGTTTTACAGAGAACTCTCACTCGAATTTGATTTTATTTACTGCTTTCGATTCTGGCTGCAATGTTTGTGAATTGTCCTCTCCATTAGTGTAAATGTACCTTCAACACGTATTAATTGAAACTTACATGATCTGTAAGAATAAATCCAATGGCCATAAATATTATCACACTGCTGAAAACCACTTTTTGTGACAGTCCCAAATCCGTAACAACAAAGTAGTAAAGGAAATAAGCAAAGAGCGTGCCAAGCAGGAGTCCCAAGACAAGCAATATTAATTTACGCAGGAGTATGTATGAGATCCTTCGCTTTCTAGGTTTTGTATTCATCATGCATCAGTACTTCACTTAAGGCTGTTTTCTCCCATCCAGTCGTTAATTTCAAGATTGTTGGAACGTTGGAAGTAATAATCCTTTTCACTTTTATGCGTACACCAAATACCAATACCAGATAATTATTATTTTAACATTTGCTTCTATCCCACTAAAACCAAACTCTTAAACAACAAGTAAGAAGAAGCGTTAACGTTAATTTATAGTTCATGACACGTGGCACTGGTGGCACTTCGTTTCTGTTGTGCACTGTTTGTGATACAAACTGGTTCTATTATGGATGCTACTGGCGAGCAAGTTTTTAGATTTTGAAATTTTGAAAACTTCTTGTTGCAAAAAAAGTTGCAGTATGTACATTTACTACAACCACCATCTTTTTGTTGGTTTTTTGTTTGTTTTTTTCATGAATTCCCGAAACCTTTCAGCTGTCTCCCCGTTATCAAAACTTCAAATTCGATTTTACAGTTAGCTACATACACTTTATATATTTTAATATTTGTTCAGTCCTGAGACTCGTCTAGTTTTCGACTTACGGTACATTCTCTATAACTTTTTGGAGTTCCTGGTAGGCAAGACTCCGATAAGTACCGATTGAAATACATAGAAGATATGGTTGATCAAGAGGTAAAATGGTATACGTGCACATCTTTTCGTACAGCACTTAAACCATTTTTCCTCGTCTGTGTCGATATACGACTTGATTGAAAACTTTGCAAATGCTAATATAGTTTAGCATTAGTTACAATTTGTTAGCATTATTGCTAGCATTTTAATTTAAAAAAGAGTTCAAACTTCAGTAGACAGTGCCTAGCGAAGGAGACGATCTACGTGTGTACAAAATATGTATTACCTGGATCCATGTTAGTAAGTTGCTGACTAATTTGTTGATATGGTGAAAGCATTGAATCAATAAAGTTTTTTAAAATTGTTTTTAAGGAACCAGAAAGAAAAGTTCAATTTATTGTTTAATTCAATGTTTAGAAAATGTAATTTGCAATCGGCAATGCTTAAGTAAGGTATACAAATAAGGAATAATAAAGTCATCATCACTACTTGTCTCCGTTTAAGGAAATAGATGAGGTCATTCGAAATATTCGAATTTTATAGAATACGATTTTTAGTTTTCAAGTAGCTTAAAATATTGGTTGTTTTAACTGTTACCTCTCAAAACTCTGTTATTATTAATTTAGAAGCTAAAGGTCTTGATTGAAAATTATTTATCAACTATATATATGTAGGTTTTGGAGCAAACGCAAAGACTTCGTAGCATGCGACAATTAACAGTGTAATAACAAATAGGTATCATTGACAGAGTTATTACCTTTTCGTATTCTAAAGCAGTTGCCCTGAATTTTCTGTCTTAGCACATTGAATTAATCTGACCTAAAGTTAATGATAACTATTCATTATATGTAAAACAATTTGTACACACAATAATAGCAAAAAAAGCTTAGAAAGAGTTGTTTTATGTGCTTTCATGTAAATTATAACTGAACTGAAGCGCACACGATTTTTATAAGTGTGTAATAATAACTGGAAATTACCCTTGCAAGAAAACCGTCGTGTATGTTACTCGCACTTTGTATTACATTTACGAGCTATGATTTATATAAAAGCATACAAATGCAAGTCTAAGATTTTTAGCTACTATTTTCCGGAAACCAGTTTTTGCGTTTGGAAACAATTTCAAAAGTTCCCAATCACTTCTTAAAATTAGTGAACCGACGCATCATCAATAATAAATAAGCACACCTGGGTTTCTTTACATTGAAAAATAGTGTTACAGTACAAAAAGTAGACGAAAATATTACGCCATGCTAAAATCAGACGAGTTAACCGAACATACAATGGACCTGAAAACAATTCAGAAGAGAGATGATGACTTAATTTCATCATGTTCAGAAACACACTCGCAAGAATTGTCACCACCTCTAGGGAAAATAACGGTGGAATATGAACCCGTGGGGAGCTTCGAAGTTTTTGAAACCATTTGCCCTCTTGAATATTATGGGAAGTCCACGACAGTTCAGAGTGACATGCGTCATCGAAAGAGCAAACGAAAGTCACTGAAAGGAAGGAACTCGAAGAAATATATAAAAACAATTTCAATTGCGGATGATTTGACCACGGAAACTGGAGAGGACCTCGTTGGCTACCTAAACCCCGTACTGATGGGTGCTCGTGAAAGGGCTGCTCCGGTCTCTGTACCCATAACTTTTGATGCATTCTTTCGGTCAGAGAATCCCAAGTCAACGGAGCCCATCGGGGGTACAGCAACAGTCTATTGGGCTAAAGGGGATTCCGCAAAAATTCCTGGGAATCGCCACAAAGGTAGTGACACTGACTCGGATTTGGAGGCGGATATAGGATCGTATATAAAGTCCCAAAAAGAGAAGAAAAGGTTGGGTGAGAACGTAACCGGTGAGAATCTTTGGTATGATCAGGAGCGAAGTATCATTCGCAATCTCCACGCCGATGGCTCAATCAGTCTCACGTCGTATGGGGACACAAATGAAAATATATTTGGAAAAACAGAAATATTTCACAGTATTATGTCTTGTGACGAGCGCGCTAGTAAGTACCAGTCTTATTAATTAACATAAAGATTAATATGAATGATTGAGATCGAGGCGAGAAAGGCGTCTCTTGTATTCCTTCATCGGTTCTCCATAAAAGTTGTGCCCGTTTTCGAATTACAGTGCTCCAAGCAAGAAACGTGGATACATCGTTCATGAGAGTTGACAAGAAGATCTACGAGACCAACAAGAAAGGGAAGAAAAATCGTCCCAAAGGACAGGGAGATTGGCTGTAATTTGGACTCCGTCAAATGCACACTTTAGCTTTTATTGAAGAAAATGTGGGAATTTAAACACCATATTTTTCTACCATTTACTTTCTCTTTGCCCCTTTTCCCGTTTGCTACTTCCGCTTACCTGCTCTATGCTGTTGTGCGGAAAGCCTGGGAAGCTATGGGGACTTGAGACTGTTACAAAATATTAGATTTATAATAGAATGCACGTTCTAATAATTATACCTATTATAGACTATGATTTATGGATAAGTTTATTTTCGCTCCGTCCTGGAATTAAGTTTGAGAATCACATCCTACCCACCATTCACAAGATAATCTGTACTCAAAGCTCTTTTAAGTATAGATGTGTCCCAAAGGTTCTCACTTAAAATTGAATTTGTAATAAACGTATAGCGCATCACAAGGAAGATTAAAGTACGGAAGCAATAATTTGGCATTAAAATCCATGAAAACTAGCATGTTAAATTCTAAACACAATTTGCACTAATTTAAAAATCATAATACCCTCTCTACCTCTACTAATTTGAAAGAGTGGACCGTCTTGGTCTTATCTTGGTGTAATAAATTATTAAAATTATTTTTTTTTACATATTTAAAAAATATTTTTTATTTTAAATTATTAGCATTATACTGTGTAGCAAGGGCGGTGACATTGTCACGGGCAGCCTTTCACCAACAAGTCGGCCCACTCTTTCAAATTAGAAGAGAGAATATTTTTTTTTAAATTAAAAAATAAATTTTTAAAGCATTATACTGTACAGTAGCAATAGGCAAGTCCAGATTGATAGTGGCATACATAATAATCCTGTAGAGTACTTAAACTCCATTAATCCTAATGGAATGCCCGCTCATTTTTATAAAATTAAAATTGGAGCGAATTTTATGCTACTCCAAAATTTAAATACTAAAAGGACTCTACGTAATTGTACACGGCTGATTGTTACAGAATTCAAGCAGAAAATTATATTCGCAAAGGTTTTAACAGGTAAGGCGAAAGGAAACAATGTTTCTTCCCCGAGTCACTTAAACTAACTTTAAATGAAGGATAATATCCATTTATCTTTCGAAGAAGACAATTTCCTGTTAAATTAAACTTCTCCATGACCATAAACAAGTCGCAGGGTCAAAGTTTTAGTAAAGTAGGCATTTTGTTATCAAAGACTATTTTTACTCATGGCTAAACTATTTTTTTAGAACCACTTGCACTTCTCAAAAACGTGTGAAAGTATTTGTTGACAAAAATGAGGATCAAGGGTTGACCACTACGGGTTGAAGGGAATGTAATACACACAGTTAATTGTATGTACCCCGAAATATTATAATTTATTATGGTTTATCATTTTACCGTACATCAGTCTACATTTTTACTACCACAACTGTGCAGCTAACTATTGCATACAACTATTTACTGCCTTCCCTATTTACATTTGCTTCACTGAGCCAGGAATAATTTCTGGCTGTAGCAGTGCTCGTTGAATATATTTCTGCTGTTGTTTTAGTTATTTTTATTTCGTTACGAAAACTTTTAAAGTCACCTAATTCTCATCTTTTAGGCGTTTTTTGAATTTTGAAATTTCGTTAATACCTGAAAACTGCAACAAGCTGCAGTGCAGTGGATCAAAAATGTCCTTTCCGATACCAAATATTAATACTTTCCATGATCGTCATTAATAAATGGTTTTATATAATTCCTTTAGAAAGGGTGCTTAGCCCAAGACGCCGAACAGACCCCAAAGCAAAATAGGAACAGTTGAAGTACCAGCCAGAATGGTGGCTTGAAACCAAATATTTCAGTGGAGTTCATTACCATCGAGACTGTCCTATTGAGGTAAAGGTGTTTTATAAAATTGACCAGCATGGACGATTCAAAGCCAAATGGAAAATCCCAAGGAGTATGGAATTTTTATCAAATTGCTATTGCATATCAAATGCAGTATGCACTGTTCCTGGATTTGCTAATTTTTTGCAGGATGAAACCCCCAAAATCACTACTAAAAAAGGACCAGGGAAAGAACTTAGAGCAGAGAGACCAACAAACGACTTGGATCCGAGTCCGAACTCAGCAAGCACTTCAAATGCCAATAAATCGGACTCATCAGTGAGAGAATACCGGGAACCCCCATATTTGGAAATAGAAATTCCTCCAGGAGTCGATCCATTATGGTTTGAAAGTTACTTGAATACCAGACGTTCTGGAATTCACGATTTAAGCAATCAGCACAAGAAAAGGGTGACGGAGGTCAGCCGGAAGCATCCAGGGGGGCAGATATGATACACGATCAAATTTTGATTAAATAGTTTCTCACGAAGATCTTAACTTAAAAGATATTTATCTTTTAGCATTAAGAACATGCAAGACACTTTCACCACCAGAAAAAATTTGAATAACAAAAGTACTTTAAGAACTACACATTACTACCATTTGTGGGTTGTCGGTCATCTATTCATTTCATTTGGTATCTTTTAAAGGCTAATGAAATTAAGGGAAAGAATTCATTGTTAATGCATATACGCACTACAGTAGGTGGAATTTTGTAACACGTCGTAATCGTAATACATTTTACTCATGTTATTTTATGTGACCATATCTATTATGCTGACTACCTTAAATTTTCTTCAGTATCGCTTATCATAAAATTTTACGGGAGAGCAGAAGCACAATTTTTTACTATGTTTTTGACGAATGATGTACTAAATTACAATCATCATCTTATGTATATAATGTTCACCTGATACCTTTCTCCAATTATTATTCTATTTTTGACAGCCAGTGCTGCTATCTGCTTCTAAGGATCCAAACAGCTATTGGCTGCAATTTTCTTTTTGGTATAAATATGATAAATATACATATATGATATGGCAAACGTATGATATTTAACTAGCTGATAATAATTCCTGCACTTCAAAACTGTACACGTTTTCCTTGCTCTGATCAGTCTAATACAACAACCATTGTCGCTATTGTCAATTAGCCTGTAACTGTAACGATGTTTGATGCAAATATTCCGGTCTATTAATGTACATCATAAATAATAATTAGTTTAAAATATTTTGTTTCCACGATGAACTGTATTTCACAACGTTAATGATTTTTTACAGGGCGTTACTTTTTGAACTGCATATGAAAGACACTGATACAGATACTATTTTGCTTTCTGCATCATTTATATGTAGCTATCATGTTTTACGCTATTATTTGTTACTGTTATATGTTTTATAATAAAATAAACCCTCTCTAAGCGTTTTTGGTATTATTTTATACTAACAGTAAACGCATTTTCATTATAAACGAATGGTGTATGCCTGGAGCCGGACAACTAGTAACTTTTCGTGACTACCCATGGATAACACTCCTGGAGGTTTGTTTAATTAAAACATTATTCATCCTGAATTTACAACCTGAAAATGGCAGGGTGTCGAACCCCTAGACCTTTAGCCTCAATCCCAAAGACTAATTTTGTTATACTCAGATTTAGAATTTTTGAAATGGTCACTATGATTTTTAATACAGGCCAAGGCAGCAAATCAAACCAGCACGTTGTGGATACGAGTAACAAGAAAAAACCAAGAGCACGTGTTAGATTTAGCTCTGCATCAACGCAGGAAATCCCTTATTGGCACCCTGATCATCAGGAAGTAACTCACACAGAAATTAATCCCTCAACTCGGGATGGATCTAACTCTCTTTCAAAAGCCAGCGTAAAAACCCAAGATGAGGATGGACACCGAAATAATTCAATTTCCCCTGTCATTGAGAGCAGTCCCAGTTCACCTCAAATCCATCCACACAACCCTACGGTCACTGCTGAGGATTCAAATCCACAGCCAGAAGTTCCAACAACAGCCTCACCAGGAGTGGCTCAAATGCCTACCCCCACTACAAACTTTAATCCCAGTCCCAGAAAAGGCATTTTGAAAAACTCCATAGCACTCAGTCCTATATCCCAGCCTTTGACACAAGTCGATACTACTGAGGAACCCATAGTTAATCGATTTCTAAGACATATAGACTCCACCATTGTAGCCAAGAAAAGAAAGGACAAGTCTAACAATCACAATAACAAGCCCCGGGATGACTGAAACCTTAGAACACAATTATTTTTAATTTCCCTAACTTTTTTTTGTCTATCTACTGTCAATACCAGGAAATCGCACTAAATAACAACTGCAAGTCCCCCAGTTCCAGACACAAAACAAAAAGCAGTAACAACTCTACTCTTTGCAGTGTACCCTCGAGTCTCACTTTGCCCCTTTGATCTTCCAAGCTATGTAAATAACTCTAGGAATGCTCCAATTCAGCTTTCGGTCAAGGAGATATTATGCATAGTTTGAACAGCTGAGCATAAAAAGTTTGTAATTTCTGTGTTTCTCCAGAAGATTCCAGAAGGATGAGTTGGTGAAAGATTTAAAAAAACGGACAAGTTGGAAGTTGAAAGTTGGAAGTGTGAAGGCCGGGAGACAGCTAGAACAGGGAGTGGTATCAGGTGTGAGTCGGCTAGCTTGCACCTACATAGTTGACAGTCTGGTTGGCTTACGTACTGTGGTGTCGGGTTCACATGAAATAGTCTCGCGTTTCAAGTGGCGTTGTCGGGACGTAGCGATTAGAATTGTAAACATTCGGAGGTTGGAGCTCCGGACCGGGTAGGATCGGAATGATTAAGTACCTAGTTTTGAACCAGTTGCAACGCAATGGGTACCTGGTTCTGCTTCTAGGATCGAAGCAAATATTCTTTGCGGGACGATGTTCTGCTTTGATAATCCTACAGTGTTTACGTGAATGAGAGTGTAACCAAGTACTTATTTTTGCATAGGCCGGAAGGAAGGAATCACAAAAAGTTATACGTTTTAAAAAGTAAGGATTTAATTTGTATCCTTATTTATTATCCGTTTATTAATTTCACATTTGTAATAACTGTCGCGATAGTGTATTAAGAGTGCATGACTAGTTTGTATTAGTTTGGGGTTACGAAGCACAGTGGGTTGTTGGATTGGACCTTAAACCGTAACTTACTTACTTACAATAGGGTGTGTTTTTTATGCTCTAATAATTTTATCTATTAATTTTTGGTTTGTTTCAGACTGACGAAAAATGAATGAGAAAAAGAGCAGGCCAAAATCGCAGATAATGATGTCTCCACCTCAACAGCCTAATTGTACTTCCAGTCGTCCATGCTGCGATTCCCTTCCTTCCCACCGCTACGAGAATGAGTGGGAAATTAAGGAGGTAATAGTTTTGACCCTTTGAGAGGGCTATTGAAGTATTGACAATTACATGGACGAATGGGAGCATAATGAGATACGTTATAAATATGATTCCAGAGAGAGCTTACTGAAGCCCGAGCGAGAGCATCACAAATGGAGAAGACGATGAGATGGTGGTCAGATTGTACAGCGAATTGGCGTGAGAAGTGGAGTCTAGTTCGGAACGAAAGGAATCAAGCGCGAGAAGAATTAAGGGTGGCGAAGCTTCAGTTGGATGAAGCTCTGAAGCAAATTGAGCTACTACGGGGTTCCTCAGGAGGATCGACTGAAGTCACATATAGCAACTTATCTGCTCTCAAAGCCGTTTCACCCCCCGTGAATGTAACTACTACCTCATACACACAGACTGACAAAGCTGTTGCTGACAGCAGTAAAGTAATTAGCTTAGAAAAACAGATTGCTGCGCTAATGTTTAAATTAGAGGAATCCAATCGCACGGTGGTCTTTGAAAGGGAGGAGAAGATGATTCTACACCGCTCTGTGGAAAGACTTCAGCGGGATGTGAGCGACCTACAAGAACTGTATGATAATTTGAAAAAAGAGCTGCTGATTAGCGAGCTTTTGGACAAAGATGACCATGAGATGAGTGAAAGTGTTGAGGTAGATATAGAGGAAGTGGACGATGACATTACGGATAATAATCAGGATCAGGATTCTAATCCTTTGGAGTCTGTCAAAGTCAACCAAGATGTTGCAATAGTGAACAGTCACGTGGAGATAGATAAAGATGAAGAGAAGATACTGAATACTCAGTCCACTCCAACAATGGAATCCGAAATCCTTCAAATTATTGAAGCCTCGGAGAAAATGTTGGATTCAATTTGCTTCAGTCAATCTTTCCAAAATTGTAACATTGAAAAAACTAGCCCAGTTCTCTACACTAATAATCAGGAGAAAACTCCTGTGAAAGATTTGTCACCAACTCAACCAAGCCTGGAGAATGCTGATGAGCCTGTGACAGCCGATAGCTCAAATGCGGACAATGTTCTTGCTTTATTGTCGAATGTAGAAGTAGCACATGATTTACCTGAGAGTGCGGAAGTTGAAGAAGAAAATAACGCAATCGACCCGGTGAAGCATCAAACAGTCGAGGAGATTCCGGTAGAAATTGTGAAAGTACTTGAGACCACTGCCGAACCCACTCATGATGATGATTATTTAGTTACCGTCACTTCTACAGCTGAAATTACTCTGGTCATACCGGACCGTCCAGTTACAGGCCCTGCAGCAGTTAAGGTTGAAGAAAATAGCCACGAAGACCAAACTGCAGTGAAAGAAGATACTCTAATTGATGATAAATCAAGTCCAGTTCTGGAAAAGGATGACGGAAGTAAGGAAATATCTGACCTGAAATCATTGGAGTTGGAGGCTTCTATAACTGCTGCGACAACCGAAATGGAAGCTATAGTTGATGAATTGAAAGGTGATCACGTCCCCGATTTAGAATCCTGTGGCGATACCAAGTCAAAGGAGGATTTGGAATCAACTGAAAAAAATAAGGCTGAAGACACGACGGTAAAAGCTGTATCTGATAGCCTAGTACTCGATGATTGAAGTCTCAATACATAATACATAGATATGTTATTGGGACAAGTCATAAGTCATGTAACTTATTCATATCACTCAAGCATTCAAGACTTAAAGATTCGGCTGTAGATACTTAGCAAACGACGGAGAGCTGTATTAAACATAGCTGCTGATGAAACCATTTATGATATTTTATTGACAATAGATGACGTAATATTTACTGAATTTACTTACTGTACTTAAGCTGTGCCATCATTTTTTATTTGTTATGTTGAAATTCAAATTTTTCAAGTGATCCGTAATACACAAATAGTGTAACTTTGTATGAGTTTCAATTTTATAAATAAAATTCGTTTTAAACAGGTAGATGATACAATTTATTCATTGATCAACAATCAAATACAGGTATGGAACATTTGAACATAAAAGTGAACAGGATCTACATTGTTCAATAAATTACTACGAAAACTGGGAACTGCTTAAAAACAAAACATTACAAAGATTAAAGTATGAGGTTCAAGTATATACTCTTGCCGGTTAAATTGTTTGGTAGCAATATTATTTCCGGCACCAGACTAACACTTTTATATAATTTTCATGCAAATGCCGACTTCCGTGCAACACAATCGTTTCCAAAGAAATGCTAGTCAGTGAGAAAAAGTGAGGATTAGACACCCAGAACCAATAAAATTTTAGACTGTAATACTATTTCAGCTGACAAAAATCAACTGTAAAGTAAAGTAACGTGGCATTGAGCATTGAATCTAAAATAATTATCTAGCACATTAATCTTGTGTAAAAGCTGATGAGTTTAGTTTAGATTTACATTCATAGTATTCCATGGTAAATATAAGTTGAGTTCAAGCCTTTTGCTGTGGGCCTCCGTACCGCTGTTTCAAAGAATCAATAACAGCTGCTTCCATTTTTTGGAATAATGGCTTGACCTACATAAATTAAAATCATTGCGATATAATCACTTCCAATCAATTATACATTAATCTGCATGCCCTACTAAAAACAATAAGCTTCTGCGTCAATCAAATACATACTTTGCCAATTTTATGACCAGATGGAATAAATTGCTGAAGGTGCATGGAAAAGTAGGTCTTGGGAACATTGAGTTGTTGCAATATTGTTGCTGCTGTTTCCGGCATGTAAGGCTCCAATAAAGTTGCAATAACGAACACTATTTGAACACCCAACCCACAAATGGTACTACATCTAGGCAGGCTACAAAACACAGTGAGCATTATGTTTCCAGGTCTTAAAAAAATTAATTGTTATGAAAGTATAATTAGTAAAATTAAATTACTCCTCAGATTTCTTTGTCAAAGTCCATGGTTTCTGAGCCTGGAAATACTGATTGCCAATTTTGGAAATCGACAAAATTTGCCTTAGTGCGTCTTTCATTTTACAAACGTCTTGCAAAACCACATATGCAGAGATCTCTTGATTAACACGGGCAGCTATATTATAGTCCTCTTCCAAGAGGTCCATTGCAGGCACTGTACTGTCGAAGAATTTCTCCAAAAATGACAGAGACCTGAATTTCCATAATATAATTAATAAAATTCCCATTTTATTTCAAAATCGGCGTGGAATTTTAATCCTTTCGGAGGAACATTATTAACCCATTACTTTATAAAACTTGACTTTATAAACTACCTGTTAATAAAGTTGCCCAAATTATTTAGTAATTCACTGTTGTTTTTGGTCATAAAATCATCCCAGCTAAATGCAGAATCTTGAGCTTCCGGTCTAACATAAAGCAGGTAAAACCTCCAGATATCGGCAGGAATACCTACAAGCGAATATTAATCTCCAATCAACTATCCGTTAAATTTGTATGAATTGAATAAAAAGTTCAACAGATTTTGTCACAGTAAATATGTTAATAGATTACGCAAAAACCAACCTGTATCTTTAGCATCGTTCCCAAACACACCATAGCCGCGACTTTTAGAAAACTTGGTGTCTTCATAGTTAAGATATTCGGTGGCCATTATATACTTTACTAGTGTCCAAGGTTGCTTCGTGCCTATGCAAGAGGCGGGGAACAAGATACCGTGGAATGGAACATTATCTTTAGCCATGAACTCATAATAATCTATATCCACGTCAGGGTTCTGCCACCACTCCTTCCAACTGGAAGTGTAGTTAGCGGTAATGCTTATGTAGCCAATCGGCGCATCAAACCAAACGTAAAATACTTTGTTTTTATATTTTTCGATCGGAACAGGTGTTCCCCATTTCAAATCTCGAGTAATACATCTCTCCTTAAGACCCTCACGAAGCCAGCTTCGTACAATTTGGCGAGCGTTGGGCGACCAGACTTCACTGCGCTTTTCAACCCATGTTCCCAAATCTTCTTTATCTTCTAATTTCGGCAAATCTAAAAATACCTGTCGAATTTTTTTCAATTGTACACTGTCTCTTTTTGTTAGTACGAAAGCTGAAAATGAAAACAAAATGAGCAAAATAGGCATACCTGTTCACTGCTTTTTGTAATAACTTCACTTGAGGAACAAATTTTACACCGGGGATTCTTTAGTTCGACTGAGTTAGTCAAGCGTCCACACTTATCACACTGATCACCACGCGCATCCTCATACCCACACATTGGACAAACACCTTCAACAAATCGATCTGACAGAAACTTTTGACAAGGAACACAAAAGCATTGTTGAACAGGCATTTCCTTTAAATAGCCGTTGGACATCAAATTTAAGAAAATGTCTTGACCAATCCTAAATACATAATCAAGAAATGCTTCAAACATCATATACTGGTCAGTAATATTCAACTTGTCAACACGCTAGTCCATCAGTTAATTAATATCCTACTCTGTTTGATGATTCGTAGTGGTCCGACCAAAGAAATCGAAATCGATGTTAAACCAGCGATATACTTCAGAATGAATCTTATGATATTTGTCACAGATTTCTTGTTCTGTCATGTTTTCCTGCAGAGCCTTTGTTTCAGTTGCTGTTCCGTATTCATCCGTCCCACAGATGTATAAAGTGTTTCTTCCCCGCATACGACAATAACGAGAAAAAACGTCTGCTGAGAGAACGCACCCGATAATAGTACCCAAATGTGGAACATTGTTGACATAAGGCAAGGCAGAACTTATCATAATATTCTTCTGACCAGGAATAGGCAATCTGTATATCATAAAATAGCACAATGTAAATGTTCCGAAGTCATTACTGCAGTCTTAAGGTAATAATTAATTCACCAAGATAAAAAGCATATCTTACATTGTATCGGGCTTCTTGGGTTGTGGTCCCAAAATATCTACTGACACTGACCAATTGATTTTTGCAGCGTTCAACTCCTCCGCCAGAACAACTTTCGTGTCTTCTTTTTCTTCGTTTTCCTGCAAAAAATTTATTATTTCGTTTAACACAATATAAAATCAAGTACGAATTTTTAATCCCAAATCACGTATTTACATCAGATTTCACAATAGGTTCTGGGCCTTTCTTTCCAACAGGCACCTTGGAGTTGGGCTTCTTAGCATTTGCTGGACTACTTTCTATTTTTCCTGCCAATGGTGGTTGTAATTTTGCAACTGCTTTCTAAAAATAGACAAGGTACGTAAATACAAAACTCCAGAATCATGCCGATATCGCAGTTCGCGACATTCACGTAAAAAATGTAATAAAAAATATCGGTTTTCATCAAGATTACTACCCGTATCTCTACAATCCTCCTACTTACCGTGAAATATTCAATTCCTTGAAGCCTCTTATACCACTCATTGATTTTGGGACACCCTTCCAAAATCTTGTCATGTGAGACAATCAGAGGATGGATACTTGCCCAAAGAATTATGTCCTCAAACCCTGCACTCTGATCAAACATCACATCAGTTTATTTACTCCAGTCAGAACGATGACTTGAACCAATACAAGTCAACCCTATTGACACAAAATTCAATTACCTTCCCAGCAATAAACTTCTGACTCATCAATAATTTCTCCAGCACGCTTAGATTCTCATTTAGAGTTCTCTTAATTCCCTCATCACTACTTCCCTTCTCACTCGCATAGGCCGTCAGAGCAGGCTACATTTCAAAGCATAAATCAATCCAAATTACATCTCACACCCTCAAAAATCCCTCCCCAGTGGTTCAATTCCCCCAAATCCTTAAATATTACAAAAATTACCCTCAATTTGAACGCCTCGAACTGACGATACTCTTCTAAAGACTCGGAAACAGGAATATTGACAGATTCCATAAGGTACAAAACAGCGGCATTCATGTCGAATAATTCGGTCACCTCCGCTAATCCATTCACTCTCAGAACCGGAAGCCTTAGCTTTGTCGAAGACTCTACAAATCCCATAATCATAAATAATTATTACAATCATCACAATTATTACCGCATCCGACTCATGCCCCAACAAACTCCAATATTCTACATTTCGTCATACGCTTCCTCCAACATTCACCATGACTACATACCCAGGCTACTGTATGCCGATGACTAATTACAATTCAATCTCCACGAGGCAGTCTCAACCCAGAGCAGCCTTAAACCCCACTTAAGCATAAGTACGTAATCCTCTTCCATTCATAGATCTTTTCACAACAAAGCTGTCCTTGCCCCAGTAATTAAAAAAAAATAATAAAAACATTAACTCACGCTCAGTAAACTCCACCTGGACATTTTGCTTGGTTTTTAATGCCGTGATGAGCACTTTCAGACCAGCTGAATTATTTGGATCCGTAATTAATTGCATATTTAGCCACAAAATATGCTTGGGAAATGTTTTACGAAACACTACTCACTTCAACCTACAATAAATTATCTACTAGTATCTAATACTTCACTAGCCAATGCTCTCACTCACTCTGCTCTGAATTCCGTGCATGCAATTTTTTATGTTTGCAATAATAAAGCATGTTTTAGCTTTCAGCAACCACACTTTCCAACACCAGCACTTACTACTACTACCTATGACTCGTATTCACACGTCTTTTTGTACACAGTTCACCTGCGGACTAGCTCACATGGCGGTACTTCCCAACGTTTGAATTCATAGTCCGGTCCAGTTGTGTATATGCAGTGCATATGCATGACGACAAAGTAAAATAAAAATAAAAATACCAAAAATAACATTTAGCATCCGTACTTAAAAAACAAGTAGTACGTACTGTACTATGTCCGTTCAAAACGTTTATGATCATAACAATATTTGTGTGTACAATAAATGATGGAATGACTAAAATTATTTCGCCAAGACCAAAATTTTTGATTAAATAAAATAATTAATTAATACTTTAGTGTGAAGGACAAAAGTAATAATTAAGTAATTCCAAAATGCATTATTTATATTGCATTCTTGTTCTTATAATAGCGTTGGGTTGAATTTAAAATATTTTTTTAACCTTCCTGGAATCATGCAGGGACCGTCCAATTTGTGCAATGCAATGTTGTTATTTTGTAATAAAATATTCTGTAGGTGAGGATAATATTTATTATTATTTGCTTTTTAAAATAATAGAAAATATTCCAGACGATATAGACGATATTGTAGGGCATTGTAAATAGCAAGTGGCTGGTGTCTAGTACTTACCGGCTACTAAATGCTTGTCTGAAGCATTCCAAATGACAATTCAATGATAATTGGCACTACGGTTAGAAATAGAATTGCAAGAGATGGGAGGAATGTTTCCATGTGTTTTCCCATTTTGTGCAAAAAAAAATGGGTATATGTAAAGCTGCAAAAATGGACATTACACGAAAGAATCCGATCCCTTCTCACATTTTTGCCTGTATTTGATTACATGGGTGGTGGTATAGTAGAGGGGTATTTGGTATTTCATAAAAATACAATACCTGCTTCGTGGACTAAGGTCCAATGACTGTTCCCCACTGTTTAAAAGTCACCGTGGCTCCGACCGTTTCCTCAGATTTGTTTAGTAATTTTTGTTTTGAGGAATTTTTTTTTTTTTGGTATTATACAGTAACCACAATACTACTAACTTTTCCTTGTAAGTTTTTCCCTTTAAAATATTTTTAAAAAATGTGAGCATCTTGGAAAAAAAATTAATCATGTTTATTTCCTTATATAGATAGCCATCGCATATAGTCACGTCTGCGGAGTGTCTCGACTCCCCGCATAATAATACTATGCCCTGCCATGCAATTTTTGTAATATAGTCCGTTGGATATTTTAATATGAGTCACTTGTAGTAGTTGTACTTTATTAAAATTCTTCAAAGGCATAATTTCGTCTCATTATCCTCTTATCCTCTAGCCTAACAATGACTTTAGTCTAACTCGTTAATTAAAATAATCCTGGGACGAGAATACACCTATACCTATAGGTACTTCTCCAACAGGGATTTTGATTGTGAGGTTGTGTACATTTATCCTATATTAATAAAATATTATCATAAAATATTATCATAAAATATTATCCTATAAAATCAGGCCCTGAGATTAAGGTTTTTGTTTTTTGACTCCCGTATTTTTTTTAAACATGTCAGGTAAGGTTCTTAAACCTTGATTTCATCAGATAACTGATAAGTACTTGGAATTTAAAAGGACTCGGGACGAAGAGCAGCCAGAGTAGGAGGACGATAGGAGTATCTCACAGAACATATAGTGTATATAATTTTTTTTTAAAGTTAACCTTGCGTCCCCTACCTTGGAATAGCGCTCACTTACAAAACTTGTGGGTTTGGGGTATTTAGGGATGAAAAAGAAACAGGGACTAGTGGACTAGGGACAAGACGTCATCGAGACAGGATTTGAGTGAGCTGACTTGTGTGTGTGTAGTAGTAGTGCATTGTGTGTGTGTGTGTGTGTGTGTGTGTGAGCGAGATTGAGAGAAGGAGTTTTTATACGAAGTTGGGTTTCCTTCAGTTGAATTGGTTGTGCCACGCTGGGAAGCAAATGCTGAATGGTCCACTCGTTCCGTCTGGTTTGGTCTATGGAAGCGGTTTGACTCTGGCATGTTACCATTCTTGCAACATTAACGTTCTATCCCTTAAAAAGTCTTAACCGTGATCTCTCTCTCTCTCTACCTCTACCGTTGGAGCAAAATCTCTTGATCATTTACTTTACCTGTCTGCCCCACCACCTTCGTTATTTAGTGTGCTGGTGTTATTGCGGAAAGTGTATAAACTTCCTTCGTACCTTTTCAAAGAAATATTAATACACACATTCATCATCATCCTTACTTACGGGAAACACTTGAGTGTTTATTGTTGACAACTAGAGTTGTTAGCAGGTTTCAAATCAATTGTGAAAATATTGTGAAAAAAAAAATGGAATTCGGATTTCTCATTTCGGATCTTTTCCCTTCTGAAATATCAGTTGTGGGTAGTGATCTGATACCAGTTGGATGTCCTGGGCTGAACAAGTTGGGACCTCAGTAAGTTTTTGAATTATTTTTGTTTTTTTTTTTTAATGTTGTTAGTAGTAGTGGGAATTGTCATGTATAGAAATTCGGAATTGAGAGGAGGAATAATTTATTTTAAGGGGAATAACATTTTTAAATGGTTTATTTGTGGTGGTGGTTGTTGTTAGTGTGACTATACGGCTGTCAGTTGAGAGTTGTGGAGTATATTAGGATTCTTGCCGGTTTCAAGAATTTTGATGGGAAGTAGATTTAGTTGATGAGTGTTCATGGTATGGGGGTAGGATTGTTGAAACCGGGCCGTTTTTTGATGTGTTTTTAAATGGTAATTGGATTTATGTGTGGATTGTTGGGTTGCCAGAGAGTGTAGTTTTGATTTTTGGTAGTATGTGTAACAGTGCCTCTCGAATGGGCAAAGTAGTAGATCGTGGGCGTCAAGGATGCCGTGGGTATGCATAGTGATGGGGTGTTTTTATGAATGAAGTGTATGTGCAAGGTAGTTTGATATAATAATGATAATTTCAATTTATTTTTGTTTGCTTGTTACAACAGCACTGACATTAAGTATTGAGGAGGCTCGTGTGCTCTGAAAGCAGGACATTGGGAAGTTCTATGATCCTTAACGAGCTGTTGTGTGTGTGGAGATTAGCGTGGTTTACTCATGCTTGTTTCTTGAGTCTTCCTATAACCGTTCAGATATTTGTAATTTAAGAGCTATCGTGAAGGAATTGCCGGGAGCAATGGCAACAATGAGAATTTTTGTAGGCGTTAAATAGAATTCAATTTTTTTTATATTGTCGCTTTCAACTCCAACCCATATAGCGGTCTTGACTGGTGACTGCTGTATCTGTAGCTGAGACTAGGGCTATTGCTGTTAACTTAATTACAGGGGAAATGCTACGTACACTTGGCTGGGTCGAGTGTGTCCACAGTGCACATGTTCCCTTGTGTGAGGGAAGATAGCTGTGTAGCGTGATGAGATGGGCAATTATACAGGTTGATTGTTTTCTTTAATTGCCATGTTGTGTTTGTATACACGCTGGATTTCGTCCTCATAGTTTATCTTTTTTTCACTTCTTCTGAGCTCTTCGGAGTTGTGAGCCGCCAATGTTTCACTTCACATGAGGAGTCGGAATGGGGAGTACATATTTATATATATGAGATTCTGTAATTCTGAGTGCTGTACCTGGTACTTAATAGTTTTATGGGAAACTCAACTCATCCTCGTACTGAAAGAGTAGACATCTGCATAAATTGCATGTAATTTTTGTGAAAAGTGTAACTTGAAGTGCTCTTTTCCTTTCGAGTGCATTATATCAAGTATCACAGTATGATGAATTACGTCGCGCTCGAATGCCGGTAATTCTTGCATGAAAAAAAAGCCTGTTTGAACTTTCTTGGCTATTTTATTAGGTTGTTGTAGTAGACATTGCTAGAATTTTAGAAGGCTCAAAAAAGAGTCGGAAGACTTAGTTCAATTTACTCTCTGTGTAGTAAAAGATGAGAGCAGATGCAGGGAAGCGCACTCAAGAAGACACGGTAAAAGTCATTGGCCGCAGTGGACATGAAGCGTGTCGGTATAAAAGAGGTTTCAAAATCGTAGAGAAACCGTAGTGAATGCACGGGGGCTACTGTCTTTTCAACAGACCTAGGCACCGAATCTGCTGTGACAAGCAGAGATCTACAGTAATGAAATACATTTTGGTTTAGGAAATAACACGGAAATTATTCGACATGGTTCAGTTCTTTTCCTGTTGATTATTTTTTGCCTCAGCTCAATTTAGCAGAACATGACATCCTTGATGCAATGCATACCTGGAAAAGTGGAAAGGCGATGTCTCTCACCGAATTGAACAGAAACTCACTACCTTCCCATGTATACATATAATTACCTGTCGAGGTACTACCGCGCACAAACCGCATATTTTCAGATTATTTTATGTTGTGTGAAACGCCGTGGATATGACACGTAGAGTGTATAGTTCGCTTGTATATTTTATATCAGGAAGGGGACGTTTCCTTCACGTTCTATAGAAGTTACTGTTAAAGTTAGGTTATTCTTAACGTTGCATGCACACCGGTTTTTTGAATGTATTTTTGCATGTTTTCCTATGTACCCGTATATATTGGCAAGGTGTATGCACACAAGTACATCAGTTCATCGTTTGATGAAGTCAGACACGTCCCTTTGGTGCATTAATAAAATTAAATTCATTTCTTTATTTTTCCCTCGATGAAACTATACATTATAATTGGATACACGTACTAATACATGTACATACTACGGTACTGTATTGTGAAAGCGAAGATAAGCAGGACAATATTTTTTACTGCTGGGCTGTGTATTTTACTGCCCTTAAAGTTTTATATGCATATGAAGGAGGTAGATGATATTGTGTGAGTACTGTTTTCGTTATCCAAGCCTCTATCGTTTGATCAATACCTTGGTATTTTAGGAACCACTATGTGCTCCTTAGATTGGTTTTGCTGAAAGGAAAATTAAGACGGCGATTAGATGCTGTTGTATTTTAAGAGTCTCCTTTCTGGAGGAGAGAATTGAAATTGTCATGTGTACTGATTGTGAGTTAATAGAGAAGTAGAGGTGATATATGTATGTAGATGAGAATGAGTAATCTGCATCCATGATGAAATAAATTTTGAAGGTTGTAGATTATTTTGAGGATTACAAATAGAATGCCCGAAGGTCATACAAGACATACAGTCTATACTTTTATATATGGAAAAAGTCTGTTTCGTTTTTGAGCACGTGTTTTGGGAGACCTCTGGAAAGGAAATTAATGTACATTGTTTTTAAATGATGTCACTTATGTATCACCTCATGTCATGCTATTACTTGTAGAGATGGGGAAATCCATAGCAGTCGTAGTCATGAGTTGCAGTATGTACTGTAAATGTAATGAATAATTCCAAATTTGCGTGTGAACTCAGATTTTAGGCATCGGAGTATGCCAGAGAAGACGCACAATTATGATTTCATCAGGAGTTTATGTGGAAATCGGCTTGTAAGGATTACGTTGTATTGGTTGCAATTTCCAATGGATTTTGATAAAATTGCCGTAAGCTTGTATTGTATCATGCGTTGTATCGAGTGTAGCCATACTCATAGAATTTAACGTCTGCAATATATCCATTATAGTAATATTATTGTTGTCGAACGGTCGTTATTAATGCACAGTATTATTAGTGTAATCTGTGTGTGTTAATAAAAGTGAATTATACGCCGAGAAAAGTACAGGATGCTGTAGCACAAAAGCACTTCAGTAATAATACATAGGCCAGCTCTTTCGATTGCAATCAGGGGTAGGAGAAGTAATAATTTGGTTGTCTTGTGACAGCAACTGACGGAAATGACTTTTTATTGTTTTGGGACATATGATGCAGAATAAACAAGCAATACAAGCGCGTGGTTTTCGGTGTGATGTGCAATATCCTATGAAGATAAACTTTGGAAAAGAGCAAGGTAGACATTTAACATGGAGGTAATAAGGCCTTTGTGAGCACAGTAATTTAATGGTATGTATCATAGTCGTAGTATTTATTACGTATTTATATAGATGTAGCATTCATAAGATCTTAGAAGAAGACTAAGCACGTTTTTTACTATGAACTGTATGAGTTTATGTGGTCAATGGGGTTGGGGAAGGAGAGGACCCAAAACTTAATGATGTAGTAATGGAAGGGTTACGAGCTGCAGGAGAGACATATAAATATGGTACACGTACAAGTGGATATGAAAACCACAGTTCGGATTATATGTCTACCACATGGTGACCACTTGGAACTACTGTGGGAACGTACTGTATTAGTTGACTACTGTACCACAACCTGTGTGGAAATGTAGTTAATGATTTGGTGCAAGTTCTGTTGCGGTTGTTGATTTTAAATCAGTTCATGGGTGAAATAAATCGGTGGATTTTGTTTTTCATGGTCAGAGCAGATAATGATGGTCATGTAGTGTGCAATAATTTTACATTGTCCGTAATCTAATGCGAACATGAAGTGGTTAATGAGTATGCTTGTCGTCAAGAAAGTCTGTAGTTCATCATAGTTTTATGCTTGAGGAAGACGCATGTAATTGTGTACACACCTATAAGGTACTCACTTAGGTACGGACAGAAATATTTTAATGGCTAGGGAGTCTGTTTAAAATTTGTAAAGATGATATGCTTTATGGGTGTTTGTAATTTGAAACCATATCGGCTGCCTTAAGGAATAATTAGCTGATGAAGTGTATTTAATCTATTCCTAGGAGAGTGAAAACATGCTTATCGGAAATATTAGATACCATGGGAAAAGCCTCTGCAACAGCGCAAAACCTCCATCAGATTATTACAAATTCTGCAAAATTGGAAGGTAGTAATGGAGAGCAGCTGGTTTACTTTCTGTGTGACTTGGAATCCAACGCAATGGTCGGACTATTGAAAATTGGTCGGAAAAAGTTGTTCGTTTTTGACCAGACCGGAGTTCAGCATGAAATGAATCCCATGTGTATCTTGGACTTCTATGTTCATGAGTCTCGACAGCGTATGGGCTGCGGACGTCATCTCTTTGAGTACATGCTTCACCAAGAAGGGGTTGAAGTTCCGCATTTAGCGATTGATCGTCCATCCGACAAGTTCCTGTTCTTTTTCCGGAAGCATTATGGTTTGACTCAGATCATTCCCCAAGTCAATAATTTTGTTGTCTTTGATGGATTCTTCACGAACAGACCAGGTAACTTTAAAAAATTGTGGTGTTTGTGTGTTACTTTTATGAGGTATAATTAGTACCTGCTGGCTGCTGGCCTTATTGACACAAGCTTGGAAGATATTTAGATAGCATCCAGATGAAAGTAAAATTTATAATTTGTTCTAATGCAGATTATACTGGAAAGAAACAAAGATGGGGTGGGTTGGATCAAGTGGAATCTCCTTCTGATAGGCTCAAAAGAAATCAATGCCGTACACAATTGCAAGATTCCAAGAATTATAATGCCCAGCCAGGACTATTCCTAAGGAATCCTGGTGCTGGAGCTTTACCCAGCTACTCTCATGTACCACATCGACATGCCTCATCTATTGGTGGAGTTCTTCATCCACCGGCTGGACAGAATGCACCGTTCTACCGTTCTGCCAACAATATTACTCCCAACTACCAGTAATAGTTTTTATTTTACTCTACAAGTTTAAAAAATCTCCAAAAATTCATCCTACGAAGTTTCTCGTGCGGCGGACTTTCTAGTAACTTCAGCATATGTGGTGCTGATGCTTTAACCTCAAACTATAACTATTATCGACGTTTTCTCAGATCTGTATAGTTCTAAAAGTGATGCTTAGTAACCAAAGTTGTCATTCACAATTACCCTAATCTCTCCAATTTGCATTAGAATTTAAATGTTGACTTTATTCAAAAAATATTTTAAAATACTTTAAAAGTTGGGAAAATTACAAACAAAGTCGTATAATAATGTATTGCAGATACGCTAATGCTAATGTATTGATACTGATCCATATATGTAATGTATGGGGCAATTCTATTAACACGAATTGGCTTTTTTATATCCCTCAGTTGCAGTGGAAAGGTTTTTGGGCGGGCCCATAGGTATTTCATTTATTCTAGTTCAAGATCTAAAATCAGTGAAAAACTAAGTTTCGCTAAAAGTAGTATTGTTTATGGTTTGGACATTGGCACTGATAGTAATATTTATTACTTTAATATGTTAACTGATCAATAAGACTAATCTAGTCTGTAAAATTACCACCACCATTGTGCAATTTGTGCAGGATCTTGTCTATTCAAGAGTGAAAGAATGCATTCCGACTTTAGCAGCGTTGCTTGTTTGTGATGGCTTCGTCATCAAAACAATATATGCGAAAATCGCAGCAGTCAACTCGACTCTTCCTTACCTTATCCGGTGAGCAGCTAAATGCTACATAAGACTCACTACCTCCCCTGGTTTGTATTTTCAGTAAATTATTATCTCAAATCTTTTATTTATTACCTATTTTAAAATAATGCCTGCGACTCTCGCTAACCGGCAATACCTTAAAGTACCAAGGTAATTTTGAAAGTTCTCGTAAAGATATTTTACGGAACGTTTTAGGTTTGAATTTCTAGATGTAGATAGTCAGATTAACTAATAATAATCAACCGAGTCTAAAATTACTATTTTTATGCACCTAACATTAACAATTAATTTTTTGTTTCATAGAAACTATAACAGTGGTTGTATTTTGCGAAGTATAATATTTGATTTAGCGTACTGAAAAATGCGGTGACTTTGTCGTATGATATTGGTAATTTGTAAGATTATTTATGGTTTTAATTATAATTAATAATAATATTTGTCATTACTAGTGTATCGTGTGTCATGTAGTCCGTGATCGTAAGGAATCTTTCATTCACATTGATGGCCAGTTGTATGCACTTATACATATGTACCAGTTGAGTACTAATAATATTTCCATAACAATGTATATAGCAGACTATGTGGATGAAGGTTTCGAACTAATTGGTGGGTCAGATATTGTTTTACGCCTCTACCCAATAATAGTAAGTTGATTTGCAATTTTGGAGTACTACTTACATTCTAATTTAAACAATATAAACCAAACCACCAATACAGCAGTGAAAGAATGAAAAAACTTGAGAATATTTTTTCTCTGTGTCAAGAGCAGTCAAGATACAATCTTTGAAATCTTGTTTCACCTTGTATTATGTTCGCTGTTCGCTTGCGTGATGCTTGTAAGCTGAAATTGCTGTATTAAGAAATTGATTGTCTATTGTTTTAAGATTGTGCTCTTACATGTGTGCTGGGTTCTATTAAAATATTAGTTTCTTCAGGTTGCCTCAGTATTTTGATTGAACCTATCATTGCCGATATTGTACTGGAATCAATAAGAGCATTCCAAACTGGATCGCATGTTATGCTATGCTATGGCTTTGATCGCCATCAAGTGCCCAAAATTAATGTAAAGTTTGAGCTGAGCTGTATAGTCTGCTACATGATTTACTGTATCTTTGGATGGGTACAAAGAATAACTATTATTCTTTGTGTAGTTTTCTTTGTGTAATTATTTAGCTATAATTAATATTGCTTGTGCATGCACATTACAATGTACTCGTACATGACGTAATTTGTTACAATAGCGTCCTTACTGTAATACCTTGAAATTTTTGCCTTAACGAAAAATGTCTACATTTATTGGATGCAAAATAGCACATATTAATTTTGGCTGTGCGCTGCGGCTGCACTACTAACGTGCTGAGGGGCAGTAAATTATGTAACACCATTTCTATGATCAAAATAAAAACATTCTGTAGTGGATTGTCATTACGCGGCAGCACGTTATCTATGTTTAGCTCGGAATTTCCGCTTTCTAATGATTGGTGTGCTTGAATATACTGCTGTAGAAGTTGAATATGTCTAACTAATGTCCAAATTCGCACGCATAACTTTCACACTATTAGATTTGCTGTGTGTATTTGTATTGCTCATGTTTTGAAAAATGTGTTGTTAAAACAAGTTTTTGTCCTTAGTGAGTATACTAATTTAATTGACTTGCGAATAATGCATTGGTCTAGGACTAATGGAGTTGTGGAAAGAGTTCATCAGCTTCATCAGGAGTGTTTGTACTCTCCGCCGGAAATGGTTTTTCTGCAAAAACGTCGCCGCGATCTCAAATATTCTCATGAGCCGCTTTGGTAGCAAATCTGAAAGACGAAGTCCCCCATGTGCAGTTATTCAGCTCTATAGTAGTACAGAAGTGCAGAGTGCAGATACATCTTGAACTTGAACGTGTGGGTTTGTTATGATTTTACCAGAGCTTCTACTCTCGCCTCTGCCACCTCGACTTATGTTGCAAGTAGGTATTTGAATTGAATTATTGTATTTGTAAATTGTGTTTTGTAACTAACAGCAATAAATTGCCTTTCTTCTTCTGGTTCTGTTGTGTTGCAAAATATGCCTGGGCTGTGGCAGAAACGCAAGAAGAGTATCCATTTTTAGAGCATAATCGATCAAAAATCCATAGGAAGGCTGTCTCATGGTAGAATTTTATTTATGATTGTTTTACTACCTTTAACTGCGTACATATATGTCTCTAGGTACGATACTATTTAAAACCACAATCACTTACGAACATTTTTTGCAGGGAATATTATTTGACTCTGGAAAATAGAATTACATACTTTTTTAAAATGAATGTAAGAAGTAATCTTATTTAAGGAATAATATTATAAATAATATTAACTAATATTAACACCGGAGCAGTTTATGTACGGCATAGTGATTGCGCGAATTTAAAGTAGAACGAATTAAAAATGAACCATGTCAAAAATACAAATAACTTTATTTTTTGTGTTATTAGAGATCTTAATATTAAGCTGGAATTATAATACATATATGTGTGCAGAGTGCTATGCTATAGACGACCTGCTTCCAAACAATTGACAAAATTTGCTGTTTAACAAAACTGTTTGACATTGCAAATAACATAATGTAAATGTGTACTTCTTCGCATTGGTATTCACAGGTTGTAATGTATCGGCAATTGGAACAATGCTATAATGACTGTTTTGTTATTGTATCTCGGACTTAATTGTAATCCCTGAAATTATAAATTTCGGCGATAGTTGCAGCCTCTCTGGCGTTTTCAATAGACTAAATTGCATTTAGTTAACTAGTTAGTAGTTCCCAGCAGTTATGCGATTGATTGATTAGCGTCGTAACAGTACAAGTGCAACGCTGCACGAATTTATTACGATATTATTGGAGCCGATATCTAAACTCCTGTTGTCTTGTTACAGTGGTGTTTTATGTAGATGCGGCAGTATTTATTTATTAGTTGCACGATATGCAAGGTCATTCAATGGTGCTTGGTTGTCTAGTGTTTCCTACGGCAGTTATTCAAGTGAGTACACTTAATATTTCTAGCTACAAACATAACATTGTAATCCATTTTTGTTGTATCGCACAAGTATCAAAGATAGTTTGAAAACCAAAAATAAATTAACTTTACCACTTTATTTCTTAAAGTGCGTGTACACAATATGTCCTGGATTCATTAACGGCAATTCATAGCATCACCAGCATTCCGTTCAATTTCATTCATAAAAACAGTATCTCAATTGTCTCAATAATTTTACCCTCAAATTAACATGTTTACAGCATAATGTAATGTTCTCTTTTTTGTAGCTTAAGTAATGCGGATGTGAAGTTGTTTGAAAAGGGTCATCGGGTGATCATTTGTTTGCTCGCACGTTGTTTTCATGATGTCCAGTGCTGTGCATTCAGATGTGAGAAACTTTCGTTTTCACATCGAAACATTTCAAAGCCTGAAAATTAACACAAATGAACAGAGGTACCATTCCATAGCATGTACTACCTATATGTAATTACTGACCTAGTTTACCTCCCGTACGTCGGCAGTTCCAATATTAGACAGGTCGTAGATGCTTGCTTAATTCATTATACTTGTTTTGAACGCCAGGCTTACAACAAAATGGAAAATGTGTACGTACATTTTGTAGGTTTGTTTTCGTTTCCTGCTCGCTTTCAGGATACAATAATACCATTATTATTCTTGCGTCCTGAAAGTGAAGAAATATCAAGCTAGTGAAAGTGTTCTACTTCCCCCTGTCAAATGCATAATTATTCATTCCGCGTTATGTCTAATGGTACAGTAAGTGTAAGTGTATATTAAGTCAAAGCCTTTCCTGTTAAGTATGATGTACCATATGTACATTCGTTTTGATTTGTGATGGTCTGCCATTGCCGAGCAAATTTGAAGAGTAATGACTAAATTGATGATTATTGTTGTATATGAAAGACTATTTACTACATGATAATTAATACCATTAACCACTACGTATGTACACCCACTATTCGTGTCAAAAAATCGTGAAGGAGAATGAATCTTGAATGTACGCTAATTTGACAAAAATGTTAAAAAATTTATTATCATTCATAAAGACAACATTAGAAAAATTTGCTTAAAAAAATAATAATGTTTGAATGTAAAATATACGAAAATAATGAAAATCCAGATAACGAGATTTTCAGAAAGTAGCTCCATCTCCGGTGGGATCCAAAATCCATGGATAGTGTCTTGGACACTCCATACATGTAAAAAGGCGATGAGATTCACCTGGCAGTTCTCGAGTGGTCAAGGGGCAAGTGTTTGGGAAATTGCAGTATGGCTGACCCTTCACGTCACACTTCTCTTTCCAATCTTGGAAGTCTCGGAGGCCAGTTAGCTCAGTTGGATTTTGCATCCATTGGATTACTTGGAGCATAGTAACGAAATAAACATCTCCGCGTGCGGTCTTTTCTTCAATGAATTTGATGAGAGCTTCACGGAATTCCTTCTTGGATTTCAACCAGGAGGCGTGGAAGTGGAGACCTAATGGAGCCCGGTTGGTGGAGAAATGGCGATTGAAATTGTGGTTCAACAATTTTTCAAATTGATCTCCAGTTTGAATGCTGGAGCAAGAGGATACCATATGGCAACCTGGAAGAGACTCGTCAAAGGTTGGATCTTCTCTCCGATCCAATTCATTCATGACCATTTCCCAAATTGGATGAGATCTGGAAGGGCAGTTTTGGGCATTTCCGTGACATTTGTGTGGCATGCGGTAGTACAGAGTGTATGGCCACAATGGAACTCTTCCCAATGGTGCAGTGATGGAAGCATCGTACACAAATGACTGATCCGCCATCATTTCGAATTGTTTGTTACCTCCAATGCGAAGGAAAGGAGCTCGGACACCAATCACACTCCCATCCTTGATGTTAGCAAATCTGAAAAAAAAAACGATAACTAAAGTTCTTGTCTTGCATCCTTTGTATCTTTCACCCATAAATATTATGTCAGTCATTACCGTTCGATAATAAGACGGTTGCCAGCCATCTCAGCCAACCAGTCATCATACGTGCCCTCTGTCCAATAACTAGGATTGTCTTTGTTGGTAATAGAGAAACTTGCAATTTCATGGCCTTGTCTATGGAGCTCCTGGACGGCTGAGTAGTTGGTGTACTTGTGGGAGCTGAAGAAAGTTCCTTTGACCGGACAACCATTAGGATTCATACGAGCCCCATTAAAGATGTCGGAGTAGAGATCAACGTTATCAATATTAATAGCTCCGTTGAAAGTTATGGTAACCATTTGTGGAACCTGTTCATGGAAATCATCATTATTATGACTTCTGCGATGGTCATATAAATCTCTCAGAATTGTACCCTTATGGTTGACCACTTTGCGTTATTTAGCATACTCAACGTTCTTTCATTTGACGTTCGCATACATTCGTATAACATGCAACTTTTTAAACACCTTCCTGCGTTAGTTTCAAGTAACAAAAACTTTAGAATTTGTTCGCGACGTTGTGTCAAATAACAAAATACTTTACAATATTATTACGCCAAATATCGTATGTATATACTACGTCACTCTGTAATTCTGTACTTCCTTCTCATTAGTACAAATTTTCTATAATTTTAGCATGAATTTATTGCACTCTGAAGATTTTCCATTGATTTAATTTAACGTTTACTCGTTGGTTTAAACGTTCCTTGTGATTTAGCTAGAGAGTCGAAGATTGTTAAGAATGTCTGCACAATTTTAGCTTACGTTAGTTGCTTCCAAATTCCCAGGAATTCTAGTTCCATCAGGAGAGCAGTAACAGTCCGGTAAGACACACTGGGCGGGATCACACTCAGGGGCTCGGTTTGGATCAGTCTCAACAGCTAAATTTAAAAGTGAAAAATGTTCCCGTTATGTCCCATTCTTTTAATAAATTCCTGTGTTTCGCCGAAGGGAGTTACGAAAATTATATTACTGCAAGAATTTTCATCAGAACCATCAGAACAGTCAGTTTTGTCGTCACAAAAGAGAGCCTTTTCAATGCATTCGCCATTTCCGCACTGGAGTTTACCGGTGGGGCAAACTGGCTCATCCGTCACTAAGTTGGGCAAAACTTTGCGTGGCTCTGTAACCATTTAATTATAATTTCAGCATAATGATCACATTAGTATCTATATGTGTAGTTTCTCTTGCTAAAGATATGCATGTAAGCAGTAGTTTAAATGCACGTAATATGCTACAACTAGTACATTTGGGGTTGCATTTGTATGCTAATTAACTTTTTCTTCAAGTACATTCTTACGGTTATATAGCTTCAAGTTAGTATTAATTCGGGAAATATGATTATGGAAAGCTAGTTGTTGAAATATTTATATACGAACTATCTTTCCAACAGAAAGTTGCAGGAGCGAAGGAATGCCAATTACTATTGATGAATTTCCTCAACGTGTAAAGTTAAGGAAATTGCACAATAAGGGGTTATTGGGACTAATTATGTAGTAAAAGAATCGATGTTTCAAACGAGTAATAACAGACGAGGCAGAATGTTGAAAAATAAATACAATAGATAAAAACTCTCGAAGATCTGTCTCCATAATAAAAGGGTTACAAATGTTACTTACTTTCCAATTTGTCACAATTGCTCACTCGCCCTTTCCAGTCACAAGTCTGTTTAAAGATGTCAAAGGCCAAAGCCGCGGGACACCTGACTGCAGCTAAACGAATGACTCCCGTCAATCCCGCACGATCACAACGAACCACATCCCTACAATCTCCGTCAATCAGTAGCCGAAAATATTCATCATCCGATCGATCCTTGCACAGTTTCTCAATTTGCTGTGCATTAGGCCTGAGCCCTCCATTTGGACTAACATCGTCCTGACCGGTGACAAATGTAAGAGAAAAACTCCCCACAATGGCAACAAACAGATACAGTCTTGAACGTCCCATCTTTCTTGATGCTGAAAGAAATTTTGAAAATATGAAGCAAAATTTGAGGAACCACTAACAATTTCTTACCCTCTTCATATACCACACTCCCGTACTCTTACTCTGTACTTCACGAATAAAATAATTCAAAAAAGTAAAATAACACAAACGAGATGCTAACTCTATTTAGTATTATTCCTCCGAGAAGTATGAAGACTCACCTAATGACAAACGAAGACTAGAACGACTGACTTACTCGCGACTTCCCAGTGAAAGCAAAATTGGTCGTTCATCCTAAGAGACCCATTTATTTATAGGTTTTAAAGTAGGATGCAGGGATGCACTGAGAGGTCAGTATGGAAGATAGTGTTAGTAGTATAGTTAGCTCTTCATATTTAAAATAGCTACAAGTTACATACAGATACAAGAGAAAGTGGGTCGAAAATATAATCATAGCAGGGACAGACTTTCGCGAGTGTCAAGGAAAGTACACAAGCAAAGGGAAGCCCTTCATCAAATAGTACATCTGGCTGGGACTATAGACACTTGCGTTAAGTAGATACAATTTACCCTTGATTTAATGCCTTACTTATTGTGTGAGTCATTTACTTCTATCAGCGGTTTCATTTCCAACGTTCCCCAGTTATTTTTAGGATTTTTGAGGTTCCGTTCATCGTTTCGAATGTATTTTATCCATTCTATTCTGTCCAAGTTCTCATTTCACCTACAGCTCTTGGATTGTGCCTCATTGACACTAGCTTTCAGACATCCATTTGTAACATGAGTAAACTAACCACATTACCCTTAATTCTAAAATAATTTTGAAAATTTGACTTTGGACTATTTCTGTCAATCCAAACAGCGTAGGTACAACATACATGTAAAATATAACTAAAGTACTTATTTTTATTATCTCTGTGTTACATACACACACAGGGCTGGACCAATACAATTAATATAATGCTGTTACGTGACAAATAAATAGAAACAAGTTTTGATCCAAACCAGATCCGAGACAATTTCTGATTTGAAGATGAAAATACATCCAAATCCTCACTGAAATCTCATCCATGCAAGCTGAAGCCTTAGTATTATAAAAAAACAGCCCATCAGAGATTTTCGCAGAGGGCGTCCTCTTCCAAATTTGTATATAGACGCAAATCCCATATCTCATGATTCACAATATTTTATACTACACCCTACAAATCTTTAACGTATTCCAAGGTTTGTTTTGAATTCCGTTGCTAAATAATAATTATTAACTGACTCTGAATCCTAAAATTGTACAGAACAAAATACCCATACATGCTCTTTATGAACAACAATGTTAACGCAAGTAACCAGCTATCTCACTGTTTTACAATGAACGAATTTAAAATCAACTTTACTCAGATTTGTCAACAGCCAAAGAAATATTGTCCATATTCTTGTCCAGGAAATTCGGAGCTCATAAAGTGGGGCACCATGCAACAATAATAATTATTACTTAATCAGCAAATAAATAAATACAGCTACACTAAATTGCCCTCCTGTAAAAAACCATCACTCCAACAATGCAAAAGATTCATGTCATTTCCAGAATTTCGTCATTTTAACAAATCTGGATGCCACTTGCCCTGTAACAGGTCGTTTTAAGCCTTTTCCATGCATTTCATCGAAAATCATAAAAAAATTCCTCAAAGCCTGGCAACTCGAACATAACCCTTTTCTCTGGATGGCATAATGACTCCCTAGACCACCCTATCCCGGAAAGTCCTGGTTACTACCACCTCAGAGCTCCTACTCAACAGCTCCATTAAATAATAGCAGCATTAGACCGACTAATGGAACTGGATTTTAAAAGCTCTTTTGTGTGCACGTTACCCAAAAGTACACTAGAAAATAATCTCCCCCTTTTTAACTACAAGTTTCCAAAACCCTCCAAATTTCCCCGAGTTCTCAAATTCTAACTAATCCTGTTTTTTTTACCCTGCAAGCCCCAAACCCTCAAAAAACATTTACAAAATCCGAAATACGAATCCTACAAAAAATGCAAGCGAATCCGCCACTATTCCCTATTCCAAATGCTTCATACTTTGTCCTCATATGTGGTCGAAATAATTATGGTAGAATATAAGTACTATGTATATACACAGGTAGAAATGATATAACAAAAGGCAAGTCTGTACATATAATATGACAATAATAATTTCTAAAAACCATCTACGTCCATTGAGGCTCTTTGACATCACCTGCTTGGACCCAGCAGATCGTCCATATAAATATACCAAGTGCTTTGAGCTATGTAAAGCATCCTTTGCAATATCCGATAATAAAAGCTTCTCCCAACACCTCACCTCAACAACTCCCAACAGAATTTATTTGTCCAAGGAGCACATCAATTAAACCTATTCTGGAAGGTTTGACACACATGTCATACCACTCAGACTAAATTCTTATAATTATTTTATTCCCACTGGATACAGGGCCAGTTCCAGGGTCCGAAGACATTCTTAACTCCGGAGCAATAATCATGCATAAATGAATGTACTTATTCCGCATAAATAAGAGGAGTTACTGAAGGGCTGAGGGAGAGTACGTGAAATGAATTTTTAATAATCCGACCATTGAAATCCACCATCGTCAGTGACACATGCACGAAGGAAATAAATTCTGGCCGTCGGCATCGGCATGCGTGGACACCGCACAGAACATGTGTGCCTCTCTGTGTGTGTGAAGTTGAGGAATGATTGTTTTAGGCAGACAGAGCAATAAGACGAAGAAGGAATTGCGGGAAGGTTTGAAATGAATAGTGAATCTTTTTTTTCCCTGCGTGTGTGTAATATACAAGAGCTTTGGTGTAGTAATATTTGCGAGCTTCAAAGTTTTGCAAGTGCACTCGAAACTAATAAAGACCTCAAGCTAACTTGGTAACTATTTAACAAGGTTTAAAGAGTTGAGCACTCTTAGCTCCATATACATTGAGAGAGATACGTACGCATGTGAGGAGAGGAGTCGGTTTATTTAAAAAAATATTAAAGGGACGAATTATGAAGAGCGTGTCTTTAAACTGTATTATTAATTATTAGTGAAACTTTTGGAAGGATTTTGAAACCAAGGACTCTGAGGATGTTTGGGATGGATCCTTACTACTAGAGGAGGATCAATTCCTCTTGTTTGGTTCGTACATTAAATAATGGCAGCATTAGACCGAGTCATGGAACTGAATTTTAAAAGTGAAGATGAGGAGCAACTTTTGAGTGAAAAATATGACTGGAGTCTTCCAAGAGCATTTACGGAGAAACGTCATACGGAGAAGATAGAAGGGACGGAGACATCTCCCCAGACATGGAGGATGAAGGAGAGAGTGAGTTGAATCAAATGATCTTGAGGGAATTTTGAGGGTATTGAATGGTTTGTATTTTAGATTGGATTGTATTCGGGGATTGTGGTATTATTGTTTTTTTGTGTAATTTGTTGTTGTGATTGTATAACCTGGATCTGTTTTGGATTGTAGATGAAAACTGTCAGTGTGGCCCTTGTCATGTGCCTAAATGTAGGTGTCGATCCGCCTGGGATAGTGAAGACCCAGCCGTGTGCGAGGTTGGAATGTTGGATAGGTAAATAGTTACTTTTGAGGATGTTTTCAAAAAGTAAAAATGGAATGTTTGAGATGTATAGCAGAGAAGAGATTGTTGAGGGGGAGGAATTGATTGAGCGGATTTCTTTCACGTTTCAGATCCTTTATCTTTGAGTCCTCAGAAAGCTTTGGAAACTATTGGGGGAACTTTACAAAAGCAATACGAAAGGTATGTTTGGGGTGACGAAGATACATTTATTGATTTATTATAGGAGCGGTTTGATTTGTTTTTGGGTTGGTTGGTTGCTGTTAATTGAAAAAATACATGCTTTCAGGTGGCAGCCGCGTGCAAGGTATAAGCAGAGTCTTGATCCTACAGTGGATGAAGTTAAAAAATTATGCTCATCTTTACGGCGAAATGCGAAAGATGAGAGAGTTTTATATCATTATAATGGGCACGGAGTCCCTCAACCGACCACGAATGGAGAAATATGGGTGTTCAATAGGGTATGTAACTACTTAGCACCTATATTGCAGTTGAGAGTATTGAAAATTGACTGAGTGGGTGGAGAAGAGTGAAACCTTTTTTTTACAACTAATGGAATTAATTTTTCAGAACTACACGCAATACATACCCCTGAGTGTGTATGATCTACAAACTTGGATGGGGTCTCCATCAATCTATGTATACGATTGTTCTAATGCCGGCCTGATTATCAAATCTTTTCACCAATTTGCTGAGCAGCACGAAAAAGAATATGAGGTAGAGTTGGGTTAATCGATGATGTATTTGTATGTACTAGCTAGTGTATGTTTTGTATTTACCCCAATAAACCAATTAAGTCCTAAATAATTGAAATTGTTTCAGGAAATGCTGGCGAAATCGTCGGCTCTTAGTGCTTGTCCTGCACCGAATTTCAACGGGTGTATCCAACTTGGAGCCTGTGGTGAAACACAAATCCTTCCAATGAATTCCGATCTTCCAGCGGATCTCTTCACCGCTTGTCTTACAACTCCTATTCGCATAGCCCTTCGCTGGTTTGTTCTACATAATAAGGACAAATTAGTTCCTAATATAACCCTGGATATGATGGACAAGTAATTTCCACAACTTTTCCAATTAGCTAGCGTGAATCTAGGTTTTTAATTGATTCTATGTATTTCATTTAGCTTTTGTTTCTTTTGTAGAATTCCGGGTCAACTAAATGATCGTCGGACAATGCTTGGAGAGTTGAATTGGATATTTACAGCCATTACAGATACAATTGCTTGGAATACATTGCCTAGACATCTTTTTCAAAAGTATGCAATAATTTCTGTCCTACATTTAGGCAGTAGGATGAAGGAAATCATTAACGAATTTCTTGATTTTTATTTTCTTCAGATTATTTCGACAAGATCTTTTGGTAGCAAGTTTATTTCGTAATTTCTTATTGGCGGAGCGTATCATGCGTACATATGACTGCACTCCAATCTCGTCACCGAAACTGCCACCCACAGCTCAGGTTTGCTATTGCACTTTTATTAGTTTAGTCAAGAAAATGTAATGCGCGTTATATTCTGTTTTTATATTCTATTCTGCAGCATCCTATGTGGGCAGCCTGGGATCTCGCACTTGATATGTGCTTGTCGCAGTTGCCTGCTGTGCTGGAAGAAATAGCCAGTACCTCCCAGCAACCAAATAACGTGGGCACCAATGGTAATTCTGGAAGCTCCAATGGTGTATCCGCAGACGCTGTTTTAACTAATCATATTCCTTCCCCATTTTTTGAAGAGCAGCTTACTGCCTTTCAAGTTTGGTTAGCTTTTGGAAGCGAAAATAGGCAACCCCCAGAGCAACTTCCCATAGTTCTTCAAGTACTTTTGAGTCAAGTTCACCGTGTCAGAGCTCTTGAACTTTTGGGCCGTTTTCTCGATTTGGGATGGTGGGCAGTGAATCTTGCATTATCTGTTGGTATTTTCCCTTATGTTTTAAAACTGTTGCAATCCTCTGCTAGAGAGTTGCGACCGCTCCTGGTTTTCATCTGGGCTAAAATTTTAGCAGTTGACCACAGTTGCCAAAGTGATTTAGTTCGTGACTCAAGTCACAAATATTTTATTTCAATGGTTGGGGATAATTCTTTACCTTATGAACATCGCACGATGGCTGTGTTTGTGCTTACAAATATTGTTAGAAATTACCGACCTGGGCAACAAGCAGCTTTAGCAGCCAATTGCATTTCAACGTGCCTTGAGGCCCTCGATGAGAGTGATACTGAACTTCGTCGTTGGGTGTGTATTTGTCTAGGACTAACTTGGGCTGATTTTTCGGCTGCACGATGGTGCGGTGTCCGGGATTCAGCTAATGAAAAAATTTATAGTTTGCTGGATGATCCGAACCCGGAAGTTAGAGCTGCGGCTGTTTTTGCACTTGGGACATTTATCAACAGTGGAAGTGAAAGGACTGAACATTCAAATGCAATCGACCACTCAGTAGCAATGACTATTGTTACAAAACTTTGTGGTGACGAGTGCTCACCACTGGTGCGTCAAGAAATTGTGGTGGCACTTCATAACTTCGTTCTCGTATCTGAAAATTTTTTCGTTTTGTTGGAGCAGCATAACATTGCTAATCAAGAAGCACAGGTATCCTCATCCCCAGTTGGAGGAGGGATGGGTATGAGAAGAATTTCAAGTCAAGTCAGGATGAAGATTCTAAGTCACGCTAGCCAATTAGCCACAGTGACGGGAGCAGAGTCTCATGCCGCAGCCTCAGACTCTATGCGTCGAGTAGCTTCGAGTAGCTCACTCTCTAGTCTTTTCCTTACCGGCCCAATGGCGTCTACAGCTGCCGTTGCAGTGGGAGGTATCTACGGAAAAGTTTGGTCAGCCATGTCAGCTTATGAAAAAGATCCTTACCCAGGTGTTGCATTACTGGCTCGTACAGTCATGGAATATATACGACAGAAGGCTAGGGAATCCATGAGTGCAGGAATAAAAAATCTAGCTAATCTGTCTATCTCCAGCACGTCTGGTAGAACATCCGTTGGTAGCAATCATAATTCAAGCTTGTCTCAGTCACCGGATCCTAATTCAAGCTTAAATAACGGTGGGAGTGGGGATTCTATCAAACCCAAGGACATCATCCCTCTCATCGGAACCAAATATATCGAGTGGTGTTGGGATCGCTTTGCTCGGCCAAGTATACCCGGACAATCTAATGGAATGGAGTTTCCATCTCATGATGTGACGAATGCTGTCGACACTCAAGATCCTACACATCATACTAGGGAATGGCGGTATGTACGAAATTCCGCTATTCGCCGTGAATGTTTTAAAAGATTGAAGTCATTCCCAGGCAAAGTGGAAGAACAGTTTTTCAGTTCAAAGAATATTCACAGTCATGGAAGTAGCCCTGGCTCTGCTGCTTCTTCACCTTCATTTTCTTTCTCATCCCATTCTTCACCTTCCCTTGTAAAATTACATGAATACGAAAAGCTTCTTATCTCTTCTGAAATATCTATGGTATCCCTGTACGAAATGGGCGAATCGCAAAAGCTAGTTAATAAATGGGAAAATAGCAATGATGCCCGCATCACATCCATTGAATGGGTGAATTCTCACGACGATAGTTTAGTTATGGTTGGCGCTGACGATGGAACTGTACGAATCTGGAATCCTGATGGTGAGAAACCTAAACAAGTCACCTCTTGGAGTGCACTGGCTGACGTTGGGCATTTGAATAAATCTTCGAAAACCTTTGGATTGATAGTTAAATGGGATGCTGAGGCAGAGCGAGTCATTGCCTCAGGTGATGCCAAGATAGTACGTGTTTGGGATGTAAAAACAGAGTTTAAGAAAGGAGACTGGCCCACTGGATATGATTGTCCAGTCACTTCAATCGACATAAACAGATGTGAACCCCATCTGGCAGTTCTTGGACTTGAAGAGGGTGTCGTGAGACTCATTGACTTCCGGCTACCTCCTGCCGAAAGCGGCATTGTTACTTGGAGAGAGTTCGGAGAGTCCTGGGTTGTTGCTGCAGGCCTTAGGCACGATAGGTCTGTTGTAGCAGGTAGCGCCAATGGTAAAATCCGATTCTTTGACTTGAGGTCAAGATCAGCTACCAAAACTGTAGACACATCGATGGATATTACAGCCCTAGCGATTCATCCAAACCTGCCGTATTTTGCAAGCGGTTGTTTGCATCATTCAGTGAATGTTTACGGGTTCTCAGGTCAGAGTGCATTCCTGTCCAATGGTATCAGAGAAGGTCTATTCGTGTCTGGTAGAATGGGTGCAGTCTCCTCCCTTCATTTCCATACCTACAAGCCTTTCTTAGCATCCGCTGACTCCTACTCTGTTAATGTTTACAAAACAAAATTAGCAACGCTATAAACTGTTATAGACAATTATTATAAATGTACCTTTATCAAATGAAATATTTTTTTTCGTTTTTTATTACTCTCTGCATCTATACACGCTTGCATCCTCCACACTGTGGCTCTTTTTGCAGGAAACATATTTTTAATAAATAATTGAAATCTTCGTTATCTGTTATGTCTTTAAGTGTAGTACGTATGAGTTGCTATTTGAACTGTGAGTTTTTATAAACTTCTCGGATCAAATATGAAAATACCAAAAATTGAAAACTTGTTTCAGAGATAAGCGAGAGAAATTGTGTATCTTGTTGTTTTGTGCTCAATCAAGAATGTAGAGTCAAATCATGCCATTACACGTAGACATTTTCGTCGTCTACTTAAATCGTTTTATGTAACCTCCTGATTTATAAGTCGCTTTTTCTATCCCTTGGAGTAATTACTTGTTTTGGAAATACATTTATGTATCCAAGTACATATAGTGAATTCCCTACATTGTTACACTTTACTAATGTTTTACAGACGAGCTCATTGTAGTCCGTGTATTTTCTTGCTCCGAATTTACTTACCTTTACGATGTTTAATTTGTTCACCAGACGCGTTACATATTCCTATATATTATTAGTAAAATGTATGTATGTTTGACAATTAATTCCATCAGATCAGATGCGAACGTAGTAAACAGTACGAATGTTGTAGGAAACTGATGTAGAAATAAATTCTGTTCACTTGTGTTTTACAGTCAAGCATTTATGTAGTTTCTTTTTTATTATATTCCTATATCTGCGTAATGTATTTCCGCGATTTACTGGCACGATATTTCAGAAACATACATACATACAAAAGATTTTTCTGTTTCTGTTGCATACCAAGTTTATTGTTCCATGCCATGTAAAATAGTATTACATTTAATAAATTCATAGGCATGTAGGAATTGATCACTTCATCCAGTCACCGCTGCCAGCTTTTTGCTTTCTTCCATAAACTATGCTTTTCATTGCTTATTTTGCGTGTAATCTTGTATTTTATAGGAAAGATCTCGGTACCAATTACTCCAATGAGTTTATTAGCCGGACATAATTAAATTCGTAATTTAGGTCGTTTTATTAGGCCAGAAGCTCGTTTAAAATTAAACCTGATGAGAAAAATGGTAAACAAGGCTTGTCATTTTCCATCCGCCGTTGTCAATGCATGTTAGATATTGTCTTTTAAGAGTGATACTTCATAATTAATGTGCAATTCATATCTTTCCTTTGCGGTTTATTGAACCCTTGGTTTAGCATATTCCAACCACTGATGCACCAACAGAGATACTTTTTGGTTTTATTCTACTAATAGATTAACTCATCACTCATTGCGTTTAGCAGTCAGATCTGTTGCCGTGGGCATTCACCGTCCCTTACTGACACACATAGCACGTGAAGTTTTCAAGGGAACGAGGACATTCAATGTATTGTAACCTTGATGGATATTGTACCGACCGTAAACGACTTAGAAAGTGAAAATTTGTACTACTGTCACAAATGCATTGACGTAGATATTTATTTAACTATTTAAAGATATGACCACTGATGTTCCTTAATCTCTGTAGCATGTGTAGTTTGTAGGATGAAATTGACGAATAGTAAGCGTAAATAATATACACCCATATAATGATTTTTTTCATTTTGTTTGTAACCCTGATTTTCAACAATAAACTATTATGATTGAAGCATTATAATATGTATATTTGTCGACGGAAGTAATTTTAGGATGAGCTCAGCAATATTGTGAAGAGATTGTAAAATCAAAGCTCATATGGCATTTACAAGCTTGGTGGCTCTCACATATGAAGTCTATCATCCAAACCCTTTGTAGGCATGTAAGGAAATTAGTAAATCTAATCGTGTCAGCCGAAAGTATAATTCTGAGAAAAATAGGCACAGGTCTAATACTTGAGGATCATACTCACATTTTAAGTACCTGAATGCGTACATACAGAGATGCAACCTTGTCATACTACAGATATGCTAATGATTGGGGTGTAGTGAAACTACAAGCTCAAGCTGAATGTACTTAATCACAGGAAGTCATCAAGAAACTTGCATATGCTCACGTATTAGTACATTTACCTGGCAGATGAAGATTTTTTTTAGTTTTTTTTCTATTGAAAAGAATTCCTGGAACGTTAATCATTGGGAAATCTGTAGAATGTACCTCGTAACAGGAAGAATCATCAAAGGAATGAATATTCTGGAACCAGTTACACTACCTTCTATCAACCGTGAGCATAGGCTACGATTATAAAACAAGACTGGAAATTTATAGACGAAGCAATTTGGCCGTGATCTGTTGACTTTGATTTCCTGGGTTATATATTTGTCTCTAAATTGGAAAATACATGAAGTTTTTTTACTTCGTTATATAATCGTGATCAACAGGCTAGAGGCATTCCCTCAAGATTTATTCGGTTCATTAGTGTTGGACTCTGATGCTGCACCGCTACACGTGCTTTAATTTACCTGAATGTGGGTTGTATTTCCCTCAGTGACTGGCAACCCTTCTATGTTGTATATAATAAAATAAACCTAGATAAGAAAGTCTGATGAATTTACGAATATCTCAAAATGTTCCACTTCCACTTCTCATTGATACTAGTACCTTAGTTGAAAAGTCAAGCATGGGGCAGTATAATAAGGCTTCAACGTCCGTATTAGACTCACACAAGTAAAAAACTTTTGGGTCGGTCTCCTTAGGGTTTTAAGATGCTGTAACTAACAGCACAATTTCATGTGTATGATGTTTTTATTCTACTGTACAGAGAATGGATGAGAGAATGATGATGGAAAGAAAATTTATTTCGTGAATAAGCATTTTGCGTTTCCCTACCATTATAAAAAAAATGTCATTTCCTGGGATTTAAGTGCTACATTCACTTACAATTAGACGACGATTGTACAGTTCTGTACACGTAGTAGAATCTATCCGAGTCTTGAAAAGGACACACTGAATGCTCCCGTTTCCTCCGCAAATACCTATGTATGTGTGTCAGTATAAGAATGATAATGTCAAATGTCTTTAAAGGTACAGGCAGGATGAGGAAGAATTCAAAGTCAGGAGACAAATTTACTTTTAAATGGCTAAGGATGAACTTGAAGTAATTTATCGTTAAATATAGTAGGCGTGGGTGCATATGTAGGGTAGGTTACTAGAGAGTAACGGAATCAATTTCATTTAGGAATTACAAAAATTAGAGTAGAAAATTGCGAAATCAAAAGCTGAATAGCATATCTATATGGGTAGCTGTAGTCTGTCAAAATGATTTACTGTCATTACTACCTCAATTACGGAGTGAATATGTAATCCCCTGCAGCTGCAGGTAGTCATTTTTTTTAGAGTAATTGTAAGGTTGTTATCTAGTTAGCACAATTTTTATGTGTAAGTTGAAGTTGTAAACACAAGATGATGGCAAATTTCGATTCCGTTCAAGAAATGTTCATCCCCTCAGAATCCAATTCTGTACTGTCCATGAACGATGTGAATGTGAACATACTTGTTTTTTTTCCGTGCAGAGAGGATTTACAATAATAATTAGAATGCATGGTGGAAATACGTTAACTGTAGCAAGTTTCGACTGCTGCCAGCAAGGCCTCTGTGGGACATGAATGGTTTTCGAAATGTTAAAGTTGAAAGTTAATAATATTGTAGGAGATATTATTGTAATCGGATCGGATGTACATAGGCAATAATTGGCTTGACATGTCTGTAGCTCAGATGCTATTATAATAAATGAATAAACTCTTTCATATACATCATGTTACTTTGAGTGAGAACAACCTCAGCTTGTTTGTACATATGCTAGTGTCGTTGTCTCGAGCCGAGTGTCTTGGTGAAGGTAAAAAATACCTAAGAAATGAGCAGTTGGATGAATCCTTTGGTTGCATTTTGTGGGTCAATTGGCCAGAGTGCAAGAGAAAAAGTGGCAGTTCCACTTGATCCCATCCTCATTCGTCATTCCACTTCATGGGCAAAGCATCTCGCCGTGTCTGAAACACGAGAGAGAGGACCCATTTTTACAACAAGAAAACCCATTTGAAGCAACAAGTTTGCTCAGCATCTGTAAGTATACTGACTTGGACAAGGGAAATTTTTTTTTTATTCTTTCGTCTTAATCTCAGTCGTCGTAGCCACTGTGACTACAAGCCACCCAGAAGACACAAAGGTAAGAAAAACGGCGTCGAGGCCACAAGTATTCACGTAATTATATTGATAATTTTTTTCTAAGATCACCTTGGTTTTCACTGTGATGTTATTCACAATTTGTAAAAGTTTTCTCATGTGTAGTATATGCTCCACAATGAGTCATTAATAATTTGTGCTGATTACCCCGTTGACTGAGTTGGATATTTGTAAATAGGAGCATGTTTTGTAGGACCTGTAGGGCTTGATCAACTATGCAATTAACATTACTTACAAAATCATTACTTTTGATTTGATCTCACTAAGGATACTGGATGTCAGAGTCAGAGGTGTGCATATAGATTTATTTTGTAATTATGAGAGTACCTTTTGTCTTCTGGTCAATTCTCTTACTCATTCCCCTACGTGTAAATTATTAGCAAGGCAAAGCATCATTGCTGAGACTTGTAATTATTGATTTTAGGTGATTAGATTGTGATTGGAGTTGATTCATAAGGGATGACAACATTGAGGACTTGGAAGGGAAGCGTTCCTGAGAGACTAAGAATAATACTATAGATAGCTTAGTATACCTGCCATTCTTTTTTGTATATATATATATATAGAATAGATGCAAAGTATGGGCTCTTGTTAACTTTTAACTGTCCCTGTGAAGGGAATACAAATGTCCTGTATATGCAGATCAGATTTTCCTTATAGTTGAATGTATCTATGTATGTAGTAGCAGTTTTTATCAATCTAGCAAAGTGAGTAAATCTCAGAGCAGAATTCCTTTCAGTTTTCTCATGAGAATGTTCAATTGTTTTTGTGGGCAAGAACATTTCATAAGCATAGGTATAAACAGATACTGAGAGGTGTATAGGAAGTGTGTGAAAGTGAAATTAAAAATTGAACCTGTTTTTGGAGTGCAGCGTCCGCTACCAAAAGCTGGTTGCCTCCAGTACCACGAAGCACGTAGTCCTGTTACTATTCAACAGCACTCTGCGTCCTCATAATCAGCGATTGTATAAAAAAAAAGTTAATATATTTTCTACAACAATCGTAGATTGAGATTCTTATCTGGTCGTGGTAGCGAGGAACGACTTGGTCATTCCAATAGCAAGAATAACCGAAGGACAAAGAATAGAGTAAAAGACTGTACTAACAGGAGCTCCCATACCACAGCGTTGTACCTAAGAGACTGCAATCGTCAAGAATACTCCAAACGCTCTAGTCTTCACCAATCTTTAGGTGAGTTCAACACGTTCTCAATACCTCTCCGACAAATAGTCTGTGCGTCCACTTTAAACTTTATTTTTTTTCTCAAACACCAGCTGTTGTAGTTTCTTTCTCACATTCCCCCTATATACTTACTAAATATAGGGAGAAAAACCAGCTGGGCCTTTTAATTTGATCATTGATTGTTTATATTTTATCTTATTTTTAAATATTTGTTTTTCAGTTACAAAAAGATGGGGCATTCTAGGCTATGTTTTCTCCTAGCTGTCACAGTAGCAAGTTTCTCTGTGACAATTGTTTCCGGTCAGGACGATCCAGCAAATGGAGGTCTCAAGCCCAACGCACAACAGATTGAGAAATTGTGCAAGGACAGACCGGAAGAAGAATATTTTCGGCTGACGACTGACGGAGATTGTAGGGATGTTGTTCGTTGTGATCGTGCCGGATTGACAGGAGCCATTCGTTTAGCTGGAGTCAAGTGCCCCAACGGTTTGGCTTTTGACATCTACAAGCAGACTTGTGACTGGAAAGGGCGTGTAACCAATTGTGACAAATTGGAAAGTGAGTTGGTTTTTTTTTGCTTGCATAAATCTCCACATGATAATTTCTTTCATCTTTGTATTGTCTCCTGCTGGTTGCACGTATCTCAGTCACTGCCTTCTTGAGAGGCAACTCTCTCGATTCTTTCACTCTGTTCATGCCGCGAGACAAGCATTCGATTCGTACATGCAGAGATGCAGATATTGGTAGCCCTGTTGTTGAAAAAAGAGTGATCCTTGCCAGAAAACCTACTTAATATTAATTGCGAGAGTGTTGCGGTCGTTCGAAAATTATCAGTTGTTAGGTGTGCAAAAAGATGAGGAGTACGAATCTCAGTTGCAATCTTTGCTCACATTAATTATTTGATGTGTCAATGAGTTGCAGTAGCTTAACCTAATCGAGATTGAGTACGAATGCACCTGCATTTCTATGTTTCATATATATATTTGTAGACACCTTATGTTTAGCACATATTTTCAATGAAGCATATTGCTTACATAAGCCTTGCTAAAAATAGTCTTGAGATTCCTGTCTGGAGTGAATACTTGGAGACTTATTATTGGATCCATACCGGTTCTTATTTTTTCAATGGTCAACATTTTTTTATTCTCCTTGCCAGATCTTTGAATGATTTGCCTTCTTATTGGAATTTGAAATGTAACGTGAAAAAAAATTAATTGCCATATAGCATGCAATCTTACTTAACGAGGACCGTTAACTTTTTGAAACCTTTTTGTATTCATGATCATTAGCACGAGGCAGCATTATCGTAAGAATAAAAATCCTTTTTATTGGTATAACATGTTCTCTTTTCTCATATAGAGGCTCGCAAGATATTGCCCAACTTGGTGACGGATGAACCAGTTTGCCCCGATGGCAAACTCCAGTGCGGCAATGGTGAATGTATTGAAAAGGCTCTCTTCTGTGACGACAAACCTGACTGTACTGATGGCTCTGATGAAAATGCTTGCAGTAAAAAACACTTTTGTTCATTTGATCACGAATCACATTAACAGAAAGAGGCTTATGTAAAATAACGAAATGATTTACGTACATATTATGATTACGTAAATTAATTTACTACTCTTTTGAAATTTAAAAAAAAAGAGATTCAAGACTCAGGGCTTTATTCAGAAAATAATGGAGTGTTCTAAATTATTAATTACTTTTCCTGCTCATTAGTTTATGCCAATTTAAATGATTTCTAACTCTAAACCAAATTCTTTCCTTTTTGCAATATGTAGCTGTTGAGACTGATCCAAACCGTGCCCCTGAGTGTGACCCAACTCAGTGTGTCTTGCCAGACTGTTTCTGCTCTGCTGATGGTACGAGAATTCCCGGAGCTTTGGAACCAACTACCGTACGTATTGCACAATTAAAACCGCTTCTAATTACAATACTTTGGGTTCTCGAACTTTGGACAAGTTTTTTAAAAGTGGTAGTAGTATAATAGTTGAACAAAAAAAAATTATCTCTGAAATCGTAGTGGGAAGTGTCAGTACTAATGAATGTTATAAAAAATGAAATCCTAACCAGAGATGGGTAAGAGTATGGGGCGCAGCATATTTTATGGGAAAATAATATATTATTATCTAGAGTATTTGAAATGTAGAAACACCTTGGAAAACATGGTCAGTGTCGAAAGTGATGTTCGACAAAGATAAATAAGAGAAAGTTGAGAATAGCAAATAGAATTATTGAAGATGCAGCAACAACAACAGTCCAATGAGAGTAGATAGTTTATGTGACAGTCTTAAAAGTCATAATAATGAACACGGTTTGCATTAACAGGTCCCTCAAATGATTACCATAACTTTCAACGGAGCTATTAATGTTGATAACGTTGATCTCTACGCTGACATCTTTAATGGCGTCCGTGTGAATCCTAATGGTTGTCAAATCAAAGGAACTTTCTTCAGCTCCCACAAGTACACCAACTACTCAGCCGTTCAGGAGCTCCACAGACAAGGCCATGAAATTGCCAGTTTCTCTGTGACCAACAAGGATAGCCCTATCTATTGGACTGACGGCTCTTATGATGACTGGTTGGCTGAGATGGCAGGCAACCGTCTCGTCATCGAACGGTAATAACTAAGGAACCACTTATTATTATATTGACGCCTGACAGTATTATTAGACAGAGCAGTTACAATTAGAAATCCTACAACAATAATAAAAATAACTGTAATAATTATTTGTACCATGTAGTTTTGCAAATATCACTGATGGAAGTGTCATTGGAGTTCGAGCTCCCTTCCTTCGCGTTGGTGGTAACAAACAATTCGAAATGATGGCTGACCAGTTCTTTGTCTACGATGCCTCCATCACTGCACCATTGGGCAGAGTTCCAATCTGGCCCTACACTCTGTACTTCCGCATGCCACACAAATGTCACGGAAATGCCCAAAACTGTCCTTCCAGATCTCATCCAGTTTGGGAAATTGTCATGAATGAATTGGATCGTCGAGATGACCCTACCTTTGACGAGTCTCTTCCTGGTTGTCATATGGTGTCCTCTTGTTCTAACATTCAAACTGGAGATCAATTCGAACGCTTGTTGAACCACAATTTCAACCGTCATTTCTCCACCAACCGGGCTCCATTAGGTCTCCACTTCCACGCCTCCTGGTTGAAATCCAAGAAGGAATTCCGTGAAGCCCTCATCAAGTTCATTGAAGAGAAAGTTGCTCGTGGAGATGTTTATTTCGTCACCATGCTCCAAGTAATTCAATGGATGCAAAATCCAACTGAACTGACAGCCCTCCGAGACTTCCAAGAATGGAAGGAGAAGTGTGACGTCAAGGGACAACCCTACTGCTCCTTGCCAAACACTTGCCCCTTGACCACTCGGGAGCTGCCGGGTGAAACCCTTCGACTGTTCACATGTATGGAGTGCCCAAGACATTATCCATGGATCTTGGACCCTACTGGAGATGGAGCTACTTTCTAATTCCTCTAATTATACATCTTTTTGATTTTCATTTTTATGTATTTTTGTATTTTATTACCCTCACATTATTGTAATTCATTCGAACATTATTATATTTGTTATACAAAATCTGGTGTTGTGGATGTGATTAAAATTTTCTAATTTTGACCTCTATTTGTCACAAGGCCCATCAATTCATTCTGATCCACATGTCACCCACGTCTACGTCGCTTACACACTTACTTCAAATGTTGTTGATCTGTTGCCTTTCTACAGATACATTTATTCCAACTTTATTTGGCAAGGCAATTAATTGTACATAAGGACTTCACTCGAGATACGTCATAATTGTAGCATTAAGTTTATGCTCATGCAATATGTATACTAGGCATAGTAAGACTGGAACTCGTTCATTAACAACCTGAAGGCGTTCATTGCAACAAATATGATATCGTTTAACCCACAAGTAAGTAATTACATGTGTGAATGCACAACAGGATAGGGCAAGATTTACAGCCCATCATCAAAACTTGACAGGCAAAGTGAGAACATTCTAATAATTACATGTTTCACCTAGGTTATTACTGTGGACGTGCTATGTCGACAATGACAATGGATAAAAAAAACAATAACTCAATGCCACAAAAATTGCAAGGGTTACGGTACGCCTACATATATACACATCTACATAGACTACATAGACATACGTCTACATACAGTACCCACAGTTGCTGTCATTCGTATTAACGGGATTCCATATGCCACATTGGAATTAAATATACAGATCTTTGCTTTTTCCCAATATTACGAACCTAATGCCATTTCTAGTGTGAGTCGTCAAAAAAACAAATACAAACAGCAAAACGTTTATGGGGATAAAAACCTTTTTGAGGCCACTAGCTCATAGGAACTACAAGATAGGAAGTAGCTCTTGTGAGTTATCAACTTATCAACATTCCCCGGAAGTTTCAGCCTAGGTCGACTACTGATTGTGAGTTGTCTCAATCGATGATTTGCAGACAATGAGCCGACAGGGAATAACTGCCACAGCAATAATTATCCACTTTTAATTGCCGTTGTGTATACATACATGCTTCCACTTAAAGCTAAATTCGAAATAGTAACTACAAGGTCAATAAACAACATTGCAATTCAAATGGAACGATGCTTATGGCTTATATACATAGCTGTATTCTCTGCAGTCCTTGCGATTGAGGAAGTGTTTCCACGCGAAAGAGTTCAAGTAGTTGGGAAAAAACAACAAGTATATGTGTACATATATATGCAAGCACATATGCAAGTACTTTGCTTTTTTTACTTATGTGCATTTCAAACATATTCCTACATTTCTTTTAAATAGCATAATAACGAGGTTCAACAGCCTTATCAAGCAATAAAGCTGTGATGGGAGTTCTAAATTGGAACATGAGAAAATAGCCACAATTTGGTCGCAGACTTTGTGGAGCTGTCAACTTCCTGAAGTCTCTGGGAGGTTCCCCTGAGAAGTTACAATGTCCCTACTTATAAACAACTTATTGTTAGGAAGAAAAGAGATTCAAAAGTAGAATCCTAATTAAATTTAGTTCAATAGTTAATATCTTTTGAATCGTAACAAGATCACAGTTAGAAGTATATAGATACACACATGTTCTCTGCATCATAATTTATTTTCCTGTGAGTTACAGTTAAATTTTATTGTGACAGTTTTACGTTACCAAAGGTAACTTAATGCAAAGTTTCTGAGATGAAAAGAACCAAGTGCCAAGAAGTTCATGAGTCAACGCAAGGAATTTCGTCTCGTGTGAGAGACTGTTATATTTTGTGCAAATAAGGGCGACAATTTCCTAACCTCATTCACGTACGCACTCTGCAGTGAGCTTTTACCCACATTGGATCTCAGTTTTTCCTACATATGAAACCCGCTTCTACTATCTTTATCAATATATGTATCTGTATGTGTATAAAATAATGAAATAAAGAAATAGAAAATCCACGAATGGAAATTTTCGGCTGCAAATTGTTCAAGTTTTATTGTTTACGCACACTTTACACATACTAATCCTCTGAGTACGACAATAACGTCTTCAGTTACAAAAAACTTTTATCGATTCTATATACTAATTTGCGTTAAAGTACGGAATTCCAGCGATGAATAAATGTGGCATTTTCTAGCGACTCGATAGTAATAAATTAAATACTCTTTTTTTTGCTACCGTTAATTATGCAAAAAAAAATAAAATAAAAATCTATTGTAAAAATAATCTATACTGGACGAAAACAAAAACCACAAATTTTTGGCTGAAACAGAAAATAACATTCAATAATAATAAAATCAAATATACGTATAATGTGTGACAAATAGCTTTGTCCCGTTGAAAAACGTAAAAAATACCCTTATACAATAAGTACTACAACGATTAGATGCTACTCTTAAGATATGATACTATCACACAACGACACAGCTAATAACGATTCCTACCACTCTGATCCTTAACTATATGAGTAGCGATCAACGCTTTTCACATCCGTCTTGTTATTAAAATTACATTTTGATCTCCAAAATCCGAGGTGTTCGATACGAAGTTACCATTTCGTGTACTTACAACAACACGATCACATCACTAAGTAACGTGGTCATACTTTAACCATGTCATGAAAAAACCATCTCCCACTGAACCTTACATAAGAGACATACATACATACACACAACGAGCATTTTCTATTTCCAATGGACATCGAATGATTGTAAGTACACATGCAAATTATGATATTATTACAAAATTTGTGGTAACGAAAATTTACTGTTACTTCCTTATGATTACAAGATATTAAATTAAGCGCACATTAATTGCTGTGAAACATAGCCCAATATTAATGATATAAGGGACCTATATGTGCTTGGATACACAAATGCAGACTAATATGCATAATATTCATTAAGATACTATTTACTATATCAATGTGGAAAAGGTAAAAAATCAGGTATCTCGACGACTACATACTATACATCCGACAAACACGACTTTTCACGCAAGCAGATTACAATACTGCTAATTTGCTGAATTGCTAATATGCTCCAGAGTACAGAATAAATAACATGATTTTTAGTTGTTCAACTCATTGCTTTCCTACACCTTACTTAAATGCTCTTGTAGCCAAAATTCATGGACATACTCAATTTATACCACATAAATACACCGGAGCCGTTGCAAGTAATTCGGTTTTTTTTCTGATACTGCCGAAAAACAATTCTATATACATACATGTCGAGGGAATTAAGGTTAATGAAAAATTTCCCAATCTTATGGTATTTTTCGTCAACATAGTATTCCACGCGTCCAGTTAAGTACTTCTACATGTACAAGTCTACAATAATTATTACAGAATCCTATTATTCTTTCATCAAGACAAGACTTTAGGAGTCATAATTACAACACTTCATAAGAGCCGCAGGTAACTTATTAAAACAACAAACTAATCATACGCTGATTTGTTGGCAAACTTAATACAAAATACTATATAAGTATACGTAATTCCATGATTTTAACATCTATAACCGTATTTAAGTAAAAACAGTTTTCAACACTACTATTTATTTAACCACAATGTTATTGGCTCAATCGAGTAACGTAAGGACGACTATTAATGTAATTATTTGTTTGCACCTCCTTCCTTGAGGAAGATGGATGAGCAGTTCCCGCTTTACATCCAACTCCGAATGACTGTAAACTCTAACGAATGATCCCCGCATCCACGTGCTGAAAGAGTACCTTTTGAAGTTGGCTTTTTTCTTCTTGTACTAACATTTAGTACTTGCATATATATACAAGTTGTATATAGTTACATCTTATAATTTAATGACAAGTTTCATGTATTAAAACTCACATGAAAAGGAACAAATTAGTAGTTACATTTTTAACACTAAACCTGAGAGTTGCCGAGATTGTTCAAAAGATGTTGGTAAATCTGCTCGTAAGCTTAGCATTTTAAGTACCGTATCATGTGTATAAAGTACAATTGCCTATAACAGCTATAACATGACTTGGTATCCAGTTATCAGCAATAACTGGTGACAAAAGCAAACTTATCAAATATTATACCACACTAATTACAGTATTAATAGTCAATAACTAAATAGAAATGACGCTAGGAATGGCCTTGAATTAAAGTATGCTTAATCACATTATGTCGTCTATTTTAATTCAACTCTCGTTCCTCTATTTTGCTAGTACTTTTGTGTGCTTGGCAGTTATTTAGATGGCTGTTGAAAGTTTGCTTTTCTTCAAAGGTGAGATCACAACTAGGGCATTTGTACATGGGAATATTTTCATCGGAAATATTCGCATTTTGCTGATGGATACAGGGCTCTTGGATGGAATCTTTCATCTGAGGAGAACAGCGGTTGATACTTTTGGTGGTGGCAAGACTTAAGATCCCGTCGACAGAATTGAACCCTGGTGGTTTTGCCATTCTATTATGACTTGTGTCTTTGGTATGGTTGTCAACAACTAAAATATTGCTTGCATTGGTTTTATCAAGCTGGTTATGAATGAAAGACTCCAAAGTGTCTTTATTTGTTGCGTCGGACGATTTCGTTTGACAAGTATATCCTTTTTTTGTCCTTTGTGTCGGTCTTGAAATCATTTCCAGCCAAGCTGAATTGTTACATGGTTTCTTTCTAATCCCCTGTACCTTCTTGAAACTGCCCGTATGGGTAGTTGACAGATTGACAGGAGTTTCTATATGCTTTGTAGAGGCAATTATAGTGGAGGTTTCAATACGCCTCTCTTCATGAGCTTGTTGTTGAGTATTTCGCAGGTTTTCCCAGTCATCTTTCAATCGGTTAGGCGATGAACTTGAAGCATGTGACTTTAACCGGTTGAGTTGAAACATTCTCAGCCTCTCCAGGCCACCCTGAGTAAAGCAGTATCCTTTAACTTCTTCATCATCGGTATCTGTATCTTCAACTTCCTCATCTCCCCTTGGTCCGTCATGACTGGAGCCAGAGTTTCTCATTTGATGGTAAGATCGTTTTAAAAATCTACTAGGCCTTGTAATACACCGGGTATTGACTGGGTGAGGAATCACCATATCATCGTAATCTTCATCGTCCATTGTAGTAGAAGTAGGAAAATCTTCAGTGTCCTCATCCTTCTTTTCTCGACGGTTGAAATGTTGCTGGGGATTGGAGGACACCACCTCTTCTGAACTTTGACTGTCTTCGTCTTCACTACTAGTAATCACGTAGCTACTACAGTCGTCATCATGGACACAACCATCGTCAGAGATTGCCGAACTGTCAGCCTCAAACTGATAATCATCAGATTTGGAATACTTCGTAAAGTATGATTTGACACCATTAGTAGTTGTCATGGGTGCCGTCAGTAATCCGAACAGGATGGGGAATTCTTCCGAAGGCTCTAATTCCGTATCACCAGATCCTCTCGTCATGATGTCCAGGTCAACGTAATTCATAATATTCCAAGCACTCGATTAGTAACTATTTAAAAACTGCAGCGTCTGTTGATTTGACAGGTTCCCAATTTCATGTCAACAACTCAAGTCAAATTGAACATCCACTCAGAAATATTGACGTTTCAAAAAAATAAATGTGACAAAAAATTTTGTGAAATAAAAAATTTCTAATAATTCGGTTTCTTAATAAAAATTACTGAGTATAGAACTAGATTTCCCTTGAACTGTACAGGAGTTTATTCCCTACTGAAAACAACTATACATTGTATCTCGTAGTTATCCTCTCTCGCACTGTAAACTTGTCAGAGTCATTGGAGTCACTGTCCTCTTGCTCTGCTCGCCGCTTTCACTAACCGTATTCGCTTGGAAACTTCCTTCACACAGTTTAACCAACCATCCACCTTCATCCCGTGCCAATGCCAAACGTTGAACTCATTTACGTCGTCGAGGTTTCTGCAGTGTACTGCTCCTCCTGTTCTATGTGCAAGCTTGTCTTTCTCAGCCTAATGAAAACACACAGAATCACCATTATTATGATTTTCATACTGCATTATCATCATCTCGCACAACAACAAAACTCAATCCTCGGCTCTATCTGCTCCACAATCCTAATCCAACTCCTCAAAATCTTTCCTCCAAACTAGTTTAACCCATGCAAAACAGACACATTAGTCCCACTCTGCTTGCCCTCCCAGTCAACCAATCCTCCTCAACTCAACTACACACTCAAATCCCCATTTAAATACCCCAAAACAAATGAAACCATATCCTAATTCAATCACATCTCAAAATCACATCTCAGTTTCACTTTAAACATTTTTAATCTCCTCGACCGCAATCCTTTTTTCAAAACCAATCTCACCCATCTACACTTCTCCTCTCTGCTCTCAATACATTTATTTCACTCATCTCTCTCACTCACCTCAATCTCACAATCATTCCCTCAATCAATCTCACAATCATTCCCTCAATCATTCCCTCATTCATTCCCTCAATCACAATCATCCCAAATCCTCAAAAATAACTCCCTTCAATGATCTTATGTATTAAACCCAACCAATTAAAATGTCTTACCCCGCAAGATGTTCCAAAAAAAATTATTTCAATCCCACAAGGTCCAACTGACCGTTTGGCAAGAGTTACAGCACCAGACTGGAAACGGCTCGTCACTCACTGAGAAAGGGATCCCAGACAGGGGGAATTCATGGAGGAGTTAAAGTCCGATGAAATAATAGTCAAAATGTACTTTTGATGTCTTGACACTTGTGCCGATACGAAAGGTTCGAAACTAAACTGACCTACATAAAGGAAACTTCACTGCTCCTTCAACGGCTCAATGTGGACTAAGCTTGCCAGAATGCTTGTAGAGGAAATCGTGAGCGCAAAGGCGGCTTCACGCCACGACACTGTCTCATGAAACAACTTGCAACTGTGTACTACCGACGTTCAGGCCGTTCATTCACCTTGACTGGTATGTACGGGACTGTATCCTCCTATAGCTCTCTATATCCTTTCCAATGTCACCGCATGTACGATACAGAACTCTCTCCAAACCAGGTTAAGGAACTACACAAACTATCTCAAACTTATAGACTGCTGTTTTTGCTTATGCTCTCTCTCTCTCTCTCTCCTGCTTTATCCTACTACTACCATTATACTACTACTTTAACTACAACTCAGCACTGATGCGGCTCCCTATAAATAATTATGCTGCAGCGTACATACACCTTAATACATATATACCTCCAGACGAACACATGGGAAATCGGAAATACTATATGGTAGTGTCATTCTATAATGTTATGTACATTCCAGAGGGCATTCGCCTACAAAACGTGAACGCATTTGCAGACGAACTCTCATGTGTGTGTGTGTGTGTGTGAGTGTGAGTGAGTGAGTGTGTGTGTGTGTGGACTCTTATAGTAGTCTAGTCACCAATTTGGATCCGCTAGACTCGTTGTAATGCATTCATGTCCCTCAATACCCTTTCTTTTAAAAATAATTATTCTTGGAGGAATTATGGTGAGAGGCTCTTTGGAATCAAATGCTCAAAAGAGGAGCTGGGGAATAAACATGCTGAGGGAGAAACCTGGACGGATCTGGGATCGCCTCATTTTTGAAGCCGTATAGAGTCGTGGGAGAGAAGTGTGCTGAGGGGATGTATATATAAATTATATGGGAGAGTATATGGAGAGTATACGGAGAGTATATCCAGAGGGATGCATGACAAGGAGGCATTATGTACAAAAAGAGGACCAAAAATATACAAGTCGGGTTTTGTGCTTTCACGAGGGCAAAGACCCCGGGACTGCCTCCGTGTGATATGGTACTGATCGATCTGATGCTCTGTCAACTTTTTCCTTGGCCCGGCGGATCTATGAAGATTCCTTATAAAGGGGAGGGATTTCCGTGTGCAGTGTCTATATTTATGGAGATACTTGAGGGGTAATAATGTATACTGGGGGGATATAGTTCAGAGCGGGGCTCTGGGAGATGCAGGGAGACCTCCGAGAGACATTCATGGGTACATATGCTCCTCCCGGACGATTACATCCCAGACAGGAATGAACTGTGTGAACCCTCTCTGTATATAAATAATTGCGGCTGACTGAGAGTTATGCAGTGAACTGAGAGCATTAATACTAGAGGTATTATACAATCACCGAACGCCTGCTTTATGTATGCAGCTTTAATGTGCAGAACTACAGTTCATCCCGCTGATTCTGGTCTCTTGCTCTCTCTCTCTCTCTCTCTCTCTGTTGCTATCCAAATGAACCCAGATGTTATGGCCTTAGGGATTCAACATCAATTAACCTCGTAAACATGACCCGCCGTACTTTTTGACCCGTACGGAAATAGACGGGCGTACATGGTTGGTGAACCTTTTACTTCGAACATGCACATTCCATTGTTTTATTTTTAAAAATTACCTTTCTCCCAAAGTCCAAGCGGCAAGCTGTCAAGTTGGTACGGAGGGGAAAGTTCCTTGTGTCTTGGGATAGGAACTGACAGCTTTAAAAGAAGGATGAAGGAGAGGAGCTGAGCCTGGTCTGGGACTCTGCATGTATGTATGTATGCCAGTGCAATTTTATGCAGTTTCAGGAGATAGTACTAGGAATTACGGGTGAAATTCCTGTATTGTTAGGACCTCGACATAATTCTATGGCTTTGGGGATGAAACTTGAGACAAATATTGAAGCTCGACCAAAAAATTTCTTGTATAAATTATTGTAGCTCGTAAAAATAATGCTCAAATTAGACTGATAGAAATGAACTGTAAGAATTAATAATTTTGTCACGATTTTTGGAGCCTTAAACTGTGAATGCTTAACATTTAGAATGATACCAAACTGAACAAGATGAGAATGGATTTTTGAGAAAATTTGAAAGATTATGGGCAAAATTATTAAGGAATTTTTATCCACCCCTGTACGATACTGTCTGATGTAATTATGCATGCGATACGTACATTTGTGCAATATTTTAGTATGAACTCATTACATAAAGAATTACTGGGTCTAATGTGAATATCCTCCTGGCTGAAAATAACGTAATGTCTGAAATTACCTAGCGAACGTAATGTGACGTTATGACTTTATTAAGTTTATTGACGAATCAACTCACATTTAGTGTTGATCGATTTTCAGTGGGGGAGTGGAATTAGTGCAATTTACTGACAGCTTAAGATGTGTGTATGGATGAGTAATATATAGCTGTTTTTATTCACAATTACATGTATAAAAAATATTCACAATAAACTAAGGTGAATATAAAATTTAAATAAACATTTTTAATGCTATGGATTATGGTGATGATTTAATTTATTTAGCATTTTGCGTTTGAAGAATAATTAGCATGACTTGATTGCGAATGAAGTACGATTTGATTTATTTAATTTCGATGACATAGAATAATTCACAGTGATCTTAAGCCTTTAAACTTAACATTTTTAGGATTTAGATTCTTTTGTGGAAGTATAACATGGATAAAGTGGTGACTGTTGACAGTCGAACCGTCCATTAGTAACTGGGTATTAAGACTTGAGATTGGGAAATATTCTAAAAGTCATAAGATCTAAGAACTCTCAAAATATTTTTCGAAGTATTGAAAAATTTAGAACATGCAGTTTCACTAAATTTTGAAATAACAATATTAACTTTATAATATTTTGGTACTTTAGCATTAATGAAAGGCCTGATAGGCTGATATGTGTTGTGCATAGGCAGAAAGCTTCTTAGCTTTTGTATTAAATAGTAGTACTAGACCTTTTGCTAAATTTCATCATTTCACAGACTTGCCCATTTTAGGAAGACTCCGGGAGGCAAGTCAGGGAAAATTCGTCATTTAGCACCGTAGTCATTTGTTACACATTAATTTTCACATTGGTTTAACATGGTACGGTTGATTAAAATCTTGATTTGGAAATAGTACTGCAGTGATACACATCTACAGGAGTATTCACAATTAATAACAGGTTTAATTATTGCGAGTTTGACAATACACCTCATAAATTGGAGTAAATATGTGAGTATGTACTAACAAAGTAACACAGGTTACTTATTTTATTCTTTACACTGTTCCAGGAAGATATGTTTTAGTTTCACTTTTTTCCACTAGCGGATTCACAGTTATGTTATTCCCTTGTATACAGTAACAAGTACATTTTTTTAGGTACATTTATATTGACATGATTGACAATTTAAATTTGACTTTTATGCAGGTTATTTCTTATATTTTAAAGCTACGTTTGGAGCAATGGCAAAGTATACAATGCTAGTGACGAATTGAGTTACAAACATCACTGGCTTTCACAACTTCGTCAAAATATTTCACAGCTAACTTAAAAATAAGCGTTTCTTGCAATCTCTATTTCTCCCGTCGACAATACATTTGATTTTTGAAATTTCACTGTTAACAGGTTGTCAAAATTATGGGAATTCGTATAATTTTTTTAGACTGCATGTATTTTAAAGCAGATTTTTATCTAAATTGGCAGTTGTTCTCAACCAATAATAAATTATTTTAGAATCATGTAAAGAAACACATCAGTTTACACGAGTCACAGGGTTGAGTTCTGTTTGGAAGATAGACCTCTGGGTTTACACTGATACGACCAGCAGAACAATAAAAATAATTTTGTACATCAACTATCAACAAAACTACACTGGAGCATTATTTATAACAAAACATCCTTGAGAACCAAGATGATAAAGTAATATACAGCGCAAAACCTATTGTGGATTTCTAGAACTGGCAGAACAAATGTAGTTTGACTGTTTGCAAACCTGCTGAACTGAATGGCACAGTTTTTCCAAAATCCTATAAAATATATAAATCTAAAAATTAAAATGTACTTAGCAATAATCCACAAAATAACCAACCACACAAGCTCTGTTGATTAGGTACTACAGATTGCTGCTATATCTTTCAGCAAAGTCAATTGAAACACTTCATTAGATATTCCTACCACATATCTTTACAACCATTTACAACTTTATTTGAACCTCTCTGAATCCCAGTATGGAACATCAAGGTTGATGATTCCTTCTACCCGAGATTTGAGACAGATAAACAAAATCTGTCCCATTACTATAGTAAACACAACATTTCAATGTACAAATTTCCCACAAAAGCTTCAATTAGGTACATAATGATACTTGAATTGAATTGAGCTACCGCAGCAGAGCAGTTTATGCTTTGGAATGTTATCTACTAATTCACAGCAATTCATAACGTAGTATTTGTACAAGCGAGTTTACATAAATCAATGAAGCATTTTCGTCACAGCACGTACTTCTGAGCTGCTGGTGTCAATACTTGCATCCTTGGGAGATGAATCATTAATTACTAAAAATTAGTAAATCCATACAAATCTCATCAATGACACTACAGCTCAGCCAGTGATTGTGCAAACAAGTTAGTGACAATGACAATACCGCTAATTCTATAGTAAACTCAAACATTGAGCTTCGTAGTAACAAATGCTGCAAAATTGTCTTTTGTTAAATGTTATTGTATTAAGTTTTTAGCTTGGGTGGCTCTATTATTAATTGCTGTTCTCGTTGCATTTTCCTATATCGTATGGAGGCAAAGCTGTAAATTGACGTTGAACCAGCTTATTATAGCTTTACCCCTTGCTTAAAAAAGGTTGTATGGTATAAATTATAATAACTAATAGTAATATTATTGTTTTGACTTGCAAGCTAGATTAATCTTAAAATTAAATATTTTCCCTAGTTAATTTAAAGCTTTGAAATTGGCATTTGAAAACAGTAAGTAACTGCTGACTCCTTTTGAGACACTATTGCTTGTCCTTGATCGTATAATTATATGTGTGTCTCTAACTCCGAAAGTTTTGGAAAGCAAAGATAAGTACTTGCATAAATGTGCATGTGCAACTATGTATTTGGTGAATGCGAATGACTTGAATTTATAGCCTTGTCTTAGACAGTGCTCAAATATAGTGCGCAAAGAAAGTTCGCCGCAGTGATCAGTACTGCACGAGACTCCACTTGCATACATAAAGGCGAGTTCCCTCAATACATATTTTAGTTAGTTACTAATGAATAAACTAAACTTCTCGATGGCTCTGATCAACACTGCATGAGAATTTCATGACCTACTTACTGCTGATCAGGAAAATAAAGAAACTTGTATTAAAAGCTGGGCTTACTTTCACAGAATTTCTAGAAGAATTAGGACTAAATAAAGGTTCCATTTCCATACATGTCAGGTATATAGGTTTAAGTAGTTATCTGCCACAATTATTCTTTCGGTACATTCGTAAATTACACGAAACCGACGACGGAAAGCCTAAAGTTATAAGAATATTGTGGCCGAAACAAAAATATTTCCAGAAACAGTTGGGTTGATATGTAAGTAAATGGATTTGCAAATTGTCAGACGACCCAGGTCTGACTCTCGCTGTACTTATTTCCCATCGGTTTCGGACAACAGTGTTAGCCACATCAGTTTAAAATTCAGGTCCGTAAAACTTGCATAACCCCGGGCTACCGGAGAAATACAATGACGTGTTCAGTGACAAAAAAAAATCGAAATGCTGCGCTGTCCAGCAACGCTTGATCTTCCTTCAAAAATTCCTCGTTATATCAATACCAAATTAAAGTTTGATACTATATTAGTATCAATGGGTAAACCAACATAGAAACACGAGATTGTAGAATGTGTATGTAAAGCTGTGAATGAATGCACGAATTGAGAACATTCCTTCACGCGAAAAAGTTTTAGTGCAAGTATGTATATATATGTATTTTGAGATATATTTACGATAACCTTTTTATTTAGTCAGAACTTATTCAGGCGGAAGTTACAGCTGGCTGAGCTGGAGGAGTTGCTGACTCGGTTTCGGAATTTTGACGCTTAAACCAGCATAAAATATTCACCCAGATGAGAGTACAGACTGCAATGTAAACGATCCTGTATTGTGCCGGAATGAATGTGAAATTCGTTGCTTGAATCGGAATCCAAAAACAGGAGCTTGTCTATAGAATCAAAAAAGAAAACGAGTCACGGAGATTCTTTGAATGATTGTATTTACCCGCATGACATTAATACCAAGCATCTTTGTGATGTGAAACCGTTCTCCTTTAAGGTTCAAATGTATTTGTAGATTTGTTATCATTATTTATAATTTATTTCTTACGATAAAAGTGGGTACAAATTTTTCTATTAGCTCCGCAAAAATATCCTCCCTGCTTTCCAACAAACTCATCCCCACGTAAAACATCACCAGGATGTTCGGAGTCATGAGGAATTGGTCAATCAAACACTTTTTCACGACGATTCTTGGTGTGGTCCCCTTGAATTTACCATCCAGCCACTTGTACCTAATTTGACAAATTCATGTAAATAATTATTCGTGTAATCTAAATTTTTCTACTTCTTGCTCCGATGGTTACAATTTTACATACCAATAGTACAAAGTGGGTGAAATAGCACCAGTCCCAACAATAGCATAGTTTTTTAAGGCACTTGTGTCATACGGCAAAGGTGACTCTTCCGGTTTCCTCTGAAAAAAATAATAGATTTACAATTTCTCATTTTTAGAAAATGTTTAGAATCAACATAAAATTTCCAGAGTGAACACGTTCTTAGAGTCCAGCAGCATATACGAATGCAATTAAATTTTAATCACTGCATTTAAATAGTATTTGAGAGTCCTCCATAGGAAAATATACTGCGCTGTTCCCCGCTACTATAAATTGTTTTTAAATTTAATTAATCCTGCACCAAAATTTTACTAACCTGGTATTTTTTGAGGAACGTCTGCTGAGAAAATTCGGCTGTGACATACAATCCTCCGTAGATAGCACAGTTTGAGAGTAAGGGATAGTTTCGAAATGCATTCCGAAGAAAAGCCATGTTTTTGGGTAATAATATTTTTAGCTGCAAAGTTTTGTCGAATTTGACGCCTATGTATGAACTGTGTAAATATTTGCAGACATAGTATAGGTTCGATTCAAGAGGCAAACTACAAGGAAGTGAATAGTCTGGAAGTGGAGGAAGATTGACTCCCATAGAAGACTATACTCTTCTGCACAGGTTGTAGCAAGCCTGAATCTCAGGAGCTTACCGCACATGACGTTGTGACAAGGTCATTGGTTCCCAAAAGTCCCCCAATTTACTCTAAACTGAAAGACACCGAGGAAAGGGGCCATAATGTCATGGATACCTCATTGACACCACTAGTGGCTTATCCCTGTAATTTATTCCATGCCACGAAACCCAGAGATCCTTTGCCAGTACTTCTTTCATTCCTTAGTAAAACTTCATTTATTTGCTAGTAACTAACCAAACTTCTTTAACCTCAACGTTGCTTCCACTCCAGAATTAATTAATACTCTTACTCTTCTGTAGTAATTGGGTTTTCGCTCGTGTTACGAAACTTAATTTGAAAACACAGCCACAATCTTACCCAAGCAATGAATGATGAAGAAGAAATAAAAGCGCATGTATGTGCCGCTACTTAAATCGTGTGAAAATACATGCACATTACTAGAGCTATATTTATAGCTGCAAAGTCAGAGTGATAATTTTCCAATATATTTGGTTGAGCTTAAAAGTATATGAAAAATCTACTAATTAAACAAATATTTAGGATTTTAAATGCATGGATGAAGGAGACTGTGTCAATAAAAACATTCTTCCAAAGATAGCTTTTGAGACGAGGATCATTCCGGAGTTTTATGAATTATGCTTATAGGCAGATTGTCTATTTGAAACTTTTGGTAGAGTATAATGAAGTATTTTAAAGGCCTGAAACGATCTTGAAATTTCAAGTGTTATTTCCTGAAATCCGTGGTTTACAATATCTTAATAAATCTCACTTGAAGGTATAAGAATTACAATAGCAGTACATATGTACAGTAATGGAAAAATTGTGGTGACCTAAAGTAAGCAATAATTATTATTAACAAGCTCATTATTAAACTAGTTTTAATTTTGCGGATGAGATTCATACCCAATGCAAACAAAATACTTTTGTTTGTATTTTCCAACCTTAGTGTAGATAATCATCGAATTGACAAAATCTGATAGTTTTATTTATTTAGCTTACAGTTGTATATGTACATGGGAATAAAAGTGAACTGAGAATTAATTATCTGTAAGAATAACTGTTTCATTTTCTTACTTCTCTGTTACGTTCTGGCCGAGAATTGATCCGAGAAACAAAATTTTTATTCAAGGAGGCCTAACAATAAGTACTTGCCAAAATACATAATATAATAGAATATTACAAGATGTATTATTACATTAATTATTTTAAGAGAAACATAACTTACATAAATGGTTATACACTCTTGTGTTACATGTGTAAAATATTTAATAATGTTCGCTTATGCGATCAAAACCTTGGTGTATACTACTAGATGACCACACATTATGTCCGTATGTGTAAGTTTAATCTTAAAAAGATGATAAGACATTATGCGACAACCTTATTGTCAAATCTTACTGTGATTTCCACTTCCTGTTGAGACACACACTGTGGACATAAACGTTGCTGGACCATAATACAACGTAATTTTGTAATGCATAAATACTAGGCAGGAAAAGCTTATATTTTCTGTTGTTATCATTAATACAGATTCAGCAACAACCAAATTCATTACAACATGTACACAAAATATCTGTATTTTTGCAGTCGCCGTTAAATTGTGCAACAGGAATAATCCAATACAATTTTTCTTCCAGTTTAGAGAAATAACGTCCTCTATTTGCTGCAAAAAGGGAGATAAATAGTTTTAACAGATAATTACGTTCCAATGGAAATAAAATTTGAGCCGCAAAATTGGAAACCCCAGATCAAGACGACGATAACATACATACACATACATGCCCATCTCAAAGTTAGTACTAAAATTTTTACTGTAAGCATAGATAAGTTCATTATTACCCAACAAATGTTCGTTATAATTTATTTTGTATACACGAAATCTTATAAAAAATTCTATGGATGCTCATGATATGGTATACAATTAATATAATATGTGTTCACCATAGCCATACATATAATTATAGTATTTTCAGCAATTTTAAGCATAAGGGTACACCTAAATGTAATTTAGGGGTTCAGGGGGACTCGCATCGGATTGGGAAGGACGGTACCCGAGTCAAACTAAACTAAATAGGTCATACAGCTGGGGGGAGAGGTGAACACGCTTACAATGCATGTCATTCACGTCTAAAGGGACGAATGCTCAAACAGAGCTGGTTCATATTGATCGATATCTGTGTACCGCCGAAAGAACCGTCCGACCCGAAAACTCCCCGAACAACTCTCAGCTGAGCTGGAATCTTAGATGAGGTCACCAATCCGATCCCATTAAAGCAACCTACTCGTGAATACAGTAGGTAGAAATTATTCCATTCAGAGTTGACGTCTATCTGAGGGGTTTATCATAATTACAAAATCATGATGTTCGCGCAGCACTTATAAATTATCAGAATTGGGGCTCTAAATGTGACAATGTCCCCTAAAAATATTTCATCGTTCTGATTGGGCCATAACAACTTGACAGATATTATTGAAAATCTAATTGGGACAGTATGTACTATTGAAAAATATTTCATGTCGTCACATGGTTTAGTGAAAACGTTTGCATGTAATATTTATATACTTATAGGTATGGAAAGATAAGATAACATGGCTGCTGTATCCTGTATATCATCCACGCTCACGCTAGACGACGCCACTATGCACAAAATAAACTTGGTATTCTGCAAGGAGCAATGGCCACTGAACTTCTGGAGAATAATATTATTCCTTAATGCTCTGCGACTTCACTGTACAGTATTGCATGTGAATATGCTTAAGTTACTTACAAATTGCTAGTAGTGTATTTGTGGTTAGTTCATCTGATTGTGTTAATTGTGACTTAAATTAATCATGGTGATTCCCTGATTTTTATTTGTCTTTGTTTATTATAGCTATTATAATGAGCCAATTTACTGAGGATTTTTGAGATGGTTACGTAAATTATAATAAAATTATAATAAGTCATGTATTTCTAGAGGGGGGCTAGTGAATTTTGAGTGTTACACGAACACCATAATAAATCCCTTCGGGCAGAAGTAAGCTCCGAATGAAGAAATTTCTACGTACTGTATTTTGCGGTTCCTTGCTTTAACGGGATCGGATTGACGACCCCATCTAAGATTCCTACTCAGCTGACTGTGAGGATGACTCGGGAGTTTTCGGATGGGACGTTACTTTCGGCGGTACGCAGCTATCGATCAATATGAAGTCAGCTCGGTTTGAGCATGAATCCCTTTAGACCTGAATGGTATGTAGTAAGTGTGTTCACCTCTCCCCAAAGTGACCTATTTAGTTTAGTTTTACTCGGGTAACTGGTCTTACCCAATCCGGTGCGAGTCGCCCTGAACCCCAAATTAAATTTAAACTATACCCTTAAGATTAAATTAATTAAATATATAATTAAATAATCCTCTACCCTTCGAACATCATCCGCAGCTACAAATCCGGGAAAAATATTCTCATTTTCCTCCAAAGGTAAGGAAATTTACTATGTTTTTTTTTTGTCTCTTCCATACATTCCTTGACACGATTAGACCGAAGGGTAAATAATTTTCAAAGAATTACGTTCTATTTATTGTCCATCTTCCATGCAGAGCAGCTAGCTCCTTGTCTTTGTCAACAAATGTCCAGTTTACTGACGTTAATGACTTATTTTTTTCATCCTTACATTTAAATACTCATTGCTTGTAATTATACACGCAATTATGTCGTTGCTGAGGAGAGAATCAATTTTAAAGATCCATTTTTAAAGTGCATTTACCATACTCCAGCCATCAAGCTTATCAGTACTTGTAAGAATATGTGTGGGCAGCTAAGAGCTGAGTAAGTAGATCTTTATGAATCAAGGGGGGAGAATTGATATAGTTGTTTTTGAATTTCGATCCGTATTGTATGATTAGTAGCATCTCATATGCTTGGATACTTATATTTCAGGGGTTTGACGTGACAGTGAGTTGAACTCAAATTGTATGGACTATCCGCTGATTCCGCAATAATAGCAATCAGTGTAATGACATTTATATCTCAGACTCTTATTGTCATCAATTCTAGACTGGTGTGTGTCAGAACTACCGAAGAAGCATCGAGTTGTTTGTCATTTCCAATTTTTGGATAATCCCAGATCCCAGATGGTGCACATTGGCACGTACACCAATCTGACTTTCCTCGCATGCTTTGACGAAGCCCTTATAGTATTTTAGTTTATCACCATAACTACACATATTACCAGTGCATTTACCGTTATAGTAGAATATGGGCTCCTTGTGTATTCTCAATCTCCCCTACTGACAATGAGGCTTCATTCCTCTCGGCATGGATCCTGACTCCCACTAATTTTCTTGCGATTTCTTAAACGAAAGGCTCATTGCTCATCAGCACGGGACGATGTATTTGGGAATTGCATAACTTTTGTCTTTGCAACATGTCTTTGCATGCAGGTTCAAGACAGAGGATCAGAGTTGCATTTTTTAGGATGGAAAAATGCAATAAAAAGTGTGGAACTTGTGCACTGGTTGGGTTCCAGTGCCAATGTGATTGCACACGAAAAACATGCACGACGACAGTGCATACAAAGATTCTATTCTACAATAATAAACACATTGCCAACATTTCCTCGCCTTGCGAATACATAGCACATTCAATGAGATTGCATGATTTTATTTTACAAGCATTCTATTTTGGCAACTCTCGACGAGCACGCCCGGGTTTGAACTTTTTTTTGTTCCCCAACAACATTTTGTTCTGTGTAAAACCCTTTGAACCATTTATTACTTCTAAATAAATGTCTTCGAGCTTCCAAACTACTTCAAGCTTTCCAGTTTGAGTTTAACTCTCTTACAAGTATTTCCATGATATTTCCTGCAGTCATCACATTCAAAAATTGAGACTACTTATGATAACTTTGGATCTTACAGTTAATTTTCCCCATCAAGTTCCACAGTGTTCTAGGGAGTTTCCATGAATTGCCATAGTACAAGTTTAAACTTTGAAAGAAGTGTATTGAAAAACGTGAAAATGAAAACCCTGCCTGAAAAGAATATAAATTTTGAACGAGTTTGAGGATCATGTAAATTCTGTGTGGTACTTAAGTGGCACAACTTTCATTGTACTCATCAAGTATAATTCACAGAACTAATTGGAGGGTATCTTCGAGGAGGTGGAGTACTGAAAAGGAACCTTCTTCTTTCAAATGGTGTGTTTTACCTTACTATCAATTCTCTTGTCTGCAACAATATAACCCCTAGGATCTAACCTCTGCGTATAGTGTATCCTAAAATCTAACGCATGAAAAAAAATTCCTTTTAAGGTCAGACGAGCCAACATTGAAAGAGTAATATTTCCTTTCAGAGTCAAATCCTGACCTGACTGTACATATCTAATGTGGTCGACTTCCTGAACAAAAACGATAGTTTATTGTCATTTTTATCTGGGTATTGAATCCATTGAAACTGAAACTTTTTACTTTGAATAATATAAGGGAAGAGTTCTGAGCTATGAGCATTGGAGTTAAGCATAAACACAGTATTGAAGGATCAGAATGTGAGTACGAGGTAAAAATAAATGTACATTGATACTTATATGTATATACTTGAAAAAAAGTCTGAGGCTTTCAAATTAACCTGATTTATTGATCACTTTATGGACTGCACTATTATTTCCACTGAGTCAAGTGTAAGATGTAACATTCCTCTTTGACTTGAACAAAGTAACTATATAAATCATACTTTCGTTAAAAAAAACGTATTTAAAATGATAGCCCTCTAGACTTACATACCAGTCGTTTATATCATTAGCTATAGATCTGCTATCAAGTTTTAAATGAATTATGTGCAAGTGTCCAAGTCTAAGTTAGCATTGGAATAAACTTTGTCACAGTCTGAATTTTTCTAGGATGACATTCTAGTGACTGGTTTAGAATTCCCCTTATGATATTGCTCAGGAATTTATTTTTTTCGGGCCAAGTATGAAGTCAGCTTTCATAGCAATTCCAATATAAAACTACATCCTTGAAATCCTGGCAATTTAGCCGAGCGGGCATCTCTTATAGCACTGGGGACTAATAAGATACAACAAGTATAGTCAAGATTTTGGGGGTCGTTTTTCGTCACCATGCTGGCCTACTTGGCATGACTTCATATTCCCCCGTGTTGCTTCCTTTCAACTTTTACTGTATAACATTCGTCAGGTAAGAGGCAAAAGTGAACATCTGTATTCTTTTCTGATAACTCTTTTCTTTGAGGGAATGCAAACTTCGGGAAAAGCAAAAGTGAACATGTACACTATTCCTTAGTTATTACCTCACAACTCCATTAACCATATCCCATTGGTTCATGTCAAAGCTTAGGGATAATTACTTCTTCTACACACGATTACATTATTTTAATCATTTTAGTCGTAATATATTAATTCTACAGTATGCTCAGAGTATCTAAAGCAAGTAGTTCATCCAGTGTTCATGAGTAACAAAGTAAGTCTTCATAGACCATTTCTATAAAAGTACATTTTAAGTAAGAGGACAGCAAGAGGCCCAGATTGGAAGTCATAACAAAACTCACTTTATTACGGATTAACATTGGAATCAGCAGACACATTTATTACATTAGCTACTGATGAATTTTTCGATTGTCATAAGACCTTCCGAATCTTTGTATTTTGTGGTGGTTTCAGTGCAGTGTGCTTCCGAAGTGAGTTTATATCCCTTGTGAAGCGGAAATTAACAGGCAGAAATGCCAATAATTTGTAGACGTAAAAAAGCTTGTAAGGATAAGCTATACAACAAAACGGGAGTTTCCCCTGAAAAAGGATTGCTTCTCAAACAGGTAAATTTTCAACGAGAACAGAAGCCTAAAATCATTACCTACATTCAATCTAAAATTATTTATTTACCAATAATAGTCTTTTTCACTCTCCCAATTTGTTAATATAGCTAGTTTAAAATTGTAATTTAAATATTAACATTTGACTCCGTACCTCAGGGGTAATTTCTCTTGTTTGAAAATCCTTTGGGAAGTTATTTTTAGTTAAAAAAATACAAATTATGGGCACTTGTTAATGTTAAATTCTCTTTGGGTCTGTCCTTTTTACATATTAATTTTTAGGCAACTACCCTCTACCAAGTATGGCTGTGATGTTGTAATAAAGTAAATACTTCTGTTGTAATAATCTGTCAAACAAATTTGTAATCAACTCTTCGGTCTCTTTTGATCGTAACCTCATGAAAAATTTAAAAGCAAATTTTCGTTGGACCTATTAACACAATTACACAGATATACATATGTACACCAACGAGGTTGTCAATCCCCTAGTTTTCAGGCTTATGACATACATTCGTCTTTATAAATATGTATCCTACTTCCTTCCCTCCATAAACCTGCAAAGTTTTCGAAAATTTGGATTATTGCCTTATTATAGCTGTAGAATTTTATTATAAATTTCTTTTACACAATAAATAGAATCTACAGTAATAATAAACCCACCTTTTCGAAAATCTAGAGTTCATGAAGCGAAGGAAGTAGGGAGGATACAGATGTATAAATACATGTAACATGCATAATCCTGTAAACTAGCGGATGTCCACCTGGCTGGCGTACATATATGTATATAATTATATTATTGGGTTCAACGACAATTTGCTTGTAAGTTTGTCATGGGGCTACGATCAAAAGCGACGGAAGAGTTGAATGCAAATATTTTTTACATATTATTGCAAAAGAAGTATTTACTTTATTGCAACATCACAACCATACTTGGTAGTGGGTAGTTGCCTAACAATTAATATGTAAAAAGGAAAGGCGCAGAGGGATCAGGAGCAGCAACAGCTGTAAACTGAATAGGGTGAGACAAGAACTGGATTAATGCAGATGTCCACTTTTGCGGCTGTCAAAGTTCCCTAGTATTTACTTTTGCTTTTATTACTGCTCGCGAAAAAAGATGCTCGCTCCTGTGTCTTCACAGTAATGTTGAGTACAGTTGAAGTTATGCATGAATCACACGAATGTCAAAAAGGTTTTCAGTAGGGTGTGGGATATAAAATTCATTCGAATACCCGTAAACGTGACGTGTGACTAATAAGTCCTGCACATTTTCCGGCCAGCATTGTTCCAGTTTCGATTGGCTTTGTAGTGGTGTATATGTACATATGTATCTGTGTAAATGTGTACTAGCCTTTTCTCGAATGGGTTAATAACCCTTAACCCATTATTTATAAGGTTTTCAATTATAGAACAATTATTGAATTATTTGCGATTAGAACATGCTTTATTTTTTTCATTTGAATCCAAATTTAAGATTAAGCTCCAGAATGACAGGTTCCAACTTTTAGTAATTCACTTTTAATTTTCTTAATTATTTTTTGGTTGGGACATCTTAATTCCTTTAAGTTTCAATATAGGTTCAATTATTCGCATTATCTTCTGGAAGGATTCTGCGCTACAGGGGCTTAGCTATGTTCAATGTACAGGTCTAAAATATTTATTCCTCCTGTCCTGGAACCCTTGGAAAGGCTTGCTTAATGTTTTCATTCCATTCTATATATCTGCAATCGTAGGAAAAAATTATCGAGTATATGATTAATACTGGTTCGTTTTGAGTACTAAAGGATATTGCCTATTGTCTAAATGTTTTTGCATTGAAAGGCAATTGAGAGGTGTAATTCTTGAACAAGTTCTTCCTTACTGGTTTTTGGCGAACCTAAAGCCTAATCAACGGGCAAAAAGTTAATGATAAATAACATTCTTAATGACTTGTTGATGTTGCAATTCCTTTTTCGTGAATTGCCCGTGTGCTGTCGTTGAGCCTTGGTTCCTTGAATGCAATTAGCACTGGTGTTTGACGGAGGTGACGTTTGACGGGAAATGACTGAATTGATTTATTTTAGGCGTATTTGCTTACACTGGCTTCTTCTTTTATGAGTGACAGAGCGGTAGTAAATTAAAGTAAATGACGAGACTGGAGAATTACGATGCATACGACCATGTAGCAAACGCCATTAAGGAGCCACAACCAATGGTTGTAACTAATTTTTGGAAACGGATCCTCTAAAGGCTTCCCCTTTGAGAAATGCTCCTGCTCAGTCAGCAAGGCAAAGGCACTGATTTGGAAAGGGATGAAAAATGTATTTCCTCGTACATTACACGGCATTTGACACATCATATGACACTATAATAATTGTTTTACAATAATTAGTCGAGAGGTAATTATGTGCTGGCATAATACAAGTACATACATATACATATGAATACGCTACTGGAAATTCTCCGAGTACATGAAACCTGAAGTTACGACTACTGTAACTTAACATGGAACGAATCGTCTATCTGCGGGATCTAATTTAGCTAAAATCCAAAGGGGAACTGAATCTGAGTGGTAGCTACTTTAATCCTATTCTTTTGCCTAGACAAGCATTACACAGAGTCGTGGTAAAATGCTATTTAGAAACTAAACTGGGTGTTTTCAGTTCCCGAACTCTATTTTTGACATCTGTAAGTGTGCACAAGTCCAAGACATCCATTCTTAAAGAACGGATATCAAATGTCAGCCACATACTTCTTTTTCTGTGTAGGATGATTTTACAAACAAATCTTCACCTTCACTAGTCAGATAGCCTTTGAACCCCGTGTGAAAGTCATTACTCATAAACTGTATACGGTGGTGCTTCCAGTAGTTACTTTGATATTTGAGCCACTGTGTACTGTTATTCATGTTGCTGTTGTTTTCTTGCATGAGCCAACTCTACATTGCCCTTTCTCAATACAGCGGAGAGTTCCGAAAAGCTGTTACAGATAAGTTGTTGTGAGGAAGCCCATTGTACAATTTCTCTTTGTCACGTTCGGAAGGATTCGTAAATAATTAATTCAGATGACTTTATGAGGCTATAATCTCTTCCCTTACTTTACGATGGCACTAAATGTCGGAGTGGAAACACTACAAAGCTGGAAACTTCAGAACCAAATGTACAACATATATGGACCTCCCTGGTTTTATTTCTTTGCTCAGTGACAAAGATGGCAAAAAGGTGCATTTTTTATGCGGGAGTAGTATAAATTCGTTATTAATAAAGGGGATAATATGACAAGCACGATCAAAACAATGGTAATAATAATGAGCTTGGGTGGGAAACAAACTACCGATGCCACCCGGACAACAAATGGGAGATTTGTAGAGCAAATCTTTATGGCTCTGAAATATCACGAAATCTTTAATGGGAAAATCACAAGGCGGTGTGTATTTTGCCTACCTGCTGGACGCTATTTCCAAGTACATGAAACTTTCATGATGAAAAAGTTGACGGCGAAGAACCATGCCCATTTAATATGTCAAAATGGAATGGATTTCATTATGTCAGTGAGCATAATTGATACTTTTACCGTTCGGTCTTGAACTCAATGTGCTATAGTTATTCTTTTATATATATTCAGAAATCGGCAATTAGAACCCTCTGTGTAAGTAAAATTAACCAACTCAAATATTCTTTTGAATTTTTTCAGGCGCAGGTCGATGAAAGGTGATTTGAGGTTGAAACCAATCACTGGAGGAAAAAGAGAACAAGCTGTCCTATTGAGTTGCTTGCGCTACTAAAACGTCTTCCTAAACGAATATTTTTGTGCTGAAAAACTACAATTGATGAAGTGTAGCGTGAGCCGAATAATAAGTCAACGCTTGCCCGGATTTGGTTGCTGAATTTGAACGATTTTCGCTTAACATTGGATGTTTAGCGGTAAAGATCGTAACGGAAATGGAATCTGCGGGCGGAATGGCGGTGCCAGCCATTCCATTCGGTCTTTGTTATGGGGAGGAAGCAGGATGCGATATCATTTTTCTCGCAGGTCGAGATGACGACATTTGGAGATTGCCCGCTCACAAGTTTTTGTTGACACGAGAGAACCCAGTATTTAATGCAATGCTATCACCAATATATCTACCTCAAGAGACACCATCGCCACACACAATCCGTATCACTGATGTTGATGGCCGTGCATTGGACAACCTGTTGAGGTGAGTGTTACATGCGGGTTATGCTCAATTTTCCCGGCCCGAATAAAAAATACTGTGAAGAAGAAAATATATAATTTGATACTTAATGAACCAGTGAGATTTCCCCGTATGAATTTTGTTTAGTTCGCTTTATCTTAAATATTTAAAACACTATTTATTGTAGATCCATTTATGGGGCCAATGATAATAGTAAAAATGAGAATGTTCGCCGTGTGACATGATACTGATTAGGTGGCTTTCATCCATATGCTGTGTGATTTTCGTCACTTTGTTCGTGCATTTGAAATTGAAGAACATATCGTCGCTGAAGAGGCAAAATGGAATACATGCATTTTCGATTAAAATCAAAATGGTCTACATGCAGTTTTACTAAATGCAAAATGGAATAGATGCATCAAGTTTTAAAAGCAAAATGGACTAAGTGCAATTTCGTCTAAAAGCAAAATGGTCTACTTACAATTTCGCTTTAAAGCAGAATTGCCATTAAGTATACACGCATGTAGACCATTTTGCTTTTAGTGAAAACTGCATGTAGTTCATTTTGCTTTCAGGAAAGCTTGCAACTATTCCGTTTTGCCTTTAAGGAAAAAGGCATGTAGACCATTTTGCTTCTAGTTGAAATTGCACTTAGTCCATTTTGCCTCTTCAGCGACGATATAATAAATTTACCCTAACAAGTATGTATTAATTAAATTGCGGATACTGAGTCCATTGGCTCTTGATCATAAATACCAGATCACAATGCTTCAGCAAGTTAATTATGAAAGTAAGAAGGGACTGGAAGATGGAACTTCAGCAACAATGCTCAGTAGTGCTAGTTTAGGAGTTTAGGAAGCGCTTCCACTGCGACCCGAGACAATCTTCATTCAATTATCTTGTATTGTATTATCTTGTACTCAATTATCGTAAGTCCATTGTTAGCTTTATACTCTACAGTTTTTGAACTTGCACTCAATTATAGTAAACCCTTGTTCGTTTTATGTTTTATAGCTTTTGAAACGCAGGCTATAAAAATAATTCACAGGTAGCAATAAGCATTTAGATCAGGTGTAAATCATTTAGAGGTCATCCACAGTGCCGCTAAAATACATCGTGCGTATCTGTTTGTCATATACATACGAATTACTAGAAGTGAGTTTTAGCGTCTGTCATTTCCTCTTCCTCTACAATAATTGCAAGTTTCTTCAACTTCAAACGTGTTCCTTCATTGTAGGAACAACAATGATTTTTAGGGCGACACCTGCTGGTTCTTCCATCAATTAATAGATGTAAATTTACTTTCCTCTTTTGCTGAGCGTTTTTATCTTGTATTTACGTGTCGATTGAAAAGGTTGAAGCTAACCTAAGACAATGCCATGGTTTTTATGTATAGTTGGAACGTTGCAAGTAGAAGTTCTCAAATTGTACAGAGATTGCTCTAAAGATGTTCATAAATGCTGAATATTTTTTATTACCATTATGCAATAGAGATAATGTTGTTTTTATAGGTTCTTGTATAATGAGCCCGTGGAACTTAAATCTGTGGATACGGCTTTGGCAACACTACAAGCAGCCGACAAGTACTTTTGTTGTGGTCTGGCTCGAGTTTGTATCAGCTTTCTGTCCGACAATTTGAACCAAAACAATGTTCTTGCTATTCTCAAATTCATCAGAGTTTACTGTGGGGACTATCAGAACTTGGAGGTTTGTAAATTTTATTAGCTTTAATCCTTACTGCTTTTTATTCAATCCAGATCATTACTGAGTATGAGAATGAATTTTATGGAATATATTAACAGAACTTAGCCAAAGAAAAAGACTTCTCGCAGAGAAATACGGGTGGAATTGCAATCAATGAAAATTGTGTCATTGTTGAAGTGGCTGGGAAAGATTCGAGCAAGGAGAGTGGTTACTTGGATGGGAAGTTGCAAAAGTCCAACGATATGAGCTCCGGTGAGACGGATTGTATGAATCCGGATCAACTGGAAAGTATTGAGATGGAATGTGCAGGACTTCTGCATAAATGTCTTTTGTTCGTGGACGGTTGTGCGGAAACGATTCTGGCGTCAGAAGAAATGGAAGATCTGGATGTTTCAACCGTGGGACTTATTCTTGGACGAGATACTTTAAATGTGGAGAAGGAACTTTTGGTTTTCTCAGCTTTGATGAGGTACTTTCATAAATAATGGCTATGTAATATTTGTAAGGCTGACTTGAATACTAAATATGTACTAATGAGATCATATGTGTTTATTCAAAACCTGGAATACATAGGTGGGCTGATAAAGAATGCAAAAGACAGCAACTGCCACTCACTCCTTCTAGCAAGCGTCAAGTCCTCGCCGAAAAAGTATTTCTTCCACGGTATCTCACAATGAGTCTCTCCGAGTTTCAAAGTAGTGGAGGACCAGCCAATTCGGGAGTTTTCACCAATGAAGAGTTATGGGCTTTTACAAGAATTCTCAAAGAAGACCTTATAACAATTTCAATGACATCTCCAAACTGTGGCACGGTGGATAATGAAAAAATAAAGAAGTTGGTAGTGCTCACTGCTTCGTATACTCCTCTTTCGCTTCATCCTTTCGTGCAAACTCTGGTCTGTCCAAGGACCCCGTTGTCCAAACCTGGAAAGTCTAAAACGGGACTCCCGAGTAAGAAAAAGAGGTTGACAATGCTGGAACGATGGCTCTGTGTGAAGCGTTGCTGCAAAACGTTTCACTCCAACCCATCAAGTCCCTTGAATAGCAATGCATCCAGTCCAATCCGAAGATTCACTCGAGCCAACGGTCAGCCAAATAACCATCATTGTTGTGAGGAAATGCGGGATGCTAGAATTCGGGAGCAAATTCATAACCATTCGCCAAATCATTGTAGATCTACGGAGACTTCGACATTAAATAACGCAATCGAGCGAGTTATTATTTGCTGGGCGTTTTTCTTCGACTAGGAGTAAGACAACCAGATCTTCCTTCGGTATCCATCACCAACATATATTCAAGTTCACATCTTTTAGTCGTTGATATCCCAATTGATTTATGCCAACATTGTTTTTGAAATATACGTGATCGTTTAGTTTTCCTTTGCTCAACAAGCAATAACTTGAGCTTTTGTAATATTTCGAGTTTTATTAACTGCCAATTTGCAGGAAGTGTCAAGGAAATATATTCTTTACTTTCCTTATGTGTTAAGTACCATAAGAGGGTTTTCATTGCCTACTTTTTTTTTAATGAACAATTTAGTTTTTAGTGAAAATCGGAAGGCATTTTAGTCAAGCAGTTCCTTAACAGCAAGTCACAAATCAATAGTGAAATAACAAATGTTATAGCTTATAACTGCTGTGGTTATTCTTAAGTTTTTGTGAGGTGAATGAGAAATCGGAAAATTTGTTTTACAAATCTTCGGTGACCACCAACAATAATAATAATTATTTAGTCATTTCTATCTTCGGCGTAATTCTGAAGACTGATTTCACCAAGATCTTCACCCTTATTTGATTAATTGTAAACAAAGCCATACTTTGTCTCTTATGTAACTGGAAGTACTGGTAGTTATTCCTTCAATGCTTTTCTATTATAAGGTACTTTTATTTGTAAGTTTTATTATTTAGTCTTGCAATTATTTACGATCTACGCCAAAATAGTTGCTATTGTTGTTAAACATGACGTTTATTTTTGTGACGTTTCAGATGTGCAAGGTATTTTATGTTATTATTTATTGTTCTTAAGAGTTAATTACGTTCATAAATTGTAATTCTATGCCTAGAGTTGAGCGTCCTTGCCAGTGGTAGATATCTGCATAATATTGTAAACTCCAGCTATTGACCTTAGTCGGTCACACCCATGACATTCGTCTTCTTGAGGATATTAATTGTAAAATTGTGGTAATTCAATGTAAGGGATTATCCTCGATCAAATGGATACCACTACTAACTTTTTCGGTTTTGGTAGAAATTATTAAAGCCTGCATGCATTCAGAATCTGTGTAAAATATCCATGGGATTCCTAATGGGGTGAAACCGGTTGTAAAAACAAAATACTTCAATTGAGGGGTAAATTATGTCATAGTATTAAATGTATGTAGCAAGACGCATAGATGAGGTGATATTGAACAAGTTCAAAACTGGTGAAAGGATAAACAGTAAGTAATTCATTGTTTATCAGAGGTTTGATGAATGCATAATTAGTTCGCGTTACAGGTTACCACACCAGGTTCATATGCTACATGAGTACCAGAAAAAATAGCATTTTATATATAATTTATAGGTAATTAATTATATGAAACATAGAGTACGTACAAATCATACTTTCGACTATTACAGTTAAGACAAAAAAAAACTTACCTGGAATGAAAGCGCTAAAAGAATGTACCAGAAAACAATGAAAACTATTAGTTTTACTATATGTGCGTTATGTACTCTCATCAACTCAACAGTACTCACTTGAAAATTTTTTGTAATCATTGATACCTATTTACCTATATACTGACAACCTGTGAAACTGTGGTAGACAGATACGATATATAGTACCAGTACCAGTAAGGATTGGTCTGACATTTGCGACAACAATAATAAAAATAATTAAGAAGATGATAGGTTACACGAAATATTCATTGTCCGCGAATCAGCGATATTAAATACCTGTAAATATATATTATATATATATATAATTATATACATACATAAATATATATGTATATGTAATTACATATTCTTAATTTTTCCCTAATTGCTTCGATTGGTTCAATGGAACAAGCTACTGATTTACGAATCGTACTTTTACTCTATGGGATCTTGGATAATACTATAAAATTTGACATTATTGCGAAACGTGTTTGTGTGTATCTTCTATGCAAAACAATCTCGAGAGATTTCTTTTATTTCTGTGGAAAGTGTTTGGTAAAATCATATCGAGTACATGTATTATAAATTATTAGCGTCTATAGTGAGGTGTAATAAATTCTAACTAATACTAACAACCAGGTGCCGAGCCGGAGTAACTTAGATTAATCCTGAAAATATTACATTTATGGTTGTTGAAAGAGTATGAAAAATATGTACAGTGTACAGAAAGCTGGCTTTAAAATTATTCATCAAACATATACATACATGTAAACATATGTAGGTACTATATATTTAACATTATATTTGCTACGACAAGCTAAAATTATCCAAGAAACATTACAATCAAAACTTGCTGCATAGAACGGTCCTAGATGTATGGAACAAGTTACGAAAGAAAGTAATAAGGTTGATGTATGTAAATTATATATAATTACGAACTTGTAAATGAACTACGTTTAAGAAGAAAAACTTCAGTTTATACCAAAAATGTACCCGCTTGTTTACTAATGTTTTTCAACCTATCGAATATGTATTGCTGTGAAGTATCAGACGCAGTCTCGGAGAACTCTCAGAGATTCCTCGTGTTCAGCCTAAGTATGTCTAAATATGATTATTTGTAAGACTTTGCATATTTCAAGATAAATGTTTTCTTTTCCGAAATGTTTTCTTTCTTACTGTCATTATTTTATCGCATGATTTGTATACTTATGGGTAAATAGATGTATGTATCTATGTCTATGTCTGAGAAAGACAAACCTCAGTTATTTTTTTTCTTGTATTTACTTACTAGCCAACCAACGTACTAAAACTAGCTTTACACCCACATAAGTCGTTCATGAATGATGTTAATTTCATGCTACTACAGACTTATTGTTAGCTTCGGCTAGTGCTAGACAATTATGCAAAATGATAATTCAAATATGAACTATGGAAGTTATTTGTGCACCTGGACAGCCCCTCACGGTCAGCATATGTACCTAGCAGATAGTTTTGGAATTGTACATCAAATGTCTGCCGTTGTTGATTGAAATGTATGAGTGATGGCAGGTCAAAAAATGTACTAGTGATGTATTCATAATAAATGTTCGTAACCCTTCTTATAGAGTTCTGAGTATTTTCTTTAAAAAGCATCAAATCCATCAAAATGCTTGTCCATTTGAGGACCTGGTTTTGTTCATTTTAAGTAGTTACTTACTACTACCAAAGTTCGATTGTTATTTAGAATCAACGTCACTTGTCTGTATACTTTTTGGAGAGTAAAGGGTTAATTCAGATGAGTACATATATCGAACCAATATATAATTCCAACTACCCGTCGTCAGCATGCCCCAGCTGTATTTTTAGCATTTTTCAACGTATGAGCTTACAAAAGTTGTACAGAGAAATAATAATACTGAGAAATATGTAATGAATATTTCTATGTGTACTTGAAACATCCCTTCTCCAGACAACGGCTACGAAGGTTAAACTAATTTTTGTGGTTTTGACAACGTCATTGCATTTTTTATTGTTAGCATGACATATTTTTGTGGGTGAAGAGGCAAAATGGACTTGTTGCATTATTTTAGTAGGATTGAAATGATCTACATACCTATATGCAGTTTCATTGAATGAACCAAGGGCATGAAAAATGAAATACAATATAAGCCACGTGTAATTTATTCTAAAATCAAAATGGACTACTGGCAACAAACCTTGTATTTTAATGCGTTTGAGATTCATTCTAGAATAATTTTTTTTAGCGAAAACTGTACATAGACCACTTTATACTTAAGGAGGTTTGCTCCTAGTTCATTTAACCTGTAAGTGTAAAGTCATGTAGAATATTTTGCTTTTTTGCGAAAATGCCAAGTCCATTTTTCGTCTTCACCGACGATGCATTTTTGCTAGAGCTTGCAGCATAAAATCAACAAGCTGGTGTCTGTACACGCTCATAAAATAAGCACATTATCTATTATGAATGAAAAACCGAGGCTGCAGCTGCGTTAGTATTTATTTCCTATATTTTAATGTAAAGTTTTTTAAAACATAACCCCCCCCCCCTCTAACATGAAGAAGCAATTTCAAAATGTTTTACCAGTTTGGTTCCCCATGTTGTAAATAACAAATTCCGTCCATTAAACCAAAGTTTGCTTAACTTGTCAATGTTTGTGTTTTTTTAAAATCTGTAAGAAAATTCTCGACGAACTGGGTGAATCGGAAAAATTGTTCGCCTTTTACTGTCAGTTCGTGGGAGAAATTTGTTTTTCAACACCCCGTACATACATACATGCAGACAAAATGGAGTAAGGTTATGGTTTCTACCTGCTATGCAAAGAAATCAAGTAAAAAAGGTCGATATCTGTATTTCTAATAATCCTTTGGAAGGTTTGGTTTCATTAAAACCTTAGAGAGTCTTGGAGCATATTTGAAAATATAATTAGTTAAATCCAACAAGGAGTTTCAGTGCTGAATGTCTTGTTGCTTGTAGGTACTGCATAATTATATATACATACATATGTATACAAGTAATGCAGTGGCCACTGAACCTTTCAACACTTATTATTATCGCATTCCACACACTACATACACAACCGTAGAAAACTTCATCTTTAAATATACTTCTAATTGTTTCTAAATTAAGGGTGCGTCCTTTGAGATCCGAGGTCAAGAATGCCAGCAAAATTTACCCTACCTATAAACATTCCATTTGTGTGTACCACATGTGTGAGAACGTATACCTTCCGAAAGTGCATACTTGGACTTGTTAATCTTAACAAACCCATTTTTGGTAAAGTATTGTCGCCTTCACACAGAAAAATGTTTTTCCTGTGAAATTGTCCCCGCCGGTACCATACCCTACTGCTTATATGTATGTATGTATGTGCCTGCAAGCATATCTAAAATTATACTCAGGTATCCTTAGCACTATGGCTTTGAAAATTGGGGCATGGCGAGGTATGGTTACGGGCAAGTTAGACTGAAGCCAGAGAAAATATTCCCAGATTACTTGACAGGATTTGACAAAATGAGATTAGGTTGAAATGTACTCTGGCTGAGGATGCATCAAGGAGACTGTACACATGAATCAATACAGTGAAAACCAAAGTCACTCATGGGTTACTTGTGTTTTGTCGGGTTAAAAAACGTGGTCACAAACAATATTTTCTGGTGCATTTTCACCAAGCCAAATAATTCAGTGTCGTAGCCCCACCTTGATAAATGTGGTAGACTTGACCATCGACCGTCAGTAATGTTTGAGAACATGTAAATCCAATGTGAGGCCAATACTCGAAATGAAACAATTCCCTATTATTTAACATTGGAATATTCACATTCAGTTTCATTTACGTTATCCTCATACCATTTACATGCATAAATTCTCAGTCATACTTCCCCACTCAAAGTGATGTTGACTACAGCTCACACATTACAATGCATAGTCACATACGCACGGGAATTTGCAAGGCAAAGTCTCGCAACAAAACAAACATTACTAGGTTTTATGTCATGGATATAAGTATGTACATGGAAATAAAGACGATACTTATTTAAACCTGTGAATTTGGAAGTGATGACGGGTGGAAAAAAAAATACGGAAAAAAATCTTAAAGTTGACTCTGCAGGTAGTTGAGGTTTACATCAGTAGAGTACACACAGAGTGAACTAAATGAAAGAGCTTGAGTGGCACAGGTAGGCCAATTATCCATTAGGTACCCTACCTTTGAGCACCATAGCAGAAAACTCTCTTTACTGCTTGTGGGGAAGTCTGGTATACAGAGAACTAAATGTATGACAAGGGATATGTATAGGTAAGTCCATATAAATGATTTTTGGTGCATACCGTATCACGTTGCATTTACCTGTGCAGTCATACCTGCTTAACATACATATGGATGGAAAACCTTCCTACCTGTGCTGTACAACAACATGTTTGTTCTGATCAAGGAAAGAAAACCTCAGGTGTTTTTATTCGTTTGGCTGGTGGCTCCGCGATCCACCATTTCTTTCTTTCTTCTTCACACTTTCAGTAAACAATATCTAAGTGTAATTTTGATTAAGCATTTTTCAAGATTCTTTCCTCATTTAAATTACGTGCAAGAGAAACTGGATTTGACCAATATATTTTGACACTGAGTGCTAGTTACAAAATTGGTGAAAGTCTCATGGAAAGAATCCGAAGACTATAGATTTTGGTACGCTTTATTGCGCTTTTTTTCCCCGTAAATCATCCTCCTGTGTTATATTGTTATTCTTGTAGTTGGAAAACTTTTAATAATCATAGATTGTCAGGCATACACGTCCCAAGTAAATATAAAATGGGAGGTTTTTAAATTTTTTCCATAACCTCCAGAGTGACTACACCACATGATTACATGCAGGAATGAAATTATTTGTGACGCTGGAGAGTGTGTACAAGTGCAATCATCTGTGTCGATTAGATCAAACAGGGTATTGAACAAACACGTTTAATAAGTCAATAGATGTAATTTATTCGAAAGAAAATGTCTGCTTATCAAATACCTTTTCAAAGGAATTAGTATTCCTTGCTTAGCCAAGTGTGAGTGATAATGTTCATACGCATAAATTTCATTCAGATGGAAAATTCAATATTTAACAAACATTAGTTTCAACCTTAAAAAGTAATTACATAGATAATTAATGACTTCTGCTTACAATAATGATTTCAGTTTTATCGAGACAGAATCAAGCCTTAAAGTGGTCAAAGCCTTTTAGTGGTCACTCAAGTAGGCATACAGAAGAGTAGACCAGGACTACTGCCACAGTTTAATTACAATTATTTCTACTCAGATTTAGTTTACTGAGTAAATTGAGATCACCCTCCTTTGGACTAATGTGTATTCTCAGCTCACCTCATCATCACTTACAATTTACTCGTTCATCTGGAAATTTTGGCTCTTTTGTATACCTCATTCTAAATTACATAGACTAGTCTAACGGAGTCACTCTTTTGGAAGAATTAATACTCATTTTGAAACATTTATGTTTACAGACGCAGACATAACCTGGGTCAGGATAGAATGCAGTACTTGAGGGGAATCCTATTGACGAGGAGGAGCTTCTGAGAATTGCAAAGAAGTTTGAAATCACAGCAGCGAGGAACATCATTTAATTTGAAACAGTGAAGAAGGAAGAAAGATTACATTTATCTGCTGGCAGATTTTATGTTTTTTAAGTTCCAACCAAAACAAAATTGTTTTTTTTTCTTGTGCAAGTATAAATATACATACATCACCCAATGCCGTCCGTGATAATAATTTAGTCTGAAGTGGATTGGAAAAATCCTCCGATTTGGTATTTTAACATCTCATAAAAGGTGAGTAATTTTAAATTTGCATGAGCTAAAACCACATAGAGGATTTTTGACTAGGAAATGATCAATTTAAAACATGGAAAGCTGACATGACTTGGTAATAACAGAATTGCACCCAAATCACTGACTTGATGGTAGGTTTCGTTCCATTGAGCAAATGAAAGAATGGCCTGATGAAGCTGATGAAAAGCTCTGTTCAGGAAGTAAATTTTTTTTGTGCTCTTGTCTACATGATGGAGGTTAAAACCGAGGGAAAGGAGGAGGATAACATGAACATACTACACATGCACATGTAAAGTGTACAGATATGTATGCATGCGCGTGTGGTTGCATACAATTAGAAATACTCCGCTAGAACACAGAAGACCTATCAAGTTTCCTGAAATGTGATCTCTTTAAGAATCCACATGCCATGTGCATTCCTCTTATAATAACAACGAAGCCGTGGTATAAAAACCAGCCTTTCTTTAAAAAATAGAATCGTATTTTAATGAATAATATTTTTACTCCACCCTTGAAACAGAGCAACTTTGGCCATGCTGATCATGTATCCGTAAATTGTGACACTACCCGAACGTAACAAGCCGATATTCATTTTTACAGAAGTGTTTTAATTTTTTTTAAGAGACTAATAATAATCCAGGCTGAACCAGACTCTTGTACAACTATAGTACACTAGAACACATATGTAGTGTGCAAACATTGAATCACAGGCTATGGGAAGAATTAAGTAACAATAAGCTGGTAAGGGTGGATTTCGTTATTTTGTTCGCACGATTGTTATTTCATACGAAATGGAATAATGGCTTGTGTTCGCACTTGGGAAACGGATATCATTGTTTGCAATGCAGAGCAAAACATCATGACCTTACTGTCCTCTCCACTACGATGGGTTTCATTTTCATTCAAATTAATGGTCTGTGTTTTAAATACATTTGCATGAAAAAGTGTATATACTGTTCTGAAACAAAAGGCTTTAATATCCGGTCCTTGCTGAAACTGGCCAATAGTACATAGGAACTTGCGGCCGTGGATTTTTGTTCCAGTCCAGAACAGAAGTAGCATTTGGAGAAACTTTGTGACGTACTCACTCATATTTTGACCATCATTTGGACGTTCTGAGGGATATCTATTTCTAAGTTACTGTGTCAGAATACAAAAATAACTCCCAAGTTAAATGTATCTAACTTCACAGTAACTACTCCGCTGATACCATAAATAATTCTATGCAGTCTTGGGCTACCACTTCAGTAAATCTTGCATTTATTCATTAGGCTGCTGGGAATGCTGTTGAGGCAACAGATTCTCTCATTTTATATGACTCGACAGAAACGAGTAACCACGTATCAGTGCATTTAAATTATTAGCTATCAGAGCAGGGTTTTTTGTTTGGAGCTGAATACTTCTAAAACAGGCAGTACAGAAGTTCAAGTGTGCAGTACCCTGTTTTAATAGTTATCCTTAGGAGGTAGCGTGTGTGTGTGTGTGTGTGTGGATTCTCCAAACTCTTTTTCCCCTCTGATGTTATCCATGTGAATGCCCCATTGATTGAGGAATGAGATGTGTAAAGCAGAGCTGCGCACAAGTACAAGTAGTACACGAGTATTTCAAGTCAAGTTCGCGTTCGGGTCGTGGTCAAGTAAATAAATTTAAAACCATGAACGGTTCGGGTCGTGTTCAGGTATTTCATGGACTTGACCATGATTTCTTACCTCAAGTCAAGTTCGTGGTCAAGTATAATTATTTTACTTGTACCATAGTACTTGATCATGTTCAAGTAAATATTAAGAAGTACTTGACCACGAACTTGAGTTTTTCGTGTACAAGTTCAAGTAATTTTGTTTGTGCAATTCTTCATGGCTGAGGGAGTTTTCAATTCACTTACGATTCACTGTACTAAATGAAACTTAAAACGGCATTTAATACATAACTTTAAGCGGCATTTGTTAATTTGTTCCGTGTACGCAAATACAAAAGAAAGCTGAACATTCATATGGCTCCGTGGAAATGTTAGCACCCATGTTTATAATAGTATGCGGCAACAAAACCTAAAAGGAGTTCTGTGTTCACCGAAAATGTCAACTGAGTCACCAGACCCACCCGCTACACGAAATCAGAGTAGATCTGCAGTGTACCATCGTTCTACATTCACTGAAAGGAACCAAAAATACAATTATTATTTTTAGAGGCGGTCGCAAAATGCTGGGTGAAACCTAGTGTGGTAGAAACCCAGGTTCACTTTCATTATAAATATAAATTCAATAAAATTTAAGTATTTTGATGTCCAATGGATTACTTGAAAGTACTTGAAAGTTCAAGTTCATGGTCAAGTTCGGGTCATGGTCAAGTCAAATTGAAGTTGGAGCCGAAACGCGCGTATAAAATCATGGTCGAGTAATCTGAGAATTACCTGAAAACCCGAACTTGTTTCATTCAAGTATGACTTGAACTGAAAATGTCAAGTTCGGGTAATCTTGAAATACGTACTTGAGAGGTCGGGGTCAAGTCAAGTTCGTGGTCGGATCTTTGTAAATACTTGACCCGAGCGCAGCACTAGTGTAAAGTTCTCTTTGAATTTTAAAACCGTGAGCTGGGATCTGTTAAGATGCATCTGAGGGTTTCGTAAGAATTCTAATTCCAACTTGTACGACTTGAACGAATGGTACGAAAGCTCATAATTCAAATTAATTTCAGCTTGACAGTAGGAAAATACACGGGGCTCATTTTATTGCACTTTTGTTTTTACCCTAAATTGTCTGCGCTTTAGGACATGTAAGAATGCACTCTTATTAATACCGAGTGACATTATACAATAATCTTATTCTATGAGGTTCGCCTGCTCTGTAGACTGTAAGAGCATGAAAACGAATCCCTCCAAAAATCCCTAGTCTATGGTACATGGAAGCAAGTGGTGGTTGAAAAGGTAATGTGAGGCAAATATGTACGTAGGTTTGGTCCTGGCAGTCTGCTCTGCTGCAAGTAACATCTGAAGGAGTTTTATCATTCTGTTAATAGCATATGGCACTGCTTCCCGAGCACGTGTTTATGGAGCTCAGTGTTTGTTTTCCAGCCTTTGGTAGACCCATTTGTTTTGCAGGGTGCTTTGGTTCGAGAATATATGTTAAAGAGGGACATTGAATAGTTGTAATTTATTTGCATTTGAACGTCCGTCCTATTCAGTTTCACCATTCGAGCAAAATTTCCTGGGTCTCAATTCAGTGTTTTGTGTTCAAGAGAATATGGCCAAAGTTTCACTTCTCAAATTATACCTGTATTTTCGGTAGCATATGCCTGTCCTGCAAAATGTCAATCAGCCTCGGTACATTTTACTAATTTTTATTGCATTCTAAAGTTGTCGTTACACTTCAACATTCGTCAACCAATTGCTTGTGAAAAAGTGTGTGCACGTCCATAGGAACATGCTACATGGCGTAAGTACATGAAAGGTAATAAATTTTTCAATTTTAAGGAATATAAATAAGGGTGTGGAAGAGCCAGCCCTACAAATGAATAAAAGGCGTTTCGCTATGGACTCCCGAAATCCTCTAAAGATTGAAACAGATTTTTTTTCTAAACTGTACCACATTTGATAGTCATAGCAAAAATCCTCTGTAGTTTTTCGAGGGTTGGGACTTTCAGCTCCACGGCATTTAGGACCATGGTGTAAGAATGTCGTACATAAGAACCGCCATGTACCACCATGTTCAGGGGAAAGACGAGAAGTTTGTGAAGAGTAATTGAGATTCCAAGCAAGTAACTTCCTTCCTTCCTGTTCAAAGGGGATGAATAGTCCTCTGAAAGCTCATATGTGCAGAGGGCATATTTGAAACTTCCGTTTTTTCAAAGGTTCCATCTGTTCAAGTCAATGTGTCCAATCTTATCCGCATCCTGTTTGAGTAGTTGAATCCTTGTCTGAGATAAATCTATGCCACGAGAGTAACATTAACCCGTGTAGCTATCTCTAATAAATCTTTCGTCTTTACATCTCCTCAACCCTCTCGGCTCGAGAAGACATTAATATCAAAAATCGACCTGGCATTGATCTCTCAAGCTTTAGAAACCACGACAAGACGATCAATAATAGCTTTTTAATCACTGAGGCTCCACCATTATGTTGCTTCACACACATTTTTCATTTTGTAAGCCCATTGTCGTTTCTGTGCCATTTGCAAATCATGCCATATTTGGTAGTTCAATCTGTGTTTATCTATCACGACTGGTGAGATGAAGCCTACGCCAAATATATTGTAAGTTGGAAATTTTTTTGCTCCACCGAGACACTTTAGGACAAGATACCTACATAACTATACCTCTTAAAATGGTTTTCTCTTTCTGTAATGCCTTATTACACTTTTTTGCGTAAGCGTGACGTGGAAATGTGGAGCAAAAGTGACTAGTACGAACATGAAGATACATAAAGGGCTGCCTGGGAACCTCAGCTTGGTCGAACATGGGAAATTTACTTGAGCTGGGAAATGAGCAAACAGTTTCTACGATATATTGAGGCGGATTTATTGTAAAGACAGGTCGTAATTTCTTAAGGGTACATAGTCAGCACACAATGTAGCTCGGGATGCAGTTAGTTTAAGTAATAAAATATTTTGTAAAAACATTGCTTAAACAGTTTTTCCCCCCGTATGTGTAGTGTATTTACATCTATTGTATGTATACGGACTCTCTTTCAAGTCTCACTGCTGTCTATAAGCTTTAATGGATTTTTCCATATGTGACATATGTCAATTAGCATTTGTGCTTTCCTGTCAAAAATTAACATTCCCTGCATATTGCTTGAAGTATTACACGTGCCATGTGTTTCCTCTTCTCAACTCTTCAAATCGCAAGCGGTCGGCTCCTGGTCCGCGGAAACGGCTCCCAACAAAGTTCTGTGTACTTGCGATTAGCGTACACAGCTGAGGAAAGCAGTTCCCCATAAAAATTCTGTTTATAATTAGAAAAACAGCTTCTGCATGGTGAAAAAATCCAGCGGGCTTAAGCTTTCTTTATAGGGAGAATAAGGGAATAATTTTCCAGCCTGATTTTATAGGCAAAGCACTTACTCCAGTTTTAGAGTACAAGAACCTCTCGGAAAAACCTTTATTTATATAAATTTAAGCAGGGTCTAATTTGTTAAGAATTTAATCCAAGTCACAATTATGTCTATTCTCGTCTTCATTTTTTTCCGTGCATTTTTAACATCATTTTATGCTCCTAGTGACTCCACTCTCATATAGCTGCGATTTCTGAGTCCCAGGAGTACAGTGTCAGCAAGATTGGTGAGGAATTGTACCCTGTGGAAGTTTTATTACTGTCACTCCTGCTTTAAATGTCCGCTGCCGCCTCTCACATAGAAAAAATAACCGTGTACATGTAATTTGCATGTAAAAAACATTGACTGTTAAATATAAATCGCAGTGTTGTGGAACTTAGAGGAAACCTTGCATTTGATGGCGTCTTTGCTATTTACTGTGGAGGCATTCGTGTATTCTTTCATGAGCATACACTCGTGTATTCTGATACATATATGTATGTATGCTCTCAAGATTTAATATCATGCCCACAGCACGATACTACCAGTCACGAGAAACACATGAATGTCTGAAATCTATTTGGGAAATCAGGTAGTTCTTCAAGTGAGGATGCTCTCCTCAGACTAGAAATGTAACCAGCATGCTTATTTTTGTAAGCTGTACTAATCTACACGAGGATTGCGTATATACAAACTTTTATGATCATGTTTAAGATTTTTAGTTTTATTATGCTTTGTATTACTACTTATACGGTACATGCTTAGAATAGGGCGAGAGAACGCAGAACTTTAAATGAAGAAGATTCACAAACTTTATGATGAGTGGAGAAAGAATTCCTCAGATGTACATACGTACTTATGATCTTTGTTTCGAGTACCCGCTGGCTTCCATAGAGTGTACGAAGCAAGGTCTTGTGATAGCCGAAACATTCCTCACTTGAGACTAAATTCATACTTGTTTGGGCTAAATGTTCTGTTTGATTGAGAGAAGTGCACTGGTCATTTTGTAAGGATTCTCTTTGCAACCAAGTTCTCAATCACGATCTGTAGTGCAAAACAATAAAGATATAGTAACTTGATGTAACAATAATAATCAGGGAATAATAAGGCAGGTCACACTGTCAATGCCAATTGCTCACAGCGATCGAGATTTGAGAAAGGTTACAACCATAAAGTTTCCAGACGGTGCTTGCACTCACATCAGATTTCAAAGATAATAGTGGCTTTTGCATTCTCAGCCATCAACTGTCATTATACTTTGCATAAACTCATTCGAAAATCCTTTCAAAAATTTAGCAATCACTCTCTTCTTTATCTACCAATATGGTGTTTATGGCTCTGCTCTCAAATCTAAAAGCATACTTTGGAGATGGAATTCACTAGAAGAGCCACTTCGTTAGAGGTACGGGCATTCTAGATGGGAGGAAGCTATTGACTTTATTGGAACATTCATTCCCTTATCGATGGGAGATGCTAGGCAAGTCTCACTCGAGATCCGTACCGAGATTAGTACATTATTTCTGGGTTGTTGAGTCTACATAATTGTATATCTATATGTGATGTGGTAAATCAAGAACATGAATTCGCAAATTGTTTTTACCAACAATTTCAACAGTTTTATCACCTTCATTTACTCTATCTGTTTACTCGTCATGTTGGTTTTTTCATGGAATAAAATAGGGTGTTAAGAACTCGTACGTGTACTTTATACTCGAACGGATCTGAAACATTTATTGCCAGTTAACGAATTTAATTTGAGGAGAAGTCGAATCATATTGCAATCTTATTCAAACCAGGGCGTCAAGTCTTGGTTGGTAACTTACCCTGTATAGGTATAGGGATTATTGAAACAGGTGCTTAACCTTATTAAGGAAATTCTCATGTTCTACACAGAGAACCATTTTCTGATATGATTGACAAAAAGAAGGCATTATTCTGCTCAACTTTCTTCACATGGTTGATCATGAGAGAGTTCAAGGAAAATTGCTCTTTGTTTAAAGAATTGAAAAAAGATGTCAGTTGTGTATTTTCGTTGCAAAATTATTCCAAAGCATGATCTATGTGCTTTTTAGTCTTCTGTCTTTCCAGTCCCCATGGGGGTCAAAAAAAAGTAAGTTGAATGCTGGGAAGGAAGACGTTCCAAGTTTACTTTGCCACTCATGTCTATTGCCAAGCTTTTGAATGGTGGGTAGGAAGTTAATAGGGTTTTATGAAGAAAATAAATGTCTGTATTGTGTTTTCAGTCATTAGTGGCAGAAACAATGCGGGCATACTTGGAAGGAGGGCTTATAGCTCTGTAGTAATTACTTCTGATCATAATAACGTGCTTTGAACGACGAAAGCGTCCCCACCAACGACTCTCACAATTATAGTATCATTATCACCAAGTTACAACTCAAGTTGACAAACCCCTGTTTAATAAATCCGTATTGTTCAAGGAGGAAAGTAAAAGTAAACAAAAGCACCGCCAGTCAATTGCAGAGCAGCCTCAGTAGTAATTCATCTGCATTCAAAAAACCCTTTGCCTTGCATCATGCCAAATATCGCAGTAATCTTTCCTAAGATTAATGGTCCGTGAAAATTAAACAAAAAAATTGGAATTTTGCCCCAACCTGTTGGAGGTCCTTACTCCACTGTCATTACACTAAATCTTTTAAAATTTAGAAGAGGACAAAAAATAAACGAGTACAATTTTAAAACTTGACATATTAGAGGGAAACATACTCAATAAAATGTTATTCAGTCTCAGTGTTGCATATCAGTTAAGAATTTAACATCAATTTTAGTGAAGTTCTTTTGGTAAGCATACTTATCAAATTCCGTCATAATCAAAGTGTAATTTACAAAACTGGTTTGATTTTATCTATTGCAGACTCACGAAAATTTTGTAACATACGGAGTCACATCTGAAGATGATATCCTGAATTATCAAAAGAAGAATATAAGCAACCGCTCTTACATATTTATTCAACCTGGACTTAAACTCTAAGATCCTACAAATTCAAAGTACAAAGTGCATTTAGTTCTCTGTGTAGTAGAAATAAGCTGAGTAAGGCAGCCGTCCTCAAATTAATGCCTTGTGAAACTACAATAATAATAATTTAAGAAGCTGCTGAGTCAACACTTGGAAGTGGATGTGATTCACGCGTCTATCATCCTTGTTAGAAATTACCAGGGAGAGAAAAAAAAATACTGTGAAGACATAGCAATAATTTAAAGTGCTATCAATTCCGTCGCAATGGATCAAGATGTTCAAAGATTAAATGTATCTAGGCGATTGTCGTTCGGGAGCGGAAGTGCAACTGAACAACAACATGGTCCCACCGTCGTGACTAACCTCAACCATAACAGCCCTTATGAAATTATTAATCACTTAAAAATTAGCAATAATAATAACAATGTTCATAACCATAAATTCTCTACATCTTCTCCGTCACCACCACCGCTACCCACCTCATCACCACCATCTCAACAGAAATCCACACCACAATTGTCAGACGCACTCAAGTTGACAGCACGATCAGAGCCTGAGAGCTCTTTGTCTCAAGTGAATGACTCGTCAAGTTCCACGTTGAAGACATCAGGCCTATCCTCACCTCCTTCCCTTGACATCAGCAGCAGTAGCTCTTTAAAATCCCCACCATCCACCTCCACACCGAAGTCTCGGAGGGACAGTGCCAGGGTACATGAGACCCCTCCGAGTGACATAAGTTCCCCAAGTGGTGACAGCAGTGCTGGGAGTACAAAGTTCAAGAGCAATCCTGACAATAGAAGGAGAGGGGTCAAGAATGGCACTGTTCCGCATTTAACAATATCACCGGAAACACCACCCATTCACTCCAGCCCTTCCTCACATGAATTTCCAGCCTCCACATCCCGCTCTACTGCTGTCTTTGCCGACTTAGGAAAAATGAAATCCATGCCTGGAGCCAGTAGTAGGAAAAGTGCCTTATCTAACCATTCGTACGGCCTGGCTGACATGGACATGAATGTGAGTTCTTCGTCAGCGGCCGGACTTAGTCACAACGGCCATGCGGGCAACATGAATAGTATTCTGAGTGAGAACTCGAATGTGAACCACAGCCATTCCTCGAGCAATATCAGTAGTACCGAAGAAAACTTTGAGTGCCTTGGTGAGGGACCGGAGTCATTTCTTGACTCGCACAGTGAACACAACAGCCTTCAGTTCTCAAGGTAAGCTCTACATTTTCTACTACTGTACTGTACCATTCACATTTAACTACTTTGGAACATGTTTTTTCCAAAGTTTTTCCACGCCTTTGCTCTTTACTTTAATTCTGACATGTACTTATATCTATACATGAGTGAGATTATCTGACTGTGAAGCAAGTACAATAGTTATAGACGAAAGCACGTACATATTCACATATGTAATTACATACATACATACCTTTTTGCAAATACAGTAGAATTCCCAAACAAGATACTACCATTGGACAATAAATTGCCTTTCTAGATTTTTTTTTTGTGATTCAAACTTTTTGGGATTGGCAAATAGAAATTATTGCCGATGTTTAATGCAGTTTATGGTCCTGTTGGAAGGAGTATTACTGTAAGAGTAAAAGGTGGAAAGGGTTTTTGTTATGTTATGAATGTCCATAATGTCCATATCTGACGAAGTGAGCAATTTTTTGGGTTTCCTGAGGAATCATTCATCAGTCCATGTACTTTCGATGGGATTAGGCTCATATGACTTCTGTTAAAATAATCAGTGATCCATGCTTGAGGTAGACGTTTTTTCCCCTTTGTTGCAATTCCCTTTACTGTTTGCAAGCAGTGCAGATTCTCTGTGCCGAAAGTGCCGATGAATAGAGTATAATTCAATTTTATGATTCAATGCCACGTTAAACATGATTCGTGTTCTTGTTCGTCATTGGATACAAAAAAAAAGAGGAGCTGTAGCGTAACTTTGAATTATTGCGTTATTGTTGGGGATGTAAATTCCATTCAAATATTCTGTGAGGTCGGTCAGTCACTAATAGTAAAGCATCTACTTTTTTGGCGAATAAGCTGACGTGTGCATATATGCAGATACAGCTCCGTATAAAGAATTTTCCTCACTGACTGATTTTTTGAGTACAGATACTAGATACAAGTAATAATTATATTTCACCTCTGTGTTCTACTATTTCGGCCGTACAGATGATTTTCGATGAGTACGATTACGGTCACAATTTTTATATACTTTACTTTCATATGAAACTCCGTCTATAATTTTCTCAATATTTTTGCACATTAAGGGATATTTTACTCCTAAATTAGGAAAATATTATTGATTTCATATTGAAGGATACATCGATCTAGTCAGGAAATACGGTATTATTTCCAAGGAATATAATTATTACTGAATCTTTTTTCGTACTTTGTAAGGAGCAAAGTATGATGAAACGAAAATTCTCAATATCGCCTTGATGATTGTAATTGACTACTTACTTGGTTCTAAATAATGAATCATGATGATGGTGTATCTGATTATGTACGCACCTACCTATATGGCTAGGTAAATAGTCTTCATCAGGTATGAATGAGTAGTTCGAGTACGTCACAACAGTAGTGACGCCAATACTGTCTTACGATCTTTTCGTCAATAATAACGCGTCACCAAATATAGTAAATTACTGTAATACAATTCCGGATATGTTGCATGGATACGCTCGGAGGACAAACAACCCGAAGAGTTTATCGTGGTAATGTTAGGAGTTCATTTCTCATATCACAATTCAATGTCAATTTCCTATCCAATGAATGGGGGCAATCACAGACGAAAATATTTCCAGCAAAATCTGGCATGTGTCGTGCTGGTGGTACTGGACATTTAAAATGACTGTCTGTGGAGGAACTTTCCATGAAATGTGAGCTGCGCATACTGTCAGTATTCAAGAATCAAAATAACAGCTCAGCAGTATCGATTAGTGAATAAATGGCTTTCAGGTTAGTCATAAAATGACGAGGATAACGTGCAAAGGCGAGCATATGTATGGAAACGCGAGTATTTTTTTTAGTTTTGAATACTGATTGTACCAAAACGCACGTGTGGTAGCTGGCACGAAACTTATTTTACTACTAGTTTGCAGTAGTGTACATGTACATACACATGTGCATATGTATATTTCTTCTCGTTGAAATATGGATTGATGTTAAAAATACTTAGCAAAACTTTTCCTGGTACTCGGGTGTTTAATTTTAGTAGGCATTGCTAAACCTGGACAGCCATTAAGGTGAGACGTTCACCTGCTCATTGCTCCTTTCCGTGTAGCTCACTTCCCTATAAAAGGTATTGGATTCATTCCAAGTTTCGTCATATAATTTACGCTTTGTTGGGGTACATGAACTAAATATGATTCCAATACTACGGGATTACATGCTATTTTCGTATTTGGTAAAAAAATATTTGGCAGGTGACCTCAATCACCTACCTGTATGATAAATATACGTAGAAATACTCTCCCGGAGTGCTTCCCTGTCATAAATGGCGCTTCCTACAGTAATAAAAAAATCACTTCCGAAGAAACTCCAATAATAAACCCGTGACAATGGAAGGATAGTCATTGTAGCCTGCTGTCAGGCCGTAAGATGTGATTCATGCAAAAAGTGACGGGCCAGTGTGAGTGCTTCGAGATATATAAATTGAGGAAAGAAGTTCCATTAGAGTGGCGTATGCATGTACACACGTGTTGGAAAAAAATGAGAAAACTTTACACTCGACAAGATTGCGTGTACTTTTAGTAGGTTCTAAATTTTTTGAGGACGTGTAGTTTAAACGGAACGTCAATACATAATTTTGATTTGCTTGAATTTGTACACATATTTTAGATTTTTGAGACATTTACTATCCAAATATAAGGACGATACACATATGAAACAAAGCTTGTGTTTACTTGTGCTAAAGAGGCATGCATGTGCTGTGTGGGCTGTAGTCAGTACATAGACTGCGGATTGTTAATGGAAAAAACAAATTGTGATGCGACACGGCATCAAACTAAGTAGGACACTGTGCTTTGAACATCACATATATCATGAAGCTTGCCTACTTATTACAAGACATATTTGATTATTTTTTTTATTCTTATAGAAAATTAGTAAAAACTTGCTGTTACTCATGAAGCTGAGCTTTTGTTTTTTAAATGTAAGAGAAACAGTTATGGTTACAATTTGGGATGATAATTGTACCATCAGAATTTTTCCAAGCAGATGGATACGTAAGAATCTAAACCTCTATTTATATTTTTTATATAAATAGAGATAAATTCGTAAATAAAATAGGTTGCGTCCGGTACTGTTGCTGCCAGTACGTGTTGCTCATTACAAATCTGGTTTAAATTTGTTTTCCTTGTCAGAGTATTATAGTGAGGGCTATAGGTTTATGTAAGTGAGCAGTTTGAGATGTGCATTAGAATGATATGAATATCTACATTTGACTTAAACTCCTTGTAATTAGTATTTTTTGTTCCGTGGAATGTAAGGCAACATCCAAGGAAGTGAGTGATCAAAGCGTATAGCTTCGCGACTAAAAATTAGTCATAGTATTCTACAGCGTGTGTACTGTGTAACATATATAGATATTATAAAAGACCAGTTACATGGCAATAAATGATTTGATGTTCTTATAATAGAAATGATCTGCTGCTGCTTGAAGTATTTAAATCCCTCTTCTTGACACCCATAGCTTTTCTTGACGTATAAAAACGGAGATGCATATGTGTGTAATTAAGGCTGGAAAAATTTCTGAGCATCTCCTGATGAATCTCCTCTTTGTAAATGTTTACTATTGTAGTCAGCAAATGATATAAAACCAACTGGTTTCCTGTGGATTGATTCCATTCAGATGTAGATACTCGGAATCTCCTTGAAATCACACATAACCAGATTAAAATTGTAGACTTGAACAACAATAACTATTCCCTGCGTAAACGGAAAAACTAGAAGGAGTCTTATAAATTATAATCCATGTATGTATTGTTGTGTAATCTCCCAGTAGTAACTGTATTTTTGCTTGAACTAAATTAGCATTAGGAATGATATTAGGAATTCCTCAAGAGTATTATGATTATGATTAGATATAATATACTAATCATCCTCGCCATACTTTTATGAGCTAACTCTTTCATAGCAAACGCCATACGTCAGGAGGATTATAATTCATTACAGGAGAGCGTAAGGGCTAAAAGGATGTGTTTCTGCATGACATACATACATACATGCTCAGCATTTTGTTTCACCCTTGTAATATATTCAAGCAATTAAATAGTCCAAAGACTTGACAAGTTCATTGCCTTTGCAACTTTAACCGAAGCCGCTTCTGTTATTATATCCTGCTTCACAGATTAGGCATTTCAACTGCGAAACCCACATTAGCCATTTGCTTAAAATTAGGTGGTTGGCCCTTTATGAAATCACAGCTCATGTTTCTCCAAGCTTTCGAGCAAAATGTTCCCTCATGATGACTAATATCACGCGGCAAAACTCACAATCTCTTGGAAAAGTAATAAAAGTATATATAATAATAATGTGAAATTGTATGCATACTTTTGAACCTCATAATTGTTTTATTATTATGTGCGAGAACCTAATAAAGCCATTCTCTAGAACGTATGCATGACATCTACAAATAATTGAAGTTTTTGTGAGAAGCTGGTGCCACTGTCCCAATGTACTGCACTTTGATAAAATAAGCTCGAATACAGCTGGTATTTACAATATGTAATTATTTGAGCATGAGCTGGTCGCAGTTGTCTTTGTCAAGTGCCTTTGCACCAACTAATATTAATTATTGATTTCAATTCCACCGTTGCGCATGAAATAACCTTGTTACTATAAATACCTACCTTTAGTGATTCCGCCTAGAAAAATTTGAACTTACATGACGTTTCAGTGACCTGTGGAAATGCATGATGTATTTTACACCGTAATAAATATTACATTGGGGGATGCAAAGGTACTGTTATAATGGTATGGGAATTGCTCCGGTCAATTTACGAGCGTCTTTGGCAGTTATAATTTCCTTCGTTGAAGTTTCCATCTCTTTCTACTTCCCTATATGGCTTCAAACGGCGTAAGGTTTACATTACTTGGATACTAATGAATGACATTATTACCATCACCCTGCGTAGGTTTGCCCAGAAAGTCAGCAAAAAAAAAATTGTAAGCAAAAAAAAGTAAGCAACATTAGCTGGAGTGCACGTACAATGTCAGTGTTGTTACATCAGTCACTCACAGGTTTGGAAGCTGTTGTCGAATTTTTGCTATCAGCTGATTTCCAATTGATTTTGGCAATTGGCACTTGGCACTGGTTGACAGTGAGAGCCCCACGGGTTGACATTGCACGCTGAGTTAGTATTTTGAGCTCCTCGTTGACCTACTATACTACTGAGATCATGATTTACTTTTGTAACCATGTCTCCACTAAAATTTGAGGTTGGTGTAATCACTAACTATTAAAAGTTCATGGCTGCTGAAGATGCTTCGTATATTATAATAACTTACAAAGTGCGTTGGGCTTCCCTGCACGTCAACTTGTACTCATTGTTGGTTGTAAATAACCAAAAAATTGTAGGGTTAGGCTTCCCTCCTTACTCTAGAACAGATGTGTACATGCTGACACTCTTCCAAGTATTTTACTGTCCTGAATCCACCAGTGTCATTCTCACCTTTTAAATTCACGCTTAAGAAGCATTTAAAAGGAAAAACTGCTACTTGAAAAGATTTTACTAGAGAGAGAGAGAGAGACAGAGGATGAGCTTCGGTTAGGGCTTATTGTTTATGAAGTGCTATGTAAATACAAAGCATAACTTTTATTTCACGTCTCTTATCTCTTACCAATCGCATTGTGTGTGGCACACTGCCCATGATTTTCATTTTTAAGCTAGAAGTATCACTACAAAGACAAAATTCTTCAGTTCTTTAATGCTTATTGTTAGTCTTGTCTTTTGTACTTGGAGTAAAACGTGGGACATCATTTTGGTGTTTGTTACCAATTATGTCTTATTACTTACAATTAGGTTACTGTCATCATTTTCTATACTATATTGCGCACTGTCTGCTTCGAGAGCAGTGAATAAGGTTGATGCAAAATGACCGTGTATGGCTTCTAATTTGTAGGATTCTGACCTAATCATTCACCTTGCTGAAAAAAATACGTTAACTTGTACAGGTTAATCCGGATGACTGACATTGTAAAAATTTCTGTTGACGAACCTGGACTTCTTTTTTAGTTAGTAGTGCTTGAAGCTCTTGAGATTTATGAATCTCCTGCAAGTTTTTAGCGACTGTATGACTCAAGAGCTTGTACTAAAGGCAGCCTTCATTAGTTTAACCAAATAATTTACAGACGTTTATTTCGCGTCGGACTTCCTGCTTTTCTTAGAGTGATACTGATGCAGGCTGGTAATCTCATTTGGACTGGGACAGCGGCATGGAAATGCAGCTACTAGAATTATTTTATGGCTTCCATTTGCATATGCCTGACCGGCCTTGAGGTTTCCTCGTTGAGTTCGCATCAAAGGATTTTATTTGTGCTGAATTTACACCAGTTACTGTGCTTCATTGTACTTAACGGGAAAAGACAACGTGTCTAATGAGACTTGGTAACGATAAGTTGTTAAAATGCAGTATCACTTATTTATGATAGGTTTCGGAATAATAGGGGACCCTCTGAGCAGCCAACCATTGTGAGTCAGAAAATATTGTCCTGAAGTAGCCTCCATAATAATCATATAGATCAATTATTATTGGGCTGAAATATTCACCCACACACAATCCTACACTGGTTATATATCAATGTGTGCCCATGGATGCCAATTATAAGTACTAGATGATGAAGGTTCGGCAATCAAGTAATTATATTTCTTCGCAGGTTATTTAGTGCAGTCCTAAATATTTACGGGACAGAGTGACTGAAATAGGGGTGCAAAACTTGGTCATGCGTTATGAAAGGGTTCGAAGGCTGGGGACATTCTAATGGGAGTAATTATGTTTATGTAAGATGTTGCTTATTGTTAGTATGTTTCCACGGAGTAGGGATTGGACGGTGGAGTATAGGAATGGACATCATCAGCAAAGTTGGAATTAGGCAGGTGCATAATTATTGCAAGGCTTACTGGCTAAATAGTTTGCTTGCACGTAAGAAAAATTCCCATTGTGTTCCCCACGATGAGGCCATTGACTATAGTTTAGATAGTATCCTAAAAGAAAATATTGCATCTTTGTCCTCCCTGCTTTAATACTGTAAGTAATAGTGACCATTTCGTGTGGGCTGCAGGTAATGTTTACATTCTTTCTCAGGATATCATATTGTGTACCTCCAACATATTAGTTATGAATTACGACTGTGAGCATGAAGATCTTCCCAACATTTCTTCTCTTTTCAAATGCTACCAGCAGCGTAGGCTTAAATCCTTCTGGCATGCTGACAGCCATACGATGTGGCAGCTCATGGTTGATCAAGAAAAACGTGTAAAGCCCACTAACAATTATTCATGTATTGTTTCGTGAGGGTGTTGCGGTGAAAGATATTCTTTTTGGCAGTTGTAATATATTTCTTAACGCCGCATGTGAAAACTTTGTTGAGAAGTAAGTACAGAGTGTCCATTAATTTCTAGCTTCTCTCCTCAAACTAAATAATGAAGATGTGCAGGGAAACCACAGAGCAATTGTTAATGACAACACCTGACTTTTGGTTCTTTTGCATCTTGATGTTGCAAGGTGAGCTTGTGATGAATAGACTTTTTTGAATTTCTGGAAGAGCGAGGAAAAACTGTAATAATATTTTCACCTCTTTTCCTCAACTCCTCGGTCTGGTGCTTAATAACACCCTATATCAGTGGCATTGTTGGTGGAAACGCACTTTCGAACAAAAATTTAAATGACTGTGGCTACCCTTACTCAAAATTAGGTGGTATCAAGGGAAACTTCAAATCATTTCATGTAAATCCTCAAAGGCGAAAGTCCTTTTCAATGAGGAATTTTTCTTGGCACTGACAATATTTTTTCATATTTAATGGCACTTATTTACATACTACATACATACATATTCATGACGTGGTCATGACTTTATTAGCGTGATCTTCCAGTTTCACTACAATTACCTTCAATAAATATCTCCAAAAGTTTACCTTATAAATAAGACTAATCACTACAAAAAAGATACTGAAGATAATTCATTTTCATCCCTGTTCAGATCAGAGGCTTCTAAGTGTAATTACATATATATTGTTTTTACTCATCACAAGCTGATTTAACGATGCTTGCCAATGAGCAGACAGGAGCAGGTGATCGTACCTTCAGGATTCGTGATTAAATTTTATATAGGATTGGTCATTCCTTTCTTGCTGTGATACTTACAACAAGAATGAATTACTTTTCTTCAAAAGGGAAGACTTGAGACTATGAATAGATTCAACACTTTGGGAAGATCATCAGTGGAGTACAAGTACAAAGGATGATTTACAAAAGGAAGGGAACTTCATCACTTAAGTGTAGATATATGTAGATACACATATGTAGCTGTAGTAGGGATTCATATACATACAGGCAGACGCACGTCACACACATGTACATAGTTTCAGTTGTACCTCATATGACTGTGCATATAATTAAGTAGCACATTTGATTATACCCACAGAACAAATACGTTCAGGAAAGGTAACAACAAGGGAACATCTTCAGTAAACATCCTAGCTGCTAAAGCTATAAATGCATATGGTGCTACTGCACGGAGACGTCTGTGTAGATAAGGACGAATGAAAGAGAACGGAAACGATAAAAGTCCTCTGCTTGATCATTATGAACTATGAGGATCTTTACGGTTGAGCATGTGCGTACATATTTAAATTAGTTTGAGGCTCATAAGGATGAGGGTGAAGATAAGGATAAAAGAGTATATGATCTTATGGCTTTCAAATAAGGTGGTCCTCTTACTTACTTTTACATCCCATGACTTTGTAGTGTATGAGCAGAATTATGTGTGAAATCGACACCATCCTTTTATTCGGCGGACGTCACAGTATTTCCATGGCTCAAGCCCCCTTAATGGCAGACGGCAGCAAAGAGAGTCTGTTAGGTATGGTGTTCAAATTTGAGGGCTGCTTATAGTAGCTGATGTTATTATTCTAATCTGGTTCGTAATTAATTCCAAATAGCTAATGACAGATTCTTAAACCTCATTACAGATGTTTTGCATCTTTACATTAAAGATTTGCTGTATGCAGAGCTCCACGCACAGAAACATATAAGTACGTGGGTATTTAAATTCGAATCCTTAGAATTTATCAATCCTCACTAGAAAATAAATATTTCATGAGCCAAAAGCTAGATTACAATTTTAAGATAGAGAGTGAGGCATTTCAAGTCCATGCTTAGACTTTCCATTCTCTTCTAGCAGTTGCTTTTGCTTGGCAGCTGAGGCCTTAAAGATTGGAAGCACTCTGCGTTAATTACATGCCTGAGATTCTTCTCAATTTTCTCTTTATATGGACGGACATTATAAAATAAGACAAGTGTTTATCGTTTTATATCTCGAGATGTATGACTTGAACCATGAAAAGTCGATTAATTCATACACTGGACACTCTCTTACCTTTTTTCTGTAGTTTGAGTCAAATCAAATGCAGTGTTAAGTGGTTGGAGTTGTGCAAATATTACGTCCTAAATGTAAAAGTGCATGCATTAACAGTCGACTGCTCTTATTTTTGCAGTCTTACTACCACCTTAATACTTTCTGCTACAGAAACGATTACTTTATGCGAGTTTGAGCATGTGAGAAATTAGGGGGAATGTGAAAATATGGTCGAAGAGGGAAAGGATAAATGCCAATTTACCTCCTGGATGCTTATATATATAAAGGCTCACAATCTCTGATTAGTATCTTGATAAAAATAAATCCGTTTTTTATGTGATATATGAGATTCTTGGAGTCCAGGTTTACAAAAGCGTTGATGGCTTTGTTGTCATTACAATTTAGTCGCAATGCGTGAGTTCATGGCGCATAGAACGGTTTTTACTTCGTCCCCTGCGTCGAAACAAAACACAAACACACTCTGGTCAGTGTTAAAAGGGGTGTGCTTTTACACTGCCAGATTTCGTTGTTAACAAAACCTGTACACTAACTAACTACTCTGAACATAAAGTCTCATTGCATGTGCTTCTGTGTGTGTGTGTGTGTGTGTGTGTTAAAATGAGGCGAGTGGGAAAGACAGTTCTACCTACATATCTCACTCTTAACGTCAGTTACATTCAACTCCAAGACAAGTCAAGTCACTCCTTGTCGAGTTCTACCGTGGTTAAAGTTAGAGATAGTAGTTAGCTGATTGTGAGACTCCTATTGCCATTCTCTGAACCCAGTTTGAGCACGTCTAGTAAGCTTTTAGGCTTGCTTGATTGTACAAGTAACGTGAGCTTGTCAGGCCCTTAGTCTAAAAATTACAATGAGCCATTCATTAGTGATCACATGGAATAGAAAGAAATTTCCCCTTGTGTAGAAACTGAATCGGTATGATGCAAAGATTTTTTAACACTAATACGTGATCACTTTTGTTTCCTGTTCACACGTAAGTGTACCTTCGGATGGAAAAAGTTACTCTCATTATACTCCGCTTTTCAGACTCATTTGGTACATGTATCAATCGGTGATCCATTGAAAAAATAGACAAATTTGTGCTGCTCATTTCCACAGACCCTCTATTCATGCACACTGTGGAAGGAAGGGATTCTATTCTCAAGTTCCCGTTGTGAGCTCACCACAAAGTTTCTGCTGTCTTAAAACCAGTAAGATGCTTTGAGTCAAGATTTCTTTTATCCACCAATATAGAAAGGAAAGAAAAGTTGGTGTTTAAAAAGTGATTACTTCGATCGGTCGTGTGGTGCTCATTGTGGGTTTCGCACTTTATTGTTTAATTTAAAACTTTAAAGGAGCTCATAGTGTGAAACCGTCTTCAAGTAACTACAACTCACTCTGTCATTAAGTTTTAGTGAACATCGATTTTCCTGTGGTGTGAGATACTGGACTTTGAGCTTCTTCCACTACTGTGCTCATTTTATCAGTACTTTCGCTTATATACAGGAAAATACCTATACTTGGGAATGGCTAAGCGCTAACTCACAATCAGTTTCCGGGATTTGAGCCGTCAGCATAGGGTAAACATTTGCAGAAATATTCTTAATAGTTGGGAAGTATAATTTTATTATTATACATCCCTCCTGGGTTAATCATCACAAGCTATCATCTTTCTTCGTGGAAGGAGTGAGGATTCATTGTCTCTTACATTGTCCGTACGTATTGCTCAATAGTTTCATTCCACAATGGTAGAAGTTTCAATGATACCTCAAATCATGCTGTTTATCATTCTCGTGGAAGTTGGTAACCTCAAGCGATCAGAAGTCGAATGGCTTTAACGATAATAACTCCATCAAATTATTGAAATGCGTGTTCTGATCAGGAAAGGGAAATATTTGACATGTCCAAGCAATGAATGCAAGGCGCAAGGCTACATGGGGATAGCTAATTATGAAATATTTTTGTGGTTAGTTGTTCTCAAGAATTACACAATCCACGTAGTTGTAATTACCTTCGATGGAACTATTGTTTTACATTTCGTATAGGATACAACAAGCCTTGTGATGAGTCTGAGGTTCAGACTAGCAGGCGTATAGTAAGGTTGATGCTGCTCTTCTGGCATGCAATCATCATTTTTTATTCAATTTGTCTTGTATAGTATGTATTTACTGCTTTAACAAGTTTCCCTACGAATTGGCTGCGTGCACGTATAATATTCCGTACAAGTAAGTCCTCATCTGGAGGTAAAGATGCTACCTTCAGGAATCTGCGTGGCTTTGTCTGAATTAAATTTTTTGGTTTAATAGTACTGACTCTGGTGAGTCGCTGTTCCAAGAATTGGTTATTTTATGATTTATTGTTCTCTTTGAGTACACCGTGTGTGTATATTGTAGTCTTCTTGCATTGTTCTGTACAATGTGTCGTTTTTATGTCTCCCACTCACTTTGTAATAATTGTCGGATCCACGTTATGCTAACTATTTTCTAAAGAGGGCAAATGTATCCCTAAGCATGCCAAGGTTTCGTGCATGATTTGATTGAAAACAATTAATTCATGCAAATTAGGAGAAATTTTCCCATGTGCAGGGAAAAGTCCGATGACGAAGCACGTACTGTCACGTACTATTATCCAGTAATAAAAAAATGAATTTAAAAGCCTTAAGGAAGATTTATTCGTCTTTGAAATTGATATTTGGGTGCTCTGGTAGATTGAAATCTTGGAATTGTACTTGTACTTACAGGAATATTGTCAGCACAGAAACTGACAATTTTGGAAGTTTTTAAGGCATTCGACTCTTTTGAGATAACTTGATTTTATAATGCAAGAGCATTCCTAGATTTATTTCCTAGTTGAAAAAATGTTCTTTGAAAATAATTAAGTGTCTGTGAGTTACTACTCAATTTGAGAATTAACAATGCGAGCTGATGCTCTTGCGCAAAATATTGTGTTGTTTATATGTATCTACACACACCGTTGGTACTCTGAATGTGAGCAGTGCGTAAACATATATAAATACCGCATGGGTAATAATTCCTTAATGTATGTTTTTACGCGTGTAATACTTCACTGTTCATTTCCTGATTTACTTCTTTACACTTACTTGTGCACACTGCAGGCATTCTTTGATTTTTTCCACATACATGCTCATTCTAGAAACTTTATGACTTCCAACAACAACACGAGATCATATTTTTCCACTTAAACGCAGTCCCACAGAAAAGTAATGTAAGGAAATAAAATAAAATCACCATGTCTTCAGTATTTACTGCCCTCTTTGAATTTTAAGTAGAGTAGGTTTTGTTTCACACACCCCTCGTTTGGTCAGTCATATACATACGGATACCTAACCTTCATATGAAACTTGAAGTGTGAGAAAATTCATGCTGGATACGTCATAAATATTTCTTGAAATACAGTCAAACCACACCGAAAGTTTTGCAGGAGGAACTCTACATTGTAAATCTGTAATTTAGTATTCTCTCCTGTTCCAAATTACGATTCCCATTATGCTAATTTGGAAAATTACTTACTTCATGAGCTTTGGCAAGCGCTTGTAATAAAACGCCCGGTGTGTGGAAGCAACTACGGACTGTGAGCACAGACACAGGTGATGAATTTATAAATAGTACACGAGGACGTGTAAGTACTGAGAGGAAGAGTTTAGAACTTTTTGTGCATGATGCTGTCTAAAATCTAGTTTGCAACTTAAGATAAGACGAAATGTGTACGACGTACCTGACTTTTATTGTTGGAAGTTGCAACACTTGGCTCACTGACTCACTCTCTGGTGGCTTTTATCTTTTTGTAAGTAAGCCTAATTATAGTGCTGTGATTTCATGACAGCAAAAGAAGGAAAGAGTGAATTACCGCCAGAATACTTGGGGATTTCTAATCAAAAGGACTCAAAATCCTATAAAACGTGGAAGTTTTACCTGTTCGTTGGGATTATTGTTATCTTTTCGACTAAATTATTCAATTATGATTGCATCTGAAAATATGAATATTCAAAACGTTTTCTCTTTCGGGATGTTATGATCTTAGGAAGAGAGGAGTATTCAATTCTGTCAACATCTCAAATAAAGATTTAGATGTAAGTATGTAGACCTTCGCTTTTATTTTATGAACATCCTGAAAGTATAAAATTCCCCAGAACTAACTTGTCCATCCCTCCTTTTTCTTGTCTTGCTCATTTTCTAGGAATGACTTTATGATAAAAAAAAAATACTGAGTATTAGTGCTTAAGATAACAATGTACACTCGCATGAATTCAAGTAACTCCTGCTTCATGTTACACTCTAAGTAAGTCAAAGAGGAGATTGCATTTCAGGCATTATTTCCTAAAGTGTTTGCTTTCAAGTTTTTGTGTAAGGCCGAGTAAACCAGAAGTTTTACTGTAAATCCATGAACTGCTGATTGAGCATGTAATACAAATACAGTTTTGTAAACATTTCTAGGCGCCTTGCACTTTTTATTGCATTTTTTGCTGATTTATTATTTGCACTTGAATTAATACCATTGATGGGCTGTAAGACTTCATCGAACGTGACTCTGCGTACTCACACTCAGTCAGAAGCAACGAAGTAAATTCCTACAGTTCCCAGTGGTGTTTTTTTACTGGTCTAGCTGTTAACCTTTGAAGAGTACTTAATTTCACATACATATTGTGTATATACATAAGTATGAGAGCTTACTGAAAACAAAAGCTTCTGTTTAGGAAATAAAACATCTTTGCACACTTGCCAAGCAGCTTGAGAGAAGCTCAATTTGTACTTTTAACAATTTTCAAAGCTACAATAATAATTTCACTTACGATATATCTTTTTAAGCGGCAGGATAAATGAAGCTCACTACCGTTCCGTTCAATAAAAGCTTTCCTGCATCAGTGGCAGAAGGACAAAAAAAAAGGAATTTGTTTCTATTTTGATAGGTATAGATACGTATCTGTATACACTTCTGGGTAGGAGAACGCCAGAGTGCATTGAAAGAAATAAACGCAAAAATTGTAGAGAAGTAAACAAGGATGAAATCAAATTCCCATAAAAAGTCAAGGAATTTGAAACGTGATGGTAAATAATTACTTGTTTGAGAAAATAGACATACTAGATATATAGCTACTTACATATACTGAATGCTTCATAGTTGGTGTGCATTTGGGGCTGGCTACAAATCAAATGAAGCAGTAACAGTTTTCATAGTTGTTATTAATTACCTGGTAGTTTCTCTAAGCGGAAATAATTCTTCGCAACTTTTTGTCTCTTTGCGACTGTGTACTTATACTTTTTTCACTTTGTACCCCTGTAATACTTGACTGCAGGTAATACATGTAATTTGAGATCCCTATAGACACGGGTTGGAAGCTAGGTTTCTGGATGATTAAATCGTGACACTCAGCATGCATTTAGTGAAGCTTTGGAAGATACAGGAGCGAGCAGTGAAGGTTTGGTTTTTTTTTTATTTTCTTGGTGGCAATTATTAGTGCAGAAGGTCCTTGTAATTATATACACTTGTAAGTGTACAAGACGAGGTAGCAAATTACTCGATTTATGTAGGCGTGGGGTTGGATGGATTCTTGTAAATGTATGATCGAAAGAATGTGTGTCATTAAGACATTTGTACTCACATTTACAACGGCTAGCCACTCATTGTTTTGTGAGCCTGTCGCTGCAACTCGTACCTTGAAATTCAACTACAATTAGAAATGAAGCCAAAATATCTTACTACTTTCCCTCAACCACCAACCAGCAATCATACCCAATTGTACTGTAAGGTTTGGACGTCATAAAGTTATTAGAAGCATTTTCAGTGGACGTATAAATGCAGGAGAGTGACCTAGCTCATTCTCAAATTTTAACATGGTGATCCCATAATCAGAACTCAAAAACATCTTGACAACAACTTCAACCATTACTGTATGCATAGGATTTTTTGAGAAAATAGAGAAAAAGTGACATAAAAAGGGATGTAAAGATTTTGTTGGCAGTTTACCCTTGCAAATCTTATCATTTTAATTTCTGACATTCCTGTTTGATTTTCCTCCTCTGTAGACTTCTTAATAGCCTGTATACAGTGGATTCGTTACTATTAAATACTAAAACAATTATCCGAGGTATAACATGGTCACAAAAGCTAAAAAAAAATAAAGTGAACATTTTAGAGAGTGTTGGAAGTCAGTTCTTGCAATAAGGAGATTGTGGGAGATACATAAAAGTGAACATGTCCACTGACTTGCCACCTTGTGGTTTCCGTATTTAGAGTGAAATGGCTACTCACTGTTGTATTGGTGTCATGATAAATGTCCGTATACACAAATACTATGTTTAGAAACTCGCAAAAAATCGTTGTAGCGTTTGGTTTTCTTTATGATCTCATGTCACACAAGGAGGTTCAGCTGCTGGGAATATGTATCTCCTAGTAATTAAATATATCAACAGATTTTGGAATTACATTATTATTAAGGAAAAAAGAATTGGTTCATCGGGCCAAATGATGATGTTATTGAGAAATTTATTTCCTCAATGTTCATACCGCTGCTGTGGCTTACATCTTCATTATCGGAAGTCTTCTATGGAAATTTTGAAGAATGACATTAAGACAAATATCATAGGAAAGAGATTACTTCTGCTTTGATATTGCATTTACTTCCTTTCTCCCAGCCAATACGGAAATGATAACTCAATTTATACAGCCCTAATGAGGCTTTGTAAACCTAGTTTATTTCAATGAGTCTTAATGACGAGAACGTGCTTTAATAATTAAGTAACACCTTGCAACAAAATGTCCACAATATGGCTGTAGCCATCTGGTAAATTACAGTCAGAGAATGTCCAAATACATGTCGTAGGTTGGAAGCTTTTTTTCTTAAAAATGAACCGCAAAAACTTACAACTAATTTTGTTTCGTTCCCTCGTTTGATCTAGAGATGTGAATGACTTGTCATCATTATCTGTGCCTGGTGACGGACCAGTAGCTCCTCCGATTCGTAGAAACAGTTGGCTACGAACTAGTCTTCGCAAGTCACCGCAACAACAGCCGTAAGTACAATACATCAACTTTTTATTTAGAGATACGAAGTTTATTTTAATTATTTACGCCTTCCGCTCCCCCGTGGTTTTTGTGGTAAGCGCGTTTGGAGTGAAAAACAGGTAGTCAAAAGAATTGTTTGCATTTTAACAAGTAAACAAGGGTTCGGTTCAAATCCAATATCTTAACTAGCTCTCAGAAGATATCTTATGTGAACTTTTTTTTTATGCATCTGAACAGAAGTAACATGTTCGATTTAGTAGTCTTGGAAGCAAGCACAGGCGACTCTGTCAACATACCGTTAACGCCGTCCATTTATTTCTGTAAGAGAAACGGGGTTTAGCATGTTCAAAATTTTGATTTCATGCGTGTCATGTTTTCAACTTTTCGCCACCGGACGTGGTTCTGGCCTTGTTAAACCCGATTTTTCAAGGGATATGAATGCAACCGTTAATCGGTATTTTGACCGAGCATAATGAGTGAAACTCAAATTATTCTAGATGTAGTTCGGTCTTGAATGATTTATGCAGCTGATTGAGGTTTACCGAGTGAATGTAAAACTTTAGTAATTGATTTTAATCCTCATACGCGGTCAACAGTTGTTGTTTTTTTTCTGGAATCATTTACTCATTTGTAAACACACCCAATCCAAGTATTTTGATTGTGGTAAGAAACCAGAGCAATTAATTGAGGGAGTGATGTACGAAATTAGTTAGCAATTAAATATCATTAATACGTGAGATTATATGACTCTCAATGAGGGATCTGTTGAAAGAATAATTGATCCGTGGTGGTAAGTATTACAGGCGAGAATGCATGGCTCTTTAACTCAGCGACTTTTAACACTGCCTGCCTTGATAATTAACCAGCCGAAAGGCAAACATTTTTATAACTTTCCATTTTCTCGAAGAAATTCCCCTGTGTAAAGTGGTCGCAGTCGTAGCTTTTAACTCCTGATTGCTGAAAGTCTAAAAATACTATTGAGCGGAGTAGAATTGAGTTGTGAGGATTATTTCAACTGATTTTCTTTTGCCAATGGCAGCGAGGATTGTTTACTCGTCCCAACAGCAGCAGTGGGATAGCAAGATAATTATGTAAATGTGACCACTTTTTTTCTTAGAGTCCATTCAAACCTTGTCAAGTCAGTCTCAATGCTGCTGGGATTTTGATAATCATTGTAAATTGTTGCATTGACGCATGTCATTGGTTTTGGTATTTCAGAGGAAGTTCACCCAACGGTGATACCATGGGACACCGGCGTTGGGGATCATTTCGTAACAGGTAAGTTTTTTTTTTTTGGTTACATTGTTTCTAGAATTACTGGTTTCAGGGGTTGTAGCGTACACGGTTGAATGGAAAATTGTAGCCCTGGGTACTTTGAAATCGTTCAGGTGACGGAAGCAATTAAAAATTAGAACCGTTTCTAAAGTATTATGTGAGTATACATAAAGATTATAGATAATTTATCTGTAACCTCCAGAAGTAAACTTACTTGACATATTATCAAGTCAATTCCTTTTTGAATGTCGAAATAATTATACAGAGGGAGATGCAAGATGTAACCCTACTGCCTGTGTCTACCGGTGCAAGATATTTAACTCTGTACCAGCACGGTGGTCAGTAACACCTTCCAATGTAGCACAAGTCAGTACCTTTGAATTACGAAGACATAAATTTTATCTCTAGTCTTAAGCCACATTGACGGCATAGATCTTGCCTTTCATTAGTCATGGAAGATGGAAATGGCAATTCAATTGGTGTGTGGATAGTCTGTAGTGTTAATTATTGTAGGATCAGATCTGCTACCATGTTGGCAGTGTTGGCACACTATCATCTGTATTATTTTATTTTCTTCAGATGTAACTTCAATATATTAATGATAGATACTATTTTTTATTCTATGGCATTCCATTCATGAGTGAGCACCTGTTTCATGTATGCACATGTCTATAATTTAAACTGTCACATATGACAGTTTAATGGAAATAGTTGAAAGAAATGCAATAACAGAGGTTGGTATTGCTCGAGTCATGACTTATCAAACCAAGCAAGAAAATATTGTTTACGGTGATTTATTAAGTTACAATGTGCGTGTGCATACCTGAGCTTATGGAATTGCAGTAATACAAGGGATACTTTAGTATTCCCTCAGATGTTGTAATGACAGGACTTGCATAGGGCTTATTATACAGACTAATGATTCTTTCGTGCCTGTCTTGTTTACTTGGGTTTATTATATTATGCTATGCCAATATATATTTTCAATAAATCTTAACAAATGTACTTTTGCTTCAGTAGTGTTCACAGTTGCGGAAAATTCTGCTCCACCGCTCCGCGACTCTTCTGTTGCCAAGGGACGGTGTGATTAGCTCACGTACTTTGTACGCATTCACATCTTCAAAATTTGTCAAAGTACAAGTAATTACATTTAAATTGCAAGTTGTTGTCGTCCTTTAGAGAGAAGAACTCCGCTGAGTGTGTACATTCACGTTTGAAGGGAGTGTGTTGTAACTCTGTCGTATCAGATCTGCTCAATTTTATCCGAAGTACTTACATAGGGCGAGATATTGTAAAGTACAGTATGATAGCCTTAATTAAATGTGCACGTGTAAGTTGCAACGCGTATTCAAATTGTTTACACATTATTACTATTGGTGTCTGGTGAGTCTTGAACGATTGAGATTCCACAATCCACTGAAGAATGGCACCAAAAGGTCTTCTGGTGGGAATGGATTACTTGCGGCTATAAATTCACGACACTTGTCACTCATGTGCATACTTACTTGAGGCTAGAAAGCAACGAAGGTTGTGAAAGTTTCCATGCTCGTAATTGACTTTAATTAGTCAATGAGCAGAAATAGCTTTATATGTTAGGTTGAACTGATTTTATTAAGTCGTTCTGCTGGCCAATTTAGAAATTTGATGTAGTAAAGGTATGAAAACGATTTGGACACATAAATTTAGTCTTTCTCACGAAACTAAATAAAAGAATTACCTAAGTGGAGTAAATTTAATTTAAATTTGATTTTGCGAGGAATTCCCTCTGATTTGAAGTGTAGAACAGACGCTTGCATTTTGCATTGAGGGATAAATTCACTTACAATTCACACCACGTCACTAATGGAATCCAATAATATTGTGTCGTAATATGACTTACATGTGAGCAATTAATTACTTAAAAATAAGAGGGGCAGTTTGTAATGAAAACATAAAATTATTACAAAACAAGTGTGCCAACGCCAACATAGTACAAATAGAATGGATGTGATAATTTGAGCAGATTATGGTATGGAAAAGAAAATATTATTAAATCGTAAAGGCTGAAAAGGAGATGACAGACGGTGAGTTGAAAAGTATGTGCCTTTATGTCATCCCACTCACCACAGAGCTAAAAGGGAAGCCAATTATTATAAATAGTTTATCCTTGAAATGATTGTCGACAGATGAGTTCTTCTCATTCGCAAATCTAATTTTATGCCTACGAATTTACAGCCTATTTATTTCGTAATTGGTGAATTTTCATAAATGTAGCGCTGTGTCACAGAGACTTTACTGGCCTCAGGCTGTAGTAATGGTAACTTGTTTCCTCCAACTCGTCTTCAGGGGTTACAATTCATTAGCCAAGGCGTTTTACTTAATGTGTGATGTCGCCTGCAAATTCTATTAAAAATCCGCACATTATCCTTGAGTTCATTCACCATTGTTAGAGACTCTGTGTGACTGCATATTTGGACGTGCTTTACTTATAGGGGTACTGTTTTACTATTAATTTAAAAAAAATTGCACAGTTTTTACTTTTACTTCATAAGGTAGGGACGAGCTCTGCTGTCTGGTTCATAGTTTGAACACAGCTGAATATCAGCGTGTATTTTTGCATATGAATAATCATTTTTCCAAAAGTAATGGTCATTTAGTGTTTATCTTTATACAGCCTTTTGTAGGCAAATTGTTTCTATCTGTGAAAATCTAAGTACCAAAGGAATATCAATATTAATAATAACGAGGAACGCAAGATATAATAATTGTACTTTTGCAAGTTACAAAATATTCATGTCACGCGTCAAAATTTCGTAAGCCCATACATAAATGAAATCTTGAAGAAGCGATTATCACTGTTAATCGATAAATATGGCAGTCCACTGTATACTTACCAGCAGGCAACACGAGAGATAAGGGCATCATTTGTATGCAGTGGTCAAAGTAATTTTTGTACTGCCACAATAATAATGAAAGTCATTAGTGCGTAAAATTGCGAAATTCAGAAGCTAATATTTTCACTTGCTAAATGCCATTACTATTCCTGCGGTTTCTGAAGTGGGGCTAAATTAGACATATTTATTTTAGTTATGTATTTTTCATGAGTCTTGATTTACCCTGAGGCCAAAAATACTCAACTTTTCTTTCTATTTACAGTTCTGGTAGTAAAAGACCCGCAGTAACGTCCTCAAGTGCTCTGGCCAATCAGTTATACCGAAGTTCTAGTTTCCACTCATCGGGTCGCAGCTCGGCTGGTGATGGAGAAGAAATGTACTCGGACGGATCCTTGGAAGATGAAGTAATTGATCTCACACAAAAGGTGAGATATTTTTCTAATACTATGAATGTCATTACTAGAGAAAGGAAAGTTTTATGAGTGCTTAATGACAAATGTTCTTATCTCCAGGTTCACCATTTGGAAGAAAAGTTCTCAGTCCTGGCAGAAAATCAGACTGACGTGGACGACCGCTATGTTCGAATTAAGCAAGAGAACACGGAATTGTCCACGAAGTTATTCATGGCAGAGGAGTCCTTGAGGGATGTAGAACAAAGGGCGGACGAAAAATTACGGGATGAGCAAAAAAGATTCAAGGATGTGTTAGCTAGAGCAGAGCGTGAAAAACAGTTGCATATCGAAAATTATGATATTCGATTACGGTCTTGTGAAAAGGACATGGAACAAGCCAAAAGTGAAGTGGCTCGATTAAAGCAGAAGTTAGATCGAGAAAGAACTGAAAAAACATTAACTGGTGATAAACTTTTGGAGACTGAGAGGGAGCTAGCAAATTTAAGGGAGGATCATCGTGCCCTTGTGGAAGCCTTGCGGAAGGAGAGAGATGCCTATTTATTAGAATCCAAAGCATCACAGCAAGCACTTGTAGACCTTAGGAAAGAAGTTGAAACCATGAGAAAGCAAAGGAACGATATCTCGTCTTCCGATATTTTGCCCGGTCATACAAGGCGTTTCAACAGTGTAGAATCTGAAAGTGAAACTGCTGAACTCAAATCTAGACTGATTGAACTCGAGGAAGAGAAAAAGAGCCTCAAACAACAAAATACACGTTAGTTTTAATATCCCACTCGTAAACTCACAATTGTTACACCATGAACTATTGTAACGTAATTACCCAATCCTAATGTTAAAATGTTTTTTTGCAACTTTAGAGCTTCAGGAAGCAAATGATGAGCTGAATGCTCAAATCCTAAATCACGGTTTGGAAGAAGGAAGGCATTTGTTAACAGTAAACAGAAACATTGGCGACTTGGGCAACAGCCTAGCAGCGGAATTTGAGGCCATGTCCCAGGATCAGGTATACTTTCAAGATAATTACGACTATAACATTTTAATGTGTCATTCATTAGTTTCTATTTGGATTATCCAAGATCTCATCAAAAGGAAACTGAATTGTATTTTTTTTCCTCAAGCAGTTAAAAAAGGCTTTGAAGGAGCAGACTGAGGTGAACGATCAACTTCGTACCTATATTGATGGTATTCTTTTGAATATCGTTGAAAATTATCCCCAGCTCCTGGAAGTGAAGAATAAATCATCGCCTGAAAATTCTCTAGATTAAAAATTGTTGACAAGAACGCAATTTATGTGAATGTCTAGGGTAGGCAAACATTTTTACAGACTCTGACCTGTGTTCCCCTGAGTACTTTCCCACACAATAGTCGGAGAGAGTTTTTTAAATTCGAATCCTCACGTAATTTATTAATATTTCTTGGTATTTAAGCAGAGTATTTAAAGTAACCGGAAAACTAAGCAGTTTTTAAACAATGCTCCAATTCATCCTTGCCCGTCCATACAAAGTAGTTAGTACCAATTGCAAATTGTATGCATTTAAGCTTATAGTTTCTATCAAAACTGTTTTCTTGTAGTAATTCATAGGGTATGAGTGCTGAAAGTAGCCATTAGTGTACGTATGCAGCTTAGATTTTAGTTTGTCATAAAATATATCACGTCCCCATTTAAAAATTTCGTATTTGGATCTGATTCGAAGGTTTTTTCTGCCCTTTTAAAATCTTACGTGTATTTCAACTTATTTAGTCCATTTTCTTACAGTTTACCTTACTTATAGATTTTAATTTCTTTTTAATATTCAGCCTCAGCATGAATGTAAATCTATGGGCCCGAGAAGGTATAACTGTATTTTAAATGTAGCAGTATCAAGTCACAAATCTTTTTTTTTCGAATCATCTAAAGGTCCAGGTCGTAGTTCAGCTAATTTTATTTACGGACAGTACTTATTAATATTAAGAAATATAATGGCCTTTATATTTTTCATAACAAGTGCATTAAAGTCAAACTCAGAAAAATGAAAGACAAAGTGTCAGTAGTGCGATGAAGCTGACGTGACCATTTGTGTGTAATATATTATTGACTATGAAGTTAATACCAATTAGTTGCACACTCTTACCGTCCCATTACTTGTTTAGCTGTAACCTCAAGTTTTACCAAGGACAAGTGGTAGTAGTTAAAAGTGGTTAGAAATTTTCAGAAGCTTCACGCACCTATACTTTGTATTCTACTTTGACAAAGATGTTTGAAGAATTTACAGAATTTTGGAAAATGCTCTCGCCCTGACGTGGTGTGAACAAAATTAACTGACAATTATGTACATAAGTATTTGTGCATATAATCTGTCCACTAGGTCAACCGTTGCGACCTTTAGCACCGACGCTGCCTCCTTTGTACCACGTTAATTAGATTGTATATTATCACTTGTGATGATTCATGAAGTCTAGTAGCGTGAAACCAAATTATAACGTTAAGCATAAGGAATGATGATACTGTAAAAAATTAACTTTTTTTCATAGTTCTATCTAAATAATTATGACATTTTATTAATACTTCGTACATATATAATTCACGCTTTTAATTAAACGAGAGTATTCGATTATTTTCCGCAGACAGGTAGAAGTACATCCGTTTGGCTGCTTGAAAAAATTTGGACTAATGTAATGTACTTATTATTGTAAGCAGTTGTTACTGTCCATTGTAGCTAAAAGGGACGTATTTATAATTGATACAAACAGTAGTGGAATAATCCGCATATGCAGCTAACTCTAAATGCATAATGACGTTTTACATTTTAATTACATTTCGCAATGGAGGTACATATATTACAAATACTATCACTAAAGTATTTTGATGAAATTATCTGTTTTTACAATATGAACGCGATAATCAAATGTGAAATTGAAATAAAATCAGTTATACAAGTGCTGTACACTCGCAGGGTTAATGTCTTTTGATTTTCAAAGAAAGCAACGGTGTTTTCATTCTGTTCTCTACAGTGATCATATGCATTTAATTATTATTTCCTATAAAAATTACATGCATACTTTTCTTCCACAAAAATCATGTCCACTCATGATGCTTTCTCCACAACCGTACTACGAGCGTGCTTAAATGCATGCAGTCCGAACCAGCAGCCTCTATTAAAATGTTTAATCCTAATGAAGTTCTTGTTTTTTAAATTCAAAATTTCGTTCAATTATTGCTACTTCCAAAATCTTTATATATAATTGCAGCAATTTTTCTTTTTTATTTATCAATTATATATTACTATAAAAATTGATTGTCATAAATTAATGACTAGATAATATCCCCTGATTGTTTCTTTTCCTTGGATTCAATAACAAGCCAGCCATTCCTCACCGGGAATATTTCCAAATCCTTCAGATCATATTCATGTGGCAAGCCGATGACAAGACTTTTATGAAGCTTGCTATTGCCAGAGTCAATCCCAAGAGGAACTTGGATTTTCACCAGGTTGAAATCCGTCTCTACTTTCACCTTATCTGGATCCTGACCCCGAACATCTATTTCCAACCGGAAGCCTTTACTCCCACAGGAGGACAAGTAAGCAAGGAGACCCTCAGAGCCACAGTTACGGTCAAATACGAAACCATTTAAGGTTGTCAGCTCCGTTATTGGGTGACCAATGACCTCATGGATTTTCTTTGGTTCTAAGCCAATACTATAATTTAAACTCCATTATACTTTTTTTACCCATGTGAGCGTACTATCTTAATGAGGGGGAATACCTCTGTCGGAATATTGCATCTTCCAGGTTGATGCGAGCCGCTTCCTTAGAATATTTCTCAATATCTTGCCTGTAGCTTTGATTCTCTTGTAAGAAGGCAGCCTCCGAAAGTTTGTAACTTGAAAGGGCCTTGTCATATTTCTCCCAATAGTTTGTCCACTCAGCTGTACCTGGCTGTGCCGTACATAACCCCATGTTCGACCAAGGTGATGAGCTAGGTTTCTCCGTGTGACTTTTTGTCGTTTTTAGAATACCCTTGAGTGGAACTGCTTCGGACGCCAGTGACTGAGTTGTACTTTTGCAATCGGTGTTATTCTTATTGTTAGTTGTACTTTCTTTGACCTTAGATATGTCCTTTTCTTCAGATATGGGTTCAGGCTCCACTTCTGACGCGGATCCTTTCTCTTGAATTAATTGTTTTGATGCGGCAGAAGTCTTTTTGAAAGTTTTCATGGATTTCGTACTAGTGGGCTTTCTAGTTTTTTTGATAGTTAAAGTAAGAGTGCTATTGTTCGGAGTATTATTAATAGCAACACTGTTCATTGTTTCTTCTCCTAATTCTTCTGAGTCTGTTTCAAGGACTTGGGGTAGGATTTCAATGCTCGGATTTAATATGCTAGCCACACTTGGTCTAGGATCATGCTCTATGGATCTGCTTCGGGATTTTGGTAAAGCAGGCGCTGGAGTTGGGGGAATGGACCTGACTCTATCGTTGGTTTTAGAAATTTTATTCTTTGCCGGACTTGGACAGCAAGATGCTGTTTTTGATTTGCTTGGTGAGGCTTTCGGTTTTACCTCTTCATCATATTTCTTAATATTGAGTATTTTTGATCCAGTATCTGTGACTGTGATAGGTGTTGAGTTATCTATAACTAATCTATATTTTTTCCTTTGATTTGCCATACCAGTAACAGGATATGATTTTCCAACTGACTTTACTGTTTTCAGTCTCGACGTTACGCTTCCTGTTTGAGAAGGTTGCCTAAACATGAGGTATCTTGCAGGGGACAGAGGAACAGTTGCTGGAGTCTTGTATGAGTAATTTTGACTTTTCACCCCCAAAGGTTTGGTCATTGGTGCTACGGGAAGTCCTAAAGGGCCGTAGGCCTTTGCAAGTACTGCGACAGCGTCCATTTTAGGAGACTCTCTCGATACAGGAATCCTCAGAAGAGGATCAATTACATCATAGTCAATGGTAGTACCGGACACGAGGTGTTTTGTTAGTAGAGTGGTTGCATCATTTTTGTTCGTTTCCCCCGTCATCCTGTCTTTCAAACGAGATGAAGCAGAAGCTGAAAGTCGTCGTGTCGTGTGATGAGATGATGTCTTCCTGTAAAAGGAGTTCTCTAACTCATTTTCAAATTCACGCAATTTCTGCGCTACGATTTTAGAATTATCACGGATGACAGACTTCTCATCTTTTTGGGGATACTTTTGAAAAGCAGACCGCGGTGTTGAAGGCAGTGAAAGCCATTCTGACACAATAGGCTGGTAGGGACTTGGATTTTCTCTAGTTAAACTACTCTGGTAATTCATTGGCAATAATAATCTAGTTTGCACTAGAAAAATTTATTTTTATTTACATTAAATAAGTCGCCTATTTCCTATATATAGAGATAATTTCGGACAGTTCCTGTCTTATGTTAAATAATTTAATAATTTTTATGAATTACTAGCTAGCCCTGTTTATTGTCAGCCAGTGGACACGAAAAACTCCTACGGTAATAGCTATCTCAAATGTTACTACATAGAGTTAAGTGTTACTACTACTATACTTCTTAACTATCTACTACACGTAGCTGTTAATCATCGTCAATAATGTACTACCACCTACCACTACTCCGGATTTCTAAAAGAGCCTTAGATTTTGCCCAATACTTTTAACGAGCTTGGTAAATTTTGAATACTTTACCAATCAATCCAATGTTATATGATTTGCTTTACTCTTGCAGACTTTTTAAAAATTAAAACTAGAATATTGTCTGTGAAAAAAAAATCAACAAGCAATCTTAATATTATTCCTCATAACATTAAGCAAAGCCTTTCCTTTATTTTTATAAAATTTTACTTTTATAATTTCCAAAGTTGGACGTCAATCCAACTCCTTTCAATTGTCATGAGGATTGACATTACAGGTATCAAAAAGAACTCCTAGCCACTTTGCCCGTCTTTTAACTAAGACTTCTGATATCGGGACGGGACAATTTCGGGGCATAAATATTGTCCCCATGTTATTTCAGGTCAGGACAGTACAGACCAGAAAAAAATATTTGAAAAGTGGTGATATTTATTCCCTTGTAGCCAATCTGGTCAACTCTCCCTATAAGACTAGTATATCTTTACAGAGTTAAATTTTACCAATTTAAATGGTACCTACTCTTTCAGAAATATTATGGATTTTGGGGTGTTTCTGTCGACAATAATGTGTGTCCGTTCGGGACGGGACAATTTCCGGCCAAAAATATTCCCCCGTTATATCCGGACGTGATCAGGTCATACATTTTTGTACCTTTCCTTTCCTTTCGGGACAAGATCTTCTGCAGAATAAAAAAATGTCCCCTGCAGAAGCCCTATACTTGCCCTCCTCCCTCCTTCTATCTTCCCGTCCACTTGTCCCACAACAAGTCTACCGTCCACCAACTATCAATACAAGTAAATACAAATACCCTGCACACTGTATACATAGTACAAGCAACCCCTAAAAATCCGCAATTAATAACACTATTCATTGATCAACACTAAAAAACCAGACAAACTCACGCAAAATTATTTCCAACTCTTTCTCACTCCAAGTCCCTCCCACATCAGTAAAGTGTCATTATTCCCCCTCCATCAAGCATTACTAAGTAACCTCCCTCTCTCCCTCACTCTACAAAACTTACTAAATTAATTTAAACCTAAAACAAAATAAAAAACGCTCCCCTTCAACTCACAGTCAGAGTGAGAGTATTTCACAACCCATTATATGAAGGGTAACTGCGGGATACATACGGACAACGACCGGTACAAGCAAAACAACATCCACGATTTGTCTCACACTGCCCCTCAGCGGATGCTCCCACCAACACAAACAAACTCAACTAAAAAAGGGTTATATGATTACAGGGGTACTCCATTACACTCTAAAAACTCCGGTAATGCCATATGCAGGATGAAACAGAATTATGCCGATTCTGAATTAAATTCATCTTTTAATCCGGAAAACGAGGGATGAATTTATGCTTGCATTGCAAGTTAAATGTCATCTTGTACATTCTCAGTCCGGCCAGGTCAAATAAAATTTCATTCTGCACTCAGGATTACATTATGGATTTTCCGGCTGCAAATTGTTCCTGCATGCACGAACATTTTCAGTGACCGTTACATTTATATTGGGTATGCATTAAAAGCATGCTAGTAATGGCTGCCAAGTGTGAAGACATGCTTAACAAAGCTGCTCAGTTTTTGATAACTTTTGAAATAATACCAATTAGTTATTCGGGATCCAGAATGAGTTTTTCCACTATTGATTCAGTTTTGGAGGACCTGAAGTGACACATCTGTACCAGCAGCAATTTAAAGGTAAGAAATGTCTCGTTCATAAGTTCACAGCATGCTTGATATATGTATGTATATACAACGGTACGATGTTGAATATTATGAATAAACACAAAAAACTCACAGTTACGAAATAATTTCAATAATTTTTAGGATCATGCAAATATACAAATTTATAAATAATCATATAAATATATACCATTTAGCTGTGAATTGTTTAAGTTTATTCATAAAATTGAACATCGTACCGTTTTATAGATATACATACATATACCAAACATGTTGTGAATATAATTAGTTATGTACTAGATATTTCTTACCTCGAAATTTCTGCTGATACAGATGTGTCCCCATCAGATACCTATCTTTACTTTGATCATGGGAAAGCGTTTAAAATGATGCTGGATGGCTTTCAAATACAAGATGTTTTTTGGACGGCTAGGTTTGGTATAAGGGTACTGACATTCCTATTTTAATCCTGCAAGTATCCATAATTCAACTATGCTTACAGCATTAATTCCAAGTTACGCCAGGCATGCTTGAACTATACAAGAATATATTATTCCTGTTGGGATTGAATTTTTACTAGTATGCATAGCAAGATCAAATACTTCCTGGCCATGATACGTGTGCATATTCTTCCTGCTGGGATTTAAAAATCCTACCGGCCATGATTCATTTCAGTCCGGAGTTTTTAGAGTGTACAAATAAATACTGCTGCCTAAATACTACTTTACAAGAACCCAATAATACTGTCAAGTATCTGTCAGTCTCTATATTTAATAATTAATTTAAACACATCTAATTTACAGCCAAATGATCATATTTCCAGTTTTTAATTCTGATCGTCTACATATACGACAATAAGCATTCACTCCAAAATGCAGGCCCAACACCCACACTTACTCAAGCTCTGGCTTTAATAGTGATAATGATTCAAGAATATGAAATAGTGAAGACCTCTGCATAATTCAGAGATGTGTTGAGTGTCATATGTGGACGGACACCTAAGTACAAATGTACGTACAAGATAGTTTATTACTTGCAGCAGCGGTGGAGCTAGTATGAGTGAAGGAGCTGAGTGAGTAGGAGAATGGCTTATTATGGCATGCAACATGGAATGCAGGGATGGATCGAGGATGGAGTGGTGTATGGAATAAGTCGGAGATTTTAAATTGCGTGCCTTCGTTGAGGATAGGCTGAAGCCATAATGGAAGGGACTAATAGGATTAGTGCATGCACTGAGGCCTCAGTAGACTAGAGTTAAAGCTGAGCATAGCATGGCATAGACGTACAGTGAAGAGAAAACCTCGTCACATTCAACCTCTGGCGCATGTGGCACACCAGAAGACCTCCATATTGGTTCCATTGCTAGTAAAGCAGCCCAACGTGCGTGTTACTCGCCGGATTGTTCAGAAGATTTTGGAATCTGAATTAAAATGGTAAGTGAATTTGGGTTCAAATTTAGTGAAGTCTTAGTTAATCTGAGGTGTAGTTTAAAATGTGACCTGTTTTTAATTCCAGGGTATTGATATCAACCATAAATGGGACCGTAAAGTCCGCCGGACTGAGCCCAGAAGTGAGGATGTTTACCTCCGGCTTTTGGTTAAGCTGTACAGATTTTTGGCACGCAGAACTAATGCCAAATTTAACCAGATCATCCTCCGTCGTCTTTTTATGTCCAGAATCAATCGTCCCCCGTTGTCAATTGCGGCCCTGACTCGGCTTATGAGTAAACAAGGGCGAGAGGGGAAAATCGCTGTGGTTGTGGGAACCGTCACGGACGACGTTAGGCTTACAAAGGCCGTTCCTAAATTGACCGTAAGTTTCCTCCGGAGAAATATTGTAATTAATTATATTGGGATAGATAAGTTGGAGAGATGATTCCTGGAGGGTCAAGTGGAATTGATGGAAGAATGGGGAGGGTTGTAGGATGTAGAGTTTATGAAGTTCTGTAAATATAAAGGAGGCTATTGTTGGAAATGGAAGGAACACCTTGGTGTGGAAGGGAGGATTGTGGGGATGTAAAGTTCAATTCTTGTGGAGTCTTTCCACTGAGTCCAGGGACTATTAAAGAGTGGGTTGTATACCAGGAGTTGGAGTTTGGAATTTTAGTCTTGGGAGGATTTAATGTTAACTTAATAGTGCCATGAAATATGTCTGGGATTTTTTGGGACCGTGTGGGTGTTTGTAAGAGGATTTGTTTAAATACTTGTTGATGATACTTTATGTAAAAAATTATCAACGTTGAGGTTGAGACTGCAAATGGGAATAGAAAGAAGGAGAAGGAAATCTGTTTCGGTAGTAGGGAGAAATTTGAGTGGTATTCGCCATTAGGTATGAGTGAATCTAGTGCTACACACAGTAATAAATGATGTAATTTGAAAGTTTCGAAATTATGTTACTAATAGAAATATTTCTTAATTTGACTTGTAGATTGCAGCCCTGAGAGTAACTACTCGTGCCCGAGCTCGCATTTTGAAGGCTGGCGGTGAAATTATTACATTCGATCAACTGGCTCTTCGATCACCTCTTGGACAGAAAACCGTTCTCCTTCAAGGTAATCAGAGTGTATTTAATTAACTTCACTTCATCTCAATTACAATTTTGGGAGTCATGAGAGCTCATATAATTCGGATTTTTTTTTATTCTCCGCAGGCAAGCGTACTAAGAGAGAAGCTGTGAAACACTTCGGCTTGGCTCCCGGTGTACCTCACAGCCATACTAAACCTCTGGTTCGATCCAAGGGACGTAAATTCGAACGTGCTCGTGGTCGTCGTGCTAGCTGCGGTTACAAGAAGTAAACGTCGTGTCTTCATTTTAGCGACTACAGGCTGATTCGCTCGATTCCTTCCATCTTATTGAGCTGTTTCGTAAATAACGACATATTAATTAAAAGGGTTTTGATTAAAGAAGATTATGGATTAATGAAAGTCTTCATTTACTATTATTCAATTCTCCAGCACATTATTTCCCCTGCCTTCTGTTCAGTCCCTGGCCCCAGTATTTCCTCCATTAAACATCCCTACTCCAACATCAGTCCCAACATTATTTCATCCCGGCACTACAAACCGTTCCAGACAACCGATCTTATCAACTTAATCTGAAAGTGAAAAACTAATTTTCCTCCGGTTTTATTCAAAATTAAGTATGACATTTACAATCCCTAACAATTATCTAGCAAGTGCATGTACATACGTGTATACATGATCATCCGTCCTGGTTCATGCGGTGGTCCTATGTTTCTTTGAGGAATCTAGGGGGCAGATACGTGCATACGCTAGTACATACTCATATACATACTTGCTCATCGAAGAGGAACACGCAAGGGAAGTAATAGAAGACCAATGAGGTTAATCAAACCATGGTATACCACTGAAGGTTTGAATTTGCCTCGGTTCAAAGTGTATGGTGGATATGTGAATTTCTCCCGCCATCCACAGGTTGTGGTCGGTAGAAAGCATTGTGGTCGACTAGTCGCATGCAAGAGAATAGGTGGGCTTGAGTGTGAAGAAGTAGTAGCTGGAGCGTTGTAAACCTTCGGTGTACCTTCCACAGCGCAGCCTGTAGTTTTTTTTTGTCTGTCTCGTCCTGGCTGGCGTATTTTTATCCATCGCTCAAATTCAACAACCAGCCGCTCTCTCCTCTGTCTTGGTTTAGTAAGACTTTCCCTCCTGTATGCTTCCACAGATTCGACCCAAAGATTCGTCGGTTGGTGCACCTTCAAACTTAACCCTGCCCTGACACTCTAACTTCTCAATAAACTTTCTTCCCCTCATATCCGGGCCGCCAACGAATCCGTAATTTGGGTCTTCGTACAAAATAACAGGAGGAGACATAATTGTGAGTGATTGTTGTTGTGGACGGAAACAATGTTTCTATTTACTTATTCCTAAGCTCTTTATTATTTCGGAGGAGGCATCAAACTTCGCTTGACTGGAGTTGTGTCTGTGTGTGTGTGTGTGTCTGTGTAGTGAATTTGTATTATCATTAGTTTCGGCTCAAATTATTAATTTTTTGAGAGGTAATTTTTTGTCCGTAATTTTGTAAACTTAGTTCTATGTAATTGGTTGAATGGATTTAAATTTTTTGGGGATTGTATTTTTATATGTGGGATTAAAAATGGAAATAATCTTGTGGGGGTGGTTTGCTCGTTAAGTAATAATAATGTTTGAATGGTAGCATGGGAAGGGTGTATAGTTGGAGTGATGATAGGAAAATAGGAATGAAATAGGAGAGGAATTTCAGGAGTCACATTTCAGCATAGTGGAGTGGTTTGTGGAGTTGAGACATGGAAGTATCGTAAAATGATTTAATGGCTAAGTTGTGCTTAAGAGGAACTGTATAGAGATAGGCTGGAATTGGAGTTACTTCCCGCTCAGTGGAACTATATACAGTGAAGTGGAGTTGGTTTGGAAGGCTCCAGTATTTATGTGTGGTTGGTGGAATTTGGGGGATTGGGAAGCTGATGGAGTTGAAGGGCGACTGTTTTGATTGAATTCATTGGAATGCTTTATTTTTGCAGGGATGAAATTGCAGCAACCTGCCAAGTTTACAGCCGAGCCATCCTATCTGTAGTAGTTAGCGTACAGTCGGTCTTTAACGTGGTGTTATTTACATACGACGGATCGGAACAATGGCTTTACTACTCTCACACTGGTTTCAACTGATTAGATGACGCCGAAAGGGCAGTAGTAAGGAATGTTAAGAAATCTATCGCCTTCTCAGTCACCGACGTTTATTCAAGACTAAGCTCTTTAGTTGTATTGAACGGATATTGCCATGCCTGCATCAACGGGTAATTCGGGGTCGAAGAGACGGACCAGTGAGGTCAACGCCGATAACAACTCCAAAACTGGATCCCCTACTGTCAATGGGAAAGTTAAAACGGAAAATTTTCAGCATGACAGGGAAAGCTTCTTGGAAGCGTTTGAAAGTAAGTTGGCCAATGTTTTTTTTTTATTAAAATATATCTAGTGGAACTGTCGAATAGTCTTGTAGAATTCATTGGAATTGGATTTGCACTACAAGTACTCATTGTTATTTAGAGCCGACGCAAATCTACATGTTCCTGAGAAGCAGAATGATTGAATCGGTGAGGTTTACATGAATTCATTTTTATTAAATGTTGTGGTTTAATGTCTCATGCTCTTTTCCTATCATATTTATTTTCTTTCAGCCTACTTTTCTGCAGCGGAATTTATCGTACAGAAGAGCATATACTACGAGGGAACGAAAAGTGAAGCCGAAGTTTCAGCTTGATGAAATGTTGGACAAACTTCAAAAGAAACTTGAAAAAGTTGAGGAGAAACCTGAAGCTGTTCATTTCATGAACTTCGTGCTGACGGGCATTAAAGATTGTGATAACGTCTGTAAGTAACTTCAGGCTGTTACAATTTAGTGTCCATTTCAGTTATTGCATGCACGGTTGTCTATGAAATTTTCCGTGGTTGTATGTAAGAAATTGACTTTATTCTTTGGTATTATGAAAGGGATGCAAGGTGTTTCGGTGAAAATAGAATTCAAAATCGCCAGAGCTTGTCACAGAAAACGTAAGGACAGCTTCAACAATGTGAGTAGACTTCTAGTGGTACTAGAAGAATCACGAGAGCTGCTGCTTAAGACGGAGGCCATGACACAGTGCCCTTGTGTTTCAATCCCTATTCAGTTCTTCAATATTGCTGAAGGGTCAGTTGTACAAGAACTGCATTTATTTGTGAAAGCCACCTTTCCGAAATCAGCTTTTATAAAGAACAACATTAAGACTGGAGAAGCAATAAATGCAAATGGGGACAAGTTGCCTTCGAAGTCACCGAAACCTCCTAGTAATAATAAAAACATTAAACCTCAAACAAAACAAAATGACTGCTCAACTAGATCCAAAGCTGGTAGCAATTGTGAAGTTAAAAATCAAAATACACCGGAAAAAACATCCGTGGCTCATAATGACAGTGGTAATTCCCGTACTAGTTCACAAGATATAATGGCGTCAGATTTTAGGGATAAAATACTCCCTTGTGACAAGCTTGCGACAGACAAGGTGACCGGGAAATTAGTTAAGACTTCAAAAGCCTCTTTGCATCTTAACAATAACAATTCCGGTTGCCACACCTCAGGGATCAATTCTACAGTTACCCCCGCAGACTCTGAAGATCAAGGTCCGAAACGAAAAAGACCTCGTGTTTCCACAGGCCGTGATGAGTACGTTTACGATTCCGGACACAGTAATCAGGACAAGATACATTTAGTGGGACATTTGACCCTTTGCGATAAAGATACGAAACTAAAATTTGAAAACACAGATTACGGACTTATGCTTAAAGATCATCATATTGAAAGGAAATATAAGAGACTAGGTTCAACATGGGAAGTACTGCAACCTGTAAGTTAAAACAATGTGATCTAAGAGACGGTTTCATTAGGAAGGATTAGGATTGCTACAATGTTGAATGTTCTCATTAAATTACAGAAACATCCTAAGTTACAGGGCATTTTCTCATTAGACTGCGAAGGCGATAAAGGTCCTCGAGCAAAGCTTACAATTTCTCTAAGAACATCTGTGGAGAAGTATACTGCTCTCGTCGACCGACCTATTCCAATACCCAGTAAATGTTTACTTAATGGAACTACAGGAGGTAAGATTTGTTCCTAAAAGTTCCTCTGCCGAATAACCCAATTTTATTTGTAGTTCTGAAATTTATCAATTATTTTTTTAGGATCCGATGACATGTGGAAATCTGGTGGGAATGTTGTGAAAAAAGAAAAGTTTCCTATAGTTTATCAGTTCCTGTACAATAACAACACCCGCCAACAGACTGAAGCGAGAGACGATCTCAGATGTCCATGGTGTTCTCTCAACTGTTGGAATCTTTACTGCCTATTGAAGCATTTAAAATTGTGTCATCCTCGGTTCCACTTTACATATGTGGTAAATTTCTAAGCAGTTTGTTTTATGAGTCACCGAAATAATAGATATTACGTTAATAGACTGAGTAGCTATGTTTACCAAACTTTTTTTGTTACTGTTTCAGCCTTTATCTGGAGGTTTAACACCGAAAGGTGCACGAATTGATGTATCGATAAATAAGTCTTTCGATGGGTCGTACTCAGGTTCTGCGTACGATTTGGTTGCTCAGCCTCCCGGTGAAGCATTTGCTAGAAATGGGCCCACGAAAAGAACAAATATTTTCAGCATATTAGTTTGTCATCCCAAAAGAAACAAGCCAAATATTCAAGAATTTTTAGAAAATGAAGAAGAGAAAGAAACAGAACAAAGGAGAACGTACGTCACAGGCCACAACCGGTAATGCTGATAAACAAAAGTTCTTTTTAAGACTAATAATTAGCTCTATTTCCTAAGTTCAAATTCTAGTAATGGCATGCGAATTTCGTTAAAAATTAGGCTTTCAGGTAGGTAAGTTCGATAGTTAAATGCATAATTTTTTACTGTGCAGGCTGTATCATCACACATCTACCTGCTTGCCGATCCATCCCAAAGAAATCGACATTGATTCCGAAGGTGAATATGATCCTGAGTGGTTAAGAACAAAAACTTCAATGATGATCGATGAATTTACGGATGTCAACGAGGGCGAGAAAGAGTTGATGAAAATGTGGAATCTACATGTCTTGAAACACAAGTGAGGGTTTTTGTAATAAAATTAAACTTTAAGTTAGTAATGTCAGAATAGCTGATAATAAGGACTAAATTCTAATTTTTATTCATTGATAAATTCCAGCTATGTCGGAGACTGCCAAATTCCTCTAGCTTGTACTAGATTTGTAGAACTGCAAGGAAAAGAGATAATAAAGAAAAATCTCTACCGCAATTTTGTTATCCATTTGACCAGTATGTTCGACTTCGGTTTGTTGGATGCTAAAGGATTTTCGGGGGTTGTGCAACTTCTGCAAGCTCAAATGAAGGAGAATAATTTTTCGACGTCCCTTCGGCGAGCGTGGAGTAAGGATAACAACAACATAAGTCAAAGCCAGAAGCCCAGTACAAGTAAAGGACTTCAAGATGGTGAATAATATTGTTATTACGTTCGCTTTCGTCTTCAATATCCCCATGAAAGGCAGTCATATGACATAGTCGTCGTTTCCAATTTTACATTCATTTCTAATAATTTGTATAATTTGTAATTATTTTGTGTAGGACCTTATGGTTTCTATTAGGTTCTGTTTTAGTTCTTGCTCGCTTGATTAAACGTCAATAATTTGTATTCATAGGTATGTGTGAATGCAAGTGTTAGTTGATTATAGTATGTAATTTTTGTTTTTTTTTTGTGGTAGTATTCATTTTACTCAGCTAGCATCAATGGAATAACGAATAACATTAATTTAGCTTATAAATGCCAAATTCACCACGTTAAATAAATGTTGTAATTTTTCCAAAGTCCAAACTGGTTAATTGCTTGGATTTTTTCCAGAAGGTAATTTTTCAAAGGTGTGGTGAAATCCCAAAAGAGTGAGTTATTCCTGTTGCTTAATTTTTTTTGAGAAGCTATTGTTTCGTAGCATTTAATTTTACCTAAAGACCCATTGCCTGTTTGACTTTTTAAATTATAAATACAATTATATGATTTTGTATCTAGTAAATGGACTATTTAACATATTTATGGGGTTTCTACTCCTGCGAGAAGAACTATAACGACGGAAATTCAGTTGGCAATGCCATAAGGTTTTACCAGAATCAGGAGCAATGTCAAATGTCAGAAATGGAATCGTTCAAGTAGTAGTAGAGTTTCTTGTGAACTCGAAACTTGTTCAAAGGTATAGCACGTTGGATCTGACGGTATTAAAATTATCAGTACTGTATGACAAACTCATCAGTTTACAAGAAGGGGGTTAAAGTTAATCTCAATGTATTTGTTAAGAGATGGACGGGTAAATTAACAATTAAAAGTGAGTTATTATTGTATTCAAAACGTAAGAAGTTAAACAAGACTTGAAACATTTTTTGATTCTTGAAATTATTGCGCACCGCTTGTTGTCAAAATTGATAATACTAAAATGAATAAAAAACTGCATAAAGTAAGTAAGGCGAGTGTAATTGTATATGGTATTGACATCGTAAAATTACTAGATATACAGTGCTAATCGTATTTGTATTTTGTACCGACCGACAAAAGCAAAATATATTTTGAATCTATTCAAGAAACGAACGGCGATTATGAATTAAACGTAATATTGTACAGTAAGTCTTCATACGTGCCTACGTCACTCTTTGCACAGTTAATATTTATATCTATTTATTGTGTTAAGGTTAGTTTTCGTGCTCGGTCCTTTTTCTAGAACGGTTTGTTTACCAAATACACATCGTAGCACATCATAGTTCTTCATCGACACTTGTCCTTCGTTCTTTCCTGGTAATCTTTGTACATTTACACGTGCATCATTGTACTTGCAGTATGTTACACTGTTTTGTACTAAGCAAAATTAATCATTTTCACAGGAATTCGTCATGTCCTTTAGATAGTATTGGCTCTTTTAAAGCCTGAAGTTGTTCCGAAACCAACTTTAAAATATAACCTGACAAGTCTTGAGTTTTATCACGGTGAAATAATTCACGAAGGTTATAGGAAGAAGGGAGAAGGTTGGATTGATGGAGAGAAGAGTGATGTGACAAAAACAGGGTCCGCATAAATGTTAGTTCGCCGAAGGACCAAAATGGAAAAGTCAGAAAGAAAACAAGGAGAAATCTTTGGTTGCTATACTTTAGCACCCTCAGACAGAAGAGTGCCTAGATAAAATTGTTTTAAGGGTGAAGAAGAAACAAGTTTTTATCGTTAAAACATGATTTTAGAAAACGAACGTTGCACATTTACAGTTGAGGTACTGTTTAATTATAAGAAATGTCGTACCATATTTTATAATGTATGAGAGACCTCTAAACTATTTAAGACCCAATAAATGTATACTATTTCTCTAGCTAATAATTTTCAAAGTTTAAGTTAATTAATCCGCTCCAGCTTGCTTTCAATGACTGGGAATTATTTGTAGTTCCATTCATAGGCAAAACTGATTACCGTAGTTTTATGCTCGAATAGTTAGAAGAATTTTAGCTAATAATAAACTTCATTGTGAAGTGAGCTGAAATATTTTTTTCGATAATTAGCCTGACTACTATATATTTATAGTACCCGAATCGTATGTATTAATACGTAGATCCATCACTCATTATGTTTTAGTGAATTGAAACGCTGCTGTACGGGAATTATTGCTTTATAATTATTATTATTTTAGAATAGGTTGGAAAATGAAAGTGTGATAGTGACTTATGTTTCTAAAAAACATTCTGGTTGTACGAAATAAACTTATGGTTAGAATGCATTTTGTATGATTAAAAACTCTGCTGAAAACCAAATATAAAACGCGTAAATTGACTTTTTCCACACTATAGTGGATTCTCCATGCCTTCCAATTTGCACAGGAGACCACAAGTATGTAGGTTTCCAAACGTCTGCTGAGTTTTATTCTCATAATATTGAATTTGTAGCAGCTTATGCTCTTGCATCTGAATTTTTAGCAATAATTATTATTAATTTTAATTATACTAGTAATTATAAATGTGAGTGAATATTCACCTTCTTCTAATTTATTGCTACTTGCAGTCGTAATTTATTAATTGTTTTACACTTTTTCCTGATTGTAGCAAACAATCTTATCTAATAGATTGATTTATCACTCAGGATTATTTTGACAGACAATTCTCTAGAAATGCACTTGTATCATGACAAGAAACACTAATCAGACAGCCACGAATATTCTATTGCCTTCCATTTCTCTTGAAATTACTCTTAACGCCAATTTCATTTAATTACATGTCATTATTTCAATTAAGTACACATCACAGTAGTATTTTTCTTCCTAGTATTAATTTTAAATTTTTGTTTCAATGAGTTTTATGATGTGCGACGTAACCTAGCACTAGGCTAGTCTTTCCATCGTGGTTTTAAATAAATGGAGATGATGTCATAATTTAATTATCGAAACTTGGAAGACAGTGTAAGCTTAATTCATGATATTTACAATTTTGAAGCTGAATTCCTAATATGGTGGGTTTCAATGCGCTCGTACTACAAAAATATCATTTGTTGCATAAAATTGCTTTACAAATTACAAACCTGTACTCCGTTTGTCTAAATTTACTCTCAAAATTATAAAAAGAACGAGTAGATAGCATCTCAATAATACATTTAATTTCATCTCATTAAAATATTTTGAATTAAATGCGTTTGTGGGGAACAGTAACACAGCATTTGTATGGCATTTATTATTTTTAAGCTAGTAAAAATTAAAGCAAGATTTCTATCATGGTCATAGAATCTTGATTTGAAATTTATTTTCTTATAAATTATAAGCACCTGAAAGGAGCATATGATTACCTAATGCTAGTACGGAAGTATCAAAACAATTATGCTACATAGCATGCACAAATGTACTTGGCTGATTCAGGACGATTTTTCCTTAACCATTCAGTGTCTCGTTAAAGCCGCAGACCACAAAAAGGTACTTACTTATGTAAATTCAATATAGCTAAATATAATAAAATATTATGTCGACTTTAATACTTTGCCGTTGTCATCATGTGAAAACAGAATGTGCAAATGAATGCTGCCTCACTTTCGGCTTTTTTGAATAGGCATGTATATGTAGATTAAATGGCACGAATTCTATGTAATTAATATAGAATAGAATAGTTCATAAAATTGTTACTTCGTGTGGTAACAGGGTGCCAGCACTGCCACGTTGTATTGAACTTTTTTTAATCCATACATTGCATTGAATGTATGCTCTAATCAAATATAATATGTGAATTAACTGTTGCACACTTTTCACTCTTTTTACAGACTACTCTACTAGCAGCATACACATTTACAACCACATCAGAGAAATCTGACGCAGGCAAATAGAACGTCAAAATAGTGTGCTGGAGATATAAGTATCGATTATATAGCCCGCTATCAAGACATGGTTTTAAACTAAAATACGAATTTCATGATGAAGTATAAATGTAATATGATCCTTTGAAATTTTTTGACTGCTGCTATAGAAACAACCTGCTGATTAACTGAGGTATTTCAATAGTAGAAGCTCTTCTCGCACAACGGAAAGTACTTTTTCTCACCCACTTGTCAAAGTCAAGAGTCTAGATGGACAGTCTTTGGTCTCATCTTGATGTCATTCAAAAAGATGCCAATTCCAAGAAGTTAGCATGGCATGTTGTGTGTACAGGGCTAGTATATAGGAGTAAGAGTAAACTGATTTTTTTTTCTAATAATCTTTAAGTGACGTATGCGTCAAAAGCTAAATTTAATAAAAGCACTCAGGTTGCGAGTTCATAATTAAAGCACATATTTTATCACTGAGATTTGCGGTTTCCGTGTTTAACTTAATTATAGAGCTGTAGAGCTAGTTATATGTTCGTACATGTATAGTCAACAGAGTAAGTATACTAAGTATACAATAATGCAACAAAATAGTTACTATTTAATTTCTCGTTCCTCAGTATAAGGATTTTTAAAACCGAGCTCAATGAGGAAGCACAAGTTTCTCTTGTGGAAGGAGAAAGAGTTAACTGTTTGAGTTCCTGCGAAATACGAACATCATTTTTCATTACTTTATCTTGTACTTTTACCACATGAGACATCAATCAACCTACTAACCATACGATAATTACAAAACTGTATGATGTATACTTGACTAAACTTGAGAGTAGAATGAATTGATAATGTGTGAGGTATTATCTGCTGGAGACAACAGTCAACACAAATAGTAACAGCAATTAAATTAACTCAGATCTACTGATCCAGTATTATAAGCATGGTAATTAGATACAAAGCTAGTAAAAAGGCGTCGCGTAGGTCGCAGCTCCACGTAAGCATTAACGCTTCAGTTTCTCCTCTAGGTAATATTATTAATTATTGCACGTGTGTTTTCTAAACCACATGATTATTAAGTAAGAATACACATAATTCCACCATACCTTAACCGAGCATAATTACTCAGAATATTGCGTCCGTCTTAATTACATTACTGAATTCTTTCCAAATAAACCGAAAACTATTTCATTGCTCATGTAAGTACTTTGGATAAAAGCGACAATTTATTATCTCTATCAATATTATAACTTTGTCCTCACCTACAAATACTTGTCACATTGACCTTCAAGTTTGTGTAAGTAGTTCTCCAAGCTATGTATCTAATAAAACTCTCTGTAAGTTTTGCTACAGAAAAAATTGTACTAAATATTTTCTAATTTTTTTTTAAACATAATCATTATATGTACACTTTAGTTTCTTAGAATTAGTTTGGAATCACTGATTCCCATCTGTTTTCTTACCGTCCTACCTTACCTGATTCAAGGACATTATTTTTAAAAAATCAATTAGCCCTGGGATCAAATGCATTGCATCCAGAGATAACTAACTTGGCATTGTACCCACTGCTACTCGTTTGGACATTGACGTAAAATCAAGCTTTTTTTGCCATGTCACGTAAGTAGCTTCCATATAGACTCTATAGCATGTACATACACGAAAAAACAACTCATAAATAAGCTTACACGTATTTTACTCTGGTAGGCTCATGTGCCAGTCTCTAATAAAAAATATGCCTCATTGTTCTATTCTGTTCAATGCCGCTTAAATGACCATATTTACACCCGACTTAGATACGACTGTCATTGTGAACAAAATCGGCTTTCAAAAATTTCTCTTGCTTTTGAATAAAATGTCCTCGGCACACTGCTTTCAACTTTTAGAAATGTGTCAGTTCATTTCCATAGTAAATATTATTCAAATAGAAATTGATAAACAATCCATTTTGATCACGGACCTCATGGATGCCTACGTGTTCGCGGAAAAGTTTACTGCAACGCAACGGGAAACACAACCAATTAAATAATCTTGCAGACTTGGTCAATTCTTTCCCAAAGGGACTTCTCTACATATGTCCATGCATAATGATACATCCGGACCCGACCGATTTAGAAAAATACTAGACTCAGTTAATTTTAGCTAGTGTACTTCCTTAATTGCTTAAAGATAATAAAGACACGACTCATTCAAAAAAAGAACGTAGAAACTAGCCTTCTCCTATATAGACAGTGGATATCACTTGAAGGAGGAAGCACACGTGTAAATTCTCCTAAACCCGCTACGCTATCCACACGAAACGTTCATGATGTTCATGAGGTTGAGGCAAAGTGAAACAACAAGGCGTTTCATTCCTTTTACCTGCCATATCCCATGTCATGAACTTTCTTCCTCAGCCCAACTCACCCTAAAATACATCTTTCCAGCATACACAAACTCTGACCAGTTACTTGCATGATGCTTACAATCAAGTAACAGTACATTTTTAAGTAGTTACTCAGAACTCACACACAGCAACCCTCCAACCATCATATATACTCAAACCCTACATCAAGCTTTCCTTTCCAATACTGCCCACATGAACAACAGCTTCCTCCGCAATGCATTAAGGGGGATGAAATGACCTCCAAGACACTACTCCTTACGGCTCCTTACCACTGCAAAATCCTCATCCAAACAAACTCCGTACATACGCCGCATCCACAAGTGCAAGCAGACCTACACCTCAAAAATCATAGAAGCATATCCTACCCAAGACTCATCCAAGACTAAGCTCATCCCATACCAAGGTTATCGACATGCATACATATCCATGAATTAAAATCCAGCTCAATCCAACTTACTCTATTGCCATTGCCAACATCATCCGTAAAAGTTCCAACTAAATGCTCAACAATCACAGTGACGCTCCACACTCTACACGTCAGTTACATGTTACATCACAAACATATACTTGTCAAGCTGCAGTCCATGCATGGAAACAAGCTTTAACCCAAGGAGCATAATTCTCAGAAAAAACCACGGAAGGATAAGCAAGCATCTTATACCCCACAAACACTGTAATGCTCTCTACCCTCAAGTATCTATGCAGTCCACACTGTACATACATACTCTCCCTATTATTTACCTAACTATTTACACCTGAATCCCATAAGAGCCAAATCAGCATCCCGTATATCCCGACAGCCTCAGCCTCACTCAGACTCAACTGCATATTCCCCCATCCCCCCTATATATTACAGTTCTCTACAAATACACACACACACACAAATACCAACCATGTACACACACATCCTCCATACCATTATAGCCATAGCTTATTACACAACCTGCTCCTCAAATGATGAAAGTCCAGCTTTTTTCCCACGTCTATATTCCTACGTACTCCACTCCCAATACCAATACTATCATCCCATAATAATTTAATATACATCAAAATCTGTTTATAACGATGGAGACTCTTGCCCTACAACTTCCATATACATACACTTCATACATCCCTTATAAGTACAGGTCCTCAAAAGCATAGCGGATACATCCATACTCATACTCCATAGATGCAGCGGGACCACGTAATAAGCCCGTCCCTTCTAGGGAGAAATCCTCAACTATACACAGATATCTTTCCCCAGCCGGCAGACATCCTGAGTCCTGAACCATTATAAGGATAGGGAGATATCTTTCCCCAGATATCACTATACTGATATCCTCAACTATAACAAGATAAGACATATCCTGAACTATACGGAGATCCGAGATATCCTTATCCTGAACTCTAGCCTATCCTACAACAGATGAGCCTTCACTCCCTATGTACCTACATACTATCCCATACACTTATGCTCAGTGTAGAAGATGCCCAGGTAGGCAAAGTTAATAGGCCCAGAGGAGACATATAGTGCAGAATGTCAATTTAAGGCAAGGGAGCATAGAGGTACATAAAACTGCGAAGGCATACACATACACATTACAGTCTAGTCTGTCTATAGACCCAGAGCCTAGGCCTAGGCCTATGCCTGTGTGTGACACAGGTAATAGCCTGAGCATCGCTGCCAGAGATGTAGGTTTGAAGAGGTGAGTGAGTAATAGAGAGATGTGAGTGTAAGGAGAGATGAGTCCAGAGTTTTTGGAGGGATGAGGATGTTAAGAGAGATGTGGTCACTCGTGCCTGGCCGGAGTAGGGGGAAAAGTCGGATGCTTGTGAACACCCTGTGACGTGCCTTAGTGAGGGCTGTTGTGTGGAAAGATCCGGCGGTAGACTGTATAGGTATGAGTGGTTTGTAGCATTAGCGTGGAGGAGGCCGGCGAGGGAGCTTCTTTGCAGACTTGACAGTATTGGGAGGGCTCCGCCCCCAGGTAGGACCGGGACCAATGAGAGGACTCCACGCCGTACCAGGCGTGTGAGCCACGTTGGCAATAAAGATTTTACTCCTTGCATCGCCCTTCTCGTAGGTCTTTCACATTGCCGATCGCAAAGCTCCCGGTTATCCCAGAACTGTGGAAGGAACCATAGGAGTACCAACAGTTGAGCGAAGAGGACAGGCGATCAACAACCTCATCAAAAGTTCGAGTGACGACGAGAGGAGTCTTACCTAGAAATTAGTTTTCCCCAAAGACAAGTCTCAAGTTGTAGTAGATTTTTATTTAAAGTGTTGGACCGGTGACATTACTCAATTTATTTCCATTAAATACAAAAAAGTAACCATGAAATCTATAGTACTTTCTTTCATTGCCTGCCTGGCGTTAGGCACTAATTTCTGTCTGTGTGATGATATCAAGACTGACGAAGGAGTTCTTGTACTTACCAAATCCACCTACGAAAAGGCACTTAGCGAAAATGAGTTCGTCCTTGTGGAGTTCTGTAAGTTGTCATGTGTTTCTCCGGCTTTTGTTTTTATTTTATAGGGGCCGCGTGTAATCCATCCATAATTAATTTAACAGCTGGCAGTAGGGGAAGGTGTCATGTTTCCATCAGTTGTCAATAATGGAAGGGACATGACTGACATGTATTGAATGGGTAATGGAGGGTTTACATGGAGCTGAGTTGTGGGGGAGAGGATGTCAGGATCGGTGAGGAAACTGTCAAGTTAGGGGTTTGGAGGGGATAGTTAGTATTTTTGTGACATTCGTTTGTCTGGAGGGTTATGGAGTGGACGGATGGGTCCACGGGATGTATTTTCAATTGCCGGGTTTATTTCCAGATGTTTTTGCCATATGGCTGGGAGATAGGGACGGGAGTGTGTGTGTGTGTGTGTGTGTGTGTGGGGTAGATAGCGTGGGGCAATTTACTTAAGTTGATATTGAAAGGTTGGAGTTGGTTGATGATAATTTGGAGAGTTTTACATGAGGCGAGTCATGGGGGGATGTATGCATTGGAGTGATATGTAGATTTGTTTGAATTATTGTGTGTGTGTTGAAGTGCGTGTAATGATGGTGTATGTGTGAATTTACAGATGCTCCATGGTGCGGTCATTGCAAAGCTTTAGCTCCAGAATATGTAAAAGCTGCGAAAGCTTTGGAGGAGAAGGGGTCTGCTATTAAGTTAGCTAAGGTTGACGCGACTGAAGAAAATGAATTAGCTGAGGAGAACCAAATCCGGGGTTACCCTACATTGAAATTTTACCGACAGGGCAAGGCCATTGATTACAGCGGTAAGATAGTGGATTTGGTTGTTTTTTTTTTTATATTTTTTTTTTTAAATCTGAAGTGGATGTGGGGGGTAGTTAGTAATCAATGCTATCAAATTACAGGTGGAAGAACTGCAGATGATATTGTGAATTGGCTCTTGAAGAAGACTGGACCCACCGCCAAGACTTTGGAAACCGCTGAGGATGTGAAGAAATTCGCTGAAGAATTTGAAGTTGCTATTGTGGGATTCTTCCAAGACGCCGATTCTGACGCAGCTAAGGAATTCTTGAAATCCGCTGGTAGTATTGATGATTATCCTTTCGGTATTGTGTCCTGCGCTGAGGTTGCCAAGGCAAATGATGTTGAAGGCGATGCTGTGGTAGTTTTTAAGAAGGTAATTTGAAGATTTTACTGAACAAATATAGGAGCATTTTTTCGGATTAAGTTTGGCGGGGTTCCTAGACCTGGAGACGCTAATAATTGATATTTATTTTATAGTTCGATGAATTGCGTAACGAACAAACCGCCGATTTAACTGAAGAATCCATTACCAAATTCGTCAAGTCTTCTGCTCTTCCCCTAATCATTGACTTTAATCACGAGACTGCCCAAAAGGTTTTCGGTGGAGAAATTCGAAGCCATGTTCTTCTTTTCTTGTCCAAAGAAGCCGGACACTACGACAAATACTTGCCCGCACAAAAAACTTTGGCTGGAAACTACAAGGACAGAGTAAGCATGATTTACACATTAGTCTTTTTTTAATTTAACAGGCCAATACTGTTTGAGTGTGAGAAATCATACCCATGATTCTTACTACATAGGTTGGTTGGCATAGTAATCCTGCATAATTATCCTTCTGATTCGGCTGAAACCATAGTGTCTCAGAGTGGAAACGTGCAGAACATAATCCTCAGCAGTGAGGATTATTTAGTGTATAAAGCATTGTGTCCTATCTTATGCGGCATGCACAACCTGTGGATGTAAGGTATTTATTGACATTCTTTATTGCCGTAGGTTCTTTTCGTCAGCATTAATACTGATGACGAAGATCACAATCGTATTTTGGAATTCTTCGGCATGAAGAAGGAAGAAGTACCAGCAGCACGTTTGATCCGTTTAGCCGATGAGATGGCCAAATACAAGCCTACCACTGACGTCCTTGAGGGTGATGGTTCCACAATGAAAGCTTTTGTTGAGGACTTCTTGGAAGGAAAGTTGAAGCAACATCTTTTGACTCAAGAATTACCCGAAGATTGGGACAAAAACCCCGTTAAGGTTTTGGTTGCATCTAACTTTGACGAAGTTGCCTTGAACAAGGATAAGGATGTTCTTGTTGAATTCTATGCTCCCTGGTGTGGACACTGCAAACAATTAGCACCAATTTACGACAAAGTAATTGCTGCACTATTCGTTTATATGTCTGTTAATTAATGGAAGGCTATGTCCATCACAAAACCGTTATTTTCTTAAAATAAGTAATCTAATGAATTATTGACGCTATATAGTTGGGAGAGAAGTTCAAGGACCACGAATCTATCATTGTCGCTAAGATGGACTCCACTGTGAATGAATTGGAGCACACTAAGATCAACAGTTTCCCCACTATCAAATTATTCAAGAAGGGAGACAATCAGGTATTTATTCGAGTGGTTTTGAAATGGTTTTAATCTTACGTTGGGATCAGTTTCCTTTGGATTATAACATAAACGATTGAATCATTTTTCTAACAGGTTGTAGAGTACAGTGGCGAGAGAACGTTGGAAGGTTTGTCTAAATTCTTGGAATCAGATGGAAGTTACGGCCAAGCTACTCCTGAACAGGTATGAACTATTTTTAAGTATTAATATGATTGTATAGTTGCCGACACCTATCCTTGATATCGGTTCAGCGGCAGGCCAGCGTAAATAATGACGATGAACAAAAGAAAATATATAACATGCGTGATTTTTGTGCAAATTAATTTTAGGCCGAGGAAGAAGATGAAGACGACGACAGCCCCAAGAAGGACGAGTTGTAAATGCGAAAACATTCACTCAAACAGCCAGTTTTGTTAAAGATAAATTCCAAATAATAAAGCTAAGATTAAAAACACCAGAGCGATTACTGGACATTCGGTGTGTCCATAAGTTTCATATGTTGTAAAACTACTAACGACTCACAATATTTTATTTAAAAATCTTTCCATAATAATTTCATAATGCGTACTTGATAAATTCATGTTCAATAGAAGTCACTCAAAGTCAATACATTCTTTAAAATGGTCGTGAAAGGCCTCGGAAGCTATAAGAAACTTAAGAATTTACTTGATAATAATAATTATTACATTTAATTATTGCTGCGCGAATAGCAGCACAATCATTTACCTGCCATTTAAAAAGAAAAGTGAACTATAGGCAAGTGGTGTCAGGGTAGGCGAGACTCGATTACATCACAAAATGTCATTGATCAAAATCATGGTTATGTGCATTGTGCAATAATCATTAATTACACAAACTGTTACTAATCGAAAGTAAGACTTGTTTCACGATTCATTGAGCTCTTGTAATCCCTTCTCTAATTTACTACTAGTTCCCCAACAGTAATTTCATAAAAGAGAAGCCGCCGCTATTTTCCGAGTTTTTACGTTGACTCTTGCTCATGCTGCTGATGTCATTTGCATTTGGCAGTGGTAACTTTTTAAGTAAGATCCGTAAATTGGTAGATTCCTCCAAATTGGTTTTTAGGTTCCCGGCCTTCTTGGACCAGTTATTTTTGGCAGACTTCGTATGCCACACTAAGATCTGAAAAACCATTTACTGGGCGTTACATATATGAACATTATACAAGTACTTATTACGAACGCATATACTAATTCTCGTTCAGCATCCTCCACCACATGCACAGTCAATCACAACACCACATCAGTACTGCTCATTTCTCGCTACAGTTCTTACCTCAGTACAATTACTTGCTAGAGGCTGTATATCATTAAGAGTGATGCCCAAGGAGCGTAAGATCTCATCCTCTTCGTAGCCAGCGACCCATGGCATGTTAGCATTCTTCTTCTGAAACAGCAACAATGACACAGCAGTTGCTCACAATTCACACCACTACTTCAACAACATTATTACCTTGTAGGATCGCATTCCCGTACTGAGTACACCACCATCACATTTTACAATACAGTACAATCTCATTACAAAGGATCGGCTCAGGGATTTCTAATAATAACCCATTTACTCCCTCCCACCATCCACACATTACTTTTCACACACTGCCACTGCCCATAAGGGACAGTTTAAACCATACCAAACTCCGGTCCCTTCCGACTCCCTTATAACAAGATCCCACTGTAACAGAGTAACAATCCATGTAAATATCCCCATATTACAAACAACCCCCACCGACACATTCCAATAATCCAACTATCATTCCCTATTTCATTAATGATGTTCGTACCGCATGGATTAGCTTCAAATTGATAGCAAATCCAGCCATGTCCACCGGAAACTTTCGGTACGCTCGCCAGCCATCGTAGAAGCCAATCACTTTACCCTGCCGAACAATCGGGCTACTCACTCCAAGTTCCGTGACGAGTCCAACAGGCCACATGGAAACTTTCTTCGTTCGTTGCATCTGGAAATCACAAAAAAAAAATGTTACCCACACACACACACACTCATCTCAACTAACACTCCCGACCATCCCTACAATCTCAGGAACACATCCCAAATCCCAGCTTGCTTTTAATCCCACTAATTAATTCCCAACCCGACCACAACCTCCCTCCAAAACCCTCAATTCATACAAACCCCAACAGAAAAATAAATCTCCAAGAAACATGACTCCAAAACTACTACAATCATCCCCATAATTACTAATACTAATACCCAAGAACCTACTTGGCGGAAGATATCGCTGTCATATGTATTGTCATCATCAGCAAAGTACACTACACCCGTGAACTGATGAAGGCGCAACCACTCCAAGGAAGCCCTCCTTGCTCCAACTCCACGTGGCTTCCCCACGACTTTGTCAAAAACTTTGGGCTTCACAGATTTTAACAAACTGTACTGTAGATTAAACTTATTTAAAAATTTCTCAAGTCCAGAGGTCTGTCTGTCCACATCCTCCACCACCACCCAATGGATCAGATGATTGACTTGGAGGAGGGCCTGGGCGAGTCGAGTCAACTCCGGGATCTGCTCCGGTCTATTGTAAGTCGGGGTGACCACATACACCAGGTTTCGCCGAACCTTGGAGGAGAACGGGAGTTGTAATTTATTAATGCTAACACTAGTATCGAAGTAGGAAGGGTCATCCCCCCCTGGAAGAGCCACGACTGTGGACAGAGACACACTGGCACTTTGGACGGGCAGACTCTGCCCCACAGGATTCCCATAGCGCTGGCCGTCGTCCTGACTGTTGACATTATTCAAATTATTTTGACCCCCCTTCAAAATGAATTCGATCTTGGACTCTGCTGCCACAGGGTTCGTGGACACGGTCGGCTCACAGAGGTCAATTGTCTCTTCCCGATTGGAGATGATGAGGAGGGTGGTGAGGATTCCCAACGCAAATAAACAAGTATTGAGGAGGATTGAGCGGAGTGTCCTCAACTGGAACATTTTAACACAAAATGAAAGCCATAACCGACGTGTGAAGGGAAATAGTGAAGTCATATGCACCCGTTTGTCCTGTATTTGGGATTCTGACTGTATGACGGTCCACGGTCCACGGATCCAAGTTATTTTGAGTTGTCCTGGTGGTACTGGTTCAATTCCTCCTTCACACCCTTCACCTTCACCTACAGCTGGGCCTCCATCCTTCGGAGGGACTGATGATCAGAGCACCACCACATAGGCCAGTCTGCTTGACATGGGACGAGACTCTATTAATATTTCCCCATCCCAAAACCGCATAGGTGCTAATCAATTGTCCGTATATATTATATAGTCCCCAGCTTTAGACCCGAGAATGAATGACTGCATGAATTTCCCAAATTCCGACCCACACTCCGGCTCTCATTGTGTAGAGTGCGTCATGCAGTGCTCCTGGTGTGTGTGTGTGTGTGTCTGTGTGAAGTAACAGGGAGTGCGCAAGTCCTCCCGGGTTTTTCTACCGAGAGGGAAATCACACCGGGACACTCTGCACTAAATTATGTATCCAATGTGTATGTAATTTGTAGGGGGGAGATTGTAGCATTGAGAGCCCACAAATGTCCCGGCCTCTTTTAACAACAGCAGTTGTTTGGAGGCAATCGGGAACTGGAGCTCTGGACACTCATGGAGCTGTGATGAGTCTGGAGGGTCTCACAGTGCCCCGTTAGTCAATGGGCCCTGGCAATGACGTCCGTCCGGAGTCCTCCACACCCACACTTTCCCTGCAACTCTATTATTTATAGAGAGATAACAATTTTGTCAGTAATGGAATATTTAGAATATATAGCTCAAGCCAAGAATGTGTATAGGAATATTTGTGAATATGTATGTATGGGGTGGTTCAAAGCAGTTTTGTTAATGATAGCCTTAGATGAGGGCTAAGAGAGGGATGGGTCAATGGGGAAAAAATAAAGCTCCTATTTTGAAGGGAATCCTCCTGATTTTTCTGGGTTTATAATCTATATAATATTAAATAAAAAATGTTACATTTATTCCAACCGTGTGAGTCAAACACTTTGGGTATAGTGCGGAGGGAAGGGGAGCAAAAGTTTGGATTGTTGAGGAAACACTGAGATTTTGAAAAAAAAAATCAGTTTTTACTCAACAAATTTTTGCAAAAAAAAATACAATGACTGAAGGATTCTTTGAAGGAAATTTAAAGGGATTTCAAACAAACACAACAACAGAGCACTACGTTGAATAGTTTAGACACTGGACGACTGGACGGAGTGAAGGAAGATTTAGCTGCAAAAAAATTGTAACTTTAATTTATTGCTAAGAAATTAATTTATTGCTAAGAATTAAATTAATAAATTTGAATTGTGCCATTGATTGGACGTTTGTTTCAATTTAAGATATTTGATCAAATCTTTACCTTGTTGTCATGACATGACCTCACTTAATTCGACCGGGCATAGCCAAAATAAAAAAGGGACTGCTCCACGCCTTTCAGAGCTGTATCCAGAGTTTTTGATCTACAGGGATGGAAGAAATTTTGAAATACATATCTGGATTGTTAAAAAATGGAGGAATCGAATATTTTTTTACTGTTACCCCTTCTATGGGCTATAGGAGAGGGAAAGAAAAATATTTTGAGGCACCTGGGGCAGTGAGAATGTCGTTGTGTGAAGCTGTACTAAATTCCTATTTTAGTAATTCTGACGGACAAATAATCCGGATTACAGGAAGGGATTGAGAAATTGAGAGAGACACTTTGTTTTTAGTGCTAAAACTAGCACTGACTTCAGTTTTGTTTGTACTGTATACTAAAAATGAATTAAACGTGTGAGAGACTCTTGAAGTTGAGTCAGAGCAAGTTAGTACAAAAGGCTTCAAACCCTTCAACCTTGGCCTGGTATGGACTGGAATGTTTAGTATAGTCTGTTTTCTTTTGTAGTAATTATTGCTATTTGATTGGGTGAAGTCAGCCGTGGCTAAATGCTCCCTTCATATGAGGATAACATGCGTTTATTTTTCAATGTTCTGTACGTGATCATGCATTTATTTGAATGGTGATGCTTATGGACGTTCTGGATAGTGGAGATTGACCTTTGTAATTACAATTAGGAGCTCCGGTAATGTACAATGTTTAGCAGTAGGAAGGGGTTTCTGGATCAAATAAACTGCGAGCATGACAGAGTAAATTAAATTTGTTTAACATTTAATGCTTGCATAGGAATTGAGCAAAATTGATCCAGTCTGTCGGCTACTCTTCTATTACCGGATGTCTTTATAATGCATGAGTTAAAAGTGTACCTACATGGGATGCATCTATTATTTGCCCGAGCTCCCATTCAAACAGTGAGGTCTGTCAGAAGACATGCACGCAAATTACAATCATGGGGAAGTATTTATAACAACTAACAGCAGACAAAATAAACTAGTTAGTTGCCTGCCATGTCCAGTATTGCTTGTGTTCATGTTCATACACACGTAGGGATATTTATGACCTAGTCGACCTAGTACGGAAATGCCTTTCGTTGAGAGTTTAGTATAAGGCTTCATTTACGATTACACTCGCGGTCTCATATACCTATACGTGCTGTCAAAAAGATAAACAGCGAGTAAAAGTTCGTCATTATATGAAGAATCACTGTTCCCCAAAATGGTCCATTATTTAGTCACCGTCACGTAACATTCTGTCTTATGAATATTTGTAATAACGTATAGTAAGTAAACGCAATGGTTAACCAGTCATCACGCTCTCGTCAACAATGATTTTTAGCAACACTATAGTTCACAATCATATGTGTGATTCCATGTACACGGTGACCATATTGACACATGGCTCACACCAGGGAGCCCTCGTCAGAAATTTTCTCCATTTCTTTAATTGTACTCCTCAAACAGAATTTCTCTGACCTTGCTTTCTGGTCATGTCCAAAGTTCTTAACTTACAGACCTATGTCAAATAGCTCCCCTGAAAGCTCATACAATTTCCTACAAAAAAGCATCAAAACATTTCTGGAAGAAAATTCTGTGCAAGAATAACAATAATGAAAAGTTGCCATTATAATAATAACCTCGACTTTGCTTCACATTTTTGAACCCTGTGACCTCTTGAACCAGGTGAATGAAGTAAATTTTAGAAAATTTGGAACTCAATTTATTACAAACTTAGGGGATTGAATATTTGATGAGTCTCACCAGTGTGGGCTACATTTATTACGGTCACCCTGTATATCATTCAAGTACGATTACTATTTGTCCTTTTCCCGAATCTCCAGAATTTAGATGGGTGCATGCCAGTAATTTCACTAAACGACTTAAGTGCATTATTACTTACTTGAGTACGAAAAATAATATACTATGCAAGCCTTCTTTCTCAACTCTGCTAAATCTGAGTTTTATCACTGAGAAGCAAGTACATACGTAACATCTCAGTTTATATCATATATGGATGTTCCTTTTTCTGCTATTCTGAAGTTATATTCATACATCAACTTCACTTCAAGAAAATTGAAGGGGTGAAAGGGCATCTTGACTAGTTTTACTTTTGGAGACCCCGTGTTATTAGAAACTAAACTTCCTATCAGTACAATGTTACTACTGCTGTTACCAAATGTTGCAATACTTTCCTTTGCTGCTTGGATTTTTACTGTTCGGGTCCAAAGTCCAACCGAGAAAATTAATCTATGTTTGACCAGCTGTGAGTACCAGTACTTTTCCTAGTATTTTGGATTTAATTTTATTTTCAGGATTCTCGGTACCCAGAAGCCCAGAACGCTAGCTAAAGTGCTAACACACTCTGAGCTTTACTGCAATGTAAAGCAGGATATTAACCACATGGTTCGGTTCTACTCTGTCATTCTTATACAGAATTAATGGAGGTTTAAAATGCAAATGCGTATGTATTTCTTAGGTATACCATCTATGGTAGTATCGGTGAAGTTAATTTGATTGGAAATTGTAGTGAGAATCCTGCAGTTTACCAAAGTTTTTCACATTTCAGTCGGAATGAACAGTAGGAAAATCATGAGTGCGATTAGATTAAATTTTAGCTGAGCATATCAGAACATGCTCCGAGGATTCTTGTGCTCCATGGATAATTGCCTTGTTTTGTTCTTGGTATAGCATGAAATGCAGTGTATAAAATTCCCAGGGAAAAATACAACACAAAATATGCGGAATAATTACATGCATTAACTTTGCTCGTCTTGTTATTAGATTTTGATTAATTGTCTGCTGTAACAAGATTATCATTGTTTTACTTTCAAGAGTAACAGACACACTTTTCACAATATTTCAACAATCTTATGTTTTAAACGTCGATTTATATATAAGTATTTCTTGTTCCATTTCGCGCTGTTCGAGTAACGAGTTTAATATAGTATACTAAACATATGGTTATAATTGCACATAATGTACAACTCCAACATGGTCAGTTTCAACCATCTCTTCAGCCGAATGCTGTAAGAAAATGTGGAATATAAGGTAACAACATATGTACATGAGCTCGAAGCTTGCACCGGTATATACTAGTATGAGTTTGCTTCTGAAGTTCAAGATCTCAGATTGCAAAGAAATGCTTATTCGGGTCAAATGTTCACTTCTCGTTTAATCTCTTACGATTTCTTCATCAAGGGATTTGTACGAGAGTTTTTACAATTGACTCCATTCTGTGACCTTTAAAATGATCAGAAAGATTTTGTATTGTAACAACTGATTGAATTTACACTTAAGACGGACGCTTAAAAAATTAGCATCTGGAAATCCCAGAATTTCAAAATTGTCATCCCCCTTTGCACTTCACAATTTTTAAACATATGCTTTCCAGTTTATTAAATTCTCCACAATAAGAAAATGGAGGAAGAATCACTCCATTAGAAGTTATAAGTCATCATTGGAACACGGGATGGAGAAAGAAATCCTCCCGGTACATATGTGTTCACCAAATAATTATTTCACAGCCACAGTATGCTTTGATAGCCAATACATGGCAACAATAACACTTAACAATAAACTAATTTCACAAGCGGTGGTGATGATTACTTCTTTTTCTGATCGATCACGATAAACATTGTAGTACTAGCAATCATAAAGCAATACACATTAATATCTACTGATAATCTCATCTTGTCCTACACGCATTAGTTTACAATTTTGTAAATACAAATGCTAATGCTGCTAATTCATAGTAATTACACACTTCGTTAAATCTAAAATAAGACTAAAGATAAGAAATGCATAACAGTGCATTTTAATTTGACACAATCCGGTGTGCAAAACTGCCGCATTCTAACGTTAAATAGCCGTAGTCGTAAAGTCATTCGGATGTGTCGCTGAAACAATGCATGTAATTGATTGTGTTTTATTATCATTTTTTTTATTATTTAAATCACAGTATTAACTACTAGGGAGTTGACGGTACCACTGGGAATGTAAAATCAGTATGATATTCAAAATTCATACGAAGATACTACAGTTACATTAACTTGCGAAAGGACATAAAGTTACAACTGTAATGGTCGTAACAGTTGTACTTTATGGAATTTCTTGTCTTTGTTAAAAGTTTTTGAGTACAGAGTAAAAGTTCATTGGAGGGTGAAGCATCGAAACACACAATGAAGAATTATTAAAGCAACACGTCTTTTTCAAAGATTATGTTCGATACATGTAAGGGCAATAGTTTCCCCGAAAGAAGTAACATTACTTAAACAAGTGAATATTCATCCACATTTCTAAAACTTACGAAGCAGTATATATAATTATGCACAATGTTATTGCGTTTACACATAATAATTTCTTAAGTTCTACAAGGTATTTTGTTGGCTGTTTTCGATTCGAAGCGAAGTCTCAATTATAATTTTCAACTCGAAATTTACTTCTAAATGAATACACAATCCACGCAAAATTGCGCGACACTTAACTGAGGTGACTGAAAAGCTCTAGTTGTATTAATGAACATTGAAAAGAATTTGCTTGTATACAAGGAATAAAAGTTATACTAATCAAAAGCTTTCGAAAAACAAAAATACAACACTTATTTGTTCCAGCTCCAATAACTTAATAGTGGTTGTAATCTCGAACGAATAGCGTTAAAACCTAAATATTATAATCTATATAAAATTATGCCGGGTTGAGAAAGTAAGCGTCGAATACTTTCCAGCCAATGCAAAATTTGCTTACTTGAATACACCAAGAATACTATCCAACTTGCCACCATCCAGCGTGGCGCCCAACAAATCTAATCTGGAGAAAATCTTTAAACATCTCAATGTTTTCTCTTTGAGCTACGTGCAACACCCTTCTACGAAGCCCATGCTATGAAGGAACGAAGTCATTCAATATGATTAATTTCTGGAATTTTCAACAATTAAATGTTAAAGTCTTCTTCTCTCCTTTTGTATTTCAAGAAGAAAATTTGAATTCAGACTTCACTGTAAACAATACCAAAATATTCTTAAGTGAGTACGAAAATTAACAGACATATTTTATGATAGTAATAGATGTCAATGCAGCAATCTTACGAGGCCTCGATGGAAGCATCAGTAAGTATAAAATCTTTCATGATTAAAACACCTCCTGAAGCACCGGTAGGTTTACGTGGACCAGCAGGTTTCGGAGAACTTGGACAAGACGAAACGCTACCATAGCTTTCATTCTGTCCAGTACAAGCAGAACATATCTGTGGTGCTGGAGATGGAGATAAGGGATCAGCTTCAGAAGCACTGGAACACCGACACTTAAATCCTCGTTCAGATTCACAAAAGTTGCAGATTTGATCCTGCTGATCGTGAGGACTAGGGCTTGACGGTTCTGGCTCCGGTTCACTCACGGCTATTAGAACGTCATGAAGGCGTGGGTCCCTTGGTTCGACTGCTTCGTGGGTTGTCTCCAGGTCACTATGACTAATACAATTCAAAAGGGAACTGGTGGAGGAGACACCAGAAGAACTACGAACACTGCCCATGCTCTCACAACTGAAAATTAATACAAAATGAAACAAAACTCAAACTAAAAGCTTCTGCTATAAAATAAACAAATAGACTACGAAATTCTTTTTTCGGAATTTCAAAATCATGCAAATAATATAATGGAAACACAGCTGTGGCAAATTAAATTAAGGTCAAAAGAACCAAAACATATATATACAAAATTACCTAAAAAACTGGCGGTTTTTCATCGCCCCAGGTTGTAAATTGTGATGAGGATGAACTTGCTGCTGAGGACCATAATTCCAAGATAAGCGCTTATGAATGGCAGCATCCTTATCCCGACTGTTTTCTTTCTATTTTGCAAGCATTGTAATACCAGTTAAGATATTTATGCAACCATAAATTCCAGCATGTTTATGAACTGAATGTAGAACTAACCTTAATGTCTTCTATCGCCCCGGCTGTATGGTATCTTTTAGTATCTGATCTTTCATTTCTTGCCAAACGCTTGGCCATACTAGCAGCGGTAATTCCAACTTCACATTTTGGTATCACTCCACGGTCTTTGTCTCTTCCGTAACTTGCGTCATGACTTAAACAACCAAGTGTATCACAATCATCTCCGCTTGCTCGCTCGGGATTACTGTGAACGATAAGAACTTCATCTTTTGTCCCGAAAGCAACACTAGCACTGGGGTTAATTCCTCCTACAATGGCTTCTTCAGCTGAATTTTTCTTGGGACTAAAGGAACTGATAATAGGAGGGGCAACAGGTGAGACATCATTACTGGGTGGTGTTACACTGCGAATTTCAGGTACTTGTACGTCTAAACTGGCGCACTTTTCAACGGCATTATTTTCCGGACTAACGATATTCTTTGCCTTTTGTAACGGTGGGTTCCGTGACTGCATAACAGCATGCGATCGACGCAAACTTCTTGGTGAGGGGGGAGGGTAAGAAACACCACGCTGAGTTGGGCTAAGTAATGATTTTGGTACTGTTAATGAGTGGTGGTGGATGGAGTAAGTTGGAGGTGATGAATCCGAAGCCGAGGTCAAATTTGGCAACGACTGACCCGATAGGTTAGGTATAGGGATTTGTACTGTTAATGTATTAGGTGTAGGTGACTTCGACAAAAATAATCTTCTGCAAAGCAAGGTACAAATCAAAATTATGCACTTAACTAGGTTTGAAGATAGCAATATTGGATCCACCAATTACCTGTCCAGCCTAGGAGACGACGGGCGTATGGGACCACTAGCTGTTTCTGTACTAAACGAGCGCGATTTAGGTGATACACCAAGCGGGTCGTTTGCGTTTCCATCGTCCGAACTGAGACTGGATCCTCTCAACTCATGCTCAAAGCTAACTCCGCGGCTAGAGATAGCCGAGGCCTCGTTCATTTCAATAGAACCACTGAAAAAAGTGCATATAGATAACAAAACCCACCAGCTACTAAGGACTAAACTACACACAATTAGATCATCCTATTTCTTTACCTATGGGAATGTACAAGGCTGGATAATTGACTGGCACGACTTGATCCTCCCCGTGGGCTTCGTGAGCTCAAATACATTATCCCCGTGTTCTCTTCTTCTTCATGTTCCGCATTAAAATCAACAGTTTCCTGAATATATCACCATCAATTTAATTATTATTATTAATACTACTAAACACTATCTTGAAGACAAACTTCACGTTATACAGTGATAGTAAGTGATTAAAGATAGTAAATCTAAGAACGAATCTCCGGCAAAGTGAAGGGAATGTATTCTCTAATATTCTCTCAACATCAACAATCAAGGTACTCGAGAGAAATGGAAATTCTCTCCGAGAGAAAAACTTCATATATGCAAGTCAATTACCAAAGATTTGTCTTTCGCTTCCTTGTACAGCTTTTGAGCTTTCCGGATATGCTCCAGCCACTGCCTAATCAATTTGGGCTCATTATTTGTATGAAGTGACATGGCAGCACTGCAAAATTAAAAATCATTTAAGTACATTCCATCATTTCATACTCCAATAGTAATTGAAAGGAATCATTAGCCCCTACATCCGTTAAAAAGGCACTACAAAATTTAAAAAAAAAACGCTTATTCTCTTGTATACCTAGCTGTCCCATATTCATTCAAATAAACCAAGCCAAGTGCCGAAGGATCCTTAGAAAACTCCCGACACAGAAGACGGTCAACTATCAGTGGCTGACGTATCACTTTCATCTTTTCCCCTTTCCGCCCCACCGGTTTACAAATAAGGAGCATGTCAGTGAACAAAAAACAGTGAACGTCCATCTGGAATCATTTTCAAAGACATTTATAAACAACATATCCACAGCATGATCCGCCATTAAATTAAATTTCCTCTTAAAATTCCCATACATATATTCAATTACTCCAAAATTCAAACAATTTTAGCACAAAATGCGTCAACACAAACAACCATTACATCCAGACCCTACACCTCAAACCATCTGTTATGACTCAGTGTTCAATCAAAGATCACTACTTTTGCCTACTATAACATATAACTAATATCTATTGGACAATATTAAACTTCGGAAATATCATCCCAATAACATTCTATACCCATCTGTGAATAAACTACCACAATCTTTTTTAAGGTACACATAAAAGGTTTTTCATTCCACGAATGAATTAATAGGAGGAGGCCCTTACCCACGAAATTACAAAATTTGCTCCCATTTAAACATCTTAGGCTTATGAATGTCTTCTACAGGATTATTTTTAATTGTCGTTGCAGACACAATTTGAAAAATACAATTATATAATTCATTCAAAAATACCGAGAACTGTAGCATTTTCAGTGTATAGGACTAGAACTCATCTCATAATAGTTTTGCTACATTCTTCAGTAAGTACATAAGTACTTACTTACGGTCAGTAGTTCCCATACCGAGCACATGAGTATTACATTACCCCAAAAAAGTTGAATCCTTTCTGGAATAAGTACCACTACTTCAAGCTTCTCATTTCCCATATATACATCAGAGCAAGTAAGTAATAAAGTACATTGACTCTTTCACTCAGTCAGTCTGAGGTCTACCAAAAAACCATAAAATTTTATTTGATTGTACACTCTGGCTTTGAGTGTGTCTATGATGTCTGACTATCATAATGCAAATACAAACGAACACTTCTAAAGACTCCATCGTAATATACCGTTGTTACAGTATTGTCCCCCATGACCACGACAGGGGTTTCTCATTACTCTTTGGGGGCGCAACGAGGAAGGAGGCCCGTAAGTAATATATGTATCCTCAAAAGGTTTTTTTTAAGTTGAGATTTAAAGGATTATTATTTCAATTCCTGTCTAACCTTATCACTGTCGTCCAATCCCACATCATATTTGAACGGACCCTAACTAAACCTAAACCTATACATATATAGGTACATGACTGCATAATATAGTTCTATATATATAGCGCCTTCCTCATCCTCATTGGGCTACAGAGCGTTTCAGGCAGTTGTGGCGGGAACTTTTGTAAATATTACAACTGAGCTACTGTTTGTGTGTGTGTGTAGGTAGACTTTTTTTACGAGATGGAGAAGAATAAGTTGGAAATTAATTGTTGAAAGTTAATTATTATTAGTAATTTATGTAATAGTTGAAACTTATTAATAAATTAAATGACAGAGCCTGGAAATAAGGAGGACAGCCCGAGTTGCTAATTTGTAGTGACTAGTATTACCAATAGGTATTTTGTGAAGGTGGTCACAAGAATGGCACCAAATATAATCAAGGAGTTACAGTCCAAAATCGCCTTGCTCGAGAGGAATAACAAAACATTAACGGAAAGGCTTGGAAGAACGGAGCATAAAGGTAACCCTGCAGTGATATTCCCTTAATTAATTACATGTGGTCATCCCTGGTGGGGGGTGTGAGCGATGTGTAATACAATAATAGATTAAATATTATATTGTAATAATGATTGAGAGAGTTATTATTATTATTTGATTGATAGTGGGTGTTCTTCTACAATGGGCATTATCATTTCCCGGTTTGGCTGCCTCACAAGGACTTACGCAGCTCAAGACAAGTACAAGTCGGACACCTCAGAAGGCCATGCAGACGATGTAATAAAATAGTTACATATATATGTATCTACATATTGCTATGAGCTCCTATAGGAATGATTCAATATTAGAAACCCTTTAGTTTAATATCCAGTGAGTCTGTTATTGATGCTAACTGGAGGGGTAGAAATCAATTGACTGAGAGCAGTTCTCTGCATAATAAAAACTAATGTTGTCCGTACAGTGTATGAATGATCTCCTCTCATTGTCAGTGTTATAAGTTACGTTCTTCGGAGTGAGTGATGATAAAAAAAATACTAACACTATTTTGGTTAATCTAGCCGCAGGAGAAGTACCGGTCGCCCTAAAAGTACCCCTAAAATTCAATCTAAGCAAAGAAGTAAGAAAGAAATTAAGAAAGTGACCTCAGGTAAAGATTTCGAATTCTCCAGAAAATATATTGGTAATACAATAGTGGCACAAAATTTAGTGACATTGACAATATGATTTGAACAGAGGTAGCTGAAGATAAGGAGCAAGTCCCATCAACGTCACAAATTGAAATTGTCGAAACAAAAGTGGACGACATAAGTCAAAGGTATGTCGGCAGATGTAATATGCCATAACTTAACTTCCTAGAATTTAGGTACTGTAAATTCTACTATTCTTATCGTTTGTGACGACTGATGAATAATCTGGATGCTGTCTTGATTACAGCTCTGAAATTGAGAAAATTGACATGGAAGGAATACAAGAGACTGTTGAAAAAGGAATCAGTGACGACTTTGTAGGACTTGATCATACGCTGCTACCCATAGCTGATCTAGAAGAACCAGGCCAGCAAACTGAACGTTTCGAACAGATGGAGCAGGATGAAGAAAGTATAGAAGAAGGCAAACAGAAAGTTATACAGATTCAACAGCCTAAATTTGTGTGTACAATTTGTGGCAGTGGTTACGCGTACCAACACGGACTAAGTAGACATATGCATACTGTTCACGAGCGGCTTCAAGAATTTACGTGCAAGATCTGTGGAAAAGGATTTTACCGTAGTGATAAACTTCGAAGCCATGAATTACTATGTGCAAAGAAGGCAACGACTTAAGTGACTGCGTGCATAGAACTTCTTAAGCTTGAAATACGTAGTTAAACATTTTCAATAATCGAACAGTTCTTCATTCATGCTAAGTACTGAAATCCTTGAGGTGCTTGCATTCCACAAAAAAACTTTAAAGAAAAATAACTTTTTGATCGAAGTACGGCTCAAATGATCGTACCAATAAATTATTTTTTGAATGTATAGCATTTTCCTTTCAGCAATAATATTTTAAGCAAAGATCTCATTCGAATTTTTGTAATTGTAAGTTGCCTATTATATATCTAGTACATACATAGAGATTTGATATACAAATCAAACCGTATTATTACATTGTGATTGACTGAATAGATATTGTTTTAAGCATAATATCCGCAGCGCATATTTAACTTAAATTAATTGCACCTTGTCATTACAGTACAATCCTTATTGTTAATTAAAGTAGCTCCAGTATCTTTGATCAGAGGATAACTATCTAAAAATGTTTCCTAAGATTTGAGATGCAATTTTCAAATAAACCATCAACCATCATATCGGCTACTGCGGAAAGCGGATATATTATGGTTTCAGATGCATCCCTTGGGGTTTCCTTAAAACGATTAAAATCAATGAATTCCTGAAATCTGTAAGTACTGAAGAATTTCTATGAAATTGTAATACACTTCTTGCTCACAGTATTGTACGTCAATAGAAAACCAAAACAGTTTGACAATCTCGCAGTAGTAATTATACAAGACAATGAAACCTGATTACTTATAATATTTAAACTCTGACTCAATGGCTGGGTTTCTAAAGAATAATGATGCTATTTTGAACTTCACATTTATGCTCACCTAGTCAACCGTTTAAGTTGTTATAATAATAATTTTTACCACTTATTTTTTTATACGTCAGTACAGATTATAATCTAAATATGGATATACATACCTTTGAAGTAAACGAATCTTTAATTTTTAGGTCGCCTTCAAAGAGAAGCCACCGTTTTGATAGGCGACAGCCCGGCATGGGATGGAACAAATCCAATTTTGAGTGAGACTTGACGATTGATTCCAACTCGTCATCGCGTGTTTCCTTCAATTATAAATTCATAAATGTCAAAAATGAACTACACAATGTCTCTCGAGACACAGGGGTACCATCTTATACTACAAGTGATATTCATACCACGACATCGTAACATTCGATCCTCTCAGCAATAGCCAGTAATCTTTCTGCGTCTTGACGACTCCGCAATGTTCCATTGACACTTCTCACAAATCTCTCCACACTTCCAATCTGCAAATATTCAAGCCACATGTCAAAAACATATTTTGCTACCCAACCCATACCCCACCTTAGCGGAAAATATTTTTTTATTTCAGTTTTACTTGAGGAGCAAAACAGACTTCAAAACTGAGATTTTAAATGGATTTTCGTTGCAAAGTTTGAAAGTGAATTCCATGAATAGCAATAATCAACTGTCTTGAGTTCATGAAAGTTTCTCAAGAAATAACAAATGCTAGTTGATTTTTCACTTGATAATATTTAAATAATGTCAGTATTTGGAATGTTAAAGTTACTATTCAACATGGGTTGCGGCTTGCGACCACGAGTTTAAATAATTACCAGCTTGAAAAACGTCCGACTAGCGAGTATATTCCAGAGCATTTAAGCTCACACGAATATCCATTGCTTCGAACTTCACAATGACATGAAAGACTCAACAATCAATCAACCAGCAGATTACTGATTTTAATAAATGATGATGAATGTTAAATGATTATCAATCCCTCAATATCTACACCTACTATCTGAAACCTATTCTTTATATGTAAAACTGAATAACAAACAGAAATGCATTGTTTACCATTTCTTCCAGACATCTTCTTTGTTCCGCATCCTCAGTATGACGGAGTATTGCTTTAAGTAGGAGGGAGTATTTGGTCAAGCGCTGCATAGGGCGTACGAGGATGTCCATAAGTCTTAGCCTGTTGCATTCCTTCCGTGTTTCGCACCACTGTGAATGTGCACACACAACCGTGAAATTTTATTTTGAAAACTAAGGATGGTACTTCTGAAGTAAAACTTACATTTCGCAGTAAATATTCCCAGATAATACAAATGAACGAATATTTCAAAAAATATGATGAAACTCCTTACGAAATTTTACCAAAATTTTGATTCCTGGTAAAGAGGCTCAAGTGGCACCATGAATCGAAATTCATTGGGTAGCAAAATCAAAGTTCTACGAAAGCTTCAACTTTTTTCGAAATTTTATAAAATTTCGAAATTCAGGATAAGAGGACTTAATTAATATCACTAGTCCACGCTGATAAATGAATTTGCTGTTAGTTTCATAATTCGATCTCTTTCCGTTCAAAAGTTTTAAGTAATGAAATAAAAAAAAATGAAAATTTTACAAAAGCGCTTCGCCTTAAAAATAATTAATGTGTTTTTCCATGAAGTAATTATTATTATATTGAAACTTACCGCGAGATAAGCTTTAAAGTGCTCGTTCTCTTGATATTTTTCCCTGCAGTATTGTTGGCATTTTGTCTGGTCTAAACAATATCTTGTGTAGGGTTGACATGTACTTCCAAACTATAAATGATTAAAAAACATTTTTGAAGTCCTTAAAAAATCGAATAACATCTCTCTGTACCACTTCGAACTAAACGAAAGAAGTCTATATTACAAACAATAACGAGGAAACAACCCGAAATCTTTATTTTGTGAAGTACGCAAACACTCTTCAGAACCACTACAAACACCCAACAGTAACAAGTGACTTACGTTAAGAAAGCCATTTCGGAGTTCTTGAGGCTGAAAAGGTTGTTTTGACTCCCTAGCTTTTTGAACCATTGGAAGGATACAGTCCAGCCAAAGAGTTTTGTTTGCTTTGCAAATATCAGGAATGTTGCTAAACAGTTGATCTCGGTCGATCTCATTGAGAATATTTGCAGACTGCAAGTTGTACAAACACGCCAAGAAGAGCTGAAAGATGCAAAATTATCAAGGAATTTAGTGAATTAATCCTTTTAATTTAAACATTGAGAGTAATGATGGGACGGAAAATACAAACTAGTTTTGACACGTTGGAACGATTTACAATAAAAAATTAAATGAATTTTTTATTTTAATTCAAATGGTTGATATTTTTATAGCTAAATCTTGGGATACAATAACAAATATAGAATTTTATGATGATATATACGCTACGGAATTTGAATTACACACAAAATTATATAAACGTTTCATCTAAAAATTATATTTAACTGCTTCTCCGATGCTGCTGATTTGCATGTACGTAGAATTATGAACCTTTTGTACCCACACAAAGTAAAGCTTTCTATCAATCTGATTACTGTGTAAATTGAAACTTACGTCAGTGATGACTTTGATAGTTTTGAGGTAGACAACTTCCGTTTCGACCAACTCCCATATAGCTGTTTGCTGCTGTCGAGTTCTTTCACTCATTTCGGACGTAAGACTTTCGCCCAAAATTGCTTGCCAATCGTCTTCTGGACAGTGACTCACTGATCGCGATACAAAAATATATCAAACCAAGAAAAGATTGTACAAAACATAAAAACCTTTACGTGTTTGTTTGTTACAGTGTGTTTTAAAAGCCCATGAACCACTTGCAGTTTGTACATAGAATAATTATATGAGCTTACGTTTCAATTCATCGTCGTCACAAGTAATTATATTTGGCTTCGGAATTCCATTCTTCCCGTACGAATTGAGTTGCTCAACCAGCAGGTCCATCTTAGAATTGTCCTAAAATGAAAATATTACTTTTATATTAGGAAATCCACAAAACAGAAACTCACGTGTCTCTACATCTATCTATAATAACTGTAAGTATACAGTACTTGATCCGATCCTTCCCTAATTTAGCGACTAAACCCTGGATCGCCCAGTTGAATTTTAAAATAAATTTTGCTACTGTGACTTTAATGAAACGTAAGAAAGAAGAAAGATTTAAACAATCTTTGAAATCTTAATGAACTCAAAGTTATTCATATTCGCCAAGAAATTGCTCACTCCAAAAAAGGTGGATCTGTCCAGCTTAAATATGCCATGAAAGGGGGCTTTGCTAAAGGTTACAAGCTTATGTAGGCACTCCTGCGTTATAGACTTCGTGAGTATGGATTTTTTCGATATATTTCTTTTCAATCTATGTTTCATCTTCGGTTTTTTGACAAACTCCCTAATTAAGTCTTTTCTGGGTTGTTTGTTTAAGTTCACCGGTGCCATTTCGGTACATATACCGTTTATACTATTTTGTGTCCGTGACCAGAAAAATGTATATAAATAAAGCAAACTTTTACTATCAAAGCTTCTCGATGCATGGAAGGAAAACAATTTCAAACTTTGGGTAGTAATTTACCCAGTTTTAGTTTCTCACAACTAACTGACACACACCTGCATACAGATAAGTCGCAACGCAAAAAGATCTCTACATAAACCTAATTTATTATAATGATTCCGCCAATAATTTGTTCAGGTTGTCAGAGGTTCCAAATTTCTTGTAAATTAAACGTATTAGGACTTTATTTATTAAAAATTCCAGATTGGCAATCGTATTTGCTGAAACCTGATAACAAACAACCATCACCATGATGACATCCCCTACATAACGTTCTCAAAAGCCATACACACGAAGCAATATAACAGTCTTTGGTCCTTCACATTCAAAACAATCCCGTTTTCAATTTAGTAGGACGAGCCGTAGAAACTTTATATTTGAAAACCCTGACTGCGCTGTTACCATAGCCTCATATTCATTTCAAAGGCAGAAACAATTTTGAGAAAAATTGAACTTATCCATAGTTTTGTCATGAATTCTGAATGATATGTTTAAATAAAGTAAGAACGCCAGTGTACGTTTTGAGCTCCTAATGTACTTACATACATAGATAAGGCTCCATTGCAGGAAGTAAAAAAGTTATGGTTGTTAGAGCAGGTGGCGCTTGAAAGTCGTACACATGATACGAAGTTTCCGAACTTATATTTAATAATTATATACAGCTCTCTCTCTCTTTCTCTCTGTTCTCTTCTGCAGAAGTCATGCAAATATAAATTCAAACCTGTGTTACCTTCGAATTGGAGAAAAGACCACTCCATCGATTGGATTGCTTCGTATTTTTAACTTTGAGTGAACCTTCGTGAGAAATAAGTCCCGCAGACTGGTGTTGCGACCCACTTTGCCAGCCATGGGGTGCACCAAGAGTTCCACTAGTTCCAATCGAGAGGGACGAATAACTGTCAAAAGTAGTTTTAGCTTGCGGTCCCGTGACTCCAGTGCCGGAATAACTAGCATCTTCAGTGGACACGCTAAAGAATTTATGTTTTCCCCGCTGGAAAACATTCAAATAAGCAACTTTAGGAAAGTGTATGTACTCACACATTACATTTACTGACGATAATACTACGTACTGCTTCACTTCTAGAAGACACAACTTTCTTCCGCCTAAAAGTACATAATCCAAACCTATGAGTTCCCTGTAAAGATAAATAAATCCTAACCTAAAGAAAACGTTTTAGAAGGAAAAGAACTCACCTGTGAGGATTTTCTTGATGGTTGTTTGAATGATCTTGAGTGGAATTTTGGGTCGGTATCTTTGGCTGAAATTCAAATAATTAGCATAAAATTCAATTAAAAATATTCAAGGTATAATAATCTGAGTAAGGGAATTGTTTTTTCTGAGACAAGCTAAGAATTAGTTGAAATAGCCAGGGCTGGTCATTTGAAAATGCCAAGGTAATTTGGGCATTTATTGCAGCGAATATTTTAGAAATCTGTGAAATTTTGGACAATATCATTCCTTGCAGGCAATACTTGGATTGCAGTCCCTTCGATTATTATTGATAATTTGGATGTTAATAGTAGAAGCATCTGCGCTTGGCTTTCAAAGCTCTCATGGGTCAGCATTTTAATTTAATATCACCTTTGTTGGTCAAAAATTGTCGTCCCAGACACCATAAATGTGAGACAAAGTTTCTTAATTTTTGTCATAATAGTTTCTAAACAAAGTTTTCAAATATATTGTTTCTAGAAAATTCTATTTCTGTTTTGAAGGTAATGCCCAAAATTCTCAACCTCGGGACCTACGAAATAGCTCCCTGAAAAATCTCTTAAAATTTTCTATGGACTTGCATTACAAGAGTTTTGAATAAAATGTTTAGCCATGAACAAAAATGTGGGCTGAGTTTTACTTTCCCGGTCACAAAACTACCTACCACCCATAAAGAAACAATAGAATACATATGTTGGAATTCATTCCAATTGGTTATCCTTAAACCATACAAGGATGGTTCAATAGCCAATTCATGAATGCAAAAAAAAAAAAAAAACACGAATGGTCTTAAATGATTTTTGAATCAATTTAGAATAGGATAGCCTTATTTCGCTAGGGAAAATGACCAAAATGCCGGGAATTTTTAATGGTGGGCAAAAAACAGCAAATTGGGCATTTTGAACTGGACAGGCAAATATCCTAGGACATTTTCAACTGGCCAACCCTGGAAATAGCAAACACACACGGAGCGAAAGGGGTACTTAAAATTGATAAAAAAAACTTCAAAATGAATACTCGTATTAAATGAGTTATATATGGGAATCCCTATAACTACTGCGAAGAGTTAAACTACAACTTCACAGTAACAACAACAAATCGACATGCCTCCATAAAACACCAGTGACTGTGCCAGCGGTGATGATGCCGAATAAACGATTATTTTTAAATTTCCGTTAACTGGTTCCAATGGAAATTGCTGACGGTTCATTTTAAGCCCTAAATGTCTGTACGTTATGTTGTGAGTTATGTAACTTTTTTTAAATCTTCACGCAAACGTGATCAAATGGACAGAGATGTCTAAAATAATAATTTCTAGAAGTGCGTGTCTAAATACTTACTATCATTTAATAGTTCAATGAGTGAATTCTTCAAAATCCGGTGAAATAAACGATACACTTATAGTCCGTCAAGTAGCACTAACAATACAAGAGGAGTCATTCCTTTCCAGAGAATTCTTTGAACTGCTTCTTTTGTGCCTCCACTTTCCCTGCCAGGAAAGTTTCCTGAGTAAAATTTTACGATTTGGTAACTACTCTAAGTTATCCCTATCACTATTACTGTATACTATATGAAAACGTTAAGGCCAAAAATGCAGAATTAAGAAGCAAAAGATTTATACAAGTAAGGAACTTGAATCCAGCTCGCACGCTTAATGTTGACTTTACTCCAGTCATTACTATGTTTCATTATAATAGAATGAAAAAGAACCGGGGAGAAGGAGCTTTAAAGGAAGGACCTTCAGACGGTATTGAAACTGAGTATGGAGCCAACGTCCAAGTACGGCATAAGAATTCATGGGGCTAGTAAAACAGCACAACATTCACGACCGCTTTCCTTTCATTAGTAGTTACCTCCAAACACTTTCATTCCATTCGTGCAATAGTATTTTACTTTAATAACCATGGGAAATCTTGTCACGCTTGAAATGAGAACAATGTAAACGCAGCAGATGCAAAAGTCGCAACTCTACAGATTAATTCCCAGTTCATTTCTTACTTATTAATATTTTGAAGGGGCCTAGACTAGGATAGAGATTCAATATCACATTACAACATAAGAACTTGCGTTCGGACAAATTTCTAAATATAATGTGTAATAATTACATAGATATTTACTTAAGCAAAATCTTCTGCCCTGAAAATTTTTCTCAAGGGTACACAGGACAAAACTAAATAAATACGATATTTCTTTATAGTCATACACTCATTACAACTTAGACCTGCGAAGTGCATGCAATAATTATTATCTATACCTACCAATTAATTAGAATGATCTCTCGCAATCAAAATGTTCTGAATGAAAAAGTATATCCTATGACGGAATTCAGTTACCCAAGAATTTGGGTTAGGATCCGTACGCAAACAAGTCATGTTGTTCCGAAATAGGCATGGATATTTGAGCACGGATTCTATTTCCGGGAAAAACTGGATTTTTATGCAAATAATCAAATCAGGGATTAATCGTGGCAGAAATTTCCAGAGCTTCGTGAAGATATTTACATCTATTCAAAAGGAGTATACGGTATAAGTTAAGTTTATACTTATGCAATTATATTTATACCTATATAGATACATATATGCACACCAGGAGAGATATACTCAGTTTGCACTGTACGAAAGTAAAGTGAAAGTTTCTCCAAATTTGTAACGAATTAACAAACTATTGGAACTGATAGTATGCTAGCTAAGGCATATGCTATTATTGCATACCTTTGTTAGATTCACCAGATCGAGAGACAGAATTAATTTACTTATCTAGATAGATACTGCAACCATAGCATCTGTCTGGAATCGACTCACTACAGATGCCTTCTATAGCAACAATTCTATTAGAATTCTTTGAGGCAAGTAAAGGGAATCCATTGAAGCATTCTGCATATTCGATTTCCATCGATACTCCTTCCATCCTATTTTTTTTTGTACCTCCAATACGAAGTCATTCAGACACAAAGCAAGAAATACAATCACGTCTACTGTAGAACCGTTTACAAATTATTTTACGAACGTATAAATGGCACATATAACCTTATTAATGTGAGTACTCAACCGCACAGACACTTCCACAATCCAATAGATCTGCCTTGAATTGACAGCACGAGAACCTTCTCAGGGAAGGTTATATGATCGTTATTATTTAGCAAGTATAGACAGATATAGATCCGTGCAATAGAAAACGGAAACCAAATCACCAAGGTTATCGAAAATACTACTTCACCAGACCCCAGGTCATTTCAAATACAATCCAAAGATAGGATATCTACCTACACAAAGGTACATATATAAGTAATACAAAGAGACCACAGTACTCGCTCCGCACCCGCACACGATAAAAACGCATTAAACCGAACAAAAAAAATAAAAGAAAGATGCTGTCGATGTTACTGGCTCAGTTGGGCACTTCATCTAGTCATACGTTCTGAGAAATGACTACGGAAAATTATAGACGCAGAGACTCAAGCGTAAAGGAAAACGTCGATAGGAACCGATGGCTCTGCAGAGTTGCTACTTCCTTGCTGTGAGTAGTGAGACGGATAGAGTGAGAGAGAGAGAGAGAGAGAAAAAAAGGTCCGAATACATAGATGAACTAAGAGAACACGAAACGGGTACAGAAAGAAAGCGACAATTTCATCCTTCCAGATCTGGTCACAGATATTTCTACATCCTAGCAATAAATTCTAATTCTCAGAGAGAAAACAGAATCAGAACGGTTGGTCAACCAGACTGAATGAGGAAAACGATTGAAAGACAGAGAATCCTGAATACATATATCTAATTATATACTGCCGGAATACACATCCCCGGGATCTATTATATATTGTACTCCAAAATATAAACGCACAACTAGGTTGGAACCAAAAACTCCAAATTTGTCCAAATTATAGTAGAAATTAGTAAGTAAAAAGTAAGTATAACTAAAATACGAATTTCCAAAATTTCTTAGTAATAATTGATGATTTCACTTGTGTCAGAATGGTACAAGAAAACATTCCTTAATTAAAATTTCAAAGGTTCCATCAGTTAAACGCATAAAATGAAAAAGAACAATATCCTCCACATCAACTACACATAATAACGTCATTAAAAAAGTTTTACGTTCAATTCTCTCTCAAACTATCTCGTCACAATACAGACTCAGGAACTCGGGGAATACATTATTATTACTGACAAAATGCAAAGGGAAGAAGTTATTCAAGCATTTTGTGGGGAAACAAAAGGGAAGTAGTAATAGCAATGGGCGAACTCAGAAACAGTAAACTATTGAAGAGAAGAATCGTAAAATTACCTCGAACTATTAGATTCTTGCCAGCCACAAAGTAAGTATCGGTGTGAGCAGCTGCTGGCAACGGTGTTTGTGAAGAGTCCACATAAACATTCACACTGGCCAAGTCAATATTTTTCTTATCACACAACGGCCGCAACGCTTCACTGCAAGACAAAACAAAAAAGTCATGTACAGGGTAATTATTATTATTGCACACTAAAAAAACGTATCACTTCCCATAGAACCCCGCTTCAGAGGTTTTCAATTCTCAAACCTACATCCGAGTCAACTCCCCCCCCACCCGAAGTATAAATTTTAAATTGTATTAAGCAACCCACGCGTGAGTCAAAGGTTGTTGTTACCGAATGTCAGACCTAGTCCAAATTTCCAATTATCGTTTTCTGAATGAATCAGGTTAAAACAACAATTTAAAGACACACATCTCCAAATTTGACATTTAGAAGAGGAATTCTGGAACTTACACAAATGTAGTAATCACAAGATTACTAATCATCATTTCTATCATACCAAGTAGATACAGATATATTAAAAAGTGAATGGACATGGCTTATGATCAATTCTACAAAATAATAACAAAGGGAAATTGCAACGAATGTTAAATTGAATAAACTTGCATTCCAAAATATTAATGATTATTACAAAGACTTACTTATGAAACTACTTGAAAATATAACGAATAATTAGCTACAACAAATTAACACAGAAAACTTCACGATTATAAATTCATGCATTCATTTTCTTAAGGAATCAACTGTTCAAATTTCCAGTATCGATTGTCTACGTTGCGACTCACGACACGTTCCAGTTGCTCTACCATCTAAATGCGAGCAATAGTTGATGATGAAGAGGGCAATGATTCGAAATAAACTTAATGATATAGGCTGTAGTTAGAGTTGGAGGGAGAGAAAGCAATATGTAGAGATGCCTACGCTTTTCTCCCCATGCCCTTGTCAACAAGACTAAGATTAATTTCCGCAAACAACCTGAGAAAACACGACAAAAAACAGCCACAGAAAGAAATTTCCCGCACACTGTGTACTCAGAAAGGGATACGTATTTAACGGAAACCTATTCTAATAACATTGTACGAGCAAAAAAATTTGGTAAAAAGGATTCTCCGAAGGTAAAATCTACACAATGACCTAGATTTCATTGGGGGGAAATTGTCGAATATCATTAATTATACTATATTTACATACATACATAATTATAATACAAATGTAATATAAACATCTTCAACATTTACATACATACATACACACATACATACATAATTATAATACAAATATAATAAAAATATCTTCAACATTTACATACATATATAATTATAATACACATATCTACATAGAATAATATACAGATAATATCTTCAACATTTAAAAAACTTTTCCTAATATCATCCCGTTAGTTGTAAGTTAAGGTAATTTTACTGTGTAACAAATTCCAGACATGTACTAAAATATGTTACTGCTGAGGATCCACTCTAATTTCTAAGAGAAGAATTAAATTCATTGAAATAAATCCTCCCCTTAAAGCTTCTTCAATTATGCGGCAGTCATGTAAGTAAACCATTTTCCAAGGAGCGTTGAAATGACGAAGAAAACACTCAAGAGCATGTCGAGTACGGTTAAATAATCCAGACCCAAGTGGTTTCTACCTAAGTAAGCCCAACTTGAGTACTAACTTCCGATATAATTCTTCTCTCAAACTTGTGCTTGTACAGCAACGGCCCACAATTTCCCTTACAACTACCCAGCACGAGAAAAACAAGTTTGAGAAAAAAGTGAAGGAAGCCAGGGAGAAAGTGTCTATGTATTTTGGTAAAAGACAGACGAGTTTAATCTTCTAAATCCCCACACATATCTACTACACTCCTCTTTTTCCCTGGGACAAGCTCAAGAAACGACTCGTACATCAAATACTTAACCTAACAAAAATTTATGGCTCACTCTGGAAATACCCGGGGAAGTACGTACAAAAGAAGAAGACAATCGAAATCTAACACAGGTATTGGGAGAACAACCACAGTTGTGCTCAGTTTTCTAATTGTAAGTATTCCAAAGTCTCCTGTACTTCATCCGTAACTTGCTATAATAATAATGAAATGAAAACATAAGTGAAGTAAGCAACCCTAATTGACTGATGCTAATTCTCGACTTCACTCTATACTTATGTACATACATACATGCAATAGATAATTTATAGATAGATATTTGCACATTCGAAGTTGGAGCCCTGGGATCGATCAGAGGAGCAAATTCTGCCTCTCAACAAGAGTATCGAAAACAAAGCCTAGTTGTTTGCTCACCTTCCTATTCCATAATATTTCACCTTCGAAATTCCATCTCTGTTTAACGGCTATGCTTCAGAGAATAGCACGTACAGAACAGATGCAACTGAGCAGAAATACATATATACATAGTTGCACCTTCCGTTCTTTGATCCCTTAAGAATTGCTCCTGTCACAAGAAAATACCTGCAAATATTTACTATGGAAATGAAGATGCTCCAACGATATTAAACCTCGACACAGCACCGTCCCACCTTTGCTTTGCTTTATGTAAAGCAAACGCTTTTCTTCTCCAAAATAGCCCTCTCTCTCTCTCTCTCCCCACACAATCAAACCATGTTTGCACACCAAGTGATGATTATGCTGTATCATAAACCCGCACAAGTACTTTCGTTCCTTATGGAATGAAAATCTACTACAATGCTGAATAAAACATTCCTAACCGAATATTACTTCCCGCCCCCTGGTATCCAAGTATGAGCAGGGATATGAAAGTAAATTGGATGATTGTGCCATTTGACTTTAAGAGACTAATTCTATATATAGCTATATCTATATCTATATGTTAGAGGAATTGGTCGTAATTATACACTTCACCATTAAATGAAGGACACAGTTCGACTCGGCAGCATGTGTGTAATTCGATAAAATTGTCAGCAGTAGACATCTCTGTTACTACAGAGTATGAGTTAAGCCAAACCTAAACCTAAAGCTGCTTTAGAATTACTGCACCTTACGATCAAAAGTGCTTTCACAGGGCACAGGGTTTTTGTTCTACCACTCTCACAAATTAACTTCATTTCCTCATATTGACATCGTTAGAAACTTTGTACCGCACATACATACATATCACATGCGCGAATTGACAACTGATACATGTCACTATGTCCATATACAACCACATTTTACACATACATGCGGGGGTAAGTACATACATTCATGTGACAGATTCACACAGAGAAAAGATAGCGCCATGGATGGAAGTAAAAAAAAAAAGAAGATGCTTATCTATTCGATACCTGTCATTGGCAAAACCAGAATTTAATATTCCACCTCCGCGACACATTTTTAAAAGATGACAAGTATTTCCCGTGTAAAAATACGAAAGTTGCGCAACGAGAACGATGTGTAATGGATTTGTGTCAAAGTGTCACTGACTCATTCTGAGCCGTACAAATGACTACTGGGAACATTACTCGATGGTTCAGTGCGTGCGTATACTTATATGTATATGTAATTATGTGTATAATGTGCGTAAGTACGGATTTTGCAGAGATGTCAGCAGGGATTGATTACGAATATTTTATTTCGATTTGACTGCAACGTATTGCTCTCTAGTCCTTGTACTCTTTCACTTCGTCCAAAGTTCTCATCCAGTGACAACTCCACTAAATTGAGGAAGTCAGTGATTCAACCTCACAATTCAACTCACGTAAATGAGATGGGGACATGCATGTTTTCTCTGACTTGGGGAGCATGGACACATTATCTTCCAGAACTTTGTATTCAAAATCCAGGAAGAACCTGCAAGCTGTCCCCTTACACAAATAGAAATATAGAGGACAAGATGGATCAAACATGTAAACGGAGAGATGAAAAGGAAATACTATTTCTTGTATTCTCGACCTTTCCTTCTCAATTTAACTTTTGCCGTGACTGAGTGCTTGAGTCCCGACGTAATCTTTCTCACTCCTATCGCAATACTTCATACTCAATCCCGCAGCCTCGAAATCAGTACGAGGTCCAGGACAGTCAACAGCAATGCTGAACACATGTAGTATACATGTTCACAATCCCTTTCGTTCTCACTTGGCTCCTTGACAGTAAACAGATAAAAATCCGATGTTCTTGTATTGTTATTGGAGTTGAGACCCTATAGAGTCTAATTTTATATACAAAAAGAATTCAAATATATTCAACTTCTGGGAGTAAAATGCTTGACAAGGAAAATCACAATGAATTTTTAACGGATCCCATGAGTAGAATCTAGCCACGATTTAAAGGGCAGAAAAAGTACGAGCGATGAGACTGTACTCACAGTTGAGGGTGAAGTGAACACAACTCAAATTCACGAAACTTGGATGCTCATGAGAACGGGAAAGTTTTAAGTGACGATCAAGCTGAGATTCATCACCGTGTAGGTATGAGAAGCGTTGCATCATTCAAAACTTAATACTATGGGAATAGTTCTAAATACCCTCGAACCAACAAACATTCCTCCTGACTCGGATATTAACGTTTATGTACTTATTCCACGAGCTATTTCCAGGATCCCAAGCAGGAAGAACTTAACAGCTAACAAATACGAAATGACATTGATTAATACACCCAGTCAAGACAAATGGCAATCTAGAACCGCACTGAAAGTTCAAAGGTTTCTCACATGACTAACTAATGCTTTTTCAGTTCAGTCCCATGAAGTAAAACCATTTCCTCGAAAACATTTGACGACAGGGTTTTATGAGAAAATCAAGAAATAACATTAAACTAATACTGAATGCAGCGGCACCATATGTTTTAGCTGCCCGAATTTTTTTTTTATGATTTCCAGATGAAATACAGGATTAGCTTCAAAACCAGGAAATATTTTGCTCATTTAACATCTTTTAAAATCCCTCACCGCCTTCAATCACCCTTGTGATTACTTCCCTGTCCAAGATAAATATTATTGGCATAAAACGTTTCCCCTAGAGAATCTTGAATGTTATTACATCAATGTATTAATTAGGTATTATATAATTAATTATGTATAACTGAAATTATACGTAATTACATATTTCCAATGCTGGAATTTGAAAAACATGTGGAGCTAGTACAAAAATGATCATCATTTCCAAGAAAATTTAGTCTGCCAAAAACTTTCCTATTAATTGATTTTCGATTTCACACACTCATTTATAATCAATGATAAAAATGCACCGGTAAAAACTAAAATAAACAACATGTCTAAGCTCCGGCGACTTTTCTAGTGGTCTCTTCCTCCAATGTTTTGAGTACTCCTACCAAATGACTTTTCCCTGGCATAATTTCCTAAATATCTCCCCTTTACTACACTCCACTAAGCCCAAAAGTCCAGGAATTCCATTGAAAGCCTTTCCTATTGCTGAAATGTTGGATTTCTATTGAGATGGACACCTGCTCAATGGCAGAACCACATTACGATAATTAAGGAAACAGCAAAATACTCCTGTCCACAAATGCACAATGCATTATTAAACAGTGACAAAAAATGTACCCAAAATTTGCTGCCTGAATGATCATACGGAAAATATATCATAGGGAAAGGGAAATATATGGGAGTTTCCCATTCCTTGCAGGGATAATGTGATGAAGAGAAGGAGCTTTCTGAAGGGAACTTCTGAAAAAAAATACTACAAGGGTGGTGGTTAATGTACAACCTAAAAGCCAAAAGAACACCTCGACCATAATGCGGCATTTGAGTTGTTCCTATTTATGAGTTTGCACTTTTCTCCAAGTAAAAAAGGATTTCCCTACTTTCTTCACCTTGGTAATAAAAAGAAAGCTTTTACTTCAAAGCATGTCTTGGTTTTCCAAGAGGACGAGCCTTTCCGCTAGGTCTCATACACTGAACTTTTGAATAGTAACGTTTATGCACAAGAGGAGAGTTGACTCTATCCATCCGTCTGTATCAGGAAGGGGAAAAAAAGTGACGATTGCAACGCAATAAAACTTAAAAGGCCTTCACTATCATACACCATCAACTCACAGGATTCTTTCACTTACTCCTACATGGACAGTTCTCGTAAAGGAGAAAAGACTAGATTGAACCTATTGGTATAGGTGGTAGTGCCATGGCGTAAATAACAAGAGAGAAAGAGATAGATGTACGCTTTAAGTAAAGACAAAGAGTACAGAATCTTAAGTAGGTCTCCACCCAGTTGAAACCCTCTCCACAAAGCAAGTAGCAATAGTATCTATCTTACCGAGAGGAGGAAATCCTCAAGAACTATAATCTTACAAAATGTCTAGACACTTGAGTTCTCTCCGTGTTCCGCTTTACGTCTCCATACCGTTGCAATGGTAGGAGTAAAAGAGAAAGAAGTAGTAGAAAGTTGATTTTCTCTCAATTCTCTTCCTTCGGATGAATGTTGACTCATATCCAGACCCACAGTAAATCATCTCCCTTTCTTCCGAATCCTCTCCAAACAACTATATACAAACCGTTAACCATAAATGTTAAGTCATTTCTCGTTTCTCCCGCACGTCAATCCTGAGATGACAAAAAGGTACGGGCAAGGATAGTGGCAAAACAGCGTCAACCATTTCACAACTATATTAGGAATCTTCAATCTCAAATAGTCACCTACACGATACATTTGATTAATGTTTCACATGCACGTGTATCTACCTATGAATGTATGTTGTGATGATATCTAAACTCAAGTGGAACAATTCTAAGGAAGAGGGATCCAAGGAGGGAGGGTATTTTCACAAGCAAATCAGAGAAATGTCAGATAAAAACAAATCAATTCTTTCCCTGACAGGTATTACAGATCTTCTTCCGTACATTATGTGCCGTAATTTCTAATTCCACCAAACTCTAAGACAAGATACGGATATACAGACACAGACTCTGGGAAATATCCAATGACGAAAGAAACAATTCATTCTTCCTGTATCAAAACAAAAGTTCAACCCATTTACAGCATCCATAGCATAAGTAAGTACAACAGGAATCAGCGGGAATTAAGGATTAAGTTTTAATTAATGGTTTCATAGTTATTAGCCATATCAGAATCTTGGGGAAGCTCAATCTCAGAATTTATGGAGACGACTAATGCAAACACAGCAGGACAAAAGGGTGGTGGAGTTTCTGCTCATATTAACTAATCCCCTCTCCTCTCTTCCTTCTGATTAAAAAACGTCGTACTCAAGCAGTAATAAACTCAAATATGAATTTGACATTTGTAGTGCAATAGGCATGTATGTATGTATCCCTACCTACCAAATTGTGTTAGTATTGGCAATAAAAGTAGTATGTACTACTTTAAGTAATTATTTAAAAAATCGTGAACCAACTTAAGGATTTGAATATATTCATAGAAAGCCAATCCATAACTAAACAAGATATTATTGATGCACTCCTATACAGTACACTGAGTGATTATTTTCTTCATTTGTTCACAAAATCACGTCCCACATTCAGCGTCTTTTACTAAATATCGACGTACGCAATTTCTTCTTCCCTCTCAATTGAAAGTAGGTTATATTACACGTGCATCTCCATTTTAGCTTTAGTGATGTACACACCCAAACTAATTATAAATAGAACCTACAAATTGAAGCACTGTTCAAACCAACCAAACATATTGACAAACTAGATCTCATGAGCATCGGGATTTGTAAATGATGTTGAAATAACAGAGTTCTCCAGTACACAAAATCACCCCTTGAGTGCATTATGCACTAAATTATTTATGTAAGTGATTCACAGAAAATAAGATAGAACGTAATCCTAAAACGTGTGTGCAATTAAGGATTGATTTCAACCAACCAAAGAGCAGCTTAGATTCCAAGATTCTTTGTCATACTTAAATCACGACTCAAGGATAAGGATAGAACGAGAACTGGGAAATGTAGTCTCCTTACTATAACCAAAAAGGATATACATTTAACTCCTGGACACAGAAGTTACATACATGTATACGTGACGTATGTTTAACAAAACTAATACTACATATTAATTATACACTGCTCTTAGAAATGTAGGATTACCTTAGTTATTACAGTACATTGTATACAGTATCATCAATAATAATAAGAAATTAATCTAATGTCTGCCACTATGTACATACATCACTAAATTATTTTTTTAACCTGTCTTAATTAACCATTATTGTTTTATATCTGTCAATTAATAATCAAAATATTACCTTAGTAAATGAATACATAAATATAACAATAAAATTCACAAAAACTTTGCTCCTATACAGGAAATACGGTTCCACTGAACTAATAGACAATTGTGAATATATTGGAGTATATAGGCATTTACATATTTGCATTAAGAATGAAAACAAATTAAAAACTTAGCAACATATGAACAATATTTTATCTCCTATCAGCGTTTATCATATCAAAACTTAACACATGATATGTAAGAAGTGTTCCGATTCCGATTGAAACCTTCAGACTGCCAACAGCAGCAAATACTTAAGTGCATACATACTGACGTAATTCTAGAGTGGCTCTTGATGTGCTTCTCTCCAGACGAAATGGAGGTGTCAAATTCAACTTTAAAAAAACCACAGACTGGTCATAATGTTTAATATAAGTGTATAACAAGCATAGATATATACACTATACACCCAAAAATAAATAAACAACATAAATGAATCATGATCTGAGATCCAGTACAAGGGCTATTCCACAACCTGTGCTTTAATTCCATAATGCACATGTTTGCTTTCAAGAATGAAACTATTAACATGTCAGTTCAAGAACTCTAGTACGAAGGACGCATGCATAAATTGTATGAGTAAGTAAATGCAATTTTTCGCACGACCACATGCCAAAGGAATTTCTCTTCCCGAATGGAGATGATGGATGACGACCACGAGGACGCAAAATAAAAAATCCAACGTCGGAGAAACACATGGAATAACTTTACATAAACCATACTACACAAGACTTCTTACAGTTCAATAATTGCTAACAAAGATTAACAGGAGCGTCAGCATAAACAGATCGACTAAAACTAGGAAAATAAAAAATATATTGGGCAGCTCCTTGGAAAATAACAAGAGGACTCTCGGTACATACATATACTAGTATAAAATATTCAGATACCCCAGTGGGGTGATTAATTAATTATGGTACTATCATTACGAAAACTTTAAAATGTAGCACTTCAAAGTTGAAAACTTTCAGAGGAATTCTCAAAGCAGATGTGTCTATGAAATCGTGATACCGTGCGTACCGCTATCATTCGCAAACTTTCTTGAAGCACGGAAAGAGATATTAGGAATAGGGGGTGGAATAACAAGACCTCCTTTTAGACTCGTCTGGACACTTCTGGCCCCAGTCAATTAATATCTGTTTCAATGGTCTGCACAAATAAATAATTAAGTAATGGATTCTTACCATGTATTTTACAAGATACAAACCATTTATATTACAGAAGACATTTGGTCATGCCATTGCAGCGCAACGGTCACATTCAAATAATCGCAGGTGTGCGTCGTTCTCACATAAATAAATGGGACGTCTACACGGATTGGCAAAAAATAACAAGAAAACAATTTAGGTAAAGAAACATATAGTCCCCAAAGGAACCCAAAAAATCATAGGACATACATAAATATCTACAGAACTACAATACATTGCCAGTTTTTCAAATTAATATAGATACCGAATTCAGAAAGGCAAGAAAATAGGCCATCGACATGTACACAAAAACAAAACATTTCACGGAAATGATACTCGATAAAAGCATAAAAGATACGCATCATATAAACATCTTGGGTCTAAAACATTAGGAACATCTCGAGAATCATCTGATAGTGATCATCTGAAGGAGAAGTAATTCTCAATGAACTTGGGGCATTCGAAAACAATGAGATGACACACAAGAGAAAGGAACTCTGGTGAAAGTTTGAGCATCTCGTTGATTATAAAAGTACGGGAGAATAAGTGAAGTAGCAAACAAGGATCATCCACGATTCAAAAGACAAGAGATTCAGTAAATATTCAACAAGAACAACACTGACGTCAAACCTAAAGACTAACCATAGTTCTAGTAATTCCCAAGATCCTTCCCTCATTTCTCCCTTAATCCTTATTGATTAACACAGATAAAAGATGGGAATAACACCAACAACAAGAAACTTTCAGAAGCATACTCAAAAAAGGAATTGTAGTGAAATGTAAAAATTTATAGGAGCCATTATGAGCACTGTGTAAAAATAGAGCATGGAATCTTTTGATATTCACAATTGAGAACTCACTATGAGATAATGATCTGAGTTCTCAAGAACTGAAAACTAAGTAACAATTCAGTGTAGCAAACGATACGAAAAAAAAAATACACTTGCGTAGCAAAGGAAGTATTTTCTAATTCATCATAGTAATATTCGTAGTGAATTGACTCACGCGCATTTGCACAGCTTATACATAATTATCTTCTGACAGCTAATATACATATCTGTATTCACTGATCAGTACCTACTGGTTCCAATATAATATATTATAAAGTCAAGAGTTACATTCAAAATAATCTTACCCGAGGCAAGTGCCACGTGTCGCAGGGAGGAATTCTTCCAGTCCGGAGCCAAGCTCTCCGTCAAAGCAAACACTGAAGAACTCCGAGCTAGAAACCTAATTCCAACAAAATCATCATCCATTATTATCATCCAAAAATTCCGCGGCTTGCACGAAATTTCCCCACACACTCTATAATCTCAAGAAATCTGAAACCACAACCATCACTGGAACACCTCCGATAACAGCTGTAATTGTTTTCCTTCCTCATATATGTATCTACCTATCTATGTATGAAGATGGATATGAAAGAATAAACTACTAAACCAACACCAAGTTTCATGCTTCCAGCTCCTGATTTAAATCCCTTGCTTGGGTTAGTATTTCATGTTCCAAATTTTCGTTAGTAACTGTCAAAATTCGAATTTTTAAATTCATACATGACGTCTGTATTTTTCTCATCTGCTAAAATTCACACTCAATTTGTACTATTCTCAGAGCCACTCATCTTATTACTAATAATTCAAGAACAACAAAATAAGTCAAACTCCTTCAATACAGTAGAGGTGATGATCAAAGTATCTACCTAACATACATAAATAATAATAATTACTACAATGGGGGCACATTACTTTTTTTTTCGAGTCATCGATTTGTCACAAGTCATGTCTATTACCTGGGAACGAGCCAACTTTTTTCGACGTGACTCTCGGCTCTCTGTAGGTCCTGGAACAAATAGAAGATCCTGGGAAGTATCCGGTTCAGACTTACTATCCATATCCTCGTTACGAAGTAACATGGCGGGATCCAAATTATCAATATGGGTAAGACTTCGAGATCGGCCCTATGAAACAAAAAAAAACATGGATTATTTTTCATTTTATTTTTCTTGTGTATTCTCGATAATACAAGCTTCCTCATTAATTATTTGATGGACCAAGTAAACACACTACAATAATTAATTAATCGTACAGAAAACTTTCCCCATGCACTTCATTTCTTATTAAACTGTTGTAACCAAATTGAGTCATCAACAAATGATTTACATTTAAATACTGCAATATACGGATGCTAGCCCAGTATGGAAAATCAGAAATCGGTATTCATGAATCATGCTAATCTTGGACTTGGACTATCACTCTCCTATCAGTTTCATCTTCCAGACACATTGCACGCACCCCCGGTACAGCCCCAGTAAGTTTTAAGAATTGTGGCATACATGCATACAATCCAACTCACAGGACAAGGTCTCTTTATTAGGATTCGAGTAACTGGTGTATTTAGAATGATGTCACAGTTAATTTATAAGGTCACCGTTTGACACACTGTTTACATAAACTTGTGCTGACAGTGTGACAACGCAATATGATTGGCTGACTCCCACAATTCGAATGATAACTGAGGAACAGGAATAATGTAATAGAATACTGGTCATTAGAAAAGGTTGCTCTTACTCCATAACCTGTAGCACTACAACAATCACATAGTCACATCATGGGAACAAGGTTAGGAAGACGGAACTGCCACAGAGATCGGCAAACTTACCGAGAAATTTATAGGTATGCATTCCCCAGCGAGTTATGTAACCGCCATCCACAACGAGACGTGAATACTTTAATATGTGCATGAGTAAGAGAAATTGCTGTGATGGCCCGGGTTCCTTCGAGGAAAGCGGCAATGAATATGCAAAAGATGCTGGAACTCATTTCCATACCATAGATATATAAGAAGGCATGACGAAATATACCTATGAACTTGTTTACAAACTCTTCTCAAGAGTATGAACATATCTATATTTATGGACTTTCATCTATCATCTAATGTATAGGATGTACAAATATATAGATATCTACATATCTACATACATATGTATCTACCCATATCCCTACACACATACATATATAAACATCCCCGAGAAAAACTTTATGCAAAAAGCGAATTGCCTCACGTCATATTGCCATATGTCAGCCAGTACGGAAGCATATGCTTCAAGATTGAATACTAGTGACAGCAATCACGTCATCGCATAAATTTTGTGCAACATTACTTTCCCAGTTGCCACTAGCTCACAACTGAATGTGACAACTAAGATGGTTGAACAAGAGAAAACTTGTATCTCCTTTATCTGAACCCACAATGTCATATTTTTGACGCTGAGTTCAATACTATATCTTTTTTTAATTTTTCCAGCAGTAAATTATGTTAATACTTAAGGGCCATTTTGGTAGAAAAATCACTCATTAAAAATTACTATGCATAACATGTTATATGCATGAATGATGCAATACTCCAAAGTCAGAGGACGTGCACAATATGTAAAATGTCATACCGTTCAAACTGAACTTCACGACTGGGGTAGGGTGAGGTTGGGGGGGGGGGGTTGAAGGGGGAAGAATCTCGAAAGCCTACTTATGCACAAAATAACAAGCACTGCTCAACTTTGAGAGAAAGTTGGACAGGAAACATCAAAAACCCTGCTCAACTCCACGGCTTGCTCTTGAACTGTCTACTCTCTACTCCTCACACATACCATGTCAGCATGGTCCCTGTCCCTAATATATTAGATCTCTGCTCGATTGTTACGACAGCGGATTCCTATTCCCTTCATCTACTCCTAGTTCCAGGAAATGCTACCCAATTCATTCTAGTTACCCGAATTATTATTTTCTGAAATATAAAGCATCTGACATGTCAAAACTTCATAGACTTCCACACTAAAGCAAAGTAATTATTCAGAGAGATAGATATATTTCTATAACTTCTTTTAAATTTGAGGTATAGCTTCTCACTCCAGTTCTGTAATAACAATCAAGTCCATTGGATTTTTTTTTACGTTTAAGTTTTCAGCTCAAAAAACTCTTAACGTTTCACAGTGCATCCAAGGACTATGAACCAACTGTGAATAATTAATCTGACACTGGGAAATTCTACAATCAAAAATTAATAAAAGTTTATCATATGAAGAGTAAAAGGTCTGAAAGATTAATACATCCGTTTTTTAGTATAGACTCACAAGTACATAATAATTATGCATTTACATGTAGGTCGTCTCTGAGTTCCCAAAAATATGATTGATACCATAAATAACTTTGTATTATGCATGTGACGGATCTCAGAAATCTTGATTCATCCCTAGCTTTATGTCAATCATCATATTCCATATAGTATTTTCTCTAACCTAACTAAAAAAAAGGGGCCATATTTGAGTATTCAGTTGAAAAAAAGACTCGAGAATGGAATCCAGGCCGAGGTCATTTCCTTTATGCTCAAGAATAACAGTAAATTATAAGAACGGAGTGAAGGTTAAAAGGGAACAACATTACATGCATGTAATTGCTCAAACCTACATGTGTATTTGCCTACGATAAACACTACTACCAAAACAACCACCATCGCCAATATTTACATAACACCAGGAGCAATGGATAGCTTACAGACTTACAGAGAATTTCCACACGGTAGATGAGCGTGTATATAATTATGTATATGTACACTTCATCCCCGAATTCTGAAAAAGGCACGGGATCAGAGTGAAATTGAATCACACACCCTTAGCCCCTGCACAGGTTGTGTCAACTTATAACTTTTTTTACACACACAAACTGAGCCCAAATAAATTCCTGAAATTGCTATCCGTGCTTGGATTGTTTCCAAAAGAATAATGCACCCATGTCGGTATCAAATTTTGAGGGAAAGTTCATGGTCACGAAAAAGAAAAGTAGTTTATATGTAATTACATACATATATCATATCCCAAGGCAAATTAACGTAAATTAATTAATTTGAAATAGACAGTAATCGTTATTATATTCACTATTGTATGCATATCTAATTACATATAATTACATGAATCTGGTCATGAGTCAGCATTGCCTCAAAATACGGTAGAACTATTTCGGAATATTAAACTCCATAGAGTGAAGCTGGTCAATGGATTCTTGTCATACTGTAGATATCTGTTCATATCGTTTTTAAAACTGATTTACAGGCCCATATAGATAGCCGAGGGTTCAATATTCTGAAATGACCAGCTCCTGATTTATACTGCTGATAAATATGCAGACAGTCCGACCAGAAATATGATCACAACCGAGGCTTTTCCCCTATAAAAAGAGTAAATACCACGGGAGAGGAGACCCTTATGTAAAATGAATGGAATGAAAGCTGGAAAAATATCAGGGAAATCCAAGCACGTTCACATAGCTTTCTCCCTCCAAGAAAGATTATTGGAGGGGAGCAACTACCACGCCATCAGCATTCAGCACTCCAAATATATCATAATCAAGATGGGACTATACTGACGTCGAGTCCCTACACACACACACACACACACACACACACACACACACACATACATATGTATCTATGTATATTTACATATGTACTCATGAATCAAAGACAGGAAGAAAACAGGAGGAGAAAATACAAAAGTGGTTTGAATTCGGAGTAAAAGCTGTACCCCATCTGCCTCCCTCACCTCTGAAATTAGTCGTAAAGTTACTTATAACTGTCCAATAAACTATATGATAAGAAAAGTATATAGAGTACCTTCACTAACTAGACCCCATTGAAATGTAATACCAGGACCAATTTAATCGTCACCCTACTCCCGACATGACACGAATACTTTCAACGAGGTTACTTACAACAACTGTAACTACTGAAACATCCTCCTCCATTAAATTCCCCCTTTGTCAATCTACAGTATTCTCACTACCCTGGCCACAATGATACGGGAAACTATGTAACATCATACATATAATTATGTATAGATATATATATAGTTATCAAAAAGCTTGAAAATAAAACCAATGTCTCAGTTTCATCCAATACTCCCTATATATAGAGATACTTACACAGTTCCTATAAACTTCCAGTAAAAAAGAAAACATCCTGCCAACAACAACGGAGCCACTACAGTATTATGCATTCTTAATTTCAGTCCCAAACCCATGCTCTATCATCCAACTCAACAACAACAACTTTGAGAGTATTACTATATAGTATACTGTAGATACTATTAGTACATAAATTTTTGGCATTTTACAAGCATATACCTTGGATCCCGTCGCTACAAAATATCTTTGAATAAACTTCCCTTGTATGTTATCCGTTGTGAGCGCGTGGAGCCCTTGCAAACACATGCTTGGGTAGTCTCAGAGAAAGGAGGAAGGTTATTTTAATGCCCGAATTTGTATAAACTCCTAGTCAGGGATACAGGGGAAATATATCTATGCCTCTTTATTCTACATGCTTTATATTTCCTGAGATAAAATATCTGTTCCAAGATTGAGTGTGATTTCGCAGAATCTGACATGATGCAAGTAAAATATATGGGCTCAAGTTTGATTTATTTTTATTGCAGCAAGAGTCTCTGAGTACGTAAAGAGGGCCATGGTCATATAGAGCACATCTCACATTTATTTCCTGATACAGTCTAACCTTTCATACTCAATTTCACCATTAGGTCCTAGCTTCCTTTTCCTACACCCACGACCAGTAACCAGTACCTACTCCCTACGTGCCGAAAATACTGACCCTAAATGGAAAGTGCTAGAGAACCATAATAACAATAAGCTGGACCAGTCACACCGTTGGCTAACAGAACAAAGTGAGCATCTTCAAAAATGCTTAAAAGGAAAAGTGAATACGGGCACAGTGAGGAAGACCCAGGATTGAGGACTGTGAGCAAACATGTGGCACACATCCTATCTTATGTATGTTTACTCTCTCTCTCTCTCTCTCTCTTCCTACTTACAATTCTGTCGAACCACACTTTCACTTTTTCTTTGAGGGAGGTTTATTTCTGCTTCTTACCAGGCAACGGGAGCATGCATGTATGTATGTACGTTAGAAGATATAGATAGAGAAAACTCTTCCAGGCACTTAGACCCAAAATTGCGTGTCCGTGCATGCATTATATATATTACAGGTTTGTTCCTAGATTCCCCCTCATACTTCATAATATACTTTACTGACTCTATTTAGTGAGGTAATATCAGGCGGGGGGAAAGCATATCAAGTCCTCAAGGAGACATAAATCATAGTGGTCAAAGGATCTTGTCAGCTATGTATACATTCCGTAATAAAGAATCATATGGTTTTCATCACGTAAAACAAAAGTAGGCACTCGACTATGGCAGTTTCCCCATCGACGGAGCCCCCTTCACTCCCACTCTTCCAAGTTTTTTTTTTATCGCTAAATGTGCACAGTTATAACAGTTACACAGTTGATTGAGCCAATCCCGGACATTGGAGCACCTCCAGCATGATCTCTCCACACGTGGCTCGTGGCTAAGTGTCATCAAAAATAGAACATAGGACCTGGAAGTATGTATGTATGTGCCTCCAATCAAACCTTCTCCATGCCCAGCCCTATCAAAAACTACAATGTTCTAAAACATCCTGGAATTCTCACTACCATAACAACTGCACGTCAAAGTACCTAGTTCAAGTCCAAGAGAATCCAATGCTCACACTCCACGCTGACAATGACAACAGAGGAATCATGAAAGGCACTAAAGATAAATTGAAAATGGGGAGAAACATAGAACAATCTATCGAGATCCCACATTAAATCCAAAAGAATTCAGATCAATCTGACACGAGCAAGGAGATGCCGGAGAGGTTCACTTTTAAAGGCAACTCAAATAAAATTTGATTCTGACGACTCTGGATACAAACGAGAAAAGGATGTGCACACGCAACCTTTCTGGATTCATTCAGTCGGATATACATATACATATACAGAGATAGAAACTAAATCGTTTCCTATTCGGAATTCATACCTTTTTTTTTTATTTAATCGTTCACAAAATAATATTATAGGGACTTGGTTTCCCTTTGAATTTTATTTCATCCTCGTTTCCATTTCATATTTTTAGCACTCTTATAACACCACCAACATTTACATGTAATACATTTTTATTTTCATCGAACTCCAGTTTCCAGGAGTAACCAACCCAACATATCTGCATATAAGTATATCTATAGATAAGTATATGTATATCTATGTATTTTATGCTTGTTGATTCTGTCTTCTGTTTCCTATCTAATAAAATCCTCAGTAAATATACCTACTACCTACACATCACTACTAGTTCCGTGAACTTATTTCCCGTAATCTCGATCTCAGATCAAAAAATCCGAGTTCATATAATTTAACTATTCTTTCCCTTACACTGAATATAAAAATCTATAGATATGTGTAAGTAGGTCCTTTTCCCCTATACTTATATAGTTCCTGATATATAGTATGTATGTATATAGGAGTCGGGGGATTTCCTTCGACAAGAAAATTCTCCTTTGAATGGTTATTTGAAGCGGACCTGTCAACAACATCCTGAAAGGCATTAGACTTATCCTAGTCTCGGATGCTTCTAACGGATAATAATATTCTTGAATATTGTATGGAACAAGTCCCATCAACATCCGCTTCAGCTTTCCAACGCTCTTAACTTTTACGTCAACCTTGGCAACAAAACATACGGGTATGTAGACAAGTTTCACTTGATTGGTACGACAACCACCTCCTACTCCTATACATACTGCTTTGAAAGTTATCTCGTTAAAGGAGGGGAGAAAAGTACTAACGAAACTTGACATTTATACAATGGATGCGTTGTTAAACTGTCCGGTTCTTGACGTAAGTCAATTTGGTCTAAATGATGGCCTCTCTCAAATCTGCAAGACCTTCAAATTTAACAGCGCAGATTGTAGACGTTCAATCTTTCCAAGCTTCAGTTTCAATCATGTGTATACTCATCGCTCAATTCAATCTTATATCTTCACTTTCAATCTATACATACATTACATACACAAAACACACACACACATACTACACAAAGACGTAACATATATATGTAAATCAAACCAACTCCTCCCATATCACAAGCATCCGACGACAATCTTGGCATTATTTTCTATTTACCACCACAATTACTACAAGCAATGATAATAATTAAAGAAGAACTCCAGTATTTCAATTAACTGGATAAATCAAACCTAAACATTAAAAAAAAACTTCCCAGTAATACAATTAATTATGCTAAAAACATATTATGTATCTCTCAATCTCTCCTTCTTCTTAACTACTTGAACACTCACGGCGTCACAAGTTTTCGGAACATTTCCAACAAAACTGAACTTGTTAAATTATTTATTTGTACTCATTCCAAAGCGGCTTCCATATCAATAATACCAAGCAATTTCCCCAATGTTGGTAGGAACAGCATTAAACCACCTCAGAATCCTGGTTGAAGAGAAAATACCACAGGGGAAGGACTGAAGGTGCGGTGGGAAGCAAGTAAAAAGCCACCTTGTTCAAAATTGTGTAAACTAAGTTAACTCAAGTGCTAGAACAACCCTTGAAAACTTCTTATATTCGTCAACACAAATAGGATTGGAAGATTTCGTGGTTGAAGCTATATACCTCAACTTTGAAACTTTCAACACCACACATTTCCCTAAAAATATGGGAAAGGAAATGCCAAAACCTTTTTGATTTATTTCCTCAGTCAGTGGAAATATCTGTAATCAATTAAGGAGGAAACGACTACTACCAGTAGTCAAAGTTCTGTTACACTGACCCCCATATAGATATATCTATATGTATGTATGTATGTATATAAATCATTATATGTAATCACTATAATATTCCTAAACCATACAATATGTGAATTAATTACAATATCTAAACCCTCATTACCAAATAACTCAATTATTGATCAAATTTTGAAACCCCACTGACTTTATAGTAATTTCATTGGCATTTATGCCAATTAGAAAATGTTTGGAGAAAAAAAAAATCTTCCCGATTTCACGGAACTTTAAATTTTAAGGAATTGCAAAAAAAAAACCCTAATGTTACCGTTCATAGTATAATTTAACCTTGGAATTCAAACGAAATTATAAAAGGATGAGGGAAAGCTTTTTGCTCTGATACAATTATGGAAAACGCTATTAGCGCTCAATTGGATTAAATCTTTTTTTAAAAGATTACTGCAAAAAAAAAAAAAAAAGTTTAAAGTCCCTTGTGGTAGGTAAATTTCATCAATCCTTCATGTATGCTCCATGAAATGTCCCAATGTTCCCTCAAAATTTGACACACAAAAATGAAATTAGAACAATGTATTTAGCTAAATTCCACCCACTTCCCATTTACACGGAAGGAAGGTTCTGTCGAGTTTTAAAGTGTCGAAGGCATTTATCATGAATTGGCATTCGCCGAACATTCTACTAAAATTGCCTGTGACAGCGGAAGTCCAGCGTGGGAGTATTTTCCATGACCGGAGTGACTGCAAAGTGTAGTATGTATGTATAAAGTATACTTATACATATGATTTCTACCCGGGTACATCCATCCATACATACATAATGTGCACTTCGATTTCTTACTTTCCCTATCCACCCGTGTTCCCAGTCAAGCTCAACGTATTGTATTCCCCATTCCCCCATAGCAAACAACTTACTCTCCTAAGATTAATTTCCTTGGGATATTTACTGCTCCTACTACTACTACTACTGTACTACTCCCATAATAAAAATCCATGTGTGTGTGTGGCGGCAAGTAAAACTCCCGAGCATTATTTTTTTAATCGGCCAAACGAGCCTTTCAATAACAAGACGGAGCTCAACGAAAAACCTCCTTAGCTCCATGACAAATGATCCCATATTAGAAACTAGGGAACCTCGGAAAGGTCGGGAATACCTCTCAAAAAATAAAAAGTTGTTAAAGTAATCCCGACCCCAGAGTCTGCCTTTATTAATTAGCAAGTCAATACTTTCAAACCACAAATACAAATATACGGACGAAATGCAGCTTCTTCTGTACACATACTTCATACATAATTGGACGTAACTATAAGTGTATCTGCAAATCACATGTATCGAGCATATAAAAGTATACATACATTCGGATGCAAAAGAAATAATTGAGATAAGCAAGGAAAACCACAAAAGTCCAGTTGGACTTGTAAATACTCGATGAGTGACCATCTACACAAAAGCATGAAGTAGTGATATGACTCCACCTATTCGAGTATTAAGCGGATAGAAAATAGAGGATTTTAGCAAACTAAAAGCTACCTATTACTGCCGCATTACTCATGCATACAGCACAGAGTACTTACATTAAAAGTAATATGTATGGAACTCATGAGACCGACACAGACAGACAGACAGGCACAGAGCACACTACAAGGCAAGGGCAATGGATACGTACCACGAAACACTTTGAAAACCGCTTTCTTTAAGCCTCTCAAATTTATTGCACGCTCAATCCTGAGAGTCATAAGAAACAAAAAAAAAAGAAGAACTGTGGCATGGAGAGCTCGGGAAAGCAAAAATTACGTATGGAAAGAAACAATTCCTACAGTTTCCATTTCACATGGTACACTTCTAAAAGGTAGCAGTTAAATAAAGTCAGTCCGTAATTATTACTATATAATACATATACATACATACATAGATACTTAAAATTTCCTCTAGAGGAGGAACAATTTCCCATGGAAAGTATGCATGGGACTACAATGCCCAACCCCTCTCCTTTCAAATACGTCCACTTTACTCCACGCGAAAAACTTCCTGCTCCTGCTCATACACACATACATACATATGTATCTACGTATCTACACAAAACACATATAGATACTTGCATCTGACCCGAGTCATACGTCCATGCTGTACGTACATACATACATGCCATCCTCAATAGGAATCGAGGCTTTTGGTGGTGGGACTGTAACAGAAGTTCGTACTTATGTACATATGTATAGATTAGATACACACAGAGTAGTCAGTTGTCATTGTAACCCACACGACTTGGTCACACATACTGTGTGGTATTTGGGGTGTAAACAGTAGCAAAATGGTGAAATGATGTTGTGAAGGACGTAAATCTAAAGAGACTGTGTACAACTCCAGTGTTTTCGAATTTTCCAAGTTAGAACCAATTTCCTTCCCAATGCTCCTGTCGAATGCGTCACTTGGGAGCCAAATGATTCTCGAATGTCTTCACAAATTATTCCCCATATCCACGCAATGGATCCATCGATTCTACAAGTAAGTAGTAGTCGGCAAACGTCAAGTAAAGTGATAGGACAGGGAGAGAGAATTTGGAAAAGTTAAAAGTGAAAACCAAATCAGACAACACAATCCCAAGATAGAGGAGGGGGGAGAGATGGACAGGATCAGGAGTAGTAGTAGTAGTAGTAGTAAGTACAGATAGTAGTACAAGAGACCAGAGCATCTTCGGGAGAAGATCCCAAATAACAATATCCACAACAACTGCAAAATAAAGACCAACACGTGTCATTGAACTTGGCACAGGAGATACACTACTGCAGCTATAACCATAGATTATCGGTTCGACGAAAAACAGCCTAAACTGGATGATGCCGAATCACCATCACCACGGCTCCTAAAATTCACTGTTGCGGAGAGTTGCAGACTTGGAAGAACATTCTACGACTGTACACATAAATACATTAAATATGTACACCCATATATAAGTACTTAGTATTACCAGTCGTACTCACATGGAACGCAAATACAAAAGAAATTCCCCGCATTCCCATCCAATCCCACAACAATCTCTTACACACAGTTCCAAGCACGTCATACTGTACATCCAGACTACAGATAGCACAGATACACACACACATACACATGCATCCCCTCTCTCTCTCTCTCTCTCTCTCTCTCTCTCTCTCACAGACACACAGAATCCCAAAATTCTATAGCGGCAGAATTTTATGCATTCAATTATTCCGATCAGTTTTTGAAAGTCTGGTTCGTTCTCGTACATCTCTTCCATCCTTTATTTTGTTTACTCAAATGCTTTTACTTTCGCTGAACCAGAATTAACAGAATAATTTTGGCAGACATCGGCAAGTCACCGGAGCGTACTACAAACATGGAGTCAACTCCCTGTAGTACATGGCTGGCTTTCATATGATTTGCATTCAACCGACACAACAGAGGCACACAGAATAGTCCTCTCAAATACATAATAGTTAATACCACAGAGACAAATTTATTTATCAATAGCCTCCAATGTATGTAATGAGGCCACGGTGTGCTGATAAATAATCCCATGAATATAATCCACTAGATTTTACACTTGCTTACGTACATACACATGTAGATACAAATACACACACACACACACACAGTACACACACACACACACACACAGTACACACACACATACACATATACTTGAAGGAATACTACTACTTATCAAATTTCATACCTTGCCTCAGCCTTCCTAAACCCCCCCAAGTTGTACACAATCACCGTATCTGTAATCAATCAAATGCTCAATTCGCTTCCCAACTACAAGCCAGAAATCCAATAACATTTCAATTTAAATGATTGGAAACCCTGTGCGATCTCATATCACAATCACAGGATCAATAGAAATCCTAAGAGCACACTCACCCTCCCAACCAACAACCAATGGATGTGAGTGATCACATTCAAGTAACCACATCAACTCGATTTAAATAATCGCTCCAGTCTGAATTATTAAGCTGTTTTCACTCTCTTCCAAGTATTATTTTCATGGAAATTCATCCGAAGGAATTTTATGAAGGGCCTACTACTATCTACATATAATTATATATATATATATATATATCCAGCTATGTAATTACATGTGTGACATGACAGCAGTGCTGGAGGAAAACTTACCATTACATACATATGTACATAGATACTTAATTACATATATCTACCCCGTGTACTCAAAAAGGTTTGGATAATAAGGGGAGCCAGTTAAATAAAACAAGTCTCCATGATTCTTTCAGGTCAACCCTGCCTCCTGTGAAGTATTAAGTACTTCAGGGTCTGATACTGTCCTCATATAAATAGACACTCATGGGAGTTCAAGTAGTGGGATGATTATATATAATTACTATAAAAATATGTACGAAACATATATAGGGCTTGACCATCTAGTCCTCGCTAGAAATTGCCCATTACTTGAAATTACAAACGGACACACCAACTGGAAGATGACGACAATCAATAAGGAACAGCACAGTGCCAACAATCCATCCTAGCCACTAAAAGACCCAACATGAGGTAAGTTATATATGTCTCCTGTTGTCCACTCTGTATAAGGATACTTAGTTCACCATATGTAGATTCCCATTGCGGAATATACCAGATCCCCATAACTTTAAAGAAGCGCGAAACCTCTCTTCGCTCCGTCACCCCATCCCTTTGTAACCGCAGTTCCCTTTTTATGGCGGAAGAGTAAAGATCCTCAGCATTTTTCCTTCTATTTGGAATCACAAACTACCATACATAATCACCGAGTTACTTTCGATAATTCTACCAGAAGTGATTGAAATGTCCGCTTCTTCCGATGCAGGGTAAGTGAATATTTTATGGAAATGTTTTTCAGTTTTTATTCGTAATTTTGCCATCAGACTTGCGAGTTCAAGCTGCACGTTGTTTTAACAAACATGGCACGAGGCGTTTGCGAAGCAAGCCTCATATGTATTTGCGTGTTTTCCCCTGGCTGCCCTTGTAAATGGTGTGCTTTTAGGGAACATTTATATTAACTTGTCTGTATGACATTTTGATTAGTATGCACGAGAATGCTACTGGTCAAGTGACCAAAGGGCGACGGAGACCTAAGCAAGATAATGCCGGTCCAAGTGGGGTCAATGCTATTCCAGGCAATGCTGTCTTGGACGAGACGAGGCTTACTCAATTAAGTGAGTATTTATACTGGGTTTCATAGCCAATCCGTAAGTCCAGCCCCATTATGAATGGAATCTGAAAATTCGATATAATCATGTAGATACCGCCCTGGAAGCTTGTGCTTCCCTTCCAGCCGTTCTTCAGGCACAAACTGATGCGCTGACAAATATGAGCAAACTCTTGCAGGAATCTTTGCAAGGAACCGGGGATGATAATTCGGAAACCTCGGATATTGAATCGGGTCACGAGCACTGTGCTGATGACGATGACCCCGCTAAAGATATTTTATCAGAGCTAAATATAGATCTAGATCGTAATGACCAAGAGGGACATCAGGATTCAGACTACCTGTCCGCAATTCTGGATCTGACTCAAGGTGCTCAAGATTTTGGTAAGCCACTCCAAGAAAAGATTGCTGAATCTTTTTCCCGGATTCCGGGACAATTGGTTGCTGAGACAGTTATCGAGAGGCTGAAGTCTGATTATAAAGTCCCAGAGAACTGTAAGTTGTTATCCGTTCCGAAAGTTAACGCACCGATGTGGGCCAAAATGGAAAAGATTCATCGTTCAGCAGATGCGCGCCTGCAACATTTGCAACAGCAAATAAGTCGCTCGATTGTTGCGAATGCCAGAGCTGCTGAAAACTTATTTCTAAATGCCAGCAAGATACCCAATGATGTAATAGAGGCTACAATGAGGCTTGTAATAGATTCATCAACAGCCCTTGGAATTGCCTTTCGAGAGCTTAATTCCAGGAGGAAGGCAGCAATAAAATCGTGCCTTAGGGACGATGCAGCAGGGATTTGCGATACAAAAACGGTTCCCGGAGAATGGCTGTTTGGAGAGAATGTCGAGCAAGATGTTCGAGTCGTGAAAGCCGTTGGAAAAATTATGAAACCCAAGCGAGGCTTCAGATCTCGTCCATATACACGCGGTGTTTTCCAGCGGAATAACAACAATCGGAACTTCAAGCCGAATAATTTAAACTGGCAAGGACCCGCACATGCAGTGCGGAAAAACCTTCCCGGTCGGTCAATGTTTCGGGGACAGGCCAGCAAGCAGCAAATCTCAGAGACGAGTCAGACAAACCAGTAAACAGTGTAAGTAGATATTCCGGTAATTTGATACATTTTGTAAAAACATGGGAAACTATTTCTCCTAATGAATTAGTGTTGAGGGCCATTGTAGGTTATGAGATACCCTTTCATACTGTACCATTTCAGATTAGTGAACCCACTCCTTCAGCTATGTCAGTAACTGAACGAGACGCTTGTCAAACTTGTATTAGTCATTTACAGAAAATTGGAGCAATTGAGGTGGTTTCGGAACTTCACGACCAATTTATCTCAAATATTTTTGTAGTTCCAAAATCATCCGGGGGTTTTAGACTCATTTTAAACTTAAAAAGTCTAAACGAATTTGTAGAAAACTCACATTTTAAAATTGAGGATTACAGGTGTGTCTGCTCTATGTTGGAAAGTGGTATGTATATGGCTACTATTGACTTGCAGGATGCATACCATTTAATTCCAGTTTGCATCAATCACAGAAGGTTCTTGAGATTTAGGTTTGAAGGAATATTGTACCAGTACACTTGTCTTGTTTTTGGATTGAATGTAGCCCCCAGGATATTTACCAAGGTTTTAAAGCCAGTAGTCACGCAGCTCAGATTGAAAGGCATTCTCTGTGTAATTTATTTAGACGATTTATTGTTATGTAGTTTATCGGAGGAAAGTTGTAGACATAATGTGAGTACTGCAGTACGTCTGCTTACTTCACTAGGATTTTTAATAAATTACAAAAAGTCACATTTAATACCTACACAAAGAATTCAGTATTTAGGTTTTATTTTTGATTCTATTGCAATGACAATAGAGTTGCCCCCTAAAAAGCAGACAGAAATCTATGATCTATGTAAAAGGATACAAAAGTCATGTGTAATTACTATACACGAATTATCCAGTTTTGTAGGAAAATTAATATCTGCTTGTCCCGCTGTGCCTTATGCTATGTTATATACACGGCAGTTGGAGTACGAGAAAACATGTTCTCTCCGAGTTTACAATTTTAATACATCAGCTAAAGTTTTCTTGAGTTCTGAGGCTAAGAACGATATTTGCTGGTGGATGAGTAACATTTTAAATTCAAGAAACCGTATTCAGAATAGGATTATAGATTACACGTTAAGCACAGATGCTTCGCTTACAGGCTGGGGCTCACATATAGACGGTAGATCGTACCACGGGTTTTGGTCACCTTCGGAACGACTATTACATATCAATGAACTTGAATTAATGGGAGTTGAAAATGCCTTGAAGTGTATTGCTAGATTGTGGCGCAATGTGAATGTACTTTTACGTGTTGACAACACATCTGCAATTGCTTACATAAACCGATACGGTGGATGTAGATCTATGAATCTACATGTTATTGCAAAGCGTATTTGGCAGTTTTGTGAATACAGGAGCATTAATGTTTCGGCATCTTATATAAGTAGTACGGATAATTATCTGGCCGATGAAGCTTCACGCCGCTCGTTCAATTATGATGATTGGAAGCTTAATGAAAATGTTTTTAATGACATTGTTAGTCAGTTTGGGGTTCCAGAAATTGACCTATTTGCTACTGGTTTGTCAACTCAATGTCCTCGATTTGCTTCCTGGATTCCTGACCCAGAAGCTGAGTTTATTGACGCGTTTTCCAAGAGCTGGGAGGAGTATTATTTTTATTGTTTCCCACCATTTTGCTTGTTGCCCTTAGTCATTCGGAAAATTAAAAACGATAGAGCAACAGGCATTGTAGTGGCTCCAAAATGGCCATCTCAACACTGGTTTCCCATGTTTGAATCTATTCGAATATCAAATGTAATTATACTAGGCCCAAGTAGTGATTTATTGTATTGTGCTGTTTCTAGATCCCTTCATCCCCTAAAGAGTTCGTTAGTGTTAATGGTAGCAGTTTTATCAGGGATTCCTTAGTTCGTAAACATTTATCAAAAGATGTTATTGATATAATGATGGAGTCAATAGCTCCCGGTACGCGATCTCAGTATGAAGCATGCCTAAAGAAATGGCTAGTATATTGTAAGGAAAGATTCATATCACTGTGGTCACCTACCATTAATAATGTACTTGAGTTTTTCACTCACTTGTTCAAGTCGGGTTCTAGCTATACAACAGTTAATACTGTACGTTCTGCCTTATCATTAGTATTACCACCATTTGGTAGCATTCCGTTGGGATCTCACCCACTTGTGTGTAAATTACTTAAAGGTATTAGTAGATTGAAGCCCCCAAAACCAAGGTACACGAATACGTGGAATGTTGACAATGTATTGAATCTTTTCCAGAGCTGGGAAGACAATAGTAAACTATCGATTAAGAAGTTAAGCCTAAAATTGATAGGTTTGTTAGCATTGGTTACGGCACAGAGGGTTCAAACTCTTCATTGTATCCAAGTGTCTAATATTTTAATCAAGGAGAATGTTGTTATAAATATCACTAAAATACTTAAGACATCAAAACCAGGTGTTCCCGAACGCCCCATTGTACTTGAGCCTTTTGCTCCTAATCCAAAGGTTTGTGTAGTTAGAACTTTAGAGGAATATTTATGCAGGACTTGTAAGTACAGAAACAGTGATGCCCTATTTTTGAGCTTAGAAGCTCCCTATAAATGTGTATCTAAACAAACTCTAAGTCGATGGTTGTGCACTTTGCTGCTTGAGGCTGGTGTAGATAGTAAGTTTAAGGGGCATAGTTTTAGGCATGCTTCGACATCGAAAGCTAGTAGTAAGGGTGTATCAGTCGATATAATTTTTCAAAGGGCTGGTTGGACAACAAACTCGTCGGTTTTTGCCCGGTTTTATAATCGACCGCTGGCAGTTGACCCTTTTAGCTCCGCTGTATTGAGTTAGATTATCTTGGTTCCTTATGAAGTTATTGTTACATATGATAATCTTTGTTTTGTGAAAATAAAATGTAATTTCCTCTTCCTTACTTTGTGTTCCTCGCCGAATCCTTTGAACAGCTACATATGGTGAACTAAGTATCCTTATACAGAGTGGACAACAGGAGACATATATAATTTGAAATTAAACGAGACTTACCTGGAAGTTGAAGTTTGATTGTAATTATGTTGTCTCCTGTTGTCCATGATGTATAAGGTCCCATCCCTCCCACCCGGTGTATACGGCTCAGAAACAAATTAGATTTTCTTTAAACTAACTGCGGTTACAAAGGGATGGGGTGACGGAGCGAAGAGAGGTTTCGCGCTTCTTTAAAGTTATGGGGATCTGGTATATTCCGCAATGGGAATCTACATATGGTGAACTAAGTATCCTTATACATCATGGACAACAGGAGACAACATAATTACAATCAAACTTCAACTTCCAGGTAAGTCTCGTTTAATTTCAAATTTTAACCTAAGCTGGCACACATACACACACACACACACACACATACACACACCTCAGAGTTCCAGGAGTTTTTGCTCCTCACTCAAATAAGGAAGTCGGAGGAGGAAAAAATCCAGGGAGAATCCCTGTTTTTCACATTAAAAGGGCGATAACATCCTTCAGATGTAGCTATAAATCTTCGTTTTAAATACAATGGGCACATAAAGAGAAAGGGAAGGTGGTAGAGGGAAATGAAATTTCTTTTGTTGCCATCAATCTCCAGTATTATACAGAGTCTTTTCTCCATTTCTCAATTTTCTACATTTTTCTCCCTTCCTAATGTGATCAGGCTGAACATTCAGCCGGTCGTATATGAGCCTCCTCAAATGACCTTAGCCACTGAAGAGACCTCACAGCCTTCCAGCCTATGTACATACAAACGGCTGACATTAGCTACTCTAATTGAATCTCCGTAGAAAATCTTGTCCCGAGATATATGAACTATTTTACATCATCTCAACGACTCCCACAGCTACAAAAGCATGGACTCATACATCTAAGTAAATGCTAACAAGTTGATACATGGGGGACCTAATAGCCATTACTTGGTTATGATCCCATTCAATTCACTATATAACACAATTAATGGCACACCTTGAGTACACACACCACCATACACTTGAAATATATCTACAGACTGCTCTCTCTCTCTCTCTCTGTATGTCTTTATATATGTACATAATATAAATAAATAAGTATACTTATACAATATAGAATAGAAACGAAATGAGAAAAAAAATCATCCATCTAATGTAGAAAGTAATATGGCATCTACCACATATCTCCATACTCTATGTGGATGTGGAATTAGCTTTAGACACAATTTTATTTACGCATGTTAGAAGAGAGTTACTTCAAAAGGCATTACCAAAGAAATATTTCCGTGGGTCGGACTTTTAAATCCTTTTGAATTACTATTACCAAAACATAGAGAGATCCTATCAATTTTTTCCTCATGCTCCAAGGATGAATTAAGAACAATTTATTGTAACCAAACTGGCAATTAGACACAGGCTGTACAGAATTAATAGCTAGGCTCCTAAAAGTAAGAATCTTCTAAAGGTTCACTTACAATCAACAAGAACTCCGGTATAAGGCTAAATAATACCATCTTGAGAAGAAGTCACAGTTCAAAACTCACAAAATAAACATAGAGCCCACTTGGAATTATTTTTTATCATAAGTCTTCTCCCTCTGCGTCAATTTAAATGTTCTTTTTAAACACTAGCTCAGGCTGTGAGAAAAGGAACAAAGTACAAAGCTCCGTCTAATATAATATGTACACGGAAAAAAGACGGGGAAGACAAGTCCGGGACCAACTTCACATATTTGAATGTTATCATTTGGAAGACGGCTTGGAGAGAGAGAGAGAGAGAGAGAGAGGGAGAGAAAAAAAAATCTGCAAAATACTTTGTGAAATGGCAAAAGTTGCGAAAGAACTAGTATTCCACGATAAAAGTCTCCGAAGAGTGATACAACAGGCATAGGACCTAACGGAATAAGGAACGAGAGATCTTAAGCACTAAAAACTTAACTTGCAACTTGTTCAACTAGTAAATCTTGATGAAATTATAGTTTAGCTACGGAGCAGCAAAACACACAGGTATATACGCACAATAAGTTTTAAGGGTTGCTGTTATATTAGAACTCCCCTTCCCTAAAAAAAAAAACCTCACCCAGAAGACTTTCAAGAGTTACATGAGTCCTAGCACAAATCAAGTTATGAGAGAGGGCGAAGAACATGATTTATAATACCTCTCAAGAAAGAAGAAATGCACACTATACATACGAGTCATATGTAGGAATAGAGTTTCATCACCACTTAGGCAAGGAATAAACAGAACAAAAATAAAAATGAGTGCAGTACAAACCATACGAAAAATTACACATTTTTCCTCCAATTTTCCATCTTTTCCTTATCTATCAACCCCATGGAGCCCAACCTCCGTCTTATTTTCTACACCATCTTACAAGTAAGCTCTACATATTTATCCTATGTGCTCAAGTTACTTCACCAGAAGTCAGTTCAAAGAAATATAACCATATGAACGAAAAAATGTAGCGTTAAATTTCGAGAAAGGAAACCACTCTGCAAATTTGCCTCAACAATAATAATAATTATCATTCCAATAACCTTGTGTATAGTGATACTTTTTTTTTCTAGTACAGGATTGGTATAAGGTTCCGGTATTCCCCATTGCTGTAGTAATAACTCTTCACAAGAACTTTATCAATTTGGACTCTGAACAGCAGCTCCACATGTCATGTAAATACAAATACAAATACAATGTATGTAATTATATGCAAGAATTTTGTTGCCAGTTAATGCTTGCTTGGACTAAATAAATAGATATATAGATATAAGTACATTTAATTATATACACAGTGGTAAAGAAGACGTCCGACACAAATGAATATCCGGTCGAAAGAAAGTGGTTTACCAAAATGAGTACCCAATGACTATATGATAACATTAAAACTGCATTCTAAACTTTTCGCAAGGCAAAATTACTATATCTATTCTACAAAAAAATTAGCTTTAAAATTCCATTTTTGTTTCTCTGATTTCGCTGGACGTAAAACTTTGATTTGTCCACTCAAATAATTCCTAATAGCAATTATTTGAAAAATAATTCGTTAGCGTGATAGGTATCTATATATACATATACATATCTATATATAATTATATATACGTAAATGTCATGGCTTCAAACTCCACATTAAATCACAACAATTCAATGTTGATTTCAAAATTGCCTGTATTCGAAATTGAAATGGGACGTGTAAGACTGCGCTAACGGTGAAAATTACACAGCATTTTAGGTCTCAGTCTGGAATCTGAGATGATGGAAGTGGAATGTTAAATGTGCATTTAGGGCTAGGTAAATACATCAGAGTAGGACTAATCATGGCTTAGATGCCTAAAATATCAAAGATGCTTGTCTTGAGAATTCGACCTTGATATCATATTTACTTTCACAAGACTCTACATCTCCATTGCCCCGCCATAGCACTTAGGTGCTCATCTTTTAAAGGTTCCGTGTGTGTATAATAAAAACACAATATCTGTCAGTTCTTTGCAGGGTTTCCAGGAGTTCGATGGAGTCTGGGCCCACACATACTACACGGGATATGCATAGATACATAGATAGATCTGTGTTCCAAAATAAAAGTAAAGAAACCTTTGGGAAGATGAAACCATATGTACTTAAAAGGTGACGTATTCCAGAAGAAAACTGGAAAGGTATCTCTTGAAAGACTCAATCCTGGATGCACTTTGCAATTAACTTGAGGATTTTAAAGTAGCGTGAAATCCGGCATCTTCTGGTCCACACATGCACGGTCTAAATCCTTCTGATAGAACTCCAAAGAAACAAGAAACTCTGACGAAAAAAACAAAAATTGGAATACAACCTGGTAAATCCTAGGATACGCAAGAATATGATCCTCTGGCCTCGTCCAAAATGGGTTAGGTATCATAAATACATAAGCAAATCCTCGAGATGGTACTCCACATAATTATTATATACAAAAGCACATAAATATATGATCGTATCATATGCATATGTACATCCGAGTCTACACAGATACATACAAACACAGCCAGAATATTCCAAATGTGCAATCTCATTCCAACAAAAAAAAAAATCCCAAGATCCATCCTCTTCCATTCCGCTATGGCAATTCGAGAATGCGTCAAGACACAAGAAAAACTTAGCCACCTATACATGGAGTGTAAAAGGTCTACTGTGGTTTAATACATAGAGGCTCATTCCTCCCAGAGACTCACTAGAGTCAGAATGAATGTAAGTAGAGTAGACAACCATTGCCTCTATATATAATAAGTGTATGAGCCATGCTAGGAATAAAACTACAATTACAAAGTATACTGTGAATGATTGCGTTTTGAAGCTAATGACAAGGGCTCAAAACTACACTGACATACATACAAGACATGAATAACGCGCAGAGCATCAAAAGCAAAGAAAACAGAAAATGCGCCAATGTAATGCATCAAATGTGAAACCGAAACAAATTCTTGAGGTTAAGAGAGAGAGAGAGTCAGAGAATTAGAAGATGGAGAAAGAGGGAAGAAAATAAAAAAAGTCTTAAATTCTGAAGACGCAGAGAACACAAAGCAGAGTGTTTACAAGATGTAAAACAAAATTGTAAAGGTTAAACCTGTATTTTCGTGCCAGGTGGTGAGACGACGAGGAAAATTTGCATTGCCGACCGAAGAAAATCTTCCCTGATTGCGTCCGGACTTACTTTACAAGTCGACGGCATTATTATCTTGACAGTGACACGAGCGGTTCAACATCACAATTTTAAAATGCCCCGTAAATAACACCCATATACATGTCTTTCACAATGGTAGGGTCAGTTCCTTTCTAGTCATTTCGAGTTCATATTCCATCGATGCATTTCATACAATTATGTGTATGCCTACTTTCAGTTTTAAATGTCACTCGAAAGGGCTGGCGTACTGATCTAGAACTGATTTCAATACTTTTTTTTCCTGCAAGAAATCTGCACTCTTATAAACTGTTGCACACAAATTTAAGCTTAACGAATTAAGTCTACCAACGTTTAACTCAACATAGTTAGTAAAAATAGATTTTATCCTTTTATTCCATGTATTTTTCGTCAGGATCACCAAAGTTTCCGGACATTCATTGAGGGTGTACCAGTTTAATAAATAACGTTCATATATCTTGATGATTCACACTCGACTACTGATTCTGAGCATTCTCTGTGAGCAGTGTCAACTGTCAATGTTTGACGTACGAGTGGACTGCAACCTGCAACCTTATGCAGAATTTTGCACTCAAAACATTTCGAGACTTTCAGCAGGAGTTCCTATACGTCAGCAAAAAAATAAATACTTGCTGTATAAATCTATTATACATAGTAACATAAAACGAGCTCAAAATGGACAACATTCCCGCATGGAAATCGTTACAGGGGAATTGTAGGGAGTTTAATATTGGGAATAAATGACATAGTATTTTAATACAAACAAAACAGTGGTCTCGAAATGCTTCGACAGTAATTTTTTGTGCAGACATTAAAGGAATGGAAACAAGGGCAAGGACAAAAGAATATTCACTTACGGTTCACAATATGAGAAAATATTTCTATCCAATTAATCCCAAATACAAACAATTTAATGATATATAAAACTGAGGGGAAAAAAACAAATATTTTAAAAAAAAAAAAACCCTGACAGATTAACAAAATCAATGTGGGACTACATAATAGGTTTTGTTGAATGTGGGTTTCAATAAGCTTCTTAAATGTTTCAATTCCTTGGGAAAAAATCCGAAGCTTAAAGGTTTCTTCCATATCATGCTCCTAAAAGAGCACAAACGCAAGCTGCTGCCTAATTCCCAGAAGAAAAAAAATTGTAAGGAAGTTTTAATTCCAACTAAAACTGTATCTTCGAACATAGACATTGCTCAGTGGTGGTTGTCGTATAAAATCGATAGATACACACACACACACACACACACACACACACACATACACCACCATCACCACATTTCGGTATGTAATTGTGATATTTCCTATCCTTTTCTACTCTTCATCCCAAATTCGCTCATTTTCATTACTACTCTCCTTTTTTTGGATGCGTTGAGATACTTCTCTAATAAAATTCGATCAGATATAATTATACGTACATATAAGTATATCCATATGTATACAAGAGTCGTAGTTCGGAGCTGATTGAGTGAAATACTTATATAACATAAAGTACCTATGTATGTAGAGATAGAGAGTAGCAGATTCCTATATAGTTAAAGTGTAATCTGTATGTAGTTACAGACTCCAGCTTGTAATCTCTTATTTCCGTAAATTCTACGCCGACAGACAATTAAATTCAGCTCGTATGTACATGCATACCCTCAGCAACGCAATGGACTTCCTTTTCCCAAGAAACTCCTCAGCAAATCTCCAGAGGAATAAAATATATAATTTAATTTCATGTCCTCCTCCCTCCATCAACATTTAAGCTACACCTGTCTTCTTCTTCTTCTTCTTCCCTCTAGAATTATTACAAATGCTCAGCTCTCAATAGGAGAACCCGTTGAAACTTGTAGCATTTAAGTGCCCAAGTAAGTACACGAGTATTGGATGGAGAATGAGGGGGGGGGGTGAGGGTGGAGGAACCTCCTAAACAACCCTCTAAATTTTGTACTGTGCACGAAGAATACAGATACCTTATGCAAATGACAAGTGCATATAAGGAAACGTCCTACAGAGTTCTTACTATTATATCAGCTGTAAAAAAAAAAATAGAGGAGATAGTTACACTGTAAGCAATTTTTCCGTCACGTCTGGGATTTTATGTTTGCCTAAAATGAACTGTCATCATCGTCACCATTTTCAATGTAATGGAAACCCTCACTGTGACGGAGAAAGGAGGAAAGAGAAAGTGCAGTAAAAAAGGACGTGTCCTGAAATCCCAAGGCTTAACCACAACGACCCCTCACAGGAATCATTAATAGAGATGTTTCTTTTCAAATATGACATTCAAAAGACGTCGGATGATATCCAAGAGGAAAGCATACGGGTGAAAATAGAACGGCAGTTAAGAGACCAGTCTGACTACCTGGAAAAACTATTAAACTTTCTTAACTACTTACATACAGCCCATTTCTCCTGCCAGTAAATCCACCAACTTGAATGCGAACCCTCACTATCTCCGACAGCCTATTACAACTTTCCAAGAACTTCCAGAACCGGATAGAAAAGGCCAGCCTATCTAGACTTATGAGGGCAATAAGTTTCCCTTCTACATATTTTCCAAACCTGATGGACTTGCTTCTTAACCCCCTACTATTTGTCATCAAACCGACAGGGACGATTTCAAATGTAAAGTGTGATCAAACAGAAGCAATAAATGAGGTGAGGGGGTGTCAGAGTCTGGCTTCAGTGAGCCCTGACACTCCAGAGCTATATAGGTTCTACAAATATACTAAATGCTAAATTTGAATGTTGAAATCGTTTAATTTTCGAAACCGAATCCTCCCCTCATAATTTTATCCACACGTAATATCGTTAATAGTGTGAGGATAACCATAAACGATCATTTCCCTGTCCCATTTCCTCTACAACGATGATCATTACCAAGGAATCATGACAATAATAATAATTCCTCCAGAAGATTTTACACCATCTATTCAAGAATTCCTCCATTAAATTCATATTCTCAAGGAGTATCCTATAAGTATACATTCTCAATGATACGTTTGACTTTCAAGATGGACAAAATTGATGGTTATATGATGCATTTCCAAAACCTAGCTATTCCTAGTTTTTTTTTCTTCTTCTTCTTCATTTCTTTCTTTCTCACAAAAACCTATCCCCACTCTGTATACAGTACTACTAGTAGATACTCCATGTGGTAATGAACGAATAATTTTTGTAGTATATATAGTATCTCTTCCAACTTTTATGGAGGTTCATTAGCTTTGTAATTATGGTATGATTCAAGATAGAAAAATAAATGTGGCTTCAGCCAAACTTGCTTTTCCCCTTAGCTAAATGTGAACGGTAAGATTGCGTGAAACAGAAGATCATTCATGCAACATCACGGAAGTTGTTCCACTACAGCTAATTATTACATGGCTTTTATTCAAGGCTATTAATTACTCCGTTATCTCAAACAACAGCTAATGATTTGATCCTGCAAGATTCTCTTGAACACGGATTAGTAGGAGCAACTGTCTCAATGAGCACAGTTTATACACTCAGACAGAAGCGTCTTGATTCCTACACAACCATTTCACATGTCTCAGGACAGAAAACCATTGCCACACACCGGTACTACACGTAGCATCAAGGCCTAAATATAAATGCAAAAATTGTGCAAGTTCATTCATGCTTGGATAAGGCGAGCAAGTCTTGCTCAGTCAACCCTTTAAGTGTTTGAAACTCCAAGGGTTTTGGTATATAATGGACAACAAATGTCATATATGAAGTTACAAACATTACATATGTATGGATGAACACACAACTGAGAGACTGAAATCGCTCGTCATTGTCACACTCATTCCTATGCTACTACTACTATATGTAGATGAATGTCAGTCAGTATGGAAGAAAATCGTAAGCTGGTACTATTTGGAGACTCATTCATGAACTACCTTACCTACTATAGCATAAGGGGAATGTAATGAATAATATATAATCTGCTACTACAGTACCCATACGAGTGTTCCCTGGCTTTCTTGGGATAAGTACATACTGTATAGGCATGTATGTATGTATCTACATACACGTAGATATGTACATGTACTCAGCATGATGCAACAAGAGTACAAGACAAATGCCTTGCATTTCAAGTATTGTATTTACTCACGCAGTGCTCAGTCATAATCATATTATTATTAGTACTATTTCCACACAGAACTGTCATTGAGTTAACCTAGTTATATATTGTGAGTGAGAACAGTCTGCGGTGCAGAGGAGGAGGAGGAGGATTGAAAAAGTAAAGCTAATAAACGACACTGAAACAATAGTACAATATCTATGTCCATACATACATGAGTTTATATTTACACGAGTTAGCAATCAATTGTCAGGGGCGATGAAAAGTATTATATTTCAACTCTACATGACTGATGGGCCTTTCAAAACATTTACGACACTCAAATGGCTGCTCAAGTTCACAAATCATATCTCAAATTTTTCAACTACTCAAATTTCACAGGTGACACATGTGAGACTATACAATACCAAGCCGAGATATCTGCGAAGTTATCTCAACAAGAATTAGCTCCACAACATGTATTTTGTCTACCATTAGCATGCTTTTTCCTATTTCACTAGACGGTAGTATAGTGTGTCTGACTTGAGTATCTATGTATGTATATAATTATGCATATAGTTAGTTTCCTCTAAGGACTCACACTTACGCTTCGCTTGTAACATATTGTATTTAACAATTAAATGACACAAGTATGTATGTTGTAATATTTCTTAGTCATGTTTTCAAAAGAACTACACACTTTGAATTACCAGGACAATCTAGGTGAATTTCCTGCAAATTAGCATCATCTCCCCCCCCCCCCAAAAAAAAACAGAATTGTTAAATCTGCGGAAAGGTCCTAACTGCTGTGTTAAGAACTCTTCAAAATAAATTCTAGGATTTTCCCCCAAAATCAAACTTACAGCATGATCTGTGTTGAAAAAGTACGCAATGATCTCTGCACATACGAACAACGCGGGAAACCTACTAAAATCTTGTAACATACTCAGTACTATACTACTCACTCAAATATACAAAACGTTTTTGGTATTAAACTCTTCTCAGTATTTTGGAGATACATTTACAGTATTTTCCGGGAAACTGGGAACAAATTCTTTGGAAATAGATTTGAATGCACAAGTGTATAGAAAAAAAAAACGAGGAATCTCGTATTACCCAACGGGGAAGGTGAGGACTTAACTAGAATCACACATTCGGAATTAGCTATAACAAATTAAAATGGAATGAATGGACACGCCGACAACTGAAAGAAGATCACTATCACTAGCACCACAAAAATATCCTTTTCCATGTAACAACAAGTAATTCTGCCGACTGACGGAAGCGTTCCCACGATTCCGATTACACTCTTCTAAAGAGACTTAGCAATAAAATGTAGCGGAAGAAGAGAGCAACGAGAATTGAAGAGCATGTTATCTGAATCTCGGATGAATGGTGACTGAGGCCCAAAATCGATTTCCAAGGGAAAGAGCGGTTAAACTACCCGGGTAGATGATTCCAAGGGAAAGAAGAATAGGAAAAGACTGCATGTGCCTCTTTTTAAACTCGTATACACACGCAAATAGTTTGCTCACAATCAGTGGATGTTGTGTGTCTCTCTTTTAACCCCCCCCCCCAACCCCATCTCCCCCCTTCCAATACTTTGTTCACTGAGCGTCAGAGCTGAAAGAAAAATAATTGTGAATATTTGCTCACAATATCTTGCCCACTAAACATACTCAAGCGGTAGTGTTTGGTGTAACCTCACAATAAATCTTACATTTACCTACTCCTGAGTAAACAAAAAGTAAAGACTTTTACAACGTTTCAAACTTATTCAAGATTTTACATTTATGTATTTCCAACGTAGCATGACGGATTGTGCACATACGTGTTCAGCTCCATTTATAAAACTAGGCCATGGACATCCTTTGGGAACTACTACTAACTATAGTGTAAAAAAAATAATACACATAGTAGCCTCTTGAGTCGACAACCATACATTTAATTACTCTCAATAATTGTGTCCATATCTACAATAGATCTGCTCAAAAGTCTGGGCTAAACCATGTTTGTGAATTGCTGAACCAAAAACAAGAAATTATTCATTGAGTTAAATCCGTAAGGACCCAATCAGACGTCTGTAAAACTTTGTCTCCAGCACGCTGCTCATCTTTAATGATGGAACATTCCTAATACGACGTACGTTGACAGCTAAATGACGAAGAGTAGTATCTTTCATCTAGTTATCCAGTATGCGGATCTCTGACGGTATCCTCAATACATATACAGGCATTCATTCATCCACGGTCCCACCAGCAAAATGAAATTTGTCACCAGATTGTAATCCCAGTTTTGTAGGGAAAACCGAAATGAAAATAAAAGTAGATATGCACAAGAGATGTACCTCCTTTAGTTGGCACACGTATGCACGGCTCTATTTTCTAAACTTCAGGAGATTCCAAGCGAAGATTTGGTAGTCGACAAAACTTGCTAATTTTCTTACACATGTTCACACAAGAAATTTCTTCTTATTTTTAGTCAACACCGTGATTTCCTCTTATTGACAAAATTCTAGCGCCCTTACAACCCAACCGATCCCGACCTTCTTTCTTTGAAAAATCTCGGAAAGTTATAATTCTCAGGACACTCGTAAATTCCTTTCATTACCCCCACAGATTCACACTGTATTCTACTTATTTATATGAATGAATATCTACATATATATAGATATTTACAATTTGTTTTCACAACTGAACCACATGGTAGGGACTACCACTTGAGAGGATGAAAGCACACAGAGAATATTAAAATATAAAAGTTACACCAGGGCCCAAACCTATAGACACTCATTAGTTTCAACACGGAGAGGACTTATTGTGGGGTGCGTCGAGGACCATGCAACCACCACCATATATTATCGAGGTGCATGCATAACTTATTAGACATTCATAGCATAATTAGGACCCTATATAAAGGGTTCCAATTTGACATTCAAATTACCCGTTCAAACAAATTAAATGTTGTATATGAATGCATACTAGGGCTGGCTACACACACACACACACACACATCCAATGTTCAAGTAGTAAGTACACTTCATGCCAGTAAGAAATTGTGTGGTAAGAAAATAGCCTTGAAGTTCAAGGCTTGAACACTTTCCGGGACTTACGGTACCTTTTACAGTAACCACTTACACAAATACTTCTTGGTCGTTCAGGACTATCTTCCAGTAGGATTCTCTTCCAAGATAAAATCCTCCGAGTTAAGCCTCCTCACAAGCTTTTAGCTAGTGGTTTACATACACGTCGGCCGAAGGCCGACCTACTTCCTAATTACAACATGAACTATTACGAATATCTTCCAAGGCAAAACCTACTATTTTCCTAAAATAATATTCATATTTTTTCCAAATTTCAAAACTGTCACTATTGTGAGTACTATAGATCACATTTAGTTATTTAAAGTCTACTTGAAATGCATTTTTAAAACTCTTAACCCGATTAATTTTTTCTGAGCTAGTAGTACTCATTTACTCATATAGAACCCTACTAGTAGAAATATTTTTTATAGAATACTGTATCCATCCTATCCTGTGTAATTAACTTCTGTCCACCCACAGACAACTACTCATTTCATCCTATTTCCAGAAGCCAGAAATTACCAACCTAACATTTGTGACATGTCATCATACATGCACCGATATAATTTTTTATCCTTCTCTCATCTATCCATTACTCAGAACTGAAATAGAAACCTCCATAATTACATTTCCAATTTAAAACTAGTAGTATTCTTTAGATTTCGAAAACACACAGAGGTACTTGACCGAACTTTGACACCCCAATTAGATTTCACGTAATATATAGATACTAGGTTTACATAAGTAATTAAATTAAACCAACTTGAAGTGAGTATTATTATTAGAAAATGACAGGCCCCTATTATTAGACGGCCAATTGGAAGTACAGGTAATTGGCATGATCATATAATGCGTTCAGAAAAATAGTGTAAGGGAGTATAGTAACTGTAATACGCTTGGGAAACATTTAATTTCAGAAAAATAATCGGTCAATAATATATCATGCAAGCTTAAAACTGGAGGTGCAACAAACTGATACTCGAGCGAAACATTGTATGCGAGTAGTAAAAGATAATAATACATAGACTCGCAGCCCTCTAAAGATTATTAATAAATAGAAAAAAAGCATTAATAATTTCCGCTTCTTGTATTACTATCGGATCAATTTCTACGCTTCCATGAAGTGTGGCCCTGAATGAAGGAGCCGAGGAGAGAGCATAAACAAAAACCGATAATGGGTAATGAGAATTTTCTGTGGGCTCTGATGATATTACATCATACGTACATACATATTTTATGTTCCATGGAAATCTATGAATTGATCCTTTCCAAAACTATATGTAACTTTGATGATGTGCACTCCCCCATTACTTCATTATTACATCATTTTTCAAAGTTGGCAATCAAATTCTCTATCCGAAGATATATAATTATGTATAGATATATCTATATATATATATACACATTATAGCACAAGTTCTCCATCTACATACATAAGATATATCCTTCAAGCACCCTACTAACTAAGTGCCGAACCGAATTAGTCCGTTTTCAAAAGGAAAAAAAGGGGGGAAATAATACCTCTATACCGGTGGTTCACAGCACAAACTTTTGAGTGTGCGTGCAACTTTACACAAAAACGGAATCTTACTGGTGATTTATCTTACCCTTTAGTACCTCTCAAACCTTAACCCTTTGGTTGTCAGTTGTCATTACGGTACAAACCCTTTATTAAACCCACACATGCTAAGTTTCCATACATTTAACTTGAGCAGTGACTACCATGCTTGCATTCATAAATAGTGATTATTAGAGTCACACCGTCATCCCCACACTCCAGACGAACATCTTGGGGAAGCAGACGACATGAGCTGTCAACCAAACGGATCCATCCTGTAGGTGTCACGTCAAGAAATCGTTTTCCTTCCAGCAGTACTTCGTACAAACGACACTACCGACAGCTACCATATCCGATTGCTGTTGATAGTAGATATGTACATATATATAGATATAAGTATATACCATATATTATATACAGAGTTATTTGGGTAGTGGGTAACATGTACAATAATCATTATTCCATTTAAGACTGGATTTCAGCCTAAATAACACGCATTATCGATTAACGTTATCTGGGATTTTGTATTAAGTCAATAACGTCAGCCTACACTAAAAAAAAGTCAAACTAAAGGACCTTCAATGTAATAGAAAATCAGAGTTTCCTGACAATACACATTGACACATATTGTCATTGACAGTTATCAGTCCAGGAAAGACAAATGCAAATATTAGTGCACACACATGTATCCATGTATTTGCACGGGAAGACAAGTGTGAATTGTATCTGCAGGATTATCCTGTTTAAACTGACACACGCTATTCTCTGGAAACTCTCGTGCTACTTGAGCAGTTCCCCGCTACTGATTCTTCCCATAAAAAATCACAAATGCCATACTCCCAGGAACTCACCATGAAATGGAACAAATTTAAGCCTGAGGACTATTACATAAATAAATGAAGCCGAAATAACTTTTCCCACCAAGACATTTATCTAAGTTTAAGGTGAAGAGTAAATAAATCATTCCTGTTCAAGTGTCACGTATGCAACTTACATAATTAGTTCAGTGTGTGTGGGTTAATCATGAAAGTAATGTAATTTAAGGGAACAGAGGAATTTTAGTTATGACATTAGTCCAGGTCCATGAATGTACATAATGGATGTGGGAAGAAGAGTTCCTCAGAAATTCTGACGAACATGACAAACCAAGTAGATACATAAGACGAATCTGTATATATAGGGGAATAATTTGCTGCAAAAACTTATAAACAATGGGATCGGTGCCGGTATAGAACAGGACAGAGAAAACAGTTACATAATATATATATATATATATTACAAGGAGAGAGCGATGAGCTAGTTCAATGTTTACATTATTAAAGAATGTGGAAAGTTCTCCGATCTTCCGAGTAGTTAGTATTTCTTATTAGTTCGTTCCATCATACCTATTAACCCATAATATCAAGTGTGAGGTGAAGGTTTCCACCCAATTATTTTTAGTGGTGCCCTTGGATACATAATTACTTGCTGTCAAAATACAATAAATACAGTTTTATAGTTCTTCTTCTGCCGCAATGATTTTACTAGATTTTGTAAATTCCCGTGCTTTGACGGAACGAAATTTCCTTTCTCTACACAGAGTCATTACCTTCCAACGACCCTTCTAATGTTACAAACCATGCGGTGCAAAAATATTATTTTCTCTCACGTTTTTCCCCGGAGTGATAAATGGAAAAGGTCGTAAAAAAACGAAACCATGGAGTAGCATGGGTTTGCAAGTTTTTTCGATCACTGAATGCTGGGCATTGCTGGGTTGCTCGGCGGGGGGTAACAAAAATTGACTGCAGATTCGGATTTAAATTTCCTTTTACCTTGATTAACGCAGAAAAGTAAGGAATAAATGAAGATTATGAGTAGCCAATAATTCCATGAATACTTAAATATTGCCACAGAGTACAATCTAATGAGATACAGGTATGCATAGACATATGGACGCATATAGGGATGACGGACACTCCCCAGGATTGTTGTATCCATTGCAGGGAACCGAAACAATGAAAGAAGACTTGTAGAAGTGCCTTATCTTATACCTATAAGTATATAAATTACTTTGAAATGCAAATGAGACAAACTAATTTGATTAGTTGTAAAATAAGCTAGGATAATTTCATGAAATTCTGAACCTCCTGCAGGCACAAAGCCGGGAGTAATGTAAAATAACACACTAGTTCCACACAAGTGTAAAGTGTGCATGGGAGTAGAGATTCTGCATTAAAACGCACGCATACTTTTGTCTAAGTAAGTAAAGTAGTACGGTGACTAAAAATCGTCCGTAAGATAGATTAAATAGATAGAGGTGTAATAGCAAGAGAGAATTTAAGAGAGAACTTACCTCCTTTTTATCGCGGTAGTAAGCCTTACGTCGCTTTAATTTTGAAGAACGCTTACTATTTCCTGTGGATGATGAGCCTAGGGTGTTACAATGAAACGAACTAAGGGAACCACCACGGGTAGGAGGTTTAGAAGAAATATTTGACCCATTTTCCGAATTGCTGTTTCCACGAGAACTTAAATGGCTAGAATTTAACCTGAAAAGTAAAAGTAATTAACATATATTTAGCTTCTTTGCCCGCATACATCTGCTCATAAAATCTTAAATGTTCTCTCATGTACATAAGGACACACATCTGCACCTCTCCTTGGGGTTCATGAAAAACAGCATCTCATACCCATGAGTCTCCGCTGTATCTACACATGACTGAGGCATCTACATTCAGGATAGCTTTTAACACGAAGAGCTCTGCAGGTTGCACCAGAAAATCCTTCATGCTTATTCAAGTCTTACTGTATTGCCTGGTAATTGCTACAAGAACTAACAATACGAAGAGTTTTACCGAGTAGGAAACGTACGTGAACGGGAAATAAGATAGTCCATAAACCCAAAACTGTGGAAGTGTACAGTGAGGAAGAGAGATTTCACGAAGGAATGACAACAACAGAACTTATTGTCGGGAGTATGAAGCTAGAGAATTACAATGCTAATGGCAATGCCAGGGTTGAAATAACCCGAAAAGAAGTTAGTCGCCTATGCTCTGTCTAACATTACTCGGTTACTCGATTAGACTCGAGGGAATTTCACTGGGTTCAATGGAGATATTTTATGACGTACCATATGTAGCTACTTCGGTTAGAAAAATTGCGTAGGCAAAAATCAATGCTAACCAAATAGCTTTTGTGTACAGGCAAAACCCGTCCGTCAATTTCTCCACAGGGGCAATTCATAAAACCACTGATCCCTATTGACAATACTCATGGCATTTTACAAGTTGAGGATCAACATGAGTTGTCTACCAATATAGACTGGAAGTCAGTTAAAAGACTCATTGTGTACGAATAAGGGAATTTGAGCTAGCACACAGAGACAAACGTTCCGCCTAACATTCCCCTAATAGGCGCCATAAATTTCCAGATGATGTACACGTTCCTCTTCACCATCTGTCCAAACACTAATGACCACGCTTCCTCACTGTCTTCGCTACGGATGTATTTGTGTGCGTGTGTGGTGTGTGTGTCTGTTGGTACGAGGAACTTGAAAATGAATTTAGTATGCGATTGAGACGAGGAGAGCATTTAATGAGTGAGATGAATTCACAAAAAAGTAAGATCCTGCAAAATTATGAAAACTAAAAGTTTTGGAAATTCTCCAGATGCAAAAGGCTGTAATTTATTGATATAATTTCAAAAGCTGACAAAATATTTCACTTGGTTTCCTCTCGGTCACAGCTGCTGAAAATGGAGATTTCCAAGAGAGCAAGTTCGACGAGGAAATCTATTCAACATGGTAAGGTTAGTTTGCCAAGCTGAAGAAAATATTCAACTAATCCCCTGTCAAAAGTCTCTAAGTGAAGAAAAACGATGCTAACTTTTAGCACGGAAAAAGTAAAGAAACCTGTACTAAGTTTTGAGCTTTAGACACCGTAAAGCTAATAATACCGGAAGCTATAGCCCATCTTTTCACACATTGAAACCTCCTATTTTCATACATATAAAAGGCACCTGTACATACTCTAATTAATGTTAAGATTTCCGCAACCTTCAAAGATTATTAACGTCCTTTTATGCCAATCCTTGCTTGCCAATTCTCTGGGGAGAAAACTGGCCATATTTTCTTCGATTTTCAAGTCTTTCATAAATCCTCTGAAATGAATACATTTCACTGTAATTACGAACTCTTAACTATTCTGAGGGTTCCGCCTGTATTCCGAGAGTCAACAAATAAAGCTCGTGCTAAAAATCTTCTAATATCTGAGAATTTTGGAAGTTCTCTTCCAAGAACCCCTAAGCCCTCTTCCCATGAATACACAAAAAATGATCACACTGGAAGATCAAATCAATCTCCTAAAGTTTACTCTTGGACTCAAAATGGCACGGATGTGATCATTGCAAAGCGGAGCATCCAGTCACAAAATGGGCAAGATATCCATGTTTGTTCATAATACTCTGCCATCGTAATCTTAAGCAAAATCCAACGATAGGACGTTTATCACTCGTCTCCTATGCATTCGTCGATCTTCAATCAGAATCAGAATCTCCCAGTTCTTTGTAACGGTACTTGTTTTCAAGCCCTATGCAAACTCATCCGTTCTGTAGACAACCACGTAAATATCAAAAGAGCCTGGGTATTACTTTTCCATGACACAGAGCTCCACGAAATGTGTAGACACTAAAGAGGCACGAGTGATATTTTTTACAATTTCAGGAAGAGGAGACAGAGAGAAAGAGAGAGGTTTTGCGAATTGGCTTACGTTCTACTGGGAGTCCGTAGTATTGGCGAATAACCTCTGAGACTCTCTTCTTCGTCACAATCCGAGAGAACAGATGGAGCTGTGTCTTTCTTACTTTTTCCTGTTGACTTGCCTCCCTCTGCTAAAATAAATAGAATAAAATTATTTCACATTAGTTAAAGTCCATTTCATGGTTACAACACTTACGGTTCTTAATTAGCCTTTCAAACGAGTGCTTTCACTCTTAGATTAAATATTTTACTCACGTATTAAAATGGATTTGAAACTCAGAGACAAAAAGTAACGATGAAAAAAATATACAATAAAATTAAGTTAAATACTAGTGTTTGTATTTGACTTGACTTTTATCCAGACACGCGTACATTCATTGCCTGCTTACTAACTTTAGTTCACAATCGGCGTAAATCGAATAACTGTAACTACCGTAGATGTATCATACATGGACGTTGCGAATGTTTACCCCATTAAACATACCCTGATTTAAACCTAATAAACCAGAAACCCTTTTTCCAAGCTTTCCCAAACATGCATTCTAGTATTTTGAAATTATGAAATTGATATATGAATATAATACTGATTCTATGAATTGTATGAATGAAAAATGTAGAGTTATGTTAAGTATGATATACTCACAGCAAATAGCAATGACTTACACAGAAGACAGAAATTGTAAGTACGGCACACTTTGAAAAAATTTGAAAGGTAAGATTTCATGACGCTGTTTAACCCGTGCCAGCACTAATCAAGCGTACACGCGATTGTGAATTAGTATTCCCTAAGGTTCTCTGGAACAAAGGAGCAGTAAAAAGCCTCAGACGGATAAAAGATCTCATCACATTAGCTCATGAGAAAATAAAGTAAAGCTACATACCCCCGTCGCTAAATGATGTGGAGCAGGGCAGAAGCCATTGTTATGATACGATTCCCATTATTTGTAACCTGTATGTCATCTCCCTCTAATGGTACTGTACTACTCAATTCTGCCTTTTCTATAGATACACATTGCCTACACACAGGTTTTGTTTCATTTTAATCAATGGTGTTACTCGGTACCGTACCACATAATTCGGCGTCTCGAACAAAGTCTATACCCCTGTGAGTTTACACATATCAAGAGAGTAGGAAAATTATACGGTAAAATCTAGCTTTTTGATTTCGTCTTGCTGATTCTATTTGTTCCCACGACTCTGAATACTACTGAATAGAAAAGAGTTTCATAATAAGTCACTTTGCCTTAGCTCCCTAACGTGTTCACCTATTAAATTGAATTCTTTCTCAGAACTTAAGTACCTAATCCAAGAACGTCAATGTATTTATTCGGGTATTTAGCATGTCAATGATTCCCTTAAAGTTTTCTTTCGTGTGCCATGAACACAAGCTCCGAGTTTCTTGAGTGCTGAGTACTGTAAATGTGAATAAAGGAAAGTCAGCGCCAGTAACGAGCCAGTTTATTCTACAGAATGAACGCATCCATTGCCTCGTTGTCTATGGCCTGTCAGTTAAAGCACTGTTACTTACTGTTTATTGCTCTCCATTAACTCGTCAATTATTGATGTTAGGTTAAAGTAACATTAGTGAGAATAGTTTCTTTCCTTTATTTCTTTCGGGGTTTACAAGGAACGTCAAACTGTTGGCTGTATATTTACCTCAGCCGGCTGGCTGGTTACATATCTACGAAATAAAAATTACGGCATGAGAAGGTTCATTTTTGCGGGTTCTTTCCATCTCTTTCCTTCGTTGGATCAGAACATGAACCTTGCCAAATTTTTATATCATCCAACAACTGAAGTATTCGACAATATCTAATTAACTTGAAAAAATCAACTTCAGTTGCATTAATTTGTATAATTATTACTCAGGAATCCTGAGTCAGGATAGCTGTAAAGGAACATATATGAAAGTACAAGGCATCAATCATTGTCTGGGCTACTCCGTCCCTTTTTAATTACCTTCGTTATTCCCCATATCTTTCTAGCAAGATAATAACTATGAACCAAATTAATGTACAAAAAGTACACATTCAAGAAAACTAAGAGACTGGTTTGCAACACATCTGTTAACTTGGTTTAACCAATCTAAAGTTCACGTTTTAAAGGTTAAGTACATTATGTTGCAATGTTTAATTACAAGCATACAGTAATTTTTGAGCAAAAATATTTCCCTGCAGGGTTTTCCGACAACATGCACGACTTTAATGAGTAGTCATATGCTTATTTTAGCTACAGATCATTGAGACTATGAACCTTGGAGTTTCAAAAACTTGGTAAGCTAAACAACGATATCGATGGTGGTTTCTGAAGCTATCATCTGCGTTTCATGACTTCACCAAATTCTTTTGAGACAATTTAACCCCTACTCCTTTCCTCCCTCAACCTTGTTTAGTATTGCATTGGATGACTACCAAAGAACCTATACCCACATTCACTTATGTACATCAACAATTATCATACTCGTCACTTCAGCACATCAAAGCATACAAGCCAGATATTACAGCAAATAGAATTTTAGCTTAAAAAAATTACGTCACAATGGAAAAGGATGAAAAAATAGATGAGTGACGTCGAGGGGAAACTAAAGGCTTCGCAATGTTTTCAACAATGAGTATATCATATGTGATCATTTCGTTGGAGTCAAAAAGATTGCAAAACCATTTATGTAAGTAGCTTTCTTACACTTTTGTTGAGTCAAATAAATTAACTTCACGTTTAGATTTTCAATTCTTTCAGTTCTCAATCTCGACGACTCTTTGACAATAATGTGAAAAGTGAGAATAGTTAAAACGGAACCGTAGGTGTGTCGTCACAATTCTCCGTCTATTCAAGTAAAAATGAGTCTGTAGTCTCAGAATGTGTACTGAATCTACGGCTGAGCATAAGTTTAACCTGTCTAAATGTGCTGAGCTCATTCCTCGTAAAATCTTTTACATATGAGTCAGAAACAGTTTACCTAAACACAATTTTGAACATGAAACTACGGAAAACCTACACGTAACATTAGTGACTTAATGTTTAAGAATTCTCGTGACCGCTGGACTTCGTGATCTATTCAAAGAAAAAGCTAAGTTTAAAAGCAGATTTCCCCCAAAAAAGTTTTAAAATAATGTTATACTATTTTAAATTCCACTGCAATCAAGTTAATACAAAAGTAAGATTTTGAGAGTACTTCTTGAGCAAGCTAGAGAACAGGGTCAGCCTAATTAAGATGGTCGGTTGTAATGACAGTGGTTAACAAAGTAAAATTACAGTGAAGAAGAAGGAACTTTTGTAATACCTATGTATGCTATGACAATCAAGCATGAGCGTGATTAGCAATAAACTAACTTAAAATCAATATTTTTTTTAATGCGCTAATAACACCAGGAAGCTGTTGTAATACAGAAGGTGCTCAAGCTACTCAATATAAAGTCTTATAAAGACTTCATCAAATCACTGAAAAACAAAACAATCCAACTCTTTCAATTTTATCAACAAAATCAGAAGGTAAAAATCACTTTTAATGATGTTTTCATTGAGATTATTGATTGTATTTCACGTGAGGAAAAGAAAACGTCCCATTGATATACCATCAATGATAAGATATGGCTCAGGTTAATTGCTACAGTTACTTGATTTACGCATTATTGGAATCACAAACATAAACCTACTAACATGCCATGTTTTTCTACATGATCTACAAGCCCTCTGGGCGAGACGTAATGCTAATTACAATTTATTATTCAAGAGTTGGGGTTATATGCACATCATTTATCCGTGACTGCATGAATTGCAAGTTGAACCAGCAGGGGTAATGTTGAATGTATGAGAAACTTACAAGATATGCAACTAAGACAAACTGGATTAAAAAATAACAAAGTATAACGGGATCTTCTTGTCTTGTTTAGTAGACAACAATGAGTCTCGAATTCTGCACTGCACGGTAAAACATGTTATCTAAAACCTTACTCTGTCGTGTAGTCATTACAAGTAAGTACTGGTTTGCCAGCAACAATAACATATCAACAGTTTTCCCAACCCATGTGGTTCAATTGAGGCTGTGTTCACTGTCTACACTAATACTTCTTACGTAACTGGCTTAGAAGCATCCTTTAAAGGGAGTATAGCTCATATTTATACACTACACAGTATATAGAGAATTTATAGAATTTATAGGGGGGACGATGGATTTTATTTCTACTTGAGTTACAAGAATCTAAACGAGATAATTTTTTTTAAATACATCTCACATGTTACTTCCTCGAGAATTTACACGGTGTCATTAACACCCTATTCTTATTAGTTTCATTGTATGCACACTAATTGAGATTTTCATTTCACAGATTTCTGCTAATTTATATAATTTCGAAAGTAACTGCAATCACTGCAAGCGTTCAGCGGATAATTTATTTAGAAACTAACGCCGAGAAAACATTATGGCTTTGCATCAGGAGCTCATCTCATAGTTTACACCCTAAGTTCCTCGGACGACTTCAAAATACGCAAGAGAAAATACTAGCCATTTGTTATTTTTCCTGGCATAGATAGTTCAGGGTACAAACAGTGGTATGTCTTTTTACTCAAACAAATAATGGTATTTAATTTAAAACAAAAATCGGTATTGAACTAAGGCAATAGTGACTTCCTATTAGTAATCAATATTGCTTTCATTGCAGTTAGCAAAAACCTTCACGCCTAAATTGTAACTGCCAACTGATGGTAAATAAATAGTGAATTTTCAATGGGATTCTTGTTCGCTAATACAATTGCATAAGTACTCCTAGTTCTCTACTACCTACGACAGTACAAACTTCGCGACACTGAAAATACATTCTTTATTCTTTTTCAAGCTGACTGCTAATGAAAATTAAATGTCCTCATTTTTATACACACAGCAATGGACCCATCAACAGATTCGAAAATGCATAGCAGGTTGTGATTCACTGCATCGAGAAACTGCAAATATAAAGGTTTTTTCAAGTCAACTATTCCCTAAGACTGATAATCACAGGTATTTTGAATTGAATGCTGTCAGCACCACTTCATTAGCGCTGAGCTTAGTAAGATGAGATTAACCTGAAGGGGAACCACAAGATCTGCTAAAAATTGAATTATAACTTGAGATAAAATGTTTGAAAACATTCTTACAGGATAGTTTCAAATCCAAGTTCACCTTTTTTCATATTTTCTAAATGTTGTACAAACTACTGGTGACTGTAGTGACTAATTTTTCATACAAAAAAAGTTGTTCCTACTATTCTAGCAATTAATGTGTCTCCTTTTTCTTCCGCTGTCTTAGTTTTGTACTCACTTAGAGCGTACAAAGTTTCGTATTTGACAAGGACTAGGTGCGTACGTGCATGTAAAAATGCTGGGCTGCTTGGTATCAAAACTTTAATCACGTCACGTTATTATAGCCAACAAAATCAGATTACGCAATGTCGGAACTAAATTAAGACCAACCTATGGGATTCATTCTTGAGACCCGATTCTAGCTAACAAGCTCTACTGAATCCGATCATTACTGATGGGTAAATACCAACTACCTTAGTCGTGCCGCCGTAATCAGATTGCGCTCTACCTTATACCTTATACACACAAAAACTAGCCAAAGGTCAATAGTCAGTTCACAGTATTAACAAAAATATTCAGATTCATTACTTTCAATTAGGTATCGCAGATTTGCTAATTACATCATTCAGCACAACCAAGTTATACGCAAAACAGAATCACCAGCATTACATATTAAAAATGAGGCATACGAACCTAGAAGTCCATCAAACGGTATTGACCGCTGGTGCTGAAATGGGGCAGGGAGGAAGCCGTAGTCATCCGTTGAACCACTACAAATGTTAACACTGACCCGTTCTGATTGCTCGACTTTTCCAGTCTCTGGTTGTTTGTTTGAGCACTGAAAACAAAAAGATTTGTAAATACAACGGTACTGAAGATTACAATAATCTACATAAAGTAACAATAATGATACAGCACACAAAACATAACAGTGTGTCAAATCATCTTATACAACTTATTTATACAGTGGAAACCGTTCAAAGAAAGTAGCAGCGTACATAAGAACTGCCCGAAAATGTAGTGTATGCAGGTGAATCGTGCATATGTAGTTTACCATTTTTAATGAAGGAGCATATCAAATACGCTCGCATTGCAAATTTTCAGCTTATTACTCATTACATGCTAATTATGTTTTAATCCCCTGAATATTTATTCTGTGTAGCTCAGCCAGCTAGAATTTACAAACAACAGTGTTAGCAATAAGAATAAACTCATTCAAAGCGCATCCTTTCATCGACTTATTATGGCATGTTCAGCATTCGAAACCATGCATAATCATGAGATTTGCACAATTAATTACATAAAATGCGGTTCCACAATTGTGCATATGCTACTTCCCTCCTATAATTCAAAACCAAAATCCAGCAGGAACAGACAACTTAACAAACTAACCACACCAGAGTGCTTGCTCCAAGGGCAGAGGCCCACACTAACTTTTAACAACTTTGTTTACAGGCTCAACATAATACTTAACTGCAACGATGCTCACATCCCTCCCAATCCCACATAATAATCGAAATTTTTAATCTATTACTATTTAATCCCACCTCTTACCATCACTGTGGGCGAGAAGGTATTGAAAATCCCTGTATTCCAAAAAATTATTTGAAAACGTAAAATTTGATAACCAGGAAGCCGCCCAAACATTAGCTGATCAAAAAAGACAATGTATGATAATACTATACATGTAGTCTTGCACCACATCTGGCTCAATCACATTTTCATGCAGATAATTTTGTGGGAGAAAACAACTAAGGTCCATGAAATAACCATATTAATCAGTTCTGTAATGTATCAGTGCCTCTAGGATTGTCACTTGGTTATTAAGTTACCCACAAAGTTCAGTAACTACCATCATTTCCAACGGAATGATACCAGCCCAAAATCATAAACAAAGTACTCAATGACAACATTCCGGTAGCGTTTGTAATAAACTGACCTTCCATGAGTGACGGCAGCATTAGCTGTTTTCGAATAAAAACAATTTTTTTTTACTATGAATCCACACTATTCAAATATAACTTTCTACTACCTGTGTACCTCTCCTACAAAAGAAATTACGGCACTGACCATAAGTAATGCTCTCCACAAGATACACAATAAGTTGGACAAAATCTGGCTTATCATTTCAATACCCGGAAGAAACACCCATTTTTAATCCTGAAGAACCCTGAAATTTCGTGAGAATCAGCTCTTCATAATGAGTAATCTCTCCTGAATAAGTAATGCAAAGATGTCCTGTAACACTCTGCAGTATTAGTAACTAGAAAAGAAGCAATTGTTTCAATAAACAGATATACATACAAGTGATACCTTTCAAGACAAGACATATGAATGTGAAACAATGTGACTTTGCTCGTATTTATCGCTTCATTAACATAAGTTAAGCGTAAGTTAGCACTTTCGCCTTTCAATACTTGACAAGGCAGTTTCATTTTCGCTTTTTGGCTCGAATGGGCTGTACTTGGTTATCACATTTTGTAAACAGCTACGTAAATTGGGTTGACATCTTTAGCGCTACCCGACTCATACCTTCAAACAAAAGTTATAGACATATCTTTTTTTATACCACCATGCAGTGAACAAGGTCCCCAACCAGCCGAACAAACTTCATCATTCCACACTGCTTATGGCTTGAGATTGGGTGTATACAAAATAACAACCCCACTAATCCCTACCATACAACAATAATAACTAACACGAAAATAACAATAAGGTCAGATCATTGAGATCCATGAATAGCATTAGAATATTTGATGCATTTCTATTTTAAAATGATACCGTCATAAATCTGCAAATTTCATATTTTTACACCCAGACAAGGAGGAATGTCTACTAGTGTCCATAGTCACACACAGCCCCAGCCATGGTGAGCACTCTCGCATCCCAAGACCCATGATGAGAGCCCCAGGGTGGAAGGCTTAGTCAAGGTTTTTTAAATCTTTATGACGATTTCCCTTTCTATTCCAAGAGATCTCTTTTTGGCAGCATACCTCACCACAACAGGACTCACAAATCATCGATTAATTTTCCATGATACTTGAAAGAAACAGTCTCAGGAATGGGACACCAGCCACAGGCCACAGTCAACCACATGTAATTCTACACGGACAAGTAAACACACAATTTTGTTAGGATTCCCTCACCCATGCTCACACTTATTGACACTAGTCCCAACTATACCTCCTCATGCTTACACCTGCTGCGTGCCTCAAAACATTAGCTATCGAGAGGAAAGCTGTAATTACTAAATTATTAAAATTAACCTGTAAAATTCTAATTCAACCGCACTCAATTTAAGGCAATGACCGATCTACCTGAAACTCATTCTTAATTAACTCCACGACTCTCCGCTGACTAAAGTTTCTTCTTATGTCACTCTCCCAGTCCTCACACTCATTGATCTGACAATGAGTCACTTCAGCTCCAAGAACACCAAGTTTTTCCTCTAGTCCCAACTCCCAACCCAACTTTAACAAATAACCCCACTACAAGAATACTAAGCAAAATTCATAATTACTCTCCTGTAGAATCCAATCTCCTAATTAATTCCATTCCTACAAATTAAACAATTTCACAACTTGCAATTTCCACCTAAGTGAAACCAACACAGCTCACAATCACAATCAGTCACATCGACGGGAACTTCCCACTATATTGCAGGGTTTGCAGACATTCTGTAACTCCATGGTATGTACACAACCTCATTCGAAAACTGACTGTTGAGCAGACTTTTGATTAATTCCAATTATGAACTATTTTTATATATATAATATTCAAACATAATTTTATTATTATGTATATATAATTAATTATATATATACCTTACTATCCAATATTTTCTATTTCAAGCGATCCGGCTGATGACGAGAAGGACAGCGCGCACGGACAAAATCCATCCTTCCCAGTTTCGAACAACACTCGTTTAAAATCAACGAGACGAGGATATACGTATGTAGATGCATGCACTTTGGTAATTTTGTAAATAAATGCTATGCATCTGCTAGTTCTTAAATGTAATTATGAGGAGCAGGCAGGAGTAGCAGCAGTAGAGCAGGTGCACTTCCTCTGTACATACACAGTCCGCTTCAAGTACGTGTGTCTGTAATCACACGCAGCGCACGAGTTGTTGAGTTTCCCGCTAATTTATCCTGACGTGACGTCACCCCAGGCTTGGGAATAAATTCCACAACTTTAGGATGAAACAGCTTTTTTAAAGAAATGAAAGGCTTCAAACCACAAGGTTTAATTTATACATTTACTTTTTATACCAACAACACCGAATATATAAAATATCCACGGAGTTTTGTAAGTACACAGTCAAATGTGAAATAATGGGGGTATATTTTTTTTCCTATATTGGTTTAGCTGATCGAGCAAATGTTCAGGTCAATAATCTTCAATGAAGTCACCATATATATATAATAAGTGGGAATGAGTCGGATTTTGCAAGACCGTTCCTTTTTCAAATAAATTCCAACCACCGCACCGTCAACGTCAACCTCATATCTCGTAAGTTAGTTTTTAAAATAAGCGTTGACTTAAAATAAAACTTGGAAAGTTTTTCACTCGTTGCTTATTATTAGGATGTACAGTTATATGCACTGACTGAATGGACTTGATATATAAGCGTAAGATGGGGATATAGCGACTTGTGGCTAATTATTTTTGTACGGAATAATTACACGGATAATATGGAATGAGAATATAAAGTTGCACTGATTGTGTGAGGGAATGTGAGCCTTGTCAAAAACTTTCCCAAAGGTTGGTGAGAATGAGTCCTCGGTTTTTTCAAGAGCGTGTTGAAAGGAGTATGAAGAAATTCCCTAGCTTTTTATGTGTACTGTCCTTTGGAGGTTTACAAAATTTATCAAAATATGAATGGAACACGAGAGCAGGAGAGAGAGAGAGAGAGAGAGAGAGAGAAAGAGGGGGGGACAATGGAAGAGTATGGGGAGTTTGTATGGGGAGGTTAGGTACAATTTTCTGGAAAATAAAAAAACATTAAATTAAGAAGCAAAAAAAAACATTGGTGAAGATGAAGGTTAAATATTTTGTGGTAGCTGGGATTCCAGGGTAGTAACGGCAGTGTGTGTATTATGTACGTATGTGGGTAGGCCAGCAAGTGCTTTAAAACGTGATTTTAGTGTGAACGAGAAATTCTAATGAGCCTTCAATCAATCATGCATTTGAATCTTATGAGATTTCAAGTAGTGGGGTTTCTAGGATCAATTTCGTATTCTTATGCACGTTTTTCGTGTAAAAGATACCTAAAATAAAAGATACAGTGTATGTACCTGATAGTTGTAAGTACTGCTGGGTCTTGGATGTAGTAGGAATTAAGTCCATAGATAGGATCTGATAGGATAAGAGGGATGCAATTGTTATGGTATAGTTGAGCGAATAAATGTGTGGTCTATTTATTAGTGTGGCACACACCCTACTAAAAATTACGTTGCAGCGTGCAATCACTGGCACATATTTTTGCCAGGCATGATGTGAAGCTCTCAAATTGGCTGGCAGATGTATGTACAGGGGAAATAATTAATGCACAGACGATGATGGAATGTTACAAAGAATGGAAAATTTTTCATCCTGAGAACAACCTTTACGGAACCCAATAACGCCAACAAAAATTACATAAAGTCAGCTGTGCACAGGTCATAAATAGCACCTTGCTGACATTTTCGCAGATTTTTTGCTCATTAGCTCTCCTAACTTACAACAAAAGGAGGAATTTATTGTTTCACTGTACGTCACTGGATGGCTACATCAAGACGAGGGAGATGGAAGGTAGAGGAAGTGTATATTTACTACTGAAAATGTTTGAATTACTAAAAAAAATATAAAAAACACACGTGCAATATCAGACGAATGTGTGTATTTTTATGTACTCAAGAATTTATTATTTTTTCGGTCACAGTTACTATACAAATAAGAACTTTTTCTGTCATGTTTCAAGAATTTATGAGAGTCGTAATAATTTATGAGTACAAATTTCCTACAATGTGACATAGGTTATTGTTATTCAAATAAAAAAAAATGTAAACTCTCATTAAAATTCCCCCGTCTACTACATTGTTTCAAAGCACCACAGGTTGGTTTTATATGACACCTTAGTCCCTTTTTCATGCTCGAACGCGTTTCTTCGGGTACACTGATAGCTATAGAGCTGTAGTAGACACAGTCATATTAATAGCTCAAGTTACGGCTCTACTTAGACGGGAAAATGACTGTGTATTAATGTTTCACGGTCTAAAGTTGGGTCAACAATAATTCGGCATGGGATAGATTACAGACTAAATATTTGGGAGTCATTGCTGTAGTTTTGGAATGATCATTGATCATGCATGCTGTGGTTTCAACTTATTCTTCAAATTTTGCAATACTTTTTGAAGGTTGGAAGGATATCCGCTCATGAACTACAAGCTAGCTAGGATTTATGCGGTCACCCAAACTGTATCAATTCATGTTAAGAAATACAGATTTATCTGTAAACACAGTGCTGCTGCGATTAGTAATTAATTCAATGGCGATCTAATAAATTACCGAAGCAGATAAAGTAAAATTAATGATGCGTGGCCGTGATACAGTAAATGGATACCACTTCATGTGCCAGAAATGCGTGTGTATTACAGGGGATCTAATATGTAAGCAGGCACTAACAAAGTAGGTGTAACCCAGTCTGAGCAATGTTAATGATAATAATGATACTTGACTTTTATTACTGCGTCCATGTGCAATAAATTAATATTACCACATAATTTGTGCGCATTATAAATAATAATTATTGCACTTTTTCAAGTCTGCTGATCTGTCAGTGTGGACGCAAGTAAATCATTCTTTGTTCTTAAAGTTCACACTAATTTAAGACTCATGATACACTTTTTGACTACCCTATTTTCTTTTTAGGGTGCAACTCCGCTCCTTTGAAACTTTAATAGTCGGAGTGGCTCAAAAAAGTAATTAATAAGTCAGAAATAATTATTCCTGTGCATGGGGCTTTGGAAAAGAAAAAAATAGCTTTAAATATTGTGTGAGAACCCACTGAGCCAGAACAATATGCATGTAATATTTTTACACTGAAATGTTTACACAAATAAATGTAATGTCTTTAATTTTAAGGATACTTGGTACTTAACCAAATTGTGTACTCATGAACTGTGTGTACACCCGTATTAGCAATAGTCATGCCATTACCCAGCTCAGCTTACAAAAGCACATGCATTTAGTGCAGTATTTGTGCACTTCTAGGGCCTACTATGAGTAAGCAATGAAGAATGAGTTGTTACGATTCATAGCGTCTCTCTATGTACAGTGGTTACTTACTACAGAGGATATCGAGGTGTAGAAAATGTGTGAATAATAGAATGCCAACAACCAGCATTTACTTTCCGTTCTCTATTGTTTCAAATTTGGAGAATCTGAACACAGAAAGGAGTTGATATCATTACTCTAATGATAATGATAGCATTGTTTGAAGTTTCCTTACGTCATCTTAAACCAATATTCTCATGTCATGGCGAAAGTTACTTTTTCAAGGGTGTAAACAGTATATGGCTATTAACAAATAATTCTAAAGTAAATAATGCTAGGATATTGATTAACTTGCATCTGCACACATCTGTAAATACATACACAGTTTGCATTAGTTTGGATTATATTCTAGCAAAAATTCTCTTCTTGCGGTTGAGGTCACGATTATTATTAAAAATATCGATTCCTCTGACCAACAGAGGCAGTCATCGTTGAAAAAATGGCATTGAATCTTTAACATATCATTGTTGATTTCCTAATAAAGTTGGTTTTGATTAAAATAAATAGTCGGGAGAGTGTAATTAACTTGCCGAGTTGAGTTTTCCATGAAGGGTAGCTGGGCGGTTTTCTGCATATGGAATATATATCCTATAGAGGTCTGCAGTACACCCTACCTTAAAACTGATAAGGCTACTAATGACAATCTATCATAAATACCTGAATATTTTCGACGAAGTTGCTTCGCTAACAGACTGTTTCTCAATTTTTTTTTTGAAAACAGGAAATATTTCACCAATAGGCTGAGATCCTTATTATAGAATGGGCTGGGATTACGCTACAGTAACCAATGACGCGCTTACATTTAGTTTTTTTTTTCTGGCATTAGTATTTGATATGGTAGGATAATAAACAGCCTCTTAAAAACAAAGCGAATTGTTTTGCACGGGAATCTTTTGGAATGCCCATACCATAAATAAGTATTGCCGTTTTAATGTTATTTCACCCATGTACATATGTATTTATGTCTCAGAGAGTTACCCAGTTTCAACAATATTATTCAAAGGATGCTGAGTGTATATGTGAACTGTGAGTATTTATTTTGCTATTTTCTAATTTTTTATGACTCCGTTCCTTCCATGATTTCATATGTACACAATTTTTGAAGCAAATAACAAATTTAACGGCACATTCAATATTCATTATGAACGCATTTAAGTTAACTCTCGCACCAAGATAGTGGTGGCTCGTTACGTATGTATTCACAGGCAATGGGGTGGCTTGAGAGTGGCATAAGTGATAAGTGAAGGGTGAAAATAGGAAATTTTTTTTACGTCCCTATTAACAATATTGTTTACGAAGTTTAACATTTTCAAGAAAGTCACTTCCGAATGACACCTTGACTCTTGACACAGTACACACTCTATGTACGCTCTCTTTCACGCCAAGATTAGCTGTACATATAGTTTTATACGTGTTCTGAGTTTCACCAACGCTCACAACCACTCTGTAAGGTCTTGATGACTTTTTAACTTTATTTCTTGCACGTTGTACTCTGCTCGAGTGGCCGTTGTATGATGATGAATTGCCCCATTTCCATCTGACCATTTTGCAGAGAGGTAAAAGGGAAGGGAATACAATTTTGTTACTACAGTCCAAGTGAAATTCAATGGGGTTACCAAATATAAATAATAAAAATATAAATACGTAAAGCACTTATGTCATTCGTAGGTTTAGTAGTCACTTGTTTGTCATTAAAATCATAACGAAGCTCCATACAAATGAATCACATGGTAAGCACTAAGCACTTCCTTTAATATTTACCAACGACTGGCATACTCTAAATGCAAATGTGTATATACGTACACATTTCCTCCTCAACCTATATGAGACACACGGGAGAGTCGAGAGCCGCAACACAGAGCGGATTTATTAGTATTTGCAATTATCAACATGCACTCAAAGCTGAGATTAGTACATAGCAGTTAATTTGCTGCGCATGGTTTGATATTCGAAAAATATTTGTTGACATTTTACAAAATGCGCTGCCTCCAAATGTACACAGGCTGGCGGGGATGACTATCAATATTATTTGTTCGTGAGTTTATGGCCGTCAAGGTTCGCTGTTAATAATTAATAACTAATAAAAAGAGTAATTACAGCAGAAAATTAGCATTCCGCTTCTGCCTTTGCGCCACTCTCACGATTTCACACACACACACACACACAGACACCGCTCATTGCCAGTAATTTGATCCGGCTTAAAAAATTTCATTAACAGGAATGCAGCCCGAACCACTATTTAGAATTCTACGCGCAGTTCCACAGAGTAATTAACTTTTAAAATTTTATGTACTAATTTCATTGTTTGATGGGAAATGTGAGTCGTGAATTGATTCCATGTTGGGTGTATTTAGAACGACGAGGGTATAAAAATTCGCAAAAATTCTAATCGAATATCCTCAATTCCGTCCAATGGGAGTCATTACCTACAAAACGGGATTCGTGCATAAGCTCCACAGTAGCTTTATTACGCCGACAGTACACAGTTAAGAGGCAATGATTGGTTTTGGAATGCCGAGCGTATGGTAATTATTGGAAGACCTTCATGGAATTTCCACAGTAGGGTAAATGCAAGAAATGTACCGTTTGACTCCATTCCCCCTACACACAACACACAAGCATGTGGGGATACATTTGAGTATAATTTATAAAATATACTAATTTTTTAATGCAGACACGACTAAAAGCTCGACGGGATGTATTGACGTTATCTTGCCCCACCCGCATTCCATCACGTTCCGGACATACCTCTTCATCGCTTAATTAACACCAAGTGCAAATTAAGGGGCCTAAACATACGCACATGAATAGCTATTTTATTGCTCTGAAATTAATTTAACTATATTTTAGGATGAATGCTGATATTGAATTTATAGTGCTCTTTTATCTTCAACCTATTTGTAGAATAATTTTGAACACTATGTGTCTATATTTTCCTTTCGCTTTCGCATGTACTGTATGTATATGTTTATGCCCGCTTTAGTTGTAAGAGCTATTTACATTACAGAGCGCCTCACGCGCAACCCCATCCCTACCCGATCCCTTTTGAGGGGAGTGATTCATCAAGAGTTTTAGCAGAAGCTATGACTATTTGTGTGCATGGCAAATTGGAACGTACATTTAATGGTGATTTGAATCCGCAGTGCACATTCTTTCCTCACTAAATGACGTCAACCAGAATGGGTTAGTGTGTGAGTGAGGTGGGGGAAAATAGTGATGAGGCTTAAGGATAAAAAAAAATTAAAAAAATAATAAAATCCTTTACTTGTTTTAAATCTGACTCCGAAACCCAAAAATCATCTCCTATAGGATTAAAGACTCCAGGCGTATCACACTCATTAAAGTCCAAAAGATTTAAATGTCCATTTGAACCACCAATTGTACTACTACCATGTGTTAGACCCACGGAACTAAGCTCGAACTGACTGAAAGAGCGTCGTCGCATGTGCCATAAACGTGACAATGGACCTCGGTTCTTAATGTACGACTTGGTACTTCCACTCCTCTCAAAATGACCCACTAGTGGTTCGGAATCCGCCACAACATCCGTGGTACTATTTCTTCGGAGTGTGAGCATTGGACCGTCATCCTGACCATGATGACTCCCACTAAAACTGGAATGACTGTATTTTTTTAATTTGCTCTGACGTAACGTTCCATACAGGGACTCCGACGGGCCTGGAGCTGTTGGTTCCTCCGAAATGGGAGTCATGCTACCCATCCCATTCAGTACTAACTGATCAGCTTTGAACAGATTTTCCAAAATGGTGTTCATATTGAAATCTCCCTTTACTCTCACCACCTTTCGACAACACACTGCAAATCGAGAGGCTCAAGGCTCAGAAGTTCCCGAAAAACTTTCCCCCACACAAGTTTCATTTTCCCATAATCTCTAGAAACTTATCCAGTTGCAGGCAAGCACTCCACTAGCTACCTCAGTATGTGTTATGTTAATGGTTTAGCTATAATTATCACTAATCCGTCGCCTTTTTCCAAGTAACAGAACTTCAGGGAGCTCGGGTTTCCATACGAAAAATGTTGAGGAAATATTTGCAATCCTCTCCAGGCATTGATCTGTTTTATCACTACACTTGAAATGTTTTAATAGGAGTTTTGAGGCCAGGCGTATTCAGAGGAATTTTGAGCAGGTGAGAGAGTTCCAGTGGATGTGTAAATAGAGAATTGAGAGAAGGGTTGTTGAGTGCCTCAGTAATGACACAATTTGTCCTTATTTGCCCTGCAAAGGTAACTTTTTTCCACTGGCAAAGGTCGGAGATTTTGAAATGTAACAACTACGTGAAACGTTGAGTCGAATGCAAAGTCAGTTGAAGGTTGGCAATCGAAGAACAAAAGAGTGAAAAGCGATTGTGCCAATGTGTAATATTGCTATGACTATAAGTGAGTGCATCATAAGGTTGAACTGATGTGTTCGGAATGAGTGTATTGCTCCGACCGACCATGAGCACTCAAATTCTTGGATATGAGGCAGAAAATATTATTACTCATTACAAGTTAATTTTTACTGCTCGTGAAAAACTCAATGGAGATTTATATTTTCTCTCCGTCATATCCGATGAACACGCGTCTGTCTGAGAGCCTACCCTTTATGTGTGTGTATGTGGGGATAGCTGTATCATTACTACTTGAGTCCCCTCTCTATTAAGGCAAGGAATTCAACCCCAAGTTGACAGTTTGGAAGCTGACTTAACTCCTGCACTCCCAATAATAGACTCGTTGAAAACAAATCCTCAAGTATAATAAAGGCTCACATAGTAGAGCTCACAAAACATGGAGATATCTACAATAATTATTCTCATTCAGAGTCTTTCTTGACTCTCTTCATTCCCGAAAACTTGAAGAGAACTATTATCTGCATATGTACATACACGAGAAGTCAATTATTTTATTGTTTACATTCAAATGAGTTCCCATATCCAATGATACTGAGGTAGTCCTCACCGGTTGTGAGCCAGATTTTTTAGCTTGATAGTCTCAGTTTTAAATTGGAAATTTGTAGCGGAACTTGATTGAAGCAAAAATAATAATGTAATTGTCTCAAAGAGAATTTTGTATATTGCATCCAGAGACCATGGGGCATTCAATTGTCAATTCCAAATGAGCTATGGAGCACGAACGAGCACAGGCTAGAGATTATTAATTTATAAAATGTAGTAATTACTCGTAACAATGGGATTTGAGGGAAACTTCACTCCTACTTATTTTATGAGTACAGTTTATTGTGTATGTATCTGTAATTATCTATATATTTCACTGCAATATGATATTTCCATGTATTGTGTCACAATCGTCTCTCACAATAACTGATTTTGACCAGTGCTGATCCTGTTTACATGAGACAGTAAGTAAGACGTAAGGAGTTAAATGGAAATGACTCCTCATGCTGGTTACTCCACGGCGGGAGCAATAACACAATACCGAGTGGAAAGGCCCATTGATATATGTGACTGGATGAAATTCAGTGGAGTCTGGGCTCACCAACTCGTTGCAAGAGTCCTCTCATGTTATTATTTTGATTGGAGTACATGGTCGTTGGAAATACAGCGTCAATTCACAAGAGGCATGATCAAAATTGGGCTGAGGTCAAAAAATTGTAGGTGATGCCATAAGTTGTGAGTGATACGCTTACTTTTTGTATCCATCAATTGAGTCCACGCTGTAGATTGGAAAGATTCGTTGGGATAATGTATACTCTCAGCAGTAGTATATTTAATATTCACGATTTTATTGAAATCATTTCAATAAATACACGTCGAGGTAAAAGTCAAGTCAAAATTCACAACTGAACTTGAGAGGAGTTAAAATTTCGAGGAATTTCAGTCCACTTCATGACCTTCTTCTTACATGGTAAGTATACGAGAGGGGAAAAGTGGTGAGGCAACAAAGGACTAAAATGTACGCTAATGTTTGAGGCCCGTAGTAATAATGATTTTGTTGGGATTTGGAGCACATGAGAACTGCACTGACTGAGAGGGGATGTGAAGTGACCAAGATCAACTACGGCAGGTATAATGATAGATAACAAATCACTGCACCGCACTCTTGTACTATCTCTCAGCGTTTAGTTAGTAGTTTGTTGCGAGTTGAAGTAGTGGTTGAATAAAAATTCGTACTTTTACACCACCACCAGCAGCAGCCTCCTCTCCAAATGGTAATAATAATAATGCATAAAGGTGAAGTGGAGGAACTGCACATATTCATATTCCTCCTTGAGCTCAGTGCTCACTCTTGGCTACTCTGACTGACTATACATTGGCAAGAACCACACGCACGAAAGCACAGACACTGACTTCCCCTTGACTCTGTATTGAGTTTTCTGATAGAAAAATTCTTCTCTCTCGCTTCCCAACAATGGAATAACAAGCTCGGAGAGACAATGGGAGACAATACAGTTTAATGCAATGTGAGAGAACAATCTCTCCATGTACTTCTCATTGGGTCTTAAATATATCTATGTATACAGTTGTTTATGAAACCCAGTCTTTGGGCTCGACATTACAAGGAGTACGGATAGACGCAGGTCCCTGTGTGTGTGTGTGTGTGTGTCACACATATACTAGGAGCATTTACATTTCAGGAGACACCCAGACCCATGTAATGGTCCGTATTATGAACTGTATTTACATTTGTAAATAGTAAATATGGAGACAATTCACTCGTTATACAAAATGCAAATTCTCCTTTAAGACTCGACGAATCAAGTCACAACAGCCCCAACGAGGGAGAACTGGGCAGTCAGTGGAGCTTGTTACATGGCATCACTCAGTGGAAGGAGTACATGTACATGTATGCAAAAGGGGGAATTAAACTGCAGCTACTTATTCATATCGATACTGATTTTTTCTCACTCTTCCCTTCCACTCAGGAACTCCGTCTGTGAGTGAACTCATCTATTTTATCACGGATCTCATCTACGGATGTAACCTCCCTACTGTGTATTTTTACAAGTCTGTTGCCATACCGCAGCTATTAATGTAGCAGTGGAGAATAAATATGAGTACTCATAGGACAACCCTGCCCGACAGCATGTACTTCTTACAGTCTATTGTATCTCTATGTATATTAATTTACTCGCCGTACAAGTTGTTTACAGTGGTACGAGGTTGCTTACTCCTCCAATTATATTTCTTCCTCATCCGTCTTCCCATTGTTTTCACTGCTGTCTGTTACGGTTCCGGACCTCTGATGCCTACACCGATAGATCTCCTGACTTGATAAGTATTTGCTACTAAACGCAAATATTTGTATCCGAGTGTCTCATTAATTGTAAGTAGCTTCACTGAGATACAACAAGTGAGCGTGTAGGCTAATTAGCGGACATTTTTGAACTCCCATGTCCAATTTTTTCCCCCCTCGTCATTTGTAACTCGTTTAAGACTCGAGCGTGGAGAAATATCATCGTGGAGGAGTTGTAAGTGCAGGCCTGTGAGATATTTAGATACACAAAAATGTTCTTGGTAGTTGACATTGTTTTTTCAGAGTTGGAATCCACAGATAAAATGATTGCCAAGTCAAGCCTAGCAGGAAAATTTATGAATCTGTGAGGGGGGGAAAAAATGAAAGCATGGGAATTCAATCCTTGAAGATGGAAGTTATGCACGGAAGCTGACGTTCGTAATGAGAAATAATTCATTACTTACGGTTGCTGGTAATTATCTGACAAAAAGTAAGACTGTGAACATGAACACATGGGGAAGGCAGAAGGGGGGACTTGGAGTAATAAGAGATCTGTTTTTGTAAGTGACATATACTCAACGTCATGAGCACAATGCTCATGGAGGATAATTAACATTCGTTTATCTTGGTATTGTGTATGACTTGATTATTGCATCGGCGTCTCTATGGCTTGCTCCTTTGAGTCTCTCCAACGTGTGTGCATTCTAGCTTGTGTGAAGTGCATGTGATGCATTGGATGAGAGCAAAGTGGCAGTGCATATAATCATTACATGGTATTTGTGACGCTCCTGAGGCGATTCCTAAGTATGTACACTCCAAGAACATGTAAACAACAAGGGAATGTTTTCCCTCGGCTGGACTCACCAGAATGCAACATGCAAACTCTCATCACATTTGAGCAAAAAATAGCTATAAATTCCCACTCCCACGGTAACATTTAATGAAGTTTGGGAATTAGGATTCTGAAATGCTAATTTGCATACTAATTCCAACCGCATTCTAATTTCTCATGATCGTCTCGTCAGGTCTCAAGAACCATTTGATTTTTACCATTTCGGAAATTTACGACAGAAAAAATTGGTCTTAACATCAAGGTCTTGTAGGTTTTGTACACAAAATATCATCTCGACGTAATTGCTAAAGACAAATTTGGCCGACCCTTCCTCTCAATTTTTCTTCTTTTTTTTTTGAGCAGTACAGCATGGATCAGCCAGATGCCCATGGTATTCCCAAGGTATTTCAAATATTGAATCTGAACAATCAGTGTGCCATTGAAATTTAAAATTGTTATTAGTTTTGGCAATCATTCTCAAATGGCTATTATTTTATTAAGGGTGAAGGCTGTTGGTTTAGGCTTGCATAACATTTCATCTATTTGCAGTTTTTTTGAGGACACTTCAAACAAATTAATCGACGCTTTCCCGGTCCAAGTCAAAATCGATACAGGACGACTGCACAACATTTACGCTTCGTCCATGTGCTGCGAAGAAGAAATTAATGGAAGAACATCCTATTAAATACTTGTACGGATTTCCTACAAGTACAAATATTTCCGCAGTGTAGTTACTCCTTGCATGTGTGTACTCATGTGTATTTATACTAGCTAACGATTTGGTAGAACAGAGCCAGGAGGTTTTCCTTAATTGATTTAATACAAGCGGCGGCAGACTTGGTCTTTCTTTGGATGGGAAGGTATTTTTTTACGGTCTGGTAATGGAGAGCTGGTGGGCTATGGAAATGCATACGGGCCCGTAATTGCTTGTTCAAAGACCAAGTGCACATATAGACGAACGTTATATCATATGTGTGGTCACACAAATAACATGCACATGGTATGTATGTATGTAACTCATTCCCTTTACCTGTGCAGTACAAGTACAGATAGAAGCCACAAAAAAAAAATATTCAATACTATTTGTAGTATCATTTACTTCCACACGGACTTGAAATAATGACTTGACTGAAAATTGAAGGTAGCCTTGCAAATAATTAATACTTACTAAACACAAAGTGCAGACGATTATATCAGTTGGCCCATAGCATAGCTGTTATTATGTGTAAATCTACTCCACTGACTGACAATGAGAGAGTACCATACAGTCATTCGACACGAGCCAGTAATGGCACACTGTAGGAGCAAAAATCCTCAGCGTTATTATATATTGCTAATACTAATTGACAATATGACAATAGACAAAGATTTCCGCCTTATCTAAAATCAAAGGCAGAGCCCATGTCTCCGTTGAAGTAAGCATGCGGACAACACTTGCATGGTTTCTTCTTGGGTGGGTTTGACACATGTCAGGATTGACGTGCCGTCATATCTAAATTGTATATTACATTGTAACTTTGCATTTTTAAGGCCACTTCCTCACATTTTCTTTCCATTTTTCTCTCTGTACTATATCCCCTTTCCTCCTCTATTTCTACTCTGGCTCACTGACAGGTCAAATTACTCTCTTAAAAAATTTATAAAGTATAAATATGGACTTAACCTTCCTCAAAAATTAACCAAACTCGAACTGCTCATCGTGAGGTGCATATTGATCCATCATATGACCATCACTCATCGACTCCAACTTCTGAGAATCTTGATGGCTCTCGTCCCTCGGCCATACTGTGTTTGTATTTTTGGGATGGGGTATTTAATTTTCTAGCAAAATATTCATCTCATACTTCAAGACGAGTGTATTTGATTTTTAGAAAATAAATTGATCAATGGTTTAATTTTTATTCAGCAGTAGCAGCTGATACATCTGTACAGAACCTTTTACCCACGGAACCTCACAAGTTTACAAACCTCAGAATCAGAGAGTGTGGAAAGCCAAATGAATTCTAGGATTGTTTAATAATGCATGCTTTTGGAGGATTAATGTTTTTCTCAATGAATTATTAATGAATGTTGGAAGTAAAAGGAAGAACAAGTAGACATTTAGGAGTTTCCCACTGGAGTAATTTATTCCTACTGGAACAGTTACTGGCTAGTTACTTGACCGAGCGTGTGTAGTATGTAGGTACGTACATATTTATATACATATGAACGTACTTGCGTTACTTTTGGAATTTTGGAGAACCACCTCGCACTTCCACCTCACTCATTCGGGGTACATATATACAGATAGTGTGGAGTTAGATCTCCATAGGCCCTGACGGGCCTCAACAAATGCGATAAGAGCATTGCAAATTAATGTTTTCTTTCAAGTGACGAAGGATAAACAGAACCATTGTGACTATCGTGCTAGAAATCATTTCTTTGCCTTTCTCATGCTCAAATGTACATAATTGTATACATTATCGACAATAAGTGCACACTTTAGAGCACACATAATTAATTGTTTATGAATGTGATTTATTCTCATGTAGATCTCGTCAGTGTTTGCATGTGCGAATGAACATGCACAAGCTACAGGCCTACACAACAACTGGTTTCCTCAAGTATCTTTTAATGGAAACTGCCCTGTATCTCTCTCATTGTCAGACATTACATTTTGTAAATAAGGAATATATATTTATCAAATAACAAAGGTTGTCGAGCTAAAGGAGGAGAAACAGAGGAAGAACAGCGTTTTATACCCGGACGTTATATACTCAAGGTACTATGTATACACACAAGTTCATGTAAAGTAGAGCAAAGGACTCTGACTGAAGAACACACACTCTATAAATGTATGTACCCGTATACCCGTACTATAGTGACACCCGAGTGAAACAAGTGAAATGCAGACTACAAAGAACTCTTTGTAATGCATCTTAACTGCATACTTGTTAACATAAGTTTCACATAGTTTCATATTATGATTTTGCATCGTACATCCTTTGTTTCATTTTTCTTCTTGTCTGTTTTCCTTCGGATGAAACTTCAACGAATGAAGTGTAGGAGGGGTACAAAAGAGAGCTTTTAAGGATCGAACGTGACATGTCAATTCATGCATTACCTCCGTAATGTGATACTCCCCAAGAATTATTTATTTTCTTAATGTTAGGGTGTAGCGTATGGGTAACGCAAAAAAAAATACATCATATAGGAATAGTATTAAATGGATCCAGGGCAAGAGTTGTTGTGTTTTTTTGCAGGAGTCAGAAGGTCATTTATTAATTCAATGGAGCGTAGAGCATCAAAAAATCCACAAAATTGGAAAACTTTTTTTTTGACAGGCCAGGTTTCTGCTCTGCATATCCTCATACATACTGGTGTGTACATATGTATATGTAAATACGTCCTCACTATATAATCTATTGCTTCATCTCGTCAGGATCAGCTTCTTCGTTGATGGTGGTTTAGTAGAAAAAGGCTGCATGCTTTAATACCGTAGGGGATTTTTTCCTTTTCGATGACTCACAAAGCACGTGTCTGAGGCAAAGGAATAATAATTTCACTTCCTTTTTTCCATTTTATTCTCAACTGAATGTTGTATGTAAGCATTAGGAGTGTGAATCACTCAACTATGGCAGTACGGCACACGACAAAGGATGTATTATTGTGATTGTTTGGGATGATAGCAATAATAAATAGCGCAATCGTGCGGACTTACAACTAACCACGCAAATGAAAATACCACATAAAAGGCTCACTTTCACTTTTCCGTTCCTTTCCAGTTTTTTTTTAATTCAGAGCATCACAACGACGTACTTTTTGCCCAAGCTTACTTGATTCTTCAAAAGCCTCATGCTTACAAAGCACCACTGCTCTACACAAAATCCTTTGCCAGCATTTACAGGATCCTCTGAGTAACAATAAATTCTCCTCGTTTTGTAGGGACTAGTTAGTTTTTTTACACCAGGAGTAGTAAAACAAGAGTGTATTGTGTCTCTGTACAAAAATATTATGCAACTTCATGAAGGTTTTCAGTAATATATACAAATTGTTTCCATAGACTTCATTAGACTTGAACACCATCGTCGTCTCCGTATACAAAAAAAAAGTGAATAGAAATGAGCAAAAAGAGCAAACGAGACTTCTTTTTCCACTCATTCAGTTCAACTTTAAGACGTTTTCAAAATGATTGATGGTTTTATAACACTTATTTGTAAAGCGTAAACCTTCAGAGTGACTTCATTACGAGAGGGTTGTTTGTGGGGATTATCGGATGAGCCTCACATGCTCAGGCAGAGCTCAAAAACTTGCTCAATGACAAAAATTATCGTTACGTTACAGACAACTGCAGTAAATAGGTGAAGTATGGGAGAGTTGATTGAGTTGGGGTATTTTGATGTTTGACTTGGTTTTTCCTTTCAGATTTTCAAGATACTCAGGCTGACAGCGGGGAATTCATTAATTATTTGCTGCATTTTTTTTATCTCCCACAAGGTTTTGACAATATTGGTCAAAATTATGTTACTCCCAGGAGTGAGGATTGGAAAGGAGAGTGTATGCACCGCACCGTGCTATATATTCACTGCTTATTTGTCACATACAGTAGATACATGAATGAAATCATCACAGAAGGATTGCTACATGACGGAGGTAAACATTATACTAACTGGCTGATCCCAATGCATTATTAACAGCGGAACTGCTCAGAACTGACCAAGATTTTGCAGGGATGGTTGTGCATGGACTGACGTTATTCTGCGGAGCAGTATTGAAGGGAAACTGTGACTAATCAGTTGTCTTGAGACAAAAACGAGTGAGCTGTCAACAGGGACAGTGGGAATTAAACATGTAATCCTTTATTACACACATACATCTGTATATGTCCACCATACATGGTTAATTAGAGGATAGTTTGAAAATGTTAATTTCTGAAAATGGACGAAGGACACGGCAAAGCTCCCTCCTCCTGGTTTGGAATGTATGCATGTATGTATGTATGTATGTATGTATGTATGTATGTATGTATGTATGTATGTATGCATGTATGTATGGAGCTGTACTGTACATAATACTGAGAGTCTTATCCCAGAGATAGTGTCTAGTGTGAAGGAGTATAAGGATAGTGAGTGGTGGGTGTAGAGAGGAGTTGATAGCATGAGAATTAATTGTAAGTAGCAAATTCTTGCGACAATAATAATGTCCTGTAAGAAATATGTAGTTATATGTGACCCATCATACTAATAATCCATGTTAGGGACCCGAGACAGAGACAGTGGTTGACAAGCTAATTAGAAGTATTAATTCAACAGAGTGGCTTGAGTTGGTAATGAGAGTATGATTGTCACGCAATCCTCATAGAATTCAAGATGAGTCCATTTATTTAATACGTTTGTAATTACTATTACCCTCCTAATGTCCGAACCTTGTATGCTTGAAGTAAATAACGGACTAATAACATAATACCAATTCAATGGGTACGACCTGAGTGAGCGCTTTCACTCCCTCCAATGATCATCAGCGGTATTACTGTGAGGTAAGGGATAATTCTAATTCAGTTCTATACTCCTCAGACACTTATGATTTAAATATGTATACGTCACTGGGAGCCGGGACGGGTTAGAGGTACTCTATATCGACAGTAGACAACAGCACGAGCACTTCCAAGAATGCCGCTCTAAATGTGGTGGCTCGCCTCAGCGATTATCCCCTACTTGATGGGATATAGGGTCACAGATTATTATGCAACTTGCACTTTTCCTTCAGCCACACAGGTTCACCCGTAATAATCCAATATTTATTATGCATGTTATTACATAAGATGCCTGCAGGAGCGCCAGAGTTTCCAAGGAACTAATTACTACATATTATTGGAGCATTACATAAAAGTGAAATTTGCAAGGGGTTATATGTATCTACTTACAATGGAGGGTTTTAGAAAAACAAGTGAGGAAACAACTACAGCATTTCACACATGCTCATGTGTTGAAGCCGATACCGTGTTTTTAATTTTTCAAACCATTGAACCCGCAATTTGCTACGGGCGAAACAGATTACTTTCTCACGGGATACCATTTCCCATACGCTAATCAACTCTTTTAGAACTCACGCACACACACCAAAAAAAAAAATCAAACTGTGCTTTAGCACCATGCTTAGTTTGTTGTAGGGGGAATTCACGTTTCAGTTCTGCCATAAAGTTCAGGAGGAGGAAGAAAGATAGTATTTACAGGGAAATACATACATATATGAGATGCACGTATGGAATTGCATATGGAACGAAAGTAGATGAAAAGAAATTTCATTTGAAGCTTTAAAAAAAAAACTGGTAAGAACTGTTTGCATTTGGACGGGAAATTTCACAGCAGAAACCTTTACTTTGCTTAGGGAGATTTGAAGTGCCATTACTTCTTAAAGGTCAAGTTCGAGGAACTAAATCAGGTATGTTAACCTTTTGACTCAGCTGTAGAGATGAGACTCCAACTGAGTATATAAAAGTAGAATCTAAAATTAGCAATGATAAAATGGGCTTTGAAAAATGTTTCTGGTATTTATGACTTCAATGAGAAATGTTTGATTAATAATTCTCTAACTGCCCTGACAATTTACGATTCAGTTTTCCATTCTGACTCCGGGCTGTGCTGTGGTATGTCATTAATAATGAATGTTATGGGCTGCTGTCGTTGTCATTGTAAAAGGAGGAAATTTTTCTGTATTGTCAATAGAATTGCAAATTGTGGCAAGTAAATAATATTGGACGATGCTTCGACGTGTCAACACCCAAGGTTTGAGAGTAATGAAATTTGCATTTGGTCACGGTGCGTAACTCCAAATACGGAATTTTATTCAATCCTGAGTCAACGCATTCTGGTAAGGGAAGACTCGTATATTATCATTTACCATATTTTTGACAAAGCAAATAAAAGATTCTGGGGTCAGAAAAAAAAATCCATTGAAAATGTAGTGCACGTAGGAAAATAGAGAATGCCATATTTTTATGCAATTTTGGTTGGTCGGCGAAGTCAAACGGCTCCCTGGGCATATGCTATTGTGAGCACTTCCCTTTCTGTACTCTCCTTTCCGCTCAAATGATTCAAAATGGAAAATATGCTGTCCTTTGGTTCCTTTCAATATTAGATCGTAACAATGTCAAGTATGAGCTAACAACCCCTCTTTATTAATTAGGCTGTACCTATCAAAAATTCATTGTCTCAAATGCATCAAAGTAAATGAAAACGTGTGTACAGGTATACATATCTATATCAGGTACTCAAATGAAATTGCATTAATTTGCATCAAACTCGGAATTATTTTTGTAGCAGTGAATCCCTTCGTACGCTCAACGATTCCGACATAACATTGTCATAAAACATATTATTCAACTTGCATTCAGGTAGGAATGCATTCTGACATGTGTGCATTCCTCCAAGCACTTCAAAACATCGTGTTAAAGTACGTAATAAGATGAGGTTGCAAATTGAATGATACAGATTCATGAAGTGAGTATGTATGTATATGTGATACCTGCTTCTCTAAAAATTTGCATGCAAGTGCATCTACTTCAGGTATACATCTGGTACTTATTTCATTGTCCGATGAACCTGTTCCAAACATATCCATCTGCATTTTTGAAGGTGCTTGATTTTAATGGATATCTCAATCGCAGTTCAATCTCCTTTATTTCATTATTACATACAAGCACTACAATTTTGGGCTGTTATTGCCTGATAAAAATCCTCAAAGAGCACTACATGCATTTCTCGAATTCTACAAAATAATCCTCTGATTTGTGATATTTGCATTATTTTCTTTATCATCGTTTTGTAGCTTGTTATTTTGAAGCATGTGTCTCAATCCAATTTAACTGATTGTTCTGTTCAATATTGTAAATAGAAGAGACGAAATGCGAGTAAACTAATTAAAGATTTTTTTAGCCTCCAAGCATGTTCTAAGATTATGCGAACACGTTAAAAATTGTTCCATTGTAACACAAGGAGTCTAATTGTAATAAATTTATTTTTTGGAGCAATATCTGAGCTAATTTTTGTTCAGAAAAACTTGTTACACTGGAAAATATCTGCTTGCTAAATGATTCGAGCCAACAGACTCCATCATATTTTAGTGCCTACTAGTTAGAGAACAATGAGGACTGAATACGGTGGAAAAAACCACCAAAATAATGGTTTCTCGGGAAGCAATAATGATTTTATTATAGGTTTTCAACCAGATCCAGGAGATGCGAGGAGCAGCATCTTTAAGTACATGCATGTGTTCAGAGGCCCTTCTGAGACTCTACCGGGGCATGGAGCTGTTAAAAATGTAAACAGAAAACCTACCGCAGGTTTATTGATTTTTGCTTTTCGCTGTCTCCTAGTCCTCAATTTATATGCAGAATAGATGCTGGAGTGAGTACAAATTAAAGTTTTGATTACTTTTTAAGTTTTTAAAGCTCATAAAATTTCAGAGCCTCCACCTCCTTCAAGGGAAGATTGTTGTAGGCAGACTCCTTTGTGTGAATTTTTCTCAACTAGTTTTTAGCTAGTGAGAACCCCCACACCGTTTTTTTTTAAGTTGAGGTGGAGTTTTGCGGTTACACTTACGTAATTATGTATGGATGCGCTCAATATCTATGAATGAATGTCATGGGAATGCTACAACAAACACATGCTCAAACAACACACATGGGTCTCCACTTCGTCAAATTCGACTTGGGAATAGTCCGCTAGGATTTTACCAAACAAAAATTCTAAAATGATTCCAATTCCGCATCCGGACCTGAAGTTTTTTTTTGTGTGTGGAATGTACGCATTTTTTTCGCCTTGGGATCCTCAATAATGGATACCTGTGGTTAAGCATGAGCCCACAATTCAAGGTAAATTGAGCCTCAACATTAGCTAACTTATTTCAATCTGGGTTCCAGATGGGAGCAAAAGCAAGGGAAGCCAGGAAGAGCAGGAGTATCAGTGCTCTGATTGCATAGGGATATGTTATTTACAGCAAAGTTCTGTCCCTAGCATGTACCATACACGCATCCACCTCATTTGAAAAAAATTGCTTTTAGATTAGTCCGACGCCAAAGTTCCAGAGCTCCTCACTAAATTGTAACTTCTCCAAGCTACAGGATACCTATAGGATTGGAGTCAAGTTGGGGAGCTTTGCATTAAAATTACAAAGAGAAATAGGGAGAAGACAAAGTCAGATTAGCAGTCTTTAGGGGACGAGAAGGAGCTTGAAAGGGTAAATTCACTCATTCATGAGTTAATTTCTATTTATATTTTGACATTCATTATAAATGTCAGCTTAAAACTTGTCTACCACAAACTACATAGTAGTTTCACATTTGTTCACATGCATTTGAGCTGCAAAGTTGCGGTTGAGGGAAGACAAGTAATTGACGTGGTTTTCCACACCTTCGTCCCCCCAGCCCACGGATGCCATAGGGAAATTCAGGGATGAATTAATGCATTAGAAACCCTGTCCCTCCAAAAGCAACAACATCCTCCATGCTGTATTTCAGCACATGTCCAAGCTCTTACAGAATGAGGAAAACTTTTAGCAAAAATCTAAGCACTTAAGTATGGATTCCTGAACATTCCAGGGGTAAAAAAAGGAGTACGTATTTTTTTTCCATATCACTTAAATACAAGAAACTTCCAATCCTCGTTGGTTCGTGATTGCTCCTCTACGCCTACGAAAAACGAATAAAATCCTGGAAATAATTCTGACGTGAATTGTTTATTTATTTCCTTTCTGCTCCATCAGCTCGCTGAAAGGATTCCTAATGTTTTATTGTTTTACACCAACCTGATCGTTTCCTCATGTGTATGGAGCAGAAGTAAAAGATATTTAAAATTTCTCAATAGTCATATCTAATTATCTATACCTACGATTTTCTGTCTATACGAAAGCAATCAAATGCTAATTCACGTGCGTCATAAAATCCGCTAGGATTCTTAGGACTCAGACGGAGTCGTTCCTGTTCAGCAATAATAGGAGTCACATTGGATATTTTTTGTGATTTACCACTGTGTGTGTGTGTGTATTTCCCAATACTCTTGTAATAATTTTATGACTGCCTCAAAAGCGTTTGCATATTTTTTTCCCCCCATGTTTGTCAATAGCACATCTTCCGAGCTCACACGCACCTCTCTCCCTGGTGCTCACATTTTAGGACTCTGGGACAATGTCAAGGTGTGCGTCATACATAATGTGTTAGTTTACACAAAAGGTGACATGGGGTTGTTGGTTATGCTAAATGTCATAAAAGCTAATCACTATAGTTTCGACGTGGGATTTTTAGTCATGGAAACGGAGCCATTGACCTGGATTTTTCTGGTCTCCTGCGTGAATTTTTCAGTTAATGGCCCACAGTAAACATTTCTGATTACCTCTGCCCCATGTCAATGTATCCACACATATGTGATATGTGACGGAGTCCCCCCTCACCCTCACTATATGTATCTATTTACACGGGGTGTAAAACATTACACTGGTGCAATAAGTGGACTCTCAATAGTATCATAATAACACATGCATCCAATAAGTTACGGACGAGCCTTAAGTGTGGACGAGGATGCCTTCCCCGTTTGTGTACATTACAAATCAATCCTCGCTCCATAGAGTCCCCTCAGAGAGGTAAACTGTCTATTAGCCCCAGAACAGAGAGAATTTCGATACAATTATCATCATGTCCGGACTGAACCTGAGAAAAGTAAATTGCTCCACTCGACTCTCCGGCATACATGTATTTATGACCGTAATGGATGTGAGAATTTGTTGAAACCTTGCTAATAGTATGGTACTACAGTCAATACAGACAGATTGTATGCACCTTGCTCAGAACAAAGGCTAGAGATCCGCTCGATAAACATTTCCCACTTTCATATATATATATATAATTATATATATAAACTCTAGCACTCGACTTTACAACCAAGTATTTTTTTCCATATTAATCAAACAAGGGGGGAAAAACTGGTGTTTGTTTGTGTGAATCTTTTTCTAATTTCACGATCCCTATCTGGGTGACAGAGCACACAGCTTTCTATAATTGATTGTTAATGGCTCAGTCATCATAAAGGTTAAGGATGAAAAATGGACTCATAATCGAATTCTGTTATTTCACAGACTTCCCTTTAAATCCCACAATGCCAGTAGAGTAGTTAAGAGTCATAATCGGCAACCATTCCAGTCATCGGATCATACCACGACTCAACTTCTACTTATAATAAGCACCAATTTCCGAGAGTAATTATAAGGTGGCACATCCCCTCCATTATTATGCACAATCATAGGAAACTTGAGCCCCTTTTTCAAAGAGCGTATGTAACATGACGCGGTGCGGTAATTACCAGTTCCTAAGGAGAATTAACAGTTTCTTTGGAAAGTTTCGACGGGAAATTTACTTCTAGCAGGTTACAGTTAAATAAAATATATAAGTCACAGGTCCGCGTTATTTTTCCTTTAAATATGCAAATTATTAATGGATGACGACGAGGCTCCAAATTTAGGTAAACAATCGTAACCTACTTGAACTGATAGCTCTCTGTGTCTATAGTATGAGAAGTGCAGGGGGACAAAGTATGTATGTATGTGTGAGCAAGGCCCAAGATACAAAAAGTATTAAAGGAAGAAACAATTTGAAATTAAAGCTTTCTATCTTGTTCATCTCTTGGTAGTTGTCTCGTTATTCAAACACTGCGTCGTTTAGAAAGAGAAGCTCGGAATTTGCAAGAATATTATTACTATTATTATTATCATTTGGGAATGAACAGTCAAAATAAAAGGTAGAAATAGATAGGAATCGTGCTGAAGAATTCCTACGGTTGCCTTGACGATCCTGAAGGTTTTTAAGTCTATGGGACTCCAATGCAATGGGTAATGTGTATGTATGTAAAGCAGAGGGGAAAAAAACTACCTTGGCAAATCTTTTGTCCTAATCTTTGTTCTTTGTATTCCTTTATCTGTTTTACACCCAAATCTTTGGGAATACTTGGGGTATACCTTCAACCAGAGAGAGAGAGATAATAGTGAGAGGATGCACTTTAAAATAATGAAAAAGGGGAATTTACTACTTTCTCTCATGGTCTGGGTTTGCACATACATAGGACAGCTCCAAAGGCAGTCCCTTACACATGCAGGAGCTGAACCGTTGAAAGCTAGTGGGATTTGAAAAGTAAAACCTTACAAATAGTTCTGTGCTACACTCAAATAATATTAAAAAAAAGACAGAATGTTGCATTCAGAACAAGAATTATTGTAGATACAATGGGATTTTTACAAGCATTTATCTACCAAAAACAATGAGCAATGGAAATAATAATTTTCATGGGAAGACGCTTTTTGCAGGAATTGAATTAGATCTACAGAGTATACAATTGGAGTGAAGTCAGTCTTTCATCAATGGGGAATTGTATCATCAAGTGTATTGTAAGGGGACTTTGGTAATAATCACAACATTTGGCTAGCTTTCATAAAGTAGCGGTAAAATAGAGGGACGTGTATATATTGGAGCTGTTCATTTTCAATTAAGGGACAGACTCTCTTAATAAGGCTTAAAAGTATTTCCCTTTAATATTTTGTCCTAGTATCTTCCTGTTCGAGGTAATGATTGAGGCTAGCTGAAACATTTGGAAATTAGCATATAATCTGAGTTACAAACTTAAGTTGAAAATATGTTCTCACAATCCAGGGATTAGCTATTTAAATGTAAAAAGGTTTTTGATATAATGTAAGGGTGTGAGAAGAGATTTGACAGGGAAGGTAGAGGGATTTGATTGCATGGAGGGAGTCAAGTATGAAAATGAGAGAGACCTGCAGTATCCACGGACCAGCCGTCATGAAAGAGTTCAAATTATTCCAAGCTGTCATAACTTGAATCTGGGAGAGTAACTTTAAGGAGTATCATTTCAACTTATTCCATTGCGAATATTCCCACCGTGCCCACTCAGTCAGCTCAGTCTGAGACTGACTATGTGTGCAGAAGTGTAATGAATCCGAATAGGAATTTCCATACGGTTTCTTTTTAATGACTTTAATCAACCTGAGACGAGGAGAACAATAGCGACCTACTTGCGTTCCTTACACGAGTTGCACAAACAACCTCCGAGTGAAAAGTCTATTACAGGAGAATTTTTTTTAGCTATTGTTGAGGATATTTTACAGCGTATTTTCTAAATATACGGAGTAACATTGGATTTCGCTCCTGACGAAATCCTACTCATTCCTATATGTAAAGGACAAAAAACAAACTGAGGAAACGTCAACTTTTGGAGGACTCACAACCTCAAACTTGTGCCGAGTCTTCCAAAAATGTTAGACCATATTTTTTCCCATCCCGCTCATTTATTAATTAAACTAGAATAATAAATTACTACAAGTTTTTATTTTTTTACTCATATCATTTTTTAAGCTTTGTTGTGTCTACGCTTTGGCTCAATTTTTTCAACTCATTTTTACTATAAACATTGAATTTGGATAACAAGGATGTCAGCAGATCTAGGAGATATACTTATCGAGGATACCATCTAGAATAATTTTGCTAGGAGGAAGTAACCTTAACGGTAAGTACTTAGTATGTCGGCGGTAACAACAAAGAAATGTGTGGGGGATTGGTGGGAATACTATTAATTGAAATTGGAATGGAGGCAGGCTGTTCACGGGTATTGACTCGAGACGGAACTATTAAGGTCAGTGTTATTAGATGATGACAGAACAAGGGAAATTGTTGGAGGTTCATATCCTTCAACTTAATACCACATTAGTGGTTACTCCTATTTTTCTAGGTAGTAGTGTGTGAGTCAAACGATACAAAACATCCTTTTTAAAGTTTCTTCTCACACTCAATACAAAAATTATATTTAAGTATAAATTCTACAGATGGAGCACTCGGACGGGTTATTTTCCTTAAAACTCTTTCCCATAGGGGATAATTACTATTCCCTTGAGAACAAAAACCTCCAACTGAAATTATTTGTTCAGGTTGTAATAATTATGATTACTGTATCTATTCTCGAGCCAATAAAAACTTCATTGTTATTTGGAATCCCAACAAAAGCCAATATTTCTCATTATGGGAGTAGGGGAGAAGATCAGTACTGTGAAAAGATACAGAATCCTGTGCTTCCCAGATTATAATGACTGGAGTAGTATGCAAATGTCTATGGAAGGATCCAAAAGGAAAATAAGCAGGGCTCAAGGCCCATTGTTTGAATAGAACTCCGAAATTCCTTCACTGCTGCCGGGAAAGACATACAAAGTGAACCTTCTTTATGGAAAGAGTGTGTCTTTTATCCTGCCTAAGATATGAGATTCAAGAATACGGCCCTCCCCCCTTCTGAAGGAACATCTTTCAACGGAAGAAATTTAATTATTACTGACAAGAATGCTTTGAACATTATTTTTGTAGGAAAAATTGTTTTATCTTTCAATAATTTCACCGACATGACAAAATCACCAAATAATCGAAGCTATTATGTAATATAGGGAGGGGGGTAGTTTCAACTTCAAATCTTTCTCATTCAGGAGGACCAAGCACTCTGCTACACAACTCTTATTGTCAATGTGAAGAGTCCTCGACAAGTCAAAGAAAATTCCGGAATTCACAAGTTCCACTTATAGGATTTTGATTGCCAAAACTAACAACATTGAGCGTTTCCTTATCACATGATGGAGTTAAAAGTTTGGGGAAAGTATGTATGCTCAGTGGGGAGATTTTGTAGTCACGGATTTATCAAATGAAGGAAATGTAGTTCTCAGTTCAGGACTCTATAACACAGGGTTGATCAAGGTGTTCAATCAGGAGCTGCCTAAGTGTGACTCTTACATACTGTGTGGAAGGAACAATAATTTAGGGATTAACATATGGAATGTGACGTGCACACAGTGTGATCACGTACTCACGTCATATTATATATTAGATAATGAAACTTTTGTAACTTCTTAATTGATCCTGTACAGGGAGGGCTTTGGAGGAGTGTGCTGTTCGGAGGAACTAAAGCTGTCCTAATTTGGAAGGAAAAACCTCTGCATATTGAGACACCCACATTCTTCATGGAGCTATGTATGTATGTAATTATATGTGGAAGACATGGCCGGAGTCTCAGGTCTAACTTTTCTTCGTCTTTTAGCACAGATTCGGGAGGGAGAGGGAAAAGTACATTATGCACTGGGACAAATTCAATGGCTTTCAAGAGGGTCGGTCCAATTAGGTGTATTGAGAAGATACGTGTCCTATCTTGAGCATCACATGCCAGACAGCACACACACACAAGGAATCTGAATAATCTAATAGCTCATCATATCTCAGCCTTTTGTCAAGACACGGGCCTCAAATAACGTCTAATTTATGGGAGAAAGACGTCCACAACTCAAGTGATTGTTACATTATCAGGAGTCCCTTCTCCGTGCATCCATCAAATTTCACAAGCGCCGAGCATTGTCCTGTCATCCCGAATCTCTCATTTACTCCATCATTTCTTATTCCCACCAATATACTTATCTGTCTGGGTCTGTAGTTGGTCCGTCCTAGACTGGGTTATATAACATATGAGAGTGAGGGTTACTTATGGACCAAAATTATAATGTGAAAACAGTTTCTTTTCATGTCCATGCGTTAGTACAGTGTATGATGGGAGGGGGGGATGTATGTGTGTGTGTGTGCAGAAACTGGGAAGGAGCAAGAATCCTCAGTTTTTGAGCCCAAGAGGTTCCCTGAGGAATAAAATCCCTCTACAGAGCCTCTCTGAAAAAAACCGCCGGCAAATTAGCAACGATAAGTCTTGTCCCTTCATGCATTCATAGCTCGATGGAGTGCGTGTGGTGTACGTGGAGATTATGTCCCCTGGCTCTTCCTATAGATATTCCTATAGTAAAGTCAATGATGGGTTGAAATTCCAGTCGATTATATTTGATTTGTATCATGTGTCTTAACTCGTATGGTCTATATCTCCCCATAAGATCTGAAGTCATTGAGCAGTTAAGTGTAGGAGATAGACTGGGATGGTATTCTAGAGGTATCTGCTTGGGAGCTCTAGTGCATGGACTCCCTCAGTTAAATTGCTATAGACGCATGTACAAGTGCGTTTTAACAATTGAGGGAGCCAGACTGTGGTGCCTATTGTGTTACATACATCCTCCCTCCTCCCTCCCTTATTGACTGGATAAATGCCATTTTCTGACATTTCCTCTCTATCATTCCGTTAATTCATTCAACCACTCAGCGCTCCTTTCACAAGATTTCAACGCCGTTTTAACCACCCAAATGGAGCTTCCTTCCTGCATCCATCCAACTCTCTCGAAATTCAATTCCCCGACCCGAGTGGAGGTGTTTTTTTCCACATTTCTCCTCAATGAATACGTGGGAGAAGGTTCCTTTCGATATATTCCTCAATGAGAATGTCTTCCTACTCAAATCCACTCTGTAAAGACTCCCAATCAGGCGTACTTTTCAGAAACAATTCTGTCTCAGCAAAGGCTCCTCTCTCTCTCTCTCTCTCTCTCCATTCAATAAATTTTAGTCAGATTAAGGAATGAACTTACATTTTGGAAGAAAGTTGAAGCTGTACTGTTACAATAAAATATTATGCTGATTTACTCTCTCACCGTATTTCTATCTCTCATAAAATTCTACTCAAACGAAATTGTAGCCAATTCTTAAGCTTCGAGATAGAATTTCGGGAAATCTGTAAAATAGGTAAGGTCGAGTTGAATGAGATTGGAATATTTATTTTATTTTCCAATTCAAAGGGAAATGTAGTCAAGGGCGAGCCTTCACGTTGAGCACCGAATGCTCTCCCCGAGAATTCATATTTTTATAGGTGAGCTGGAGTATAGTAGATGGTTTACATCCCGATGAAGAAAAAAAAGCAGCCATAGAAAAAGTTTGTTAGATAAGAATGTGTCATATCACATATCACCATCATAGACTCAAGATAAGATTATCATTTTGGCAGGTGGAAAGGTGAAGACGAGAACACGTGAAAAGTAATGGAACTCCGGACTCGACATGCAAACCACTTTGTTCAATTCAAGCATAACAAATGATTTCTGTTTTCACGCAAATTTTCACCTCCCGAATAAATAAGAACTGGCATGGTTTATCAAGTTTTTCCGTACCATCTACCACTGTGGCAACCTGATTGTGAAAAAAAACTTGAGAGCCAACAGGACCAACAGCCATCAACGGGGTTAGGAGTGTAAGTTCCTGAGAATATATATATATATATTGTGTGGGTTACTTTCCAGAAGAAAAAAAAAGTTGATTTCACTCTGATCCCTCAATATATGTATACAGGAAAAAATCAATTTTTGATTCTCTCTGGACTTCCCAGAGTTGTATGCAAACTAAGAACAGGGGATTGGTTGGGAACTTGGGCTAGATGTGTTTGTTGAGATGTTGGGAGCTCACGAACAACCATCCAAGAGGAGGGAGCAGAATTAAGAAACAGGGATGCTCCATAGTGAGGGATATTAACAGTAATTTTAGCTCGTCCCCAAACATTGATTTATCATAGGAAGGAGAAATGGAGAGCCTTGAGGTGAGAAAGGCTGAGGAACCCGCTACCTCTCAGGGAGATTAATGGAAGCCAGGAAGGTAGAACGTTGGGATGATATAGCTAAAAGTAGATAACCATGATGACGATGATCATATCTCAATCTCCATTCTGGGGGTATCAGCTCCATTTGTACTTGGTATCAACTCTCAGTCAGTAGCGACTGTACAGTATATGCACTTGTCAGTAAGAAATTCGGCATGACTGTAGCAACTCCTTGATAAGGTGACTACAAGCTTGAGGATATGCTCAACTTACTTCTTGAGTGACTACAAGCAGTAATTTATTGCCAGGTTATCCAACCTCAGGACCCGAGTAATACCTGAAACACGGAGGTTCGCTGACACGACTCACTGTCACCCTGACTGAGCACAGCGGGAATAATTTCCATAAATTTGCGTCCCAGCAGGTGTCTGCCTCTGTCAATATAATGTACTTTTGTACTTGCCAATGTCACTACTCCTTTCACTGGAACTGTGAGCAGTCAAAATGCATATCATCCCGAATATCTCCCTTGCATACATCTCATACTTGTATACCAATATTCCCACAAATTGATTTTCCTACCGTCGTACTTAGCTATCCGCAGATCCCAGACATAGATAGTATTGGGGCTTGTTCCCTGGACTTGTAAGTACGGCCCTGGGATAAGCAGGTCATTTACAGTGTCTCCAATGCCAGTAGTGCAATGTCCTAATTTCCATATCCAAATATATGTAATTATATATGGAAGTTTCTATGTTTCCCTACTATAACAGTATTCCCTAAAAAAAATTGATAACATATAGAGAGTAGTAGTTATCTATTTTTCTCAAGATGTTTTCCGTCGTAAGTATTTTTAAGCTTGAAACTTAACCATGAAAAATTTCCGGATTTTCAAGCCAACTTACTGTTCAACGGGAATTCATTGCCATTACTGTATCTATCTATAGTCAAGCCATGCCAAAAATATATATGATAAACGAAAGTATAGAAAATGAATTGTTGTAGCTGTTCGTCAGATTGACAGTTAAATTGTTACCTTTAGGGAAGCTTACCATTTTTCTTTGAGACAACATTCAAAAAATTTGAGTATGAAATTCATGAGGAAAACCTACTATCAAAAGATTATTAGCTATTGTGTAGTAAAAAAAAAGTAGGGAAAGATTTGTGGGAATTTGATGGTACAATTTTAGCCCGAATTTCTTTTTTGCTTAGAATAATTTCAAGTGGCTACAAAAGCCTAAAATAAGTTCCCAGAGTGACGGGAGGAGTTGAAGAACCACGATCGACACAATGAAACTCCCTTGAAAGACTTGACATTGCTTGACAGAAGACCGCTGGAAACTCGAATCTTATTATATTCATGGTGAAATATGGTCTGTTACAATCTCTCTCTCTCTCTCTCTCTCAACTACAGGATTTTCCCTGTTCCTTTGCAATCTATCAATACACAAGGGTGAACAGCACACATGGATGACAAAATGAATTTCAACAATAGAATTCCCTCACCTCCCGTCCCCCTTCATCTGTTACCAGTCCAACATTCAAAGTAACGACGTGTCAAATTTTTCTCATCAATTTCGGGCAACATCAGAAAAACACCATAACCAACTAATAAGTAAGCCACCTGTCTATAAATAATGTTGTTTGTTATTACCGGATCAATACCCCACTTCTCAAGACTTTTTGCTGAAGGTTTGTTATCCATAGAGACAACCTACAGAAATTACTTGCTTATCTTTGTAGATTGTATTTAATTAACAATTAAGCCATAAGTCAGGCTGTGAGGAAGGTAGAATATTTTCATCGGCTCCTCAGCTCTCCTGTCGAATTAATTTGTTATGTACATACTATGAACAAACACATGGAGGCAGAGTTTATTACATACAGACGGCATAAAAATAAATAACTAGGCAAAATCACTACGCAGGCAATTTTTGGGGCTAAGCTTTTCCCTCAAAGCAAAGTAACCCCTGAATTTTTCCGAAATTTACATACACAAAGTCTTGAGCAAACATTTTTTTCTGGGGAAGTTACGGAAAACTTGGGGGGAAAAAAATCTAAATAGTGGTTCTAATCACCCGAGCTAACTTTGGGCTCAAAAGCTTTTAGTCACTTTAGGCAAAATTTACCAGTCAAGATGAAGGAGAAATTTGAATATCAAAACACGAGGTGGACGCTTACCAAACACCAGACGGTATGAAAATACCCTTTGACTTTTGGGTGAGCAAACATTCTGAGGATTCTGAAATTCTATGTACATACATGAATAAATCGGTTAAATATTCATGAGAAACGATTGCACGGTGGCTGGTCTGGGATATCTTTGATTCTCTCCGGTCAACTTAAACCACCTCCCCGGTGTCAATAGTTTTCCTGTATTTACCGGGGAAAAGCTCTGAGTTCGAAGTGATTGACCCGGACGGTGTATGTTTACTTTTTTTTTCCTTAATAGAAATTATACCACTGCTCAAAATTGTCTAAAATTTGGATTGTCTGTCTAGACACTTTTAACTGTCTTTGTCTAGAACTTCGATATCCTCCGGTAAGGAAGAAAAAAACTTGTGTAGTAATAGCAAGCATATAAACGGTCCAGTTTTACTGTACAAATTATACCTCACAATTAACAGTAAAATAGTTTTTCCGAGGGATTAAAACTCTTAGAATATTTTAAAGCCCGCTTATTGTGATTAGCCAGAGACAAACCCTCTGTATCTCATTTAACTTGAATACCCGTTATGTATGGACTTGAGGAAGGTGTGCATGTAGTTTGGGTTTTACATAAAGGGGGGAAGTGTAGATACAAAATGGAGTAAATCATGGGAGACCATTTCCAGGAGATTAGATGATACGCCAGTGGTGAATGCTTTTCCACGCCTGCCATACACTGACTATACTGTACATACGTGCATATGGTAGCAAGGAAGTCAGGATTCTTACCACTTGGTGGTTTTTCTGCTATTTATTTAGTTCCCGTTTCTTGTTGGTATGGTGTGTCTGGAGCGAGAAAGAGATAAGACGCTCAACCATTGCTTTTCCTCATCACTGGAATATATGAATAACTCAGAGAAATTCTATCTTGACTGCTCCAATTTTTATCAGCTTTTCCCTATCACGGAACAGCATACGGAAAGAATTCTTGTAATTTTGCAAGTATAAATACCTCCTCCATCCTTCTTACCCTCCCCTACATTTTCCACCTCAGCCTTCCAATGTAATCAAAATCTAGATGTTTTACTACCTTTTCTTTTAATCTTACAGTCAAACGGTTGAAAGAGATTCTTTGTCTGAGGTTGGACTCTTAGTCCAGACCTAGTTTTTTTTTCTCCTATTTTATCCCTGGAATATTGTAGAAAGAAAATGTAGGTCTTTCATGTATGTAATTTATTGAAGCTAGAACCGTTTTGGCAAACTGCACTTGGCTGAGGCTGACTCATTCAAATATTCAAACACGCATCAAGTTTCCCAAGCTGGACATGATCAATCACTCATTTGTGAGTGCAAAAAGATTAGTTTTGTCTGGTAATGGTGAAGGCAAGATGGATAGTGGCTTGATGGAGAAATCTGAGCCAGGACTAGTGGAGGAAGGCTGGGGCTGAGTTAAGCCCTGGGAGAGAGAAAGTACGAGGAGAAAGGAGCTTTCTATTGTGAGTATCTTCGTGCACTCATTTAATGCACAATTGCTGTTCCCATAGAGCGAATACTTTTGTTTTTGTTTTCTTTCGGCCCCATGACAAAAAAAACGTAGATCTTCTGCATATAATTATCTCTCTCTCTCTCTCTCTGAAGGATTCAAACCTCGCTTGTAACTTAATGAAAAACTGGGGTTGATAATTATGATGGGGTTTTGTACGAGAGAGGATAAAAAACTTTTGTTGGTGGTCTTCCATCATGCATGTAGATAGATGCTTCAGAGACTCAAGTTGTGGGAAATGCGGGAGAAAGTCCTTGGCCGGATTACGTCACATGACGCACATACGTGAATGGTTTTTCCCCCTCTGAAGGACCTTTCCCTATACTTGACTTTTATCAACGACTTTTGATATCTCAAATATAAAATTTCCTGGAGCTTGTACACAACCATAAGTGCCTATTACACGTCAACTACCCGCCCGTAGTGTAGGGCATTCAACACTTCCGCACACTAGCATTTACATAGGAAATAATTGCATATGCATGCGTATGAATATCATAGATATGACCCTCGGGATTTCCCCTGCACGGACTCCACCATGATAGAAATAAACTCCTGGGACGACCACCACAGCTATATAATTTATGAGAACATCAGGTTATGCGATTGCTTTAGAGTTCAATATAACTGGCAATAAAAGCAATAAAACTATATTCTGAGTTACAGCCGCTGAATAGAGCAAGGCTTAAGGAGCGGAAAGGCCTGAGAAAAACTAGGGAAAATCCAATACCAAAATACTTTGCTAAATAGGGACCCATAATAATTACTTAATTAACCCCAGAGAGAGAGAGAGAGAGAGAGAGAGAGACAGAGACAGAGAGTGAACAGGGAGAATGAACGTTTCCGAGGAAGTATTGAAGACCTTTGTGCTGCTTTCAGCTCATTAATCCATAAAATAAATTAAGGGGCGAACTTGCCTCCTGAACAAGCTACTTCACCCTACTTGTATTTACTTATACGAAGATAAAGTCAAGCACCATCACGATAAGGCCTACACAGAACCCGCACTATAATAATATGCTCGTCAGGAGGATACAAGACCCCAGAAAAAAAAACCATACCGTCGACAGGCATTAGCTCCGTAAAAAAAAACATACTGTATGCTTTTATGTGTCTTTTTTCCCAAACAAACTGACTACTCTGACCCTGGGCCACAATATACATTGAAGTATATTACGACCATCGTCCTTATTTAGCTCCTTTATGGAGACAACTCTCTCACATCTCAACCACTGTTCAAAACCTAATGGACCTTCTTAACTCCATCCTTTTGTGTGTGTGTGTGTGTGTGCTGAGTGAGAAAAATCAGAGTCGGGGATAAAAAATAGGAAAAATGAGTTCCACGTCGGAGACAAAATTGGTCTCTGTTTATTTGAGGCCAGGACCAGACTCCAGCCCCCAGACGTGCAAAACTACGTGGCCAGTAGTAACTTGATAACATAGCAGTTTCCGAAACGAAACTTCACTAAATAATGATCCAATATCTAACTTAGTTATCAAGACTTGTATGGATTACCTTCGGCAAACTTGTGAATTCCACAACAACAGGAACAACAATATCAAAAACAGACTTGGTAACAGTTACAAAACACTGTCTTTGAAATCTGAATTTTTTTTCTTGAGGTTCCTGATGCTGACAACAAATACTTGCTAAACTTTCTAGACGGCAATATAATTAACTGCTCATTTGTGAAAATGCCTCTGGAGTGTCTAGTCTACAGACGTGTCTGACTGGAGTTGTTGCAATTTGCAAAGCTACCCACGATACGTTCTTAAATCTAAGGAGGAAGGAATAATGTGTACATTCATCTCTTGAAGTAAGGAGTATGCCTGAGTGAAAGCACTTCTCTTTCCATAGGAAAGCGCTACTAATATTTAGTGGGATGACTCATCATCACTATTACAATACACTTTCTCAGCTCACACACCTCCCCCTTGCCCGCATGGCTAAACCAAAAGCGATTAAACCCGCCGAAACTGTCAAGTAAGTTGAATCCCACTCGGAAGGTCTGTGTGGACAAGTTATAGGGAACAGCGGGATGGAACTGTCCATTCGCCCTTTATTAATCCTCCAACTAAACCCGGAGTTTTTACCCTGTCAAGTTTATCTCATATATCTACCCACGATGTACAAACGTTAAGGAAGTATGTATGTACAAACGCATTGGGAAGAGGATAGCTTCACCAAATTGGATTTTTACTTCGACCGAAACATGTTCTCTTGACATATTTTCCTCCGGAAGTATTTTAACAGCCCATTGGAATATATACTGTCAATATACTCAGGTATATTCTGTACAAGGAAAAAAGGAACTCCTTTTGTAATAGTTTACACTGGGAATGCTTTATGCTCTCAAAGTTAGAAAAAAAAATGTCTGGAGAATAAGTAAGAAATCAAAAGACCGTCTGAATTGAACTGTATCAATGATTTTGTTCCCATCTCGCCTTAACCTTAAAGAAGTTTCTGAGAGTTCGCGTTTGGACAAACTCTCCGCTGAGAAAGGGGGAAAAAACCAGGGAGAGCTTGAATAGACCAGTTTTGTTATGTTTCCTCAGCTGCGCCTTTGATAGTCATGAGACTAATGGAGCTGTTGAATACTGCATGAAAAGATTCTAACTATAAAGTCCTTCGAAAGAGACAATTAGTTTGGGGAAATGTGACCAGACTTTTCGCATCGCCTGAGAACAACAAGATGGATTCAACTTTGTGTCCAAACTTTATTTTTTTTTTGAAAGACGACGCGATTTTATAGCGGAAGAGAATGAAATGAATTCCACATTTGTTGTTGTAGTAGTGGTGACTCTGTAGCATGACATAAGTAGGAGAAAAAAAAAACTTACGGAAATGGATACTATCATGAACCTCTTCGTTCCTGGCACCCCCTGCGTTCGTAATTATCTGGAGGAATTACTGCGTCCTCATACAGCAGCACGCGCAAAACACACAAGTCGACCGGAGTCTGTCGATAAATGTCCCTATACCGGACTCATCTGACTAAAATATTGCTCATTTTCTCCCTATACAGACATTTAGCACTGGGAGGAACTAACTGTCCCAAAACATCCTTTCTTTATTTTATGGAATGTGACAGACGGTCAGAGGACAGTCTGCTTCAGGAATCAATCGATATTATATTAAATCCCTAGATTACAAAGTACCATTTCAACTTAAATCCATGATAGGGGTGGGTGAGAGTGTCTGGGGAGAGACTGAGGAATTTCCATAATTTAGTGGTTGAAAAAAAAACTATGGCTACGGCAGGCTATAAAGTTAAGCTCCGTATGTATCTACATACTAGTAGATACATAAGTCACTAAAAAAAATATAGCTACATAGGTTACAAAAAGCGAGGACCTGACCACCGCACCGAGGCAGCGTGCTTAGGGACAATGGACTCCTGAAGGAGAGCAGGAAATGGTGAGTTATCGACAGAACTACCGGCATGTTCCCGTGAAGTGTTACTCAACTCCCACCCATATATTTCCGTCTTATCGAATAATCCTCGCTCTCTCACTTTCTCCTCACATTCAAATCAACTTCAACTCTCCGATCAGGGCTAGACTATACATGGGCTAGGCCCTCCCTCCCATATATGAACTATGAGAGAGGCTATTATAGAAAGTGACTCAAGCAGCTTTCACCAAACTACTCCTTATTCACACCAGTCCATGAGCTTTTCCTCATATCATTCCTCACCTGAGATTAAGTATCTACGTCTATACACACACACACACACACACACACACGGGTGCATGGGTGTAATAACAAGTAATTTACGTAGATAAAATATTCCCCAGCATGGAAGTCATTCCTCATGATTATTTTTAGCCCGGAGAATTCCCTATGAATTACCTTTATGCCAATAAGTTTTTACAATCTTGAGTAATAGCAAAGGTGAAAGCACCATGTGATTGCAGTCCAATAATCTACAGTTCATGAATCTAGCATATGATGGCAATAAAGCTATCACAAATTACCGGCAGGTACTTGATACACGAGAATTTCCTAACGGTCTCCCAACCCAGATTTTTATAGTTGTCTAAATGCAAACACTCACTGACTGCAAAAAATACATTTTCCAGTGAGTTGTTGTAGGGAAATTTATATGACTCGCGTTCTGGCCCTACTGACTTGGATTAACGTGGTGGTACTGACTTGAGCTAGCAGGAATTGGCTATGAATAAAATTACGGGCGAGGGAATGGAAATGGATTTTTTCCACTTCCGAGCATCCACTCTGTGTGTATTGTAATTGAGAGCCAGTGTGTGTGTGTGTGTGTGTGTGTGTGTGTGTGTGTGGGTGTGTGTGTGTATGTACATATGTATGTGTGTGAGTGTGGAAATCTGCAAACTGTACCTGGTTGCGGGAACTGAAGCGTACTGCAATTACATTTAATGAGAGTGATGGAAAGGGTGATACAAAAACGTAGATCTTAATGGTAGGACAGTTACCCCCAAAGCCGTAGTTAAAGCTGAGGGCTCTGAAGCTTTTCACAGTTGTCAGCACAAAGTTGCTCAGAGGTGGACACATGCATATATTTGTGTACTAACTCCGGTGTGGGCTGTCTCCTTCCTATTTGGAACATTGTCCATAATTAAATTTCAGGCCATGCAAATCTTCCAAGTAGATACACGCATCTCCTTTGTGTATTTGTTTATTGGAATGGAAGACCATGGAAAAATTGGCTATAGGTTTTTAGTATTTGACTAAACTAGAAAATTAATTCCACTCGGAGTTGAAGCTTAAGTAGGTTATTACGAGTGACTGAATGATGAAAGAACTTTTCCCTCAGAGAAGATACTCGTATGGATATTGAGTTAAGCCTGAGCTTAAGAGTTTAGTCCAACCACCGCAGCTACCGAGTCGAAGAGACTCTCACATGTGGCCACATCTTGTAACTTTTATATTAAAACTCCTGACGGGGAAAAAATTGTCTCTTCATGAGAAAAGGAGCACAACCCGTCAGGATATAGAATGGGCATAGATAGGGAGGCACAGAGAAAGCACCCGAATTTATTCAGCTGGTTGTTTGTGGGATTATCATCATCACCATCATCTCCCTCCTCACCTTACCCTGTCTCACTGACACCAACCATCATCCACTGTATGTACATGCAGTCAGGACGATCAATGTTATCTCCTTTACATAAACCAGTCATCTGGTTTCAATTTTACTTTCCCCCCATCGGCTATGGCTATGTAATACTTTCTCTTCCGGCTGAATCTTAAATTTCCCTTAAAGCTCACGCTCAAAACTCCAGCGAAAGGGTTGGGGTTCTCAATATTGTCCCCCTCTCATTTTTATCATTTGCTGTTATCACCTTTTGTATCTGAAACTTTCTCAAGAGAGAATTCATTCCCCCACTTTATTAACAAATAACATCTGTAAGGCCTCACCATATAATTATATCTACTTGTCCATACCTTAGTATAACCCATGTAAGGTCTGACTTACGTAAAAAAATATATATTTTGAAAAGTTTTTGTTGCGTTCTACTTTGATTCAAGATAATTTGCTACAATCGATTTGTAGCCGCAACCTTGGCTTGAATTGTTTCTCTCAACCTTCCAAAAATAATGCGTAGATTTCCAAAGAGCTACCAATCAGCAGGAAGATCAGCTTGAAATGAAGGTTTTGAGGAGGAAAGGATTTTTAGAAAAGGACCATCTTTGTTCAAAGCCCTGCCAGAATATTGCTAAAATGTACCCACAGGGTATCCCTCCTTTTGAATCGGATTTGGTCGGATTATTCATTAGGGTTTTGCCAGTCAATGTCGATACATGATTCATGACAGGACGAGAATCCGTAGGAAGAGCTCCGCTCCATGAAATACCATACTCCTACATACTAGTCTACAGTGTATGTTATTCCTTTGGATTTGAGACCAAAATATTATCATTTCATTTTTGTGTAATCAGGTGCTTTCACGGCTACCGCCTGCTTGTAGGTATCTATCTAGATTTGGGTCATTAATGTGTTACATAGTCGGAATGTGCCAGGAGAGGTGAACAATGGATTTTAGTGGTTTTTGTTGTACACTAGAGAAGCGAAGGAGAGTGGGGAATGTTTTAGTGCTTGATTTGACACTGACGTCGGTAAAGGGAGAAAGTATGTAAGCACTTCCTTCGTCAGTTGAGTGTAGGAGGAGAGGCTCGTTGGTGTGTTTTCCTACTTGAGAAAACTCATCCTTATAATAATAATCATAATAATAACGATAACAATAGATAAATGATAGAACCCATTTTGTCACGTACACACTTTCCGCGGCCCGTTAGTTATGTGATGTGTGTTACAATGTCCATTAATGCCACTCCAGATTGATACTATGGAAAGGAGGCATGTGTTCTTAGCCTTCCACAAATTTTTTTTTTAGCAACATTGTTTCCCTACCTCTTGTCCCCCTCTCCTTCAACTACGTACAGTACGCATTTCATTTCAATTTTTTATCAGGCCGAAGAACTGTACTCACACAAGCTTCCCTGTACCCCCAATTCCGATATGATGAAAACTTTAAAAACTTTATCGAAACTTTCTTCCGAACAACGGAACAACATTCAGTACTGGTCTGAATTATGATCTGCTTATGACTCCATTAAATTATGGATAAATGTACATAGGTAGACGGAGCTGTTAAATAATTTCCAACTTAATTGTCCTAGCCCTCCTTTCCTATCACTGACATTAAGGAATATTAAAAATAGTAATAATTTACAGGCGCATCCCTCCGGGAGGTAAATATAGTCCCGGAGGAGTGGAAGGTTTAATGGAACCCAAACCGCATTGTTGTTAAGGAATAAGTAATTCATACTATATCAGGTCGCATGATACATTCCAGAGATATTGAATGGTCGTCCGATCAAATATCTAAAGGTTATTTTACTTTACGATTATGAGAATTGCTGTTGCGGGCTCAAATTTGCTCATGTTCACCTCCGGAGGAGAAACTGACTTTGAAAATGTATTGATTCCATGTGATGAACAATCTACGACTGTACCACTCACATGAGCTGGTACGACTGAACCCACCACTATTCCCTTGTAACGCACAGCAACGTTTTTGAATCCAACAACAAATGTGACGTGATTACGGAATCATTCCCATCATTGGTTACTCCACAAAAGCTATCAGTATTTTTCTAGTGGGGGGAAGGCCCCTTATACATGGTGGAGAATTCATGAGAAATCGGATTCCTTCTCCATTCTACCATATATGATGAGTGAAAGGGGAGAGAGCCACGAACCATACTTTCACATCATGTATTATCTAACGACTGCATGTGAAATGTTGGAAATACCGTGGCAAAAGACCATAAGTGGTCTAATGGTCTTGATTCAGTAGGGGAAACCGAATTGAAAGAGAACAGATCACCTTGGTTTGAAAGTGCTTCAAAGTGCAATTCCCATTTACAGTTCCCCATTCCCTAACCGTCATGCAATCCGCTCACAATCAGGTAAAATATAGATTTCCCGGCTCATTCATGCATATCGAACTCTTATTGTTATCTCTTAGCGAACATGATGATGGACCCTATTGTAAGTGTCAAGTAAGTTCACTTTTTCTGTTATTAGTTTGTACCATTATTGTTATTGACTGGGAGAAGTGAAGTCAATAACACTATCGCCAGAGGATAATATAATGTCGTGCTTTTCTTCCACAAGGAAATTTCTCTCTTTGATCTTCCCCATGCCCAGACCTGATGATATGTACGGGGTTTACAAAGCCCTCACCCTCAGTAGTTTCTCCTATGCCCAGGGCCGTTGTTTTCTCCAAACCCATTCCAGAGTAGCTGTTACTATTTGTGGAAACACCTTTATAACTATTGAATACAAACCCAGAGTCTGAACCATTGTGGCTTGGGGAGCTTGGTGGTGGAATTGGTAAAAAAAAATGATTAAAGTCTTTGGGAAAGAGAGTGTATAAGAACCATACTAGGACTCATTATCCCCTCCCCTACTTACCCACATTCCAGGCCCCACGTCAGAACCAACAGAGAAAATAACTGGTGAGGTACGTGCCTCCCTCCCAAACTCCCAACGTTCTTTGCACGGCCTTACGTGCGTGGTGCAACCTTCGAAATCCTAAGTTCCATGGGCCTAGACTAGACCCATCGTCCTGGTTTTTATATTTACATGTAGATAGATACTTTTCCAAGGAATATGTGTTGAGATAAGAGGTGCTGTGTGTTTGTTCCCAATTTAATGACTTATTCTGATCACCCTCGGACTTATTTCTTACCCAGCTCATATTATTTAGGAGCGAATGCTCTTCAATTACTACCACACTCGGGGAAAGAGTTCTCCAGCAAGCTGGGCAAGGCCGGGATGTAGATAGATACATAGAAATGACAACAAAAGGAAAGCTGGCTAACAGAGAAGCCAAAAACTTACAGAGATACGGAGCGAAGCTAAAATGAGACAAGTGTGTAATTAAAGTGGAAATCCTAGGAATTAAAATATTCGCAAGAATGAAATATGAAGTGAATTTTCACTTCTAATTCTTCCCGTAAACTTAAGTGGAATTACGTGCTTAAAGTTTCAAGAGTTGTTTGTTTTGTCTGTCTGTTTATCTTTTAGCTTGCTTACGGAACCAGTCAGGAGGAAAAAGATTTAGAGTTCAAACATCCGAGGGTTTGAAAAAGCCTCGAAATGAGCTGTTCATGAGAGAAACAGGAGGGTACCTTTCGTTCCAAGGAAGAAAATAATACAAGGTAGCAAGTAGTCATTTATGTCTCCATGGTAATATTGTGGGTTCTTTAGGCAAGCCATGTTTACCAACGGGTCCTGTGGTTTATGCACATGGTTAGGCTCCAAAGAGTTTTGTCGTTAAGCAGTACAGGCAGAAATGTCCTAGTTTTTATGAGACACCCTCAGTGCGAAAGCCATTGACTTTGATCTCAATCCAGAAATATTTATCTAGACTCTGAAATGGCCTTTTTTTTGTTTGTAACTGACATAGCATATAGGCTGAATGCAGACTCACATGGGGACATGCAAGCAAGGAGCATTTCCTCAAGTCGGATCATAACCAGCAAACTACCTGACTTTTAATAAACTTTCCCCCCACAGTTATCCCTGATAGATCCGAAGGGAAGACAAGTTGGAGCAGATTGGACAAATAGTTTCCTCCGAGGAACCAAGGCAACGCACTATGGACAAATAGCCTGCTAGGAACACACACACACAAGCCCTTACATCCCCACACAAAAAGCTGTGCACACAAAACTGTAGGTACTGTACAGACCCAGTCTGTGACTCAAGGTTGTTCTCAGATGTATTTTCATCAAGTGATAATAAGGCCACGACTGTACTTTCCCCTGAACATTTTCATTCCGGCCTTTTAAATGTGTGTTAGTTATTAGTACTGGGAAAAAGTTTACTCTAACGAATACATACCTGATTTGGGACTGCTTCTGGAGCCGGGGCAAAGCATGTAGGTATGGAACGGCTGAAGAAGGACAACCTCGAGAGGAGCGAGAATGTAAATTTGCTACTCCGCTTACTTTTCATGTGTTCCGGCAGCAGTCGTAATAACGCCCTGCACCATCATCATCGTCAAACTCAATGCAAGAGTCCGAAGGAATTACATGTCTACACACGGGAGGAGAGATGTTTGTGGAGCACAAAAACACACTAGCACGACCTTTAAAGGTGACGTTAGACCAGGTAATGACCGTAGTCCCTCATTGTTTCCTTCTACAGCACACACCGTCCTGCCTGACTGGGAACATGAAACTGCATTCTAATAAGACTTCATAGTTATTATAATTCAACTACTCCCCTGGGGATACTCCAATGGAGACGGTTTTGTCTCTAATATATTCCCTGAATTTTGCTTTACTATTTTTCCACAAGTCACTTTAGAATGTGTCTTCAAATATTATGAAATATTAACCTGATGTTCCCCCACTTTTGGACACAGCCCCATAGTCTCAGTCCGTAGCTACACATTATGCCCTGTAATGGATGAAGTATCAAGTTAGTGTGTGTATAGGAGCTCCTTCCTTTAGAAAGTCCAAGGAGTTAGATAATAATGGACTGTCTTAGTAGATATCTGTAGTGATGCAATCGTCACTGTTGAAATCACCAAAAGTTTACCATTACTAATTACTCTTGTTTGTGTAGCACCTCAAGAATTGTCAGGCTTTTACGCTCCAGAGTCAGATGTCCACTGTTCACACATAAGGTTTGGTCTGGAGGGAGCGGAGCAATTGACAAAGTTTGCAGAAATTAGTTAATCGGCGGAAGTGAATGAGGCTTTTAAATTCGGAAGGGATCATCAACACTTTTAATTTCAGAAACTGCTTGACAGTCAAAAGTGTCTGTTTGAGAGAGCTTCCTAGACCCAAGGCAATTTCCCGTGGTGGAGATTTCTGTTATTTGTAGAGTGTAGAAACGTTTTTTTTTTTAGTCAATGAGGATCCGGAGCGACTAACTTACTTCCTCACTTGGCTTAACGATAGGATCAAAAGGGAATGGACAGGTTAGTGAGAAGGCTTAATATGGTGCACATATCCTTCCAAGGGAGAAAGTTGGTCATTGCGCGTATACCGGGAAAATACGAGATGACAGAAGAGAGCAAAGTAAATCGACGAATTGGTCCTTGCCGAAGAGTTGCTGCTGTTGATATGAAAAGAAGAAGGAGAAGAAGACGAGGAAAAAGTTGAGAGTTATCAAACGTCGGATGACGACTAGTCATGACTAGCTGGAATCCTCGAAGGCTAACCCTGTTGTTGTCTATACTGTCTGTCTGGATTGTGGTTTGAGAAAGATTTGAGTGAGGATCACCTGGCGCGGCACGCCTCAACACAACGAATGGACGAGCAAGCCACGGACCACCAAGTCACGTCAAATTTCCACTCTCTATCAAACCAACTTTCCGTACACACTTTCCGCCACTGGCTTAGCTCTCAGAGTTCACGAGAGTCAGAGCTGGCTCAGGAGTGAGTGTTTGCATGTGAGAGTAGCGAGTGTATGTGAGGGGAAGAGAGGAAGAGAAAGTGAGTGAGAGTCGCAGAGAGCTACTATAGTCGCAGCACAGGCAACCTGAAAATACTTCCAGAGAAGCTCGTGTCTCCTTCAGCACTTGCTTCCTAACCCTTTCTGTCTTTAACTCCACACTTTGGTGAAAAGAGAGAGAGAGAGAGAGAGAGAGAGAGGAAAGAGAGAGAGAGCCTCACTTGAATCAAATAAATGCAATATACCATAATATATAGGTAGCATTGAGTTTACGAGAAGGCAATTTATTTTCTTTGTATTTTACTCCTGGACAAGTACACAAGGCAGTGGTGTTATACAGGGGAGGACAATCTGGCAGGGAAAGAGAGGAAAAAGCTTCTCCATCCAATATAATTACATTTCCTTCCCTCCCTCCCTAGTAGCATTCCTTCCCTGGATACAAGACAGCTACAGGAATTACCCTGATATATTTAAAATACGGGATGGCAACCAAATATCCATCCCACACACTCCAACTTTCTCTCTCTCTCTCTCTCTCTCTCTCTCTCTCTCTCTCCCTCTCTCACTCTTTACAGTAGAGCTCCATGAGAATAATATTGCCCCCAACAAGTCTTAAAATTAGCGTCTCGTACCAGACGAGAACCCTCTGTCCAGTTCTTTTCCATCCCCATGACAAGTAGTGACTGGAAAAACATCAGGTTTACACTTTCTCGGGCTTATATCGGCCAGGAAATCAGTACAGAATTAAGGGATACCAACTGGGAGGGGATACAGATTTTCAATAGGACTTTGGCTCTTACTCAGCCTCAAGACCCTCGGCACGCACCACTTCATACATACAATTACATGGGTGCTTTTGTTTTTTCCTTCCGAAAACCACATATCTCCCACGGAGGTGACTAGTGACTTGGCATTTTCACTCGTACCCACAGTCATACTAGAATATTTACCAGGGCTCAATACGCCCTATATAGCATGTACGAAGGTAACCCTGCGTACACACCCAACTAAATAATAGCACCGACAGTACATGCACCTACTCATGTACATGCATCTATTCATGTGCAGGGATAATTACTCGTAAATTGGAAATTGGTCTGACCGTAACTATGTATTTATTTATCTTTCCACTTATATTAGATACAGAAAATTAGCTGCAGCTCCCGTATGGAACGTACACATGCACACACACACACATGTACATACATATGTAATTATAAGAAAGGTGTATGGATGTAAATAGATACGGCATTTCCCCGTGTCACCCAAAGGAGCATATATAAGAGTTTTCCGCACTCAACTTTTTTTTTTGCTCCCCATCTTTGCATACATATGCGCTTTCTCTTGATAACGCATGGAAGTGTCCTACTGCTGTGACGGTGTGCAAGTTTTTTTCCGTCAGTTAAAAGCCTCAAATGGAATTACACCATATTGGATTCCATTATACGTTCCATTTACGGAGACCAGATCGACTCCGTCACTTGATGATAGAGCCTTTTCGTTTCCCTATACTGTATGAACGGATTTTAGAAATAGCCTGGCATGCCTCTGTAAAATACTTTCTTAATTTTCTTCTCTCTCTCGACCTGGACCTCTAGTACCGTCTCTGTAAAACATCATACATTCTCCATTGAGATGCAATTTCCCACGCACTTCAGACATCATAAAAATGCAAACTTTCGATTTTTAGTAAGCAACATTTTTTTTTCATACGTTTTTATATGATATGTTTATATAAATTGTTATAATTTGTTTTTGGGGAGCTTTTTTTTATATCTAATAATTACAGCAAAAAGGTTTTGAACATTTCTCATGTCATAATTTCAAAGCTATATGGAAGGATTACAGGACAAGTACCATTGGCTTGCTGTCCTTTCTTTGGGGTTTATTACTGTAAGCCTACAGTTCAATAAATTCCCAAGGGAAAGCGGAGTGAGTGACACCTGCAGTCAAAACAGAAAAAAACTGAGCTTGTGTAACCTACCTCGTTAGTTGCATCCTATCTAAACCATCTTTGGAGTGTGTGGAGTTATTATGAAAAATCCTTGTATAATTTGGTATTTACTGGTAGCAGTGGCAGTAATGGTAATAATGAGTAGAAGCCCTATTGCGTGCGGGAAAGTATTGGCGGAGTGTTTGTGTATGTACATAAGGTAGAAATATATGTTTGGCATTTAGGGAGTTTGTTCTGATACAAATTCTTTCTTTCTGGGCTGGGTCTTTTCTATTCTTCTACTCTCCATTTTTCACTCGGCTTCATTTCCTTCCATTACAATTTAATTCTATAGAAATAGGGCCATGGGGGAGAAGGATGTTGACTTATTTCTGCACAAATTGCCAAACAAATTTGCTAAAATGACCGCTCATTTGTCAAAACGGAATGTACGCAGTAAAAATACATGCTCACCTGCACGCATCCCTTCAATCCACAACTTATCAACTTTAATAATTGTAACTTTTCCCAACATTTCAAGGTCGGTCGGGATTCTGAGTCGCAATTCATGTGCTAACTATAGATATAGGCATGCCTCTGGGTGTCTATAAGTTCTCAAGTACGTAAACGCGTGTGGGAAGTAAAGCACAGGGAAAGTCTGTCTGCTGGGGTAGGAGCAAACTACAAGAATCTATACCTTGATTGATTACAATGTCAATCGCATAGGAAAGTTAACAGAGTCGAGGAGTAATTTGTCATTTTTTTTCCTCCAACACATATGAGCTGCTTCAAGCAGATTGCATTTGCATGGCTTTGTTTGAATTATTCCTGAAAAATGAAAACAAAGGGAAATAAATTCCAAAGGAGAATTTTCCAGGAAGTAGGGAGAAACGGGGAAAAGACGGAATGCTCAATATTGTTCTACATTTTTTTTTTACCTCAGACTCTGAAAAGAGACTCTCCTTTTGCACACTCCCATTCATATTTCCCCATGCATATTCGGGAGCGTATTATGTACAAAATAAGAAATTGTCCTATGAAGATTGCACACGTCCCATATTGATTACATAGTATGCATGTGTAGTAGTAGTCGTGTGTAGCAGACGCAAATCTATCAAAGGGATTCAATTCCCAGTGACAAATGCTCAAGATTTCAGGCTTCGGTAGGTAAATTCTGTTGCCCCGCAAAGACCAAGACTACATTGAATTCATTTCTTTTTTTGGAAGGATTCCATCTCATTAATGGAACCAATGGGAGAAGCCTCGTCTTTAGACAATCATGTCAACCTATGGAAATTTCTAAAAGTCCACCTTAAAGAGACTCGAGGAAGGCGGTTCTCCACAAATCCCAATACGTGAGATGGAATTCATTGACTGTCATCTTCTTCTATGAATAATTCTTGAAAGTATAGCTGCTTCAGCCAAAAAAAAAACTCTAGATTGTGATGTTACATAATTTGGCTACCTCCTGAGACCTCATATTCGGAGAAATGTAAAATGTTCCGAACATCTCCCCTCAAGCAAATCATGGAAGAGAGGTGGGAACCTCTTAACAGGGGGAAACCAACACTTTAAACTTCCAAGAGACAGTCAAGTCGGTTGGTAATTGTTTAATTACTTTTAACTTAAAACCTCCCAAAACGTACATATGCAGACAGTGCACAAAGAAATACTAAGAAAAGCCCCTCTCTTGACACTCTCAACAGCAGATTTCTAAATGAGATGACGACAGTTTGTGGGTCTCCCACACTGCAACATCATATTTTGCTTACTAAAACACCCTCCAGAATTATGCCACTTACACACGTAGAGCCGATGGAGAATCTAGAAAAGTGAATCAACTCAGTAGATAACGTCACGTTCATTATTACGTTACGGGACGAAGTGGTGTTGATTGGTAGAATTGTAATTAATTCATGAAGGGAAACCCACATGCTTTCCCTAAACGCCAACCTCTTCAAGATTCATGGAGATCAAGAGCTACTCTCCCAGTTGGGTCTCAAGTATACATTTCTACGGGGCTACAGGCATTCCCTAGCTCATAGTAAGGTCGGTTGGGAGGCAGTTGCTATAGAGTCAGCTGGGAAATAATAACGACGGATTTTCCAATAGTACTTTTTCAGCATTCAAATTTGAATTGTAAAGCCCTTACGAGGATTGAGAGCGCTTGGGATTCCTGGGGACACAAACCCTTATATGAAGACTGTTACTCCTGTTGTTTGGTCAAAGTGGGCTGGAGTCAGGGCAAACCGGGTCAGATACACTTCTTAACATTTGTGCTAGAAATTGATAGGAGGAGGATATACATATCCATGTACTTTAGGAGAACTGCTCCTCGACTGCTCCGACAGAGCCATAACGTGTTTGAACAGTTTGGAGCAATCAGAATTTGAATGGAAGACCTCCAGGGACCTCTGGTCCTCAAAAGTAACTTTGACATGAACACTGCTCGGTTACTAATGTTCTCATTACGATTTTCCCTACGGAACTGGCATATTAAATAGGGAAAAGTGAGTGAGTTCACATATACCCTTGCCTTGATGATTCCATTGACATGTCTGAGCTCTCTCTCGCTTTCTCGGGTCTTCATTTGGACGGGATTTGTGTATGCGGCCACTCATTTCACCTTTTAGGTTATATTAACAAGACAACTTTCCCATTGAGTCTCCACGCCTCCGTCTCCCATGGAACTATGTGTACTTAATGCATACTCTGAACTTTTACTCGCTACATGTACATACGGACTCGGGGTCCTTATGTAGACAGGGAACAACGCCGACTCGAAAATAGTTGACAAGCTTTCATGTTATTTAATGGAGATGCTATGTGAGCACAAGCATTACAGGCGAGTCAAACGATGCCGAGTCAGAAATTAGCTTGTCTATTGATACCATGAGGGAGCTGTTATTCCTCAGTGGGAAACTTGGTTTGAATTCCAAGACAATGAGATGTGGGGGATGAAGTCATTCAAGATAAACTCATTATTTGTAATTGCGTGCAAGGCAGTTCGGACTGAAAAGCACAACCAACCAAGGGATTATTACTATTTAGGGAACCATCTCCGGATGTATTTTGAGTATTTTCACCATATTTGTCATTGTTTAAAAACGGAAAAGAGAAATTGGCGAGGCTCAGATGAAAGCATGGTCTTTCCAGGGACGAGCTAAAAATAGGAAACAAAAGAAGCTGGAAAGTGTTGATGGGGGTTTGAATTTCCCTCCGTACATATGTAGTAGTTATGGCCCTCATATAATTACAGATTCATTTGTCATTTGTATAAAGTGTGTATTGTCATAAATATAACTATTGACGGAGTCATCATGTAGTATTTGTCCATACATACAGAAAGCTCGTGTGCCTATAATTACATGATTTGTGGCACGTATGCAGTTGACATTTGAATAGAAATTTCGGGAAGTTAATCCTCCAATGAAATCAAATGAGGCTAATTCCTCTACTCACTTGCAATAAATAATAACTGTATCCTACTTTTTTGACTCCTTGCTGCTCCAACATACTTTGTCTTCCAGTCAGATTCATTTGAAATCGTTATTATTCAGGTTTGCATGCTTTTTGTAGCGTCATATATTCCATAGCGAGAGAGCGGCTGGATTTGTCCAGGTACGGTTTCAGAGGCAGTGAAAGATGATGATGATAAAGCAACTAATGTTTTTGTATCAAGACTGATTACATAAGGTTCCAAAAACTATATAAAAAAAAATCCTCCAGCGCTACATTACTCTTTGAGGTTTCTCAGCTGAGTGATTGATACTCTCGGAATTATTAGAATTAACTAGTAGCTACTGCTACTTTACGAGGAATGAAAGATGCGAATGGAAAAGTCTACAAGCTGACCATTATGAAGGACTAATAAATAAATAAAAATGAAAGGCGAAGCAATGGTGGCGGACAGGTGGAATGGAGAGAAAGAATTGGAAGAACAAAACAAATGAATGTAAATTTACTCTTGAGTAAATCACAACCGGCACGAAACAAACATCAATTCTATGTTTCGGATCCTACAACAACATTCCACTCTACATCATGTCTTATGAAAGATATGAATTGATATTGCGACTACTACTCGTACTACTCCTGACGGGTACATATAATTTCTCTAATACTTCGTCCTTAATACTGAATTTTGCATACGAAATCCCACTGCGTACGGGTCGTATGTACACATGTACGGGCGCTATTTGCTCCAATTCTATGCTTTGTTTTTCCCCCCTATACAGGGCAAAAATGGTACGAACAATAAATCTTCTCAGCACAGTTATAGGAAAGGTTTTCCATCTGTACTTACACGACTGATACACTCTCCCACTAGCACTTGACCAATTCCTGCTTTTATTTTGACGACAAATTCTCAACAAAAGCTACTTGAGACAGCTCATATGGGGAATCTCTGCTACTGGAGCGGGTCCTCCAATTACTAAAGTAATACCAAAAGCCATGTCTCAAGGCACAGAGTAAAAGGTACGAGAGTAAATGGAACTAATGTAGGTATAAATATCTGTATCAACACGATTTACGGAGAGTCGTAACGAACGATTCCATACAGATACGGCCACGCGGGCAAATAACACGGAAAGCTCCCGACTCGATATTTTTAATGTGATTCCCACTTGAAGCCAGACTTTTAAAACCTTCGCGGAACCGGTGAGGCCCCAGGCCTTTTGCACTATACTTTATATGAAAAAATACCAGCGTCATACTATTCCACGAATTAAATTTTATTGGAACGAATTCTAACTGCCCCTCGTACTCTAATATTACCTCAAGTTCCAAATCTTCCTAGTCAAATGTTTACTTACGGAAGACCCGTGTCATACGTTGTCATTGTAACTACGTCCACAGTTTGCATTATTTCGAAGGAATTTCCAGTACATTTACTGTGTTTATGCATGAAAGAACATGACGGTGCTACCTTAATTATTACTAGCCAACCTGCGAAATATTATGTAGAGCTATTGTGATGATGAGAGAGTGAAAAAGCCATATTTTGATGAAGATGACACAGAAGCAGTTTTGCATTGTTTCCTTACCTTAGTACTCAGCATTCGACGTCGAGACAGATTAAATTGGGATAATGGAGGGTTCAGGTGAGAATAGTCGAGTAATTTTCTTTTCGAACCTTCATCTGGAAATAAACAAAAGGGTAAACATAATCAATACAGACTTCATCGAACGGTTCCGTAGGACCTTCTTGTATATGTAATGACGTTCTTGGCTGCAGTTGTTTTCAATTTATTACCATCTAGTATCATTGGTGCCCTTGATCTATTTTAAAATTGCAATTAGTCTTCAACTAGTATTTTATTCCTAATCTGCTCAAGTTTTCACTGTCCAGGGAATACTTGGATTTAATACTGTAATAATTCTGTGTTCAGCTCTTATCTTCTATAACATGTTGCTAGGAGAAAGAGGGGGGGGATGCTGGGATATTTTTAATCCTTCAACTTCAACCCAAAAATGACTTGACGCATTCAATTCGATGGATTGTAGAAAATACAAACGCGTGCTCTAAATACATGTTGTCTGCACATATCTTGAGGGGATATGATGTAGCTACTCGTAAATGGAGAGGTGAGTAAGCAAGTCAAGACAAGACATGTCGTCAACGTGAATACGAGTAATGTAGACACTGAAGTGAGTGCATGTTTTTATATTTTCATCTAAGACATCTAAGGATTCCCTGCACTTGTATGTATTTATCAAGATTTGTAAATATTTTACTTGCACTCATCCGAGAAAACATTGCAAATCAAATATATAAGTGAACATAGGTATTTCTACTCAGTCAGTGGATCAGAAAAGCTGATGTCGAAGCATTGACAATAAGTCAGAATGTAGGGAGAAGGCGGAGATTGAGGGAATGCATGTCAAGATGCACGTTTCATGTCAAACTCATACGTATATTTTATTTGGGGGTATACAGAGTAGTCCTACACTAAGGACATGACGTCAATGTCAATCTTGCTGTGGGATTATCTACACAAATGGAACAGCTCCAGAAAATGTTGAAAAATTCGGTATTCCCATTCCTTCCTCTTCGTCAACCGGAAAATTTCGACCTTGCTTTTTTTTCTCTATATAATTCCAAATACATTACATTTTAGGCCGCTGTTCTGGAAGAGTTTTGTGGGAAATATTGCGGATCTTGTACTCTATTGCTTCCTTTCTATATTATTTTTTGACAAAACGTTGAAAGGCCATCACTATGTAGTCCCTACTTGCTGTCCCCTTTGATTTCTTATTTACTTAGTGGGGAGTATAGGGATGTTTGTATTTGTTTTTACTTCACAAAATACTTAATGTTTAGAAAATGGTTCAGACTTGACGGTTTTTCTAGTACAAGTGGAGGCTCTTGCTCAATCGTCTGCACTTAAGCTGTTCATATGCTTTCCCTCATATTTGCCAGACTTCCTCGGAAAATACATTTTCATTCATGGAACGACTCTGCATGTTCAGTTTAATCTATTTCCTCATAATTATTAATTCCCACCCAATCAAAATATACCATCAAATATTTCCCGAAAAATTTCAAAACAAATCCACTGTCGTTATCTTTCCATTACTACAAAATAGTATACAATTTTTAAGAAATAATTATTACAGCCCCTTATTATTATGTCTTACATTTTTTTTAAATACAGTAATACTGTAATTTAGAGACTTAATTTTAAACTTGGCTGAACCTGTTCAAATATATTTTAAAAAAATCAAATTTTGAATCTTACCAAAAGAACGAGCTCGAGGATGAATAAGATGGGGAGCCGGAGAGTTGATATGCTGTGGTTGCTGAATACATGATCCACTAACGTTATCACAGGAATGAACTGAAATTAAACAAAAAAAAATCAATTAGACGCTTACATAATAATTATTTTTGGGAACATCTTAAATTACTCAAAAAGCCACTGAACTCATCATTTCATCAGTTTATCATCTCGTTAAAAGATAATAGTAAACCCATGTGTACCCTGGTCAAGATGTACACATGTGGAAGCACGTGTACTTAGTACCTATGTATGTATGTACGTATACATATGTGCGGAACGTAAACATAGGCTCCTGCAGAACTGCTTTTGGAAAAAGTAATAACATTAAAATTGCATTAGATCTAATAAACGCCAGAACAGAGTAGACGGTTTTGGTAATTTATCTGACTGTGAGTAACTAGGGAAGATCTGTATACATGTACGGTCCTATGAGTAATATAGGCACTCATTAAAACATTTAGTTGCATGGCAACTTCATGTTTCACGTACATTCAGTTAAATAGATTAGTTACAAAGTATGTGCTTATATTTGAGCCGTACTACTACAACTCCATGTTGATATTTGTTGGGGAGACTGATGACTGAGACTGAAACATATTAAGAAGGTAGTTTGTTCCTCACAAAGTCTCATGCGCAAACCCAACATTGTGTTTGTGTTAGTAGTTATTAGACTGCAGGGTTGTTTCAATAAATAAGCCATTGAGAACTGAGAAGATGAGTCTGTGGTGGCTTGCAGATGCACTCTTGATGATGATGATGGTGATGATGATTACAGAAATAATATGATGCGCTTTGAATGTGAAAGCTCCCCATGAGTTAGATGTGCCAGGAAATGAAAGTGAGCCTATTTTGCATATGATGATGCCGAGGCAACAATGATAATGGAGCTGTAGGACTAAGAGGCAAGGAGGCAGACGACTAGGGCTACTCTCAAGTGATATCATACATGTTCGAAGTGATCGATCACCTCTTCTGATAATGATCCACCTTTGGGTCGTTAATTGCACGACTAATGTGTCATCCCACTGAAGAACTATTTTGCACTCATCTTATACATTAAATTAATTATTTGGTTGTGCCACGGCACACAGCACACACTGGGACAGGATTCTCCATGCTTTCTCTCCCCCCATAAATTTATTTTGTGACTTGAATATACCCTCATCTAATAAGGATCTCCCAATTAATTCTATTATAAACACCAGTGTTTACACGTTACAAATTTATTGTGTTTGTTGTGGGAAGAGTGACCAACATGTCGGGCTCCGCATGGACATACTGTACATCCTAATTGCACACGTGCATTTAACTCAATCAAGTCCCAGCCCGTCATGGACATCCCACAGCGCAGTAAGCACCAGAAATAATGAGTAGTTTGTTATGAGTAAATATACGTCTAACATCCTAACATCAGAGGAGGGGGTAAGGATAGGATTTAAATCAAAAGTGAGACTTTGATATTGAACTGCTCGGGAATTCATTCCTCACACTGCACATCCTCCTCACCCATCCTGACACGAATAAAGATAGTCAACTCATAAATCAGTGCGGCCATAATTTTAATTACTTTATGTTTGACTTAAGCAGGACTTGGAGTAATATCACACTTGTTAGTACTGTAGCATGGTGCCATTACCTTGATTCACAATGGGCCACAAAAGCTAGAAACAGGAGGAGTTCCCCTCAAATGATACCTTCCAATAACTCGTTCCTCTTCCTCAACGCTAAACGTTAATTAAGTACAAAAATGTATTTGCGCTTTGTTAATTAATGCCGCCATGCGGCGTCCATTAACTACCTATATACTCTGCTTTGCACATGAGACAAGCTCCTGTCAAATTAGTAAGAGCGAGACGTGAGGAAACTCGTAATAGCAACTTTCATTTCAAATCCAAACTAAACATATCAATTCTATCGAGTGCTAATATCCATTGAAAATCCACATTCAAGGAGGATTCATATATTTTACACACACACACACAAAATATACTACATTGAGAATCCGTGCAGGAGTTCTGGCAATGCCTGTAACAAAATAATAATCAAGGGAAAAGAAGCAAGTTTTAATTAGCAATTTTACTTGATGAATTCATGATGATACTGCCAAAATGCTTTGTCAGGTGTTTTATGACTAACTCTATCAGTCCTAAATTTTCCTCCTCTTAATGGAAAATAAAACAAAGATCACGACATTCCGTGAATCTCTCAAAGTAGGGAGATAGTTGGTAATGGCAAAATTAACCCATGACCATTGCAAATAATATTTAGTCATTTCTTCCTTGTCTGCTGCCAACTCATACACTCGTCCTTTTTCTTCTTTTCCAATTTTCAATTATTGAAAACTATTTCCCAAAGGTCAAAGTTCTGTCGATAGTAATTCCTTTTTTTTCTGTATTTTTTCCTTCTTCTTTTTACCTCAATCACCTATTTAGAGATGTTCACTTTAGTAAATTAACCAGAAATGAGCGTCTCTTAAAGCTACTAAATAACTATTAGCACCGGTATTTAAAATGTTTACTCTCAGGAAAAACAAAATCCTATGCACTTACGACCAACACACTTTTTCTTCTTGGGCCTTCGTCTCATTTTAACAGTGTCCTGCTCGAGGGTCAAAGCTGTCTCAGAATCTCCCATTTGAACAGCACAAAAAACGGGTTTGCATATCAATTCCAAAAGATAAAAATTATCTCCACACTCGGCACATGAACTCACTTAGGAGAATGCAGTTTCCAAAAAGCAACCAAAACTCCTTGCAAATGACAAGGCTTGTTCATAATTCTGGGGTTATCTCAATATAGATATTAAATTAAATATTAGGTACTATAGTACAAGCCAAACTTCGAGCAAACACTGAACACTCGGGACTAACAAAAACTGACAGAATTTAAGCACCGATGTGTCACCAGTTGTAGGGAGAAATGCAAACTAAGATGTTTTATTAGCATAAAGGACAAGGGAGATGTTTGTAAAAGTTTAAGGGCAAGGAAAAACGATTTTGAGATACTTTGCGCTCAAGAACAATTAGTACAGTAGCTACTGTACTTGGCAAGGGAGGTTGGAGGAAATTAAACCAATTGTTCTTGTTTAGACTGGCAATGACAGGAAAAAGAAAAAAAAATCAGCAGCATGCCTTTCTTCACGGAAAATAAAAGAAGGGATTAAAATAATGAAATTGAAAACACTTCCTCCTCCGCACCACCTCACAATTTTTCTTCTCGGCTAGTAAATTTACGACGATGCTAATGAAAATAGATACATTTTATGTACAATGAATTTCTTGTTCCACTTTAATTTTTTCACGGTCTTGGGCATCCATTCTTGGGTTACAAGGCAGATTTCCTTACCGTACTACTCCTTTGTACCTCTACTAAATCTACATACACAAAATTCTGGTATTGATTTCTAATCGCTTGCAAAAATACCAGAACTACAATAAAAAAAAACAACATCTGCCTTATGACATGACTACTTACTTGGTACAGTGAAGATCAGGAGCAATGAGAAATAATTTAATAAAAATATTTCGCTTTCTACTTAAACAAATTAATGATTAAGTCAAACTAATTTTTTTTCCATTGGCCTGGAGGAAAGGGGTACGATCTAATTAATTCAATTTGGTGAAGCTTGAGAATGGGACGAAGAGTAATATCTACACTATAGGAAGCTACCAGCCACAACCATCCCTCCAATTCGATGTCATTTGTTACAGTGATTTCATTATGCACTTGACTTACTTCAGACTACAAATTGCTTGATCAACAGTTTCAAATTAAACTTAAATAAGTTGCCTTGCCCTTTTAATTAAAGGAGGAGAGAAACCGCTAAATAGAGAGTCATTTAACTTAACTCAATTAGGGTACGTGGAGCTGGCTCACAATCACTCGCATGTCTCATGGGTAACTGTACCAACCTGGAGGGTAGTAGCAATAACAACAGTCCCAGTGTAAAGACAAAATATGTGAAAGACTAACAAAGTGAGCAGCGAGGAGGTACGATACTGAACAAAAAAAGTAACAAGGCAGGAGTCTCCATATAAGCCCATTCATTCTACTTACATAAAGTTCACCACAATCAGGACTTGGGTAAAAAAAGATGTAGCATCTGTTGAGCTGTCCTATGTACATATCTACAGTGTGACATGGCAGTGTTGTTATTTTATGCCTTTTAAATACCTCTGGTGAACCTGAGAACCTTAGAAATGGATACAGTACCGTCCAGCAATGCGTAGAGGAATCTTGACTTGAGGAAATAATCCATTACAGTATGGTAATCTAAAGGGTTTGGTAATCAAAATAACTTGGGTTACTTGTGTGTGCTTAACCTGTTTCTGCATGCTTGCCTCATTGTCAGAGGCTAAAGATCTTTTTTGATTCCTGAAAAAAGGAGAAGAGCATTTGCTCGGGAGCAAGCATTGCATACACCCTCTCACGTTCACGCAGCTTGAAATCCAGTTAAGGATAGTGATTTCATCGTGGCCCTATCTCCTCTCCCAAAACATTTCTCTTTGGATCCTTCTCCTTGTATGTATTTATAGCTTTTCACAACAACAACAACAACAACAACTACACCAACAACGGGCTCAAAAACGAACAATTCTGAGGATAAGTGATAGTGGAGCATAATGGGTTGAATTTAAGAGGCTATGCATAGTAGAGATGTAATTACGTGAGTATAGGAAGCTAAACGCAAGTTTAATGTTGTTGGGCTTTTTCGAAGGAAGTGATTTGCGTAACCCTCGTTCATCATACGATTAGCATTATTGGAGAAACGTACCATGAATCATCAGCTCTTTATTCTGCCTTCACATTTTAGAGATGGGCTGGGTAGACACTTACATATGTATTTCAGTTCTATCGGGAATGCCTAATACTTGCGTGAGTCTGATACCCTGGATCTTCCCCGGCTGAGTGAGTGAGACGTGGAAACAACGATGGAAACAGTCTTACGTGCACTTTGTACATACTTTTGTTTACTCTCTTGTTCGTTGTCCTCAGAAAGCAGGAAATTACCTACACACAATCCTTTTTTTTTATTCCTTTGACTTCTGCTCACTTGAAACCATTGAATTTTTTTTTTGAATGAGCATTTCTTCCTGAGTCTTCTCTCTCTCTTTCTCTCTCTCTTTTTCTAATACAACCCTAAGACGACGACTACTCTGCTCACTCGTTACACTGTACTTGAACTGTGGACTGACTTAATTTTACAATTTATTGCCATAACAGAGCCAGCAATGGGCTCTTTCTTCCCACAGATCAGGCTACATTATTGCTTCTCTTGGGATTTATTTCCAAAATAATTTGGGAGCTTCTCAAGGCGTGAGACTCAATTCCCAGGAGGGATTTCTCCTTTGATTTATATCATCACTACTAATGTCTTCAAATTGGTTTCTGGCCATTAGTGCGTATTTCTAAGTGGTCTTTGTTGAGCCATGTTATATAATTTTTGTGAAGGTATCAATGGCAGTGGAATACTCCCTTTGAATTCCTACGATTCAGTTTTATTTCCTTAACATGCTTTTGCAATCTAAATGATTTTATTTTAATAGAATTCCCAGGAATAAATATTCCTGGAACCGCCCATCAATATCATTGAGGAGGAGGAGGAAGGCATTTCGGGACACAGTCAAAGGCTCAGGTGCAGTTATTACTCAGGAAAACAGGCACATTTTGGTAGATGTGTGTCCCAGGCTCCATTGGCTAGGTTAGATTAGGCTAGGTCATATCTGGGTCTTCCTATCCAGAGGACATTCTACAAGGTCTTAATAACCAGTGATGTATTGGATCGTATCCATATCCATTGTAACTCGGGAATTTTAGGCACTACTTTGTATTCAAGTTAAATTGGAATAACGACTCCTCCCAAATACTTATACCTGAGATGGATTCAATTAGAAGTACATATTTTTTGGCATAGTAAAAATATTTATACATCAATTAATATGAGGAATCCTGAATTTAAGCTTGTATCTAATACACACTGAAATGCATTATTTTTTAAGATTCTGACATTTTTTATAACGCTCTGGTATATCGTGCCAGAGTTTAGGCTAGAAAGGAGCTTTATCAAACTTGACAATGAATGATGTCAATTGGGAAGTTCTTGAATGTAAACAAACATAAGGGTAAGTGTTCCTTTCTATCAAATGCAGATTATTCTTCAATAACCAGGTGAAGTTTCAACCTAAGTGTGTCTAAATTAATTATATGGTGCAAAAGTGGGAAAATGATAACTACAGCACGTACTTACAATTAGAAGGTGTCTACTACAGGACGCAGTAAAAATTTCCTTTTCCTTAAAACATATAACCTGATCCACAGGACGAGTATGAACCTGATATGTTGCCTGAACTGCAGAAAAGCATCCTCATAATACTCAATAAGAATCAATAATTTTCTAAGACGGGCTAAATATTTAATTGGTATTTATTTAAATGTTTAATTAATTATTTATTGATATATTCTACTTCCACTAGTTCAATGTTATCTCTCGGAACCGAACGCACACAGCTCAGGTATGGGTAAAGGCTAAAGCTTATCGTTTCTGCCCAATGAGGATCACAGTAGGTTTACCTATACATATGTACATATAGATATTGTGAAGGGCTTTCAAAGCCCACTTGAGTGAATTTCAACAGCATTTAGCTTTTAGTAAAGACTTGAAACATTCGCCTGGGAAATCAGTTTTAAATACTAGATATGAAGTAGCTATTAATAGCTTCAGTGAAATTCAAGTGTCAATCTCACCGTATGTACATACATGAATGATATGTCGGTAGGGAAATTATGCGGAAAATCAATGGCGTCTCAAGTTCAGAAATAGTGAGAGACTTAGGTGTGGGAAAATGTCCTTATTTATATGAAAATGCACTCAACAGCACTATCGGCTTATTAATAACAATTTAATACAAACACACTTGATTCACAACAGTTGATCTTCACAGTCTCATTAAAAAATTCCAATACAAGTTGTGTGTGTACAATGGGGCAATAAATAAAATAAAGGGAAATATTGTAAATTTTATTATTGTCCCCATACTGTTGACACCGTAAATTATTTGAGCTCTACCAATGAAACGCTTGATTCACCTTTAGCTCTTGTCCGGTTGACTGCTTTATTTTATGGGAACTACTCAAGCCTGTAATCATATTAGTGTGATTTTTCAGTTTCAACCCCATTAATTTACTATTACAGAACCAACAGGGTAGTTAGTGATTGATGGTCAGAATGGTGGAGTGAACATCATTAGTAGTAGTATCTTGAGTTGAAAAATCTTGATGAATAGTTACTTGTGAGTTGAGTCTTTGTGAAGGTAGACTGATTTGCGCAAATAAGGCTAAAAGAAATGGAGCCAAAATGACAAGTTTTCAGAGTGATTTCAAATTCATCATTCAATTTACTTGAGCTCCAGCTGTGAATTGTTTCAAGAGTAGTGACTGCCCCACAGTCCACCATATAAGTATGTACAAGAGCGAGAGACAGGGGAGACGATCAGAAAAAAGATGAAGAGTGAGAGGAAACAATGGGGAATAAAAAATTAAGCACAATTTTCAGTCTATAAAGCTGATTAGCAAAGCAAGCTCTTAAGTAGGTTACCTAACCTCAGCTCACCCAATCACCAAAATCATCATCGTAAATCAAAATGGTTTATCATCAGAAAGTATCTTTTGGGTAAAACTGGGGATGTTGGGGAAACGCACGTTTTTTTCCCTTTGGTTATGATGTATGTATGTATGTACATGTCCATCCTTTAATTGTCAGTAAAAGTAAGAACTTCAATAGCTGGAAATCCGCACGCATTTGGAAGCCCGAAGGAGCATTACGAATAACATGTCTATATTTAACTACTCGGAGTAAATTTTTTCTATGTATCCACAAAAGTGTATGAATGCTCATAAATGCGTGAATGTGTCTTGAAACCCTGTCCATTCTGTATCCATGTAAAAACATAATTACCTACACGCTCTACGGACAGAGAGAGAGATACGCTGATGATACAAGGAATGAGACCGTGGTCGCTCCTGGTAAGTCAATGTTGAGGACCTTGTATTGAGTTCTGGGCCTAGCGAACCGTAAAACGAAGAATAACTGATTGAGATAAGAATCGAATCCGGTATCCCGATAGTGTCTCCCACGGATAGTATATTAACCATTGAAATAATTCCCCAACCATTGGTATGTGTCATGGTAGAAAATGAAGAAGAAAATGATGAGCCTTTGCAATAACCTGATCCATCTCAAGCATGGGGAACAACCTCTGATTTAAGAAAGTCTGCCTACGCAAGCAATAAGAAAAGAACCAGAAGACGAGGAAGAGCAATAAGAAAATAAAATCATGCCAAAGAATTCTACACCTTCATATATATATATATATATATATATATATATATATATATATATATATATATATATATATATAAGAAATCAACCAAGTCTCAAAACAAAAAGACAATCACTTTATGATTTGTCTTGCTTTGGACACGGTCTCTGGCTGTAGTAGTTTATCTCAAGAATCTCTGTACCTTTCTCTCTCTTGATCATCCGTCCCTGCATGTTGCACTCAGTAGACTCAGTGGGAACGAGATACTCGAGTGGATCATCTGGGCTAATAAGGATGCACAAGAAGATTTTCAAAGCATTTCATAATATACGTACAGTATTTGTTTCACGAGAGATCAGCACAACTCTTTATTCTTGGGAATAGTTGTAGGTTTAGCAGTGACTGGGATTTTATAGAGAGAAATACCGCTCGTATAAGTTGATAAATAAAGTAGTAAAAATCAGCGTACTATTTCCCCTTGTCAGTCCTCACTCCTTATATCAAAGGAAAGGGTAACAGGGGAGGATGTACAAGCTGTACGGAACATAAGTGATTGGGCATCCATGTAGATATAGACAATATTTGAGGGAGAGTTAAGTTGTCAGTTAACTTGGCTAGACAAAATAATTCCACTCTTTGCCATTCATTTATTGGACAGGTACCTGTTTTCGGCAAGAGAGTCAGCGATAGTATAGCAATGTCTGTATTTTTTTTTCTCTAAACCGTCTTCATTATTCATACACATTTGTCACATTGATTACTAGGTTAACTTGTGCTGTGCTGTACAGGAGCTCCTCCAACAGAGCTGTAAGTCAGCAGGACTTGATTTCTTCGCTGATTTCGGCACCGCACTGAGTCCACACACTTTTAGCTCCACTCAACTGATCAATTATTATGATTCAAAGTAACTCACAATGCTCTCATTTAATGTTTGCCTCCTCCATTTGACTGTTGTTTTCGGCTCACGCATTTCAAATCAGCAAATATGTAATGTTGAGGTAACTATTGGTGCCGGCCTCCAAATCCACTTGGGCATCAGATAAATGCAGAACCCGTGTAATATCTGTAAGATCAGGAGCTCCTCAACCTAACCTCAACGACTCTCGCTCTTGCCATAGTCTCAAATCATACGAAAAATACATAGCCAGAGATATTGGTTGCAGGTAATTCAACTCGGCAGTTCTGCCACTTATGCATGTCTCCCCAGCAGCTAATCCCTGGGAAGAGCTTAAGACAGTAAAGCGTCATTTCTATAGGGGAAATACTCAACCTGGTTAATAAGATTCATGTCATACAGCATTTAGAAGCTTGCTTATAAAAATACATTTGAGATTATTCCGTAGTTGACTGTACTAAAAGTGTGGACTATAAATTCTCTCTTGACTCTCCCCTAATGTCATGTCACAAACTACTTAATTGCTAGAGATGAGCTATCTAAAATGTATTTTCCCACGTCTCATCTCTCCAACTCCTAAATTTGAATCAGCGTTAATAATTGGAGTGTTAAACAAGATTGCAGACACAGATTGCTGTCAAACAACCACACTAAGTGAGTGGAGAGGAGCAATAAGTAACAAAATCAGGTTATTCATGCACACTGTTCCCCAACTTGTAATCAAGGTTAAGGCGTCGAGGTAAATTTTCTAAGTTGAATCCTATTTTGTCAAAAATACGACAGGAGTCAGGCACAAAATTCTGAATCAACTTTTGTTCCAATGATCTAATCAACTCTATTGAGATCTATTTTGATTTTTTCAGACTCGTTCTAATTCCTCATACATTATCCTAAGGAGAGAATGAATAGTAGTACCAGTAATATAGATACTAATTCTGTACTCACTGTATACTCTCAGGGCTCTGTTCTATTCTCATTGATTTTGTTCCTTACCTCATCTACAATAGCAGGGTGGATGGTAAGGTAAGCCTCCACCGAATCTAGAACGAAATCAGAATATACACAGAGTCTGCAGAAACTAAAGATGGATGTGGAAATGATACAGATGATCGATTTTTTTCTGCTTTGTCCTTTGAATATGGAAGAATGAAGATGAGGTGAGTGAGGGGAAAAAAAGAATTTTGGGCTTGCCTCATGATACAGTACCAACAGTCTAGGTAAATCCTTTCCTCATAAATACCATGAGGATGTGAAGATGTCATTTCTGGTATGTGCAATGAATAGCAACTCTTAAGAAATAACTTGAAAATCTTTGTAGTACTGAACTATTTCAAGGGGAAAATTTGGCCATTTTGAACTTGAGAGAGAAAAATTAATGTGGGATTTGGGAATTTTGGGATGAAATTATACGTCTGGTTTTGGTTTTGTCCTAACTGCTTGGAAAAATACGTGCACTAAAAATGATGGATTAATAACTATGCTCACGTTCAGTGAAGCTTCTTCAGCTTATATTGGCATATATATTGGTTGGACTTCCGTTATTAAAATGGAGTTTTTCTGGTTGACGGAAACTGAAGTAATAGCTTGTAACTGAGTTTTCCTGTATGAGACTATATAAGGGAGTCGTATATCGACATGTGTGCGTATTAGTAAACGATGTTGACTGAGGGAATGGTTAAGATAATGATTTAGTTGACTTCCTTAATTTCATTCGGCAAGTTATTATTACCCAACCTACCTTTCTATAAATTATATAGATTATCATCTTGGTGGGTATCTCATTTATAGATTCATCCTATGATGAGCCTCTAGCCAAAAAAAAAACGCAATGGAGCAGAGGGTGAATAACCTCCAACTGAATCTTCCCCCTTGCTGTTCCCTAGTGCCATAAGCATCACAGCGGAAGACAACTCAAACGTGAGTACGTCCATGCAATGATGTTCATCCCTTCATCCTGTATCTGTATACTATAGTCTCTGTACTTCATTAGTTTTTAAAGATAACTTAACTGAGAAGAGTAGATGATTGATTAACCAATGAAGGCTTCTCCTCCACTTTGTTTCATACAACCACATATCATTTTTTTCCTCTCCATTTTTTTTTTACTTTCCTGCTGACCGATTTAGATTACTGACATAGTTCTCTCACAGATGTAACAAGTATTTGTCTATTTTCTATGACACTTAATAGAAATATCCGCTTGCATCGGAAACTTATACCTGCTATTGTCCTGCCGACGGATGCTAAACAAGCTATTTTTTCATGTTAACTGCCATGTTGAAAATACGAAGAAAAAAAAATGCGAAGAATGAGCAGCTATTGTATTCGGATGGCTGCATTATTACGAGGACTAGATACTTCTTGATGACTAAAGGTCGCTGAGAAACCTTTTTCAATTCATGGAAGTATGTGTTACTTATTCTAATTTCCTTGGAAAAATTGTGCGTGGAAATGAAACAGGTTGAAGAACTGGGTGGAACGGAAATTGTTCAGTGAGCTTACGTAATAATTCCTCATCTGCAAAGGTTTTTTTGTCTCCCTCTTGACACACAAGTCAACAATAATTTATTAAAACAGGTGATAAATGGAAGTGTTAGATAATATCTACGGGTCAGACTTTCCGTGGTGTCTGGTGGCTTACATTGTTCTAGTAGGAGTGCTGAAAGGGTAAGAAGTAGTATTGATTAAAAACACCCTACTGTGCCAGTGTAATTTCTTGACTGACTGGTCTTAATGTATTTTGCGTACGTAATCTATAAAAGCCCAGGCTGGGACGTACATGTTCTTCATTGGGAATCCCAAGAAACTGGAGCTCGTTGTTGGAAGGGAAGACGGCGGCGGAATGTGATGATGGCAGAAGAGTGCCAGAAGAGAATTGTAAGATTATAGAGACACTCAAAATCGTCTTTCAACTGATCCCAATACATTTGCAAGGGCTATTACATTACGTCTAAACCTAAAGCGGATATTTCCGTATGATTAAGTTATGCTGAAAGGATGGGAAAAACATGAGAAAAAAAATATGATGAGTGGTGTCTGCTCCGAGTCATATGCTATTTGCAATAATCCCAGGATCTGTCTGTAGTACAGTCGTCATCTAAATGCAACAAACGAATGAGAACTCATGTTCGGAGGGGCTTACGAAGCTCCCGCTACCACAGATGAAATAACTTTATGGTCATGGGCTCTTCTCCCGCAGAATGGTTACTACGCTCAAAGCGCCCTGTTTGGAGCATTTAACCTGCAAGGCACGCGCGAATCCATTTGCTTTGAGTAATTCAATAGGATAATGCACTTCAAGTGGCAAATTCAATTCATTATGACGTATGCTACGCCACGCTACTACTGCAAAAAAAAAAAAAACTCCACCGAGTTTAATTCATCCACTCTCCCCATTGATACTTATTAGCTCCCGAAAGAGGAATCTTTTGTAGGACAGAGTTTAAATCGAATGAAAAAATCCGAATACATTTTTTAACAGGAAAACCTACATGGGAAAAAATAAATCCGAATAATATTTTCCCAATCATATTTACACGCTCCCACATAGGGGCTGATGTTTCCATGAGTATATTCAAGCCTGGAGCTGTACTGGAGTCGTTACAAGATTCAATGTACCAAATGAAACCAATAACTTATCTCTTTAGGTGGCCGGATAGGACCAGTCAGATGGAAGCGATCATAAAAACGGGGTAATGTGTATATTATTGCCAGAACTGAAAAAAAACGCTGAAAATGTTTTTGAAGAATCTCCCCCCTGTAAAATTCTCAAAGTTTGTGTCACATATCCAATAACTAATTTCATTTCAAATGAATTGGAATGCGTGCATGGTAATACACAGCAGGTACGTATGAAGTACTAGTTTCCTTGAGGAAACGCAGGTAAAATTTGTAAAAAATATTTGGGCTGTGATGGATGTGAACTGTTTTTTTCCAAAACGTGTTGAAAGGTACATACATGGATAACATTTCTTTGTAGGAAGTACATATTTTCCAAAGTAAAGGGTTTTGAGTGACAATGAATGGAGGTCATAAGTCATAGGTCATATCATGCGTAGCTTGCAAACGTCAGTACACAGAGGCACACGAGATTATTACAAACGGACTAATTGCATATACAGTATGTAGATGTATTGGTGTATGTTCAAAAGCACTGTGGAGGCTAGATCGAATAAGATTCCTAAAGAAATGGGAGGACATTTTTTCGGATTATTTAGATGATGTGATTCATAGGAAGGAAATTAAGTTGTCTCTGTCCTATTTCTTCTTCCTCTACCCATAAATAATTGTGTTTAACAAAAGGAATTGAGCATCATGATAAAAGGTATTTTGCAGGGTGGCATGCCCATAATAAAAAGCAGGGTGGAAGTTCCATCTTCCACTGTCACGTTGAAATGAACAGTAAGAATTAATTGAGAAATTGTTATTTTCAGATGCGGAATCAATGTTTCAGCGGAAGTCAAGTTTATTGAATCGTGCAAAAGTATGAAGAGATCCCAAGTCTTCCATAATGTATTTCTCACTGCACAACCCAAGATGTACCAGCTACCTACCACATCCGTCATGGTTGACGCTGGGCTCTGTGACTAAAACCAACGGAGAGTCTCAAAACGGAAGAGAATCATCATTTTGGAGAGAGAAAATTCTGCCGAGTTTTGGTTTCTTGAGACGCGAGCATTGAACTTGCCAAATTGCCATTTCATGTCATGCCTCAAAGGTCCTTTTCAAGTTCAATTTGCTGTTTAGTCAACGTGAGTACATATCCAATTACCTCAAATCCTCCAAGACTAGTGGAGACAAATTCGTATGAGATGACAACATATGATGCTGGACAAACACTAAGAGTATTTATGGAAGAGTCGAGACAGGTGGTTCATTACCACATAGTAGAAAGAGAAGTTTATTTTTGAAATTTCCTTGGAATGGTCCCACTGGAGAGAGCCCATTCTGACTACAGTCTCTAGCATCATCATAGCCTCCCTGGACATGAAGGAAATAAGACTCTGTTGAGGGAGCATGACCGAGCATTTTGTTGCCTCAATAGTTTTAGTAAAATCATACAACTTCCGTCTCCCTTGATATTCAAAGGTTGCATTACAATGTTTCGTATTAGTGGTATTATGCATCCATATGTATGTATGTACACCCCTGCAAAAGCCCGTCAGCATAATGATTCGACGCTAAGCTCACAATCAGCAATGCACAAATGTTTTACGTGCATTCGTGCAATTCGTGACTGTTGATGAGCATTAGAAGGATCCATTAAGCTACGATACAGTACAGTAAAGAGCAAGGAAGGTATAATCCCTAACTTAACACAATTTGACTCTCCATGTATTTATTACTGTAAAATTTAAAGGCTTTACTCTCGCATAATATGACTCATGTATTTGAGTATTCTCATGCAGTACATTCATCCGTATTATAATATTAAGTAATGATCCCGGTTGTCAAGGCGTTGCTCGTGTTTTCCAATATCAATAACTGTTTATGTAGGGCACGTCAAGTCCTATCTGTCTGTAATTTTGCGCACCCAGCTCCATCCCGATCGAGGCCCATACATAACACCAAATATACTGCAAAATACTGATGCGTTACGGATTACCGTGCCCGCTCTCTGTACACTCACAAGTCTCACAAAAGACACTTGAGGACACAGGATACATCCCAAAGAGCCAGCGGAATGATAGCAAGTTATGAAACGGATCTGCTTTGTTGGAAAATAATCCTTGTGAAGTTACATGTCTCCACTCACCGCCTCTCTGCTCGACTGCGATATCATTCCTTAAAGGTAAGATCTTAACCTCTCAGAGAGAGGAGAATTCAAACCACTGGACGACTCTTTTGCAATACCGTGAAGTCATAGGACATGGAGTGGATATATCTGTATCTAGATATCTATATATATAGGAAGGAGAGAATGAATCTTACCAAAATCCAAATTGAGTGACCGCTGCCGTCTCAGCGTGTCCTGGGGACGTCTGATCGGAGTTGCGTTGGTGGGAGAATGATGATTAGCTCCTGGAGACCCTCCACCATTGGTTGTCACCCAGGGCAAGTACCAGTCATCTTGCATCACGTACCAGTAAGCCTGTAAGGGAAAAGAATTAGTGAGGATATAATTCATCATATTTAAACGTTACATAAGTTACATTTGTCAAAATTCGAGGTAAAGTAAATTCCGGCAGATGAGCCCCACCAAAGTACCAGCCACATACATAGTCAAGCACGATTTGTCACATTTGGAAGGATAAAAAGCAAACTCTTTGCAAACTCCTGTCCTGTAACAAAAACGTAAACGTTCGTTTGGCATGCTCTGTGCACTTGTACAGAGCTTGAGTATACGTGATTGGAGCTTTCAGGACTGTCAGAGAGGGGAAAGACAACCGTGAAATTATTAAGTCAGAACTTCAAATTCTTCCTCTTCATCTTACTCCACACACACAGATTAATTATGAGGGAAAAATTGTCTTGGGCGTTGTTGCATTGAATGCAGGTAAGAAAAACAACCCCATCCAAGTCATACTAACCTATAAGTTCAAATAGAATACTTTAAATCACACTGTGATTATCACAGGCATGTGGGCTTACTAATGGTCCTGGGCTGACTCCCTTCAAATGGAGGTAATCTCAAACAAACAATGGTAACCTATTATGCTAAGACGGCATAATAGAAGAGCACACACATGGACGGAGATCCAACGTGCTAGCAATAAATCAGCGGGAGGAGATATTGCGAGCTATCAGACGAAGAGGGTTACTCTCCTAACCTTTTGATCTCTCGTTCCTGGCTTCTTGTCACGTCCAGTGTAAAATTGTCCAGTTTTACAAATTGTTTCACCACTGTCCCAATGTCCGAAATTCCCCAACTGTTGTAGTAATCTAACGCCCACAATTGTCACATCCAAGCTTTATTTCTACAGAGACCCTACAAAGGACGTCACAATCTCCCAGCCTGGTATTAGCTCAATTCTCACACACACACACACACACAATTTTTTATGAGGAAAAAATTAATCTGACTTCCCATTTGATTTATATGGAATTTTTCCTTTCCTGCTACCCTCCACATATCCATCCCTGCCATCTTCATCAACTATTTATTACAAAAGTAACGTCATCAGTCTGAGACTACGTACTTTCGCCTACTTCCTCTTCTCGCTACTGAAATTCATATAAATCTCCCAATACTAGCCCAATTGTATAGGAAGTTAGTCTTATATAAACTCGGACAAACAGTTGAAGCACCATATCCAAGTACGCTCCAGGCAGGGACTTCCATGCAATGGCAATGTGCTTGATCTTACGCATACCCCACATTAGGATTGTTATTCGGAAGAATTAAAAATACCAGCATATTTTTTTTCGCATATAATTCTGAGGCTAAATTCCTAGTGGTAACATTTTGCTATTGTTCCCACGCTTCAAGATCAATTTCAAAGTTTGTGCGATTAAGGGAGACCAAGTGAAAAACCAACTTTGATGGAACCCAGGGCTAGAGATGAAAGGAAAGTTACCGATGGAATTTCTCTCAAAAAGAATGGCAAAGGCCGGAACAAATTTGTAACCATACAAAATTTCTTGAAAAATATCCATAATGTATAATGTGTGAGTACAGAAAGGAAACCAAATTAGGTCAAAAAGTGTTGGGGGGAGGACTGAGTGAAAACAAATAATTTGTTACACAACTATACAGCATATGTCGCAGTGCAACCATGCAGATTAAAGTCAAATTTAAAAAAAAAAGAATCCTCACTACCATCCACTTTTACTATGGTTACATCAAATTTCCAAGGAATTTTCTATTTTAGCACCACACTCTCTCAATCCCCAATCTACAAGTACTACTAGGAGTCTTTACATGCTTCTGTCATACCCTTGAGATCATACCCTTGGGAATACCATTAACAACATACCGCAGCAGGCAAAGGATACAACAGTGATTTGGGTTTAAAAAGCATGGCTCTCCGCAGAAGGTGCTATCTGCACGTGTGGTTGTGTGAGGATTACACCTGAGCTTACCATGAAGTTATTTAAAGTATCTTTCATCTCAATACACATCAAGAGTAGCAATGGACTTGTTTATTTTTATCACCCAGCTCAAACGAAACTTTTTACAAATTACTCTCTTTTCCTTGAAAGGGAACATTTAGTGGTTGCTCCAACATGAGAGAAGAATGAGCATGAATTAAATTCAATTTTGATCCGCAAAGTCTCCTCGGAGTAGAAATCAACCAGAAAGTAGATATATATATATAATCTTCTAACACGAGAAAGTGAAATGAGAATCCGTCAAGCAGAAATTATCTGTTGTGAGGGCCACTTCACAGAAAAACCATTGTATTTTCTGAATCGAGGTCGACTAGGGCTTCAAGAGGGTTGAGGTAGAGATATTAAATAGACGGCATCTGGCCTAACAGCATTTTCTGAATAAGATGCCCATGGTAAATTCCAATGTACAAACACTTGAAAGTGTCAACTCGGCCAAACACTGCTGGTGTAATAAATGTAAAAGCATTTGAGAAGTTGGCAAATGAAACATTAATTTATAGTAGAGCTTAAATATCATCTTATCTTCCTATGCATGTCTCAATGTCTGTGACAACTTTCAGGGTACAGGGTTTTACCTCGTCATCAAAAGTAGATAAAATACTTAGCTGAACTTGGGCAAACTTGGGCTACCTAGCTTTAACTTTTCTGTACTTACTGATCCTCTCTCATGGATCAATCACATGACAAAATATTCGGAAATTTTTGGAAACTAAAATGACACCTCTCCTCCCTTCCTCTTTATACGCAATGTCCTTTCTTAGACTTCCCTGAGAATTTGTAGACATCGATTGGGGATATCTACTCAAAGTGTTAGTGACAGGGAAGGCTGGGTGCTCAAAATATATTTTATGAGTTAATTTTCATGGATGACCACTTTTTTCGGCTGTCAGGTCTTTTACAGGAAAAACTTTTACTAATGAGTACGTTTGAATTGGAAAATATCAAGTGATTATCTCATGTATGTGGTATTCATGTCAATGCTAACCCTTTTTTGTATTTACTCCCCAAGAATTTGATATAGAAGGTGTTTCGGCCGGCTGAAGGAAGATGAGAGAGACAAATAACTAAATGGAGGTTTACTGTCAAAAAATCCCCCAAAACTTGATCATGTGAGAAATTATGGGAAGATCTTCTGGGAAATTCTTTAATCTTTTAATGCTCCGCTCAGTCCTCAATGGCTACTATTAAAGTGTCTTAATGTACTGCTGAGTCCCGACCTAATAGAAATGTTAAACCCAAGGATAGTCTTCCCTTCAAAAATAATCGTTACCGCATACCTACGTGCAAATGGGAGATGGGATCTGGGAGATAAAGCCACTCAATTTTTTTAACAAAAAAAAAATGTTGTTTCGTAAAATACAAGCCCTCTATTCAGCAATAAACATAAACACAGTGTCATGAGTAAAACACACTCTGAGTCAAATCATGGGAAAAGTCTCTCATGACAGAGTAGGAGTTTCTTGTAAATATTCAGATATGGATAAATAACTACACAGTAGATTACACAAAAAAAGGCCCAGAGAATATTTACGAAATAGTCAAATTGAGCAGTGCGGTTCCCCATAAACTATATTAATTACTCAATAATTACTTATAATGATGTAGCTCGGCAGTGGTGCGGACGTACTATGACGGAGTAATGCAAGAGTCAATGTGTCAGAAATGACTTGACTCTGAAGATTTATGTCCTCGAATCTGTCACGTAATAATAGCATTAAATTGCATACATACCATACCCACCAAAAGATTTCTCCTATGACTACGTGCATGGGTCGAACCAACACATTCCTCCATTAAGGAACTGCCGCCGTGAAATAGTAGCACTGTACGCGAAGTCACTTTATTTTCAAAACCATCCCGACTCCCATCAATCTCCTCTCTTTAGCATATCTATATGCTATTGGACCATACAAGACGAGGTTACAGGTTACACACATGAGGGAGAAAAATTACCCTTCATATTTTATCTCTAACTTAAACACAAAATGATGGACCAAATCCAATTTACAATTCCACCTTTAACATAATGATTAAAGTTCCTATCGTAACTAGCATATACCCCACACACAACCGCCAATAAAAGTCAAATTTGTAGTTACTATCCCCCAAGATCTGCATAGTTTTTCTTCTCAGCCCTCAAGGAAAGGTTTTGATTGGATTTATATTTAATTGCATATAAACTATGAAAGGGAAATTTAAAAATAAATTGTTATACATGCAGACTGTTCATTTTACTCCAATGTCCTGGTATTACTTACGATTTTTGCCGAAATTGAAAGCTTTTTAATTCCAAGTCAATAACAATAAATTCCCGGTAATAAAATTACTCTTGACAAGCTGTAATGTTGGTGGAGAAGCGATAATGTTGGAGATTTTTGTGCCAACCACATCACACACACACACAGATGTGTGCACATTTCTGCCCTCAGACTAATCTCTGTAATATCTAATTTGTAGTAAAACAGTGTACACTTACATAAATCTATAAAGAACGTTTTTCAGGCGGTTTTGGGGTCAACAAACTCGACGAGACCAGTCAGACACACTGTAACCAAATGGGATTTTTCAGGGATTGTATAATACAGAGTCCCTTCTTATTTCCCTAATTTCTGGTGTAATATTGTTCCAGCCTTTTGGTTACAAAAATTTCGTTTTAGAAGCCCTGCTTAACTATAATACTTGGTCTACTGGTCCTATGATCTACATTTTTGGTAGCAATGCTGGCTATTGTATATCGTAGATACATAATAAGTCCGTATGTATTGGGAGGAAATATCTTACGGAAAGGAGTTTTGTGTGATCGTAGCTCGTACATGACTTGTAAATAGAATGATTTATCAAGTTTGTCTCTCGTGCATGTCAGGATTCGCTGAGAAGAAATCAATCAAGGGGTGTATATTGTACTGACCTTATGATTCCCATTGTACATGAGGCAATCTCAGAATTTGATTTTTCGGCAAATAGGATCAGTTAAGGAATTCCGTTAACAAGCTCTCATGAACTGAATATGGGAAAATAACAAAAGCAATTTTCTTTTCCTCCGTGTAGCCATAACTGTTCATTCCAAAAGAAATGCAACCAGAACAAATATATTCATGAAATTGTAGGGGAAAAAAGAGTGAGAGACTACTATCATTTCCTGTCTACACTACGCATGCTATTACTCCATCTGACAGCTGATAAATAATGTTCACATTGTTTTTTTTTTTAAATTAATTATTTTATACTTTATTTTAAAGTCATTTATTTCAATTTGAAGCACTTCTAATAGCATGTATTTATACATGCATAGCTTTTTCCCTTATAAAATAAAAAGCTTAGTCAATTAATTTAAATTGTTAAATTTCCCTCTCAGGCTATGTGTTTCTAAAAAAATGTTGACTGCAAAAAAATTTACACATTCATTCAGTCATCGTTATTGCCTCATTTTGTACAAGCGGCTCAAAAGTGTTATAGAAGGAAGAGACAACAAAGCGGAATTGGAATCCCTTTTTGTATGCCAGCGTGGAAGAGGCAACAAACTATAGTGTTTGTTTTGACTACAGTAGATTAGGTACATGCATACAATTACTTTAGTATTTTGTTGTGCTCCTTTAACATGTTTACAAATGACTGAGTATGGTGTGCACCGGTCTGGATATATACATAATTATAATTATGCCACTACTACATTGGATGCTCTCGTTTAAATAAATTTAATTAGTAAGAATAAACCAATTGTTCTATTGAATTCCCACGAATTTAATTTTGTAGTAATTAATTAGTCAATAATTACTGTTGGTGGAGTCACCGGGTTTTTTACAGTGTTGCTTGCATTGTGTTCTAGTTCACTTAGCTATTGTGAGTACCGTCACGTCATCGAGTTTTGACATTTTTATAGTTTAGGATGGTCTCTGTGAAGTGCAATTAATTTCTTGGGTAGCTCAAGTATGTACATCTAATGGGACGCTCGTCCCAGGTACTGTAAACATTTGTGTATTTTTACGTATACGTACATATGCCGGAGTGCAGTGCAGTAGCAACATTGTAACATTTGGAAAGTATTTTTTGGCTTAGATACAAGGAATCTCAGCTACTAATCCTAGATTCTATGGGAGTTTGTAGAACCGTTTGTCGAATGTTAAAAACTGTAGTGTTTTGCCCTCGGGAAGTAAGTAAAAAAAAAACTGTCTCACAGACAGTAAATAAATAAATACTACGGTTGAATTAAGAGGTGAATCAAACAGTCAAGCTTTGGCTCCTAAGAACCTCAGCCTTTTTTTCTTACAAGTGAACGTGCGAAAGTGGACACAAGTACCTCAGAAAATATTTTCGCAGAAGAAACACGCAAATACATTTTTTTACGCAAATATTGTATGTACATGTAGGGAATGCAATGGTCACAATTCAGGACTCTTTATTCTCTTCACGTATTAAAATGACTTAATTATTTGAGGAAGTATTTTTCTAATTTGAAAGCCAGCGGGACCATTTAAGAGAAGAATTAATGACAACAAACAATAAAGAGCCGTTGAAACTTTGAGAAACTAAGGCAATAAGTAGGAGGATACGTCTGTTTATCAAAGTCGTCACTGTGTTTAAATAACATCCCTGAATTGACGACGACGACAGGAGCAAACAGGAATGACTACTTTAATAGCAGCTATAATAATAATACTGCCAGACTGATAAGGATTCAGCACCTTCTTCAAACACATCCTGAAACTTCACCTGTGTAACTCATCCTTTGAAACCATGAGAAATTGTAGAGTCTGGGATGCAAAAAAAAACTTGCTCGTATAATTATTAATCTTTTACACATTTGTGGGAAAAATGAATCTCCACTTCAACTGTATTATAATATCTTTTTTTTTTTACTTTTTGTCTCACACACACTACACCCTAATTGGAGACTTGGCTCACACACAGGGGCAAAATTATTTGAGGTTGATATCGTGGGTGAAGAGCCAAAATGATTTAAATGAAGTTTTTTGTCGATTAAAAACACTATAGTGAAACTTCTGGAGGGAGTTTCTTCACAAGCGACATGATCTATGTAGCACATCGTCTCGTCTATATTGATGCTTGTATGTATAATTAGTCCGGTCTGTTTTTAATCAAAAATGTATCTAGATCATTGTGCCTCTTCATTGACGATATGTAACTTTAAACCCTGATAACGAGGAATGTGACATTGGACAAGAGACCAGCTGTCTACCTGCTCGTGGGTGAGTATTATGTGGTAGTAGTCATATATGTAGATATACTACGTACAAATAGGTATAAGTATCTACATCCAGTTAGTACAACTCTCAACGGCCCGCAACTTGAAAGGACCACATTGGGTACTCGAGTTTAAAATTTGAGTTGGAGCTGGGCTCAAAAGAAATGGTAATAATTAAAATTATAAACAATTTCAGTAGTCGGTTTTCCAAGTACCAAATTTGGAAGCATGACCATTTCATTTGGAAGGATTTGACCCCGCGAGGAGCAGTAATACTTTTGTTGTAATGATCCTATTCCGGGTGTCAATGTAGAAGGGGAAGATACAGACGCATATTTTCGTTTATTTGAGTGTATGAAGGAATCATTAGGGTTTTCATTGGGAGACTGTGAGGAGAGTCGGAGGAAAATCCCCCGCACTTTTAATTTGCAGAAACCATTAACCAAGTTGGAATTGTGTGCCTGTGGTTTTCAAATTATATATACATGCTATACGCGTAACCTCAAACCCTTTGGATGTGTACGTAGCTGTACAAAGGTTGAGGAGACTCCTGTAATTTTATTAACAAATGTCCTCGAATGAGTCAAATGAATGGGAACATGCTGGATACACAATAAATAAGTCAGGAATAACCAAAGTTACGTTAGATATGGAGATGATTATCATTTGCGAATTGGAACGAATTCTGACAAAACAACTATGAGATATCTACATGTACATAATTATGTATGAAGGAGCTCAGGCTCATATATGGAGTACTTATATAGAATAAAAATCAAAGGGTTGTAGTTTCAAGTATCTGAGTTCTTCAGAGTGCGAGTACATTCCCAGTCTTTTTTTCAATGGGAAAGAACTTCGGTGAGTGCCTCAAGAAATATAGACTCGTGAGTAGTTTCTAACGGGATTGAAATTCTTTGTAAACGTGTATTGAACAACTTAAAACATACACAGGAACAACATTGTGGCTACACGTTTCCTTTTATTACTGTCCATGTTTGCTCTCGTGGCAGTACAGATATGCTAACCGTGGGGTTTATTCACATCCCATGTTAACACTTGCGTTCAGAAAAACCTGCGGACTTGACTCCTGCTGAATACTTTATGAATCACAACCTCGAAGACCAACTTGAAATTACCATTACAAAAAAAAATACCCTCCGTCCGCTTATACGCACATGGTTATGTGCTCACATCCTCGTCATATGAAATGTTACTTGCAAATTGGGAAACGAAAATTGAAATGGTTAGGCAACAAATAATCAGACCTTGGAGCGCTCTTGTTCGAATTAGTTTTTTTTTTGAGTATCACTATATGCAGGAAACACTCGTCGATGGGTTTACATGATTTCCTTCAATTAGGTGCAGGTACTGCGGTACATGCCAGCAAAATGAAGCATCCCTGCCTCATGACATTCAAATACATAGGCAGAGCGGATGCAGTTAATGGTAAAACTGCAAATAAGTTACAGGTGCAAATTCAAAGTAGGGTTCAGGACTCTTCACTTTGGACGACACTCGAGACCTCAGAATATATTTGACTGATGTAATCTAGTACAGGAGAGATGTATGACTTTATAAAGATGCAGATGATAACTCTATCTTTGCATTTATCCGTTTAAAAATAGTGACTAAATATTGAATGAGTTGTACAGTTGTGGAATAAAATAAAATTTGTTCCCTAGGGGCAAAATGCAGTATGAAATTAAGCCGTTTCAAAAGTATCAAGACGTTCAAAGTTGAACCGGTACCGGAGATTCATGGACATGACAAAAACAATTTACTTTCGAGAGGTTACCGCTCTTCCAACTTTGTATAGATTGAGGCTATGCCTTATTATTGTGTGTAGCTCAACTGATGGAGGCTAACAGGCGGATGCCTAGTATAGCGTACATTGTTGATGGGGCATGGCATAGGGATAGGGATAGAGCCAGGGATGTACATTGAAGCACATCCTAAATAGAATCCATGCTAAAACTCAAGTCATCCTCTTCATATTTATGCACATATGTATCTATGTATATATGCCCATAGCACAGACTCCGCGCATTAAATACTCAAGTTGATATTTTTTTTTTCTTCCTTCATAACATTCACCAACTGACTCAGCTCACGCACTCACCACCGCCTGAGTTCCTTTCCTTCCTCCTTCTTTCACAGTAAGTATGCATGTCCGCAGCAGCAGTATAATCCCAGAGGATGGGAAAAAGTTGAACTCCTAATGAGTTTTCATCCTGAGACGCAAACCAAGGAACCTACCAGAGTCGTAGGGAAGAGACGTACAATTACATACATGTAATTATACACATGCAGTACAACAGGACGCTGCACAAGTACCAATCTGACTGCAGCTTGTAAATTAAATATGCCAATGCATGCACATACATATCTCCACACGATACAATTGTACAGTTGACTAATTCCAAGGAATGCAACTATATCAACTATATCCAAGTATATCGCATTGCAAATAGACACACACGAGCGGGTTTAACATTTTACAACGTTGGCCATTCACCATGTAATCTCACTCGGCACTCACACAGACGTCTCCTAAATTCTAAAATCAAGGCTGCGAATATAACAACGGAATCCTCCTTACAGTCCGTCCACCTGGCTCATCTGGAGAGAGAGAGAGAGAGTAATCTGTGAAGCTAGTAATTACACTAATGCTGAATTAGCTTCTCCTCGTCAAGACCCTTTGAATGGAACCTTTGGAAATCAAACAGGAATTCCAGGAGAGCGGTGAGTTGGTTTTAAAGAGAGAGATCTCAAGTGCTTGGAAGAATATGTGCGTCGTGTAGGGAAGAAATACCTAATGGAATTTGGCAGGTCATTATTAAACTTGTAAATTCATAATGAGCTCAATTTCATTGAGATGAAGTCCCACTGATGTATTACTACTGCTGGCCTCTGAATACGACTACTACTATTACTGCTGCTGTTCCTGCTGTTTGTCCTATTTCCAGTAACTTTTTTTTAATCTTTTGAAACTATTCAGAAAAAGGTAAAAGTATGGTTGAGAGATCAGAGTTGAATCTCTTCCGCGCCCAAAAAGACGATCGATTCCGCCCAAACTGCATGTCAGCCATATGTAGGTACTATGGATTGGAGTTGGTCTATGCATGCATGCACAATATGCAAGTTATGTTATGCATGCTTCATAAAATCAAGTTTGGGAGAAAAACTCATTTGAAGCTGATCGTGCAACTAATTGCAAAAGCACAGGCTTGGTACTACTGGCACATTCTTCTTCTTCTTCTGGTTCTTCTTGTTCTGTTAGTACCAACTGCTCGGGTGTATAGGGAGCGTTAATAATAGGTGAACCGTAACTTATGTTGTTAGTACGCATAAACAATGCAACAGTTCGCACACAGCATACTTAAAAAGTTACAGGCTACAGTTATATGTATACAGGCAAACGTTGGAACATCACTCTGAGGTATTTGGCTGGTTTCTATTGAAAAACGAGTTTGTGCAAAAGCAACAAGTGAATAATCAGAGTTTGTATTAAAATCAACCTCAATCGCCACTCTAAACAAGCAAGTGAAAGAAAATATAGCATAGATACCACTTGCCTCTTCATTTTTCCCTGCCCCCACTCCTGTACTGTGTAGTTGGAGTCTGCTCCAAGGAGCTATCTGTACATGTGTCCATATGTGTGGAGTTGGAGGGTATACAATGGGGTATGAAAAACAAATTTATTCATTAAATTATATGTTGTATGTGTGGAGATTACTGGGTTCTCTCTCAAAACATGACATTCCACCCGTCATAATAATAATAATAATAATATAAAAACCAAACTTGGAAATACTTTTTGAAACTACATAGGACGGGCAGATGAGACTTGACACTGGCCTCGTTTCTACTCTACTCCAGAAACATCAATACCCACATCTATACATTTTGCTTACTCATTCCCTCATCCATGCATCATTCATGAAAACACATTGAACCATCTCTTTATTATTCCAAGAAGAACAAGAGCCGAAACACATGCACTCTGAGGAGCCTCTGCATTAAAGAATCAATTCATTCAACGAATCTTGTTCACCTGAGCTAAAACTCGTATTTGGTAAAAATCATATAGGTATGATGAAGTTCCCGTCATTACTTTAGGATACACAGAAAATTTCAGAGGCATTTCATGCAACCTGTAAATGAGCACTTGAGAACATATATCAATAAAACTGTTTTACTCCTCATCAAAATCAACTTGGCATGCAGGTCTAACAATGAATACGGACTAACTTTCTTCACCTAAATATTTTTTTTATTCCCTTTTACTTCTCAGCTTGGAGCATTAGAATAATAATAATGAAGTACAAATGTCCGGATGTTCCGTCCGTTCCATTCAATTCAAGATTTAAATGGGGTGTGTATTGAGAGGATTAATTGGTAGAAAGATGTCCGCACATTTTTTTTTAAATATTTTAATTGAAAGGCCATGCTCAAAAAAAAATTATTTTTAACTCAGAGGCATTTCACAGCGCTCCTTTATAGTAGTAGTAGGTTATTGTTAATTTATCATGTAATAATTGTCATTGTTATGAGCGCTCAGGCCGTGTGCACCTACCTCAGGGCTTGTATACGCTCATATTAGGATTTTAAATGAGTTTGAACCTCAAGAGGCCAAGAGCCCTGCTGCTTGGGTTGAGATATAATGTCAATTATATGGGAATTGATCCTAAATGAGCCACATAAATAATGAAGAGGTTTTGAATTTGGTTAATTCCAACTCCAAGTATTAATTGGCATTTTCCCAAACTTTTTTTTACAGCATTATAGGTTGTTTATTTCATGTCACGACCAGTTGTTATTTTTTCCTTGACAACGACATGACATGTAAATAAACTGATAAATTGGATTGAATTTGGCACAAATTGTAATTTATATAATTTTTTGAGACCCTATCCCTTGAACCGCAGTACGCTTCTAGGCATTTCAAAATTCTGATTGAATATGGATCGGTAAGTATCTTGGCACTGTGGTGTGAAGACTTGATGGTGGACTTGGCTGTTGTTCAACCAATTTTTTAACCAAAAGATTTTTAAGTGGCAATAATTTCCTTCACCTTGCTCATCATGGTTGCAGTTTAAAGAAAGTAAAATGTTGAAGGTGCAAGTTGCACATGCGGTTGGTTACAGGATTGCATGAGGACGAGCAATTAATGGGAAAATGCTTCTTTTTGTCTCATTGTTGTTTCTCTCCCAGTGTTGCAAAATGCTGAGCCTCTTCAAGACGATGAGGCTTGTCTTGGGCAAAATGGGGTGGTAGGGAGAGGAAAATATATATAAAAAAAGGGTTAAAAAATGTTTTAATTTTTTGGCATCTCGATGGAATTTCCATTACTCACACCTTTTCAGAGAAGTTGTGCGGAGTGTGGAGTCAGTCAGTGCTCTGTGAAATGTTTACGTTTACTGTCTAACACCGGATGGTATTTACTTTTTTTCAAGTTCCGTTGATTCCCTCCGAAAGGGAAGGGGAAAAAATGCATTTAGTAAGGGCTTTGCCCACACATGGAAATGTATTTGTAAGGCTGTGTGTATGATACGAATGAAAAGGCTGGCTTTGGTGGTATTATTGATTGTGAGTTGCTTCATTTGTAAATTACATTTGTATCTTGTTGTTCTCTGCATTTGAAGAATGGGTGTATGACATGGAAGTGGGGATAAAAAGTAAAGGTTATTTGTCATGTAAGCGAATTCCTGGGAATTATGTAGTGGTTAATTGTGAAGCACTTAAATAAATTTGATTGCTCGCCACAAGAGAAGAGATTCTTGAACCCTGAGAGTCGGAGATGTCTACAGGATATGTTAAAGCAGGTGGAAGAGGAAGGACAATGGAGAGGAGATGCAGTGGAGGAAAAAGTGCAATATCTCTTGTTCAGCTCCTGCCGCCTCTTAGTCCTCCAGAAAATCCAAAAAAATCACCATTTACTTGATTTCCTTGAAGGGGAAAGCAAGGCACGAAATGTCTCTTAAGTATGTGGAGATGGCTTGCTTCCAGTTTGCTCAAAACTATAATCCCAAGTGCGTACAAGTAGTACAAATTACAAGTTTTTTGACTCGGGGTACTAGCAAAAGGGAGGGTAACATTCAAGACTGTAATAACAAGTACAGATATGCTAAGAAAGACAATAATCTCAAGCCGTTTGGAGTCAGTTTTTTTTGCTAATAATTTAGTTTTGCGTTCACACACAAATACACCTGAGGATGTACGCTGATTGTAACTTGGGATAAATACCCTCTCATATTATCCGCTCCACCATCTTCCTCCTACCCTGGGCACTCATGTACATATGGATACGCAGAGGAGACAGAGACCTCCGTTTAGTCGGAAATTTCCGCATATCATGCAACGGAGCTATTGCCATTTGCCATTAGGTCACTTATATGATCCTATGTTCCAGCTAAAAAGATAAGCCGCCATGGAGTTTCTTCTTGCCATGTCGTGTGTACAGAGTTTATACGAATCTACATATCTATATCTACCTATACGCTCACAGTCATTACTTCCCTATGTAGTACACTCTCAACCAGAAGAATACACATATGCACATATGTATGTATGTATACGTGTGTGTGTACCCACAGATTTTTATGCCTCCCTACAATATGTACGCATGTGTGCAAACTGAATACTAATACTTATACGTACTACGTTTTTCTGCACTGTACTTATGTATAAGATGTGCATTCATTCCCGTGTGTGTATGTATGTGTGTGTGTGTGTGTGTGTGTGTGTGTGTGTGTGTGTGTGTGTGTGTGTGTGTGTTTGTGTGTGTGTTTGTGTGTGAATATGTATAAGTCAGGAAACTTGCATAGATGTTATCGTCGTTGTAAAACTCTGCGTGAATTTTTCTATTGGAGTTGAGCATATCATCACCAAGTCAGACGTGGATTCCCATGTTTTAAGTCCATTACATTAAACTAAATTGCACCAAATTTTCATGCTGACTATAGGATATATACGTATCTAACTATACCTTGGCGCCCCTTTTGTTCTAATCATGAGAAAAATTAATCTTGCCACAGACGGATGGACGCGCGGGTGAACGTGAACTTACAATTAGATGTATGACCATTGCTACGAAGGTAGAAATATACCTACGTACATATGTATGTTGTATATAGTTTTAGCACTTATAGTGCATTGTATGTATATGTATGTATTTCTTCTACCTCCTCAGGTCACACTAGGACGCCTGTCCCTGCATATGCGTCTCTACACGGCGGATCATTAAATACACGTATGTAAACACCGCGGAGAGAAGAGTGGAAGAGACCTGAGCAATTTATCCGGACATAAGTAATAAAATAAAACGAATCCGTTCTCTCTCCTTGAAGACGAACCCGACTGAGGCCTCAGAGTAAGATATAAATAAATTAATGTTCTTGAGGAATGTCATGCAAATTCTGTCCGCAGAAAATTGCTTTGCATTTCCCAATATTTTATACTCTCCAAGAACAATTCTCAAGTCCTTACTGGCTGGGTTGCTTCATCATTATTGGCAGGGTTATTTATCCACACACTTGAAGCACGGGATTGCTCTGGGGGATGTGAGGAAATGGCCATTTAGTTTCTGTATCTATTGAGAGGGAGATTTCCAAGGAATATGCTAACTAAATGTGATTTAATCTTTCTCTCCCCGTAATTGCAGCATTGCTCTTGAGATTTTTGTTAAACATTAAATTGTTTTTGGTACTTATCAGTTTTTTTTCTAACCTTTATTCACAATCAGGTTCCCAGAACCCTTTGTGCTGGGGAGGAATTTGAGAGCTGTTGTGGTTAGATATAAACCGTGATTTGAAATAAAAATGGCTTTATTTTTTATCTTTCCTCACTCTCCCACTCATTACCTGTAATACTTCCAAGAATGCAATCAATCTCTTAATGGCGGTGCTCGGGACGTTTAGTAGATCAAGAGCACTTGGATCTAATCAGGATGTAATGTCTGATCAATAAAATATCGATTGGCGAATTACTATCGATCGTACAGACTTCACCATTCTTATATTTGGACTGGAGTTTGAATCCCCCCAATAAAATCTTGGCTTTTGTTAATTACAAGACCCAGAACTCCATCGACTTGTGTGACATTCACGGACTTGTCCTCAGGAGAAGTACATAGGAAGTCTGACTCTTAGCCTTGATCAAGTCAAACTTTGCCATGAAAATTTCACTGTTGAAATTCTGCTTCCTCCTTACACTCGAAAACCCATTCAAAAAATTGATTAAGCCATTGCCTGTAGCTGTCCCAATGTTAATTACTCCTTCTTGAAAGTAAAACTGCAAGCAACTTTGCATACCAAAATGAATCAGAGATCTGATTAAGACTGATACACTTACAACAAAAAGAAAAACTGTCGCCTCAAAAGAATTTGATTGATTTGACGATACAGCTATAGAGAATATTTTGTCAATTTTCTTACACTTCCTACGCTCCCCCTCACAGTGAACTCCTAGGAGAATCTTTCCCATTAACTAAACTAAAGCACAAACTCAAAAAGTGCGTTTCCTCATTCCTTGTACTAAAACTACACTTACTCATGCACATACATAATTATGTATATGTGACATCTGTCAAGGGAGCAGTTACCTCATATAACTAGAACATAAAAATGAGGGGATAGACAGTCCTACTGATTTCTGAACTCAAATAATTATTTTTGATATGATTTGGAAAATAATGGTGGAAAAAGTCTCTAGTTTTTAATAACAAGTCTAACAATTATTATTATTGTTAGGAAATAAGTAGTAATGGTGGCTTGACTGCCAAAACCAATTTACGAAACATCTTTGGAGCTGAGCAACTCTTAAGCTTTCTTTTCAATCCTGATTGCGCATTGAATCCATAAATGGTGAATCCGCATTATTAATGTAGCAATGCTTGGACTTATATGACTGTATTTATTTGTCAATACCAAAAGTCTAGGTGCATAGAGCACACGCAGGCTCCTCCAAGTCCTAAATCCTCCTTATATAGCCGTCCCCATCAAGCCAAGTAGTAAAGTCGAGTCAGTGAGGAAGGATGCATGGGATACTTAAGTAGAGGAAAAATTGCCCCAAGTTTGCCTAATTCCCTCTACGTGGGAATAATTAAACCTAGGTAATTTCCATTCATACCAAAAAAAGCCCCCACTTGCTGACAATTACTTCCGCTCCAACTCGACACTTTACTGAACTAGGTTGATTTTTCTTGCCATATTCTTCTGAAGACAATTCAAGACCTGTACATGCACCACTCTGTAAAATTACAACGTAATAATTCCTCCTTTGTAGTACAAATTATTTTCTTCGGAGTTTCCAAACCACTTAAATCCACCCCTCACTGCCGTGCATAATACATACAGAGCGAAAGAGGAAATGTAAATTGAGAAGAGGGATTATTTCTTTTGTGTATTGTAGCCTACAGTCCACAATTTGTAGGCATTCGAGTACCCTATAAAAAGTAGTCAGATTGGAAATAACACTCATTTTTACAGTTGTCTAAATAATCTTGAAGTCTCCCATCCGTAAATTGGTTTCAGTTGTATATCTAATGGGCAGATAGAGTTTTGTATCTCTGTAGACAGGGTGCGAGCGGAAAAAGACTCTCTATTTGGTACTCCAAACGACCAAGTGTGTTCTCATACAATGCTTGAAAAATGGATTTAAATAATTAAGCCGTCACTGACCAACATTTTTAGTGCTCGGACGGCGTGGGTACATTAGCATAGCCCCAGAACTACTGAACTGACACACTGACTGACGGTTTCAAAACAAGGAGTATATAGTAATAGAAAGTAATCAAATAATTACCAGTAATTATTCATATGTGTTTTGTGCCTCCAAGAAACTGCCGGCGCATTCAAAGTGCTGGGTTACAAAAAATATTAAAATTCCCAACATTCAACTGTTACTTAAGTGTTCCTTGTTCTAAAATGGATAGATAGCTTTATTCAATAATATTATTAAATGTATGAGTCTTACGTGGACGTGGAGTCGACAGTCCACAGAGTCACGTTATAGACTCTGTCAAAGTAAACCATATGTTGACAAATGTGAGGAAGAAAGTATTAAAGAGTAATAATTACTCCTACCAAAGTGAATATTAGTCCTCATTTGTCACACTCAAAGTGTTCATTCCGGCTTTGTAATGGTTACTTGATTAACAATAATATCTTTTTTTTTTGCATATGTTCAACACATGTATCTATTTAGTTAATTTGAGGCCGAGAGCATCTTGTGCCGGAATATTATTGCAATCCCGTGACTGACTAGAAGTCACTTTGATCATTAACATAAACTTACGCATTCACGTGAACGTGAAGGCAAACAAATTACGAAGGGTGAGAGAGCTCATCAGACTGTACATACCAATGGAGTGCTCCATTATTCACAACTGATAGGGAGTGAGTATCCACAGGTCTGTAAAATGCATGGAAAATGTCAGGTGGCTTGTAAAATCCGCGTGTAATTTTCCTCCAAGTCATTTGCATGTTGTATTACAATTCCAACCCTCTACATTACTACATGGTTGCAATTAGTCCTAGAAATCACAAGGATTGACTGTTTCAGTTCCCTACGTTGTAGCCAGCCAACACATAGGGCTTTATGAATGCTCATTGCTTTTAACTAATTACATATTGTTGTGGCAGCGTTATTGAGGATAAAGTATGTAGCCCTTATACGTGCTCACTCACATTATCCGCAATATTTTTTTTTTTTGAGTTGAAATTAAAAGTAAAAGTATGTTTAATGTGTTTAAGCTTGACTGTACAAGGTCTTGAGATAATTTCAGATTTTAATTGCTCCTGTCAGTTCCTGTGTTGTAAGCTGTGCTTGCCTGTGCAGTGGAGCATGTGCTACGAACCTAAAATCCTTATGCAAAGTAAACGATGAGAGAGAGAGAGAGAGAGAGAGACGGTCTCGGGTACTTGGCATGTACTGTATATGTACAGATTGCAACAGGGGGGATCCCAGAGATGCATGCATATTGAGAGGGATGATATGTGCATATAAATACCGTGATGGCAGTGTATAAAATGCAGGTATGCTAAATCCCGAGAGATTCTGAGCAATTGTGACAAGTGGCAGGCGTGACTGACTACAGAGACGTGTCCATCTGCTATAAAAGATTTAGAATCTCAGCATGTTCATCATACAAGATAATCAATTAAGTCGACTGGATGCGAGCAACCTGTTGAAATCCTTCTTGTATGGATGGGTTTTAGGACTGTAAGTATACAGTCGGACTCCTCTTCATTTCATCTAATTACATGCTATTAAACACAAGACGTCAGGTCTAAACTGCTAGCGTTGGGGTAAACTGTCTTCTCAAGTGAAAGTGTCACAGGAAAATCACCAACCCACAAGTACCATCTTGTCAACAAACAAATACTCATCACATGTACAAACACACATGGAGTCCCTTCTAGTAATATATTATTACACGGCACTCTCACAATCACCAAATTCATTGGGTTCCTTGAGGGACAGGGAAGGCAGGCGATTGCATCTTCCCCAGCATTTCTTTTCAAGTAGGACTATTATGAGTGAAGTTAAGCAGAAGCAGGGCCTCCAACATTGGATCTTCCCAGACTTGGGAGTTTATTCTGCTGTAATGTCTCTGCTCCTATACTGGGGTATACTGCAGAGTCCACAATCAAATAAAGGAGTAAGCCATAGGCGGCCAGACACAATGAGTACACAGGGATATAGAGAAAACGTGGAAATCTCTTGTTTTACAAGACGAACAAACGTAAATCAATGGTGTGGTGAAGTGCGGTGGCTGAACATGGAAATTACACAAAAGCCCTTTTACCTACATACGTACGACTGGTTAAGTATCAGCCTGATTATTGCTCCTGATGAATGTGAACAGTAGTTGCTGTCCGTCACCAATAATCGACAAAATTTGTTTACTGGCATTTCAAAAGTCATTTTTCTTATTTCTTCCCTTCCCTTCATTCCTTCATTCGTTCGGATGGGGATCCAACTTTCTCAAAACTATTTGTCTCATTAAAAATGAAACTCACAATAATTATAATTATTAATACTATGACTCTTGTTGGTAGCTTTTTCCCCTCAGGATGACTTAACTCTTGGGTATAAATTACCCCATATGTACATACATAGCTCTGTTACGTTACAACTCCCAACTCCGACAATGCCACAGTCAGACTATGTATACTTGATGTCATAACAGTTATTAATCCCCCTTAATTAATGACTTGCCTGCAATCGAGTGACAATCGTTTCAGTCGATGAGCAAATACAATGTGCTCAATTTAGAAAAAAATAATCATGTCAAGTCAAATGTAACTAGAGAAACTTTGGATGTGCCACTGGGAGGTTGTAAATACGTCAACGAGAAATCAAATAAAACAATCCAAATCCTACCCCTCTGGAAAGCCTCTTTCTTTTTTTCTTTTTTTTTTTTGAGGAATCAATAATACTTTTTTCAAAATATAGCTGTCTCAAAAAGCCAAGCAGTAAATCAATGCTTTGTTCACCTATTACTAAAAGTGTGTAGGAATTTTCCCTCATATACAAAACTTGTACTTATGAGAGCTGACATTGCCTATGGGAATCATGCACGGAGAGGGTAGGAGGACAAAGACGAGCTCTGCTAGCCTAAAAATGCCAACGTTTTTATCTGAGCATTGAAGGGGAGAGAGAGGAAAACAAGAATTTCCATATGAGCTTATCTTATGTAGCTTCTTCATTATACAAAACAAATATTTGGCTCATATAAAACGATAAAGATTTTCGTGGGCACCAAGCCATGTGCAAAACCTATACGGCAGCATTAATGCCAGAAATGAAACTTGCGCAGTGTCTCTGGTACATATATCCATCCACTGGTTGGTAAGTACTTGTGTACTTAAAAAATCTTGGAGCTTAGATGCTAACTATTGTTGTTGTCTTGAAGCACACATTTTCTAATTTTTACAGCTTTCTTATTTTCTTACACATGTGACTATTCCATGATACTCCTCCTTGTCATACAGAGAGTGTATATACCTTCTTCATTGGGACTTTTGTGGGAATCCAAAAAATAGTAAATTCGCTCAGTCTGTCATTACAAGTGAACTTGTTACTCCCCCAGATTTTTTCTTGTTTCTGGGTAGATATTGAAATCGGCAAAAGAGAACCATCTCTTTGATAATACCCATTATGCCTGTTAGCCCCTTGGAAGGGGAAAAAAACAGAAAATGGTTCCATCATTGTTTCACAATTTTTAAAAAGTCTGCAGATCATTAAAATCCTTGTATTAGTACATTCTCTCATTGTCAGCCCGAGTGCTCTACAGAGAAATATTTTGGAAAATCACAGCTTGGGATGTGATAGACTCATTGGTCATTTATTCGTTACGTTATTATCCTCAGAAACCAGAAAACATGGGTTAAGAGAATGTAAAATTCACGACGTGCACATTTATGTTGGGCAGTTGGACTTTATGTGGATCTCAAGTGGACATGGGTGTACATACATGCTCGCAATTACTTTTTCTATGACAGAAGACTATTCGCTATTGACTCAAGTCAAGGCAGGTCAGTTTAATGTGGGCATCTCACATGCATATTATGGGAATGATAATAATTATTGTAAAATGAAATAAAGCTGAAGCAACGAGGTTTTATTGGAGTGATAAATACTCTTGAAATGTAATGGGTAGCCTTCGATTTCGTATGGAATTACGTCTACATATTATCAATTATTGCAATTATTATTGCCAATCTAATGTGTTACTAGGAGCATGGGCGTGGAGGTTTATGTATCTTCAATATTTCACATCATTCCCTCATACTCTCTTAGTTCACTTCTGAGAGAGCGCAAATGCAGTCAAATACTATTACAGGAGACGTCACAGGTACTCCAACGTTCTTGAAAGCATTTCCTTCGGGAAGAGACTGAGCAAGAGAGTGAAAAAAAATCAAATTCACCCATAAATACACTTAACATTCTAATCAGTAAGGTAAATGACGTAAGCTCGAGGAGCATAAGCATAAAAACTCATGTTCTTGAAGGTAGGGATCTCCATGCATAAAATGTAGGTACAGCAACCATGATACTCACCCAACAGTTTTATTTTCAGTAGGGATCTCTGAGCTAGGCACATGTGTGTATGTATGTGCTCAGATTTTACGGCTCAGCATTTTAAAAAAAAACGTGATAAAATTTTCTATACCCTATAAACATGCTTGTTTATTACGTAAACCCTAACTTTTTAAGTTTCTTTTTATTTTAATTTCCGTATAGATATTTACTCTCCAGTAAGGTACACTCTTTTTGCCCCGCAAAGTTACCATATCAAACAGTCCTTCTGTTCCTACTTGTGTTTTGTTAGTCAGCATTCCTAGAAACGGAACCCAATGTTACACCTTGTTGATAGTATTAAGAGAACTGCACCCTATATCTGCATCCACGCTGAGTACTATTACTTAAAAAAATGATGGGTTTGATCATGCATCTTATTACACCTGTGGCTTGGGAAAGGGGAGAATAGATAGATACATAAATACGAGAAAAAAAATTATTAGTCCCTGATACCTTCTTTCATCACTATACTTGAGATATTTGTACACTGAGAACAGTTTCCCATTGCACCACTCTCGTCTGATACAAAGGGTGTAAATAAACTAAGCTCGTTGGATTTGTGTGTGATAACAAGACTTTCATAAATTAGCGACAGGAATGAGAGTAAGGATAAAAGTTTTGGAATGTTCTCATGCTAAATTTCCCAAAGAGTGGGGGGGGGAGAGAGACGATGCGTACATACAGAACCGTATAATTTGTTAAAGAGGCAAAGATGATTAAAAACTGCAATGCTCCTTGCTTACCTCACTCACGAGCTCATAAAGAACAAGGAAATCTATTTTGTCATGATTGGGAGGATGAAATGCTCTGAAGATGAAGGCGATAAATTACATTGGTGGGAATATTTAATTGAAGCGTGTATGCGCTCAGAGAATATTACAGATAATATTAAATCAACTTGAAATACGATAGCTTCTTCACGTGAAGCTCATAATGAGCAACTGTATACCGGAATGGCTGAACTTTCCGACTTGCTTCAGAAAAAAAAATACAGTATTTCTTAACCACTATGCCTATTATATCATCTATTTATATAAGGGGTGAGAGTAGAGAAGTAACGTGGCAATAAGCAGCAGCGTGCATGTATTTACCTCGAGTGGCTGTAATACTCCACCATTAGTGTCGTCCCGAGAGATGTCAAGTGTGAGGAAACAAGGTGCGATCATTCAAGTTGGGTCACCAAAGCTGTGAAATGATATAGCTGATAACCCACAGAGGCTAGCTGGGATTTCCCTTGAAATATCCTATCTGGCATCATTGTATGAAATGGTTCGCATTGAAATCTAGCTTGAAGGAGTATGTAAGTTCACAATGGAAGTGACGGGAACTCCATTGTAACTGCATCGACAACGAGTCCTTTCGAGAGACAAATGATTGAGAACTACTTGCAGTAAGTCGTTTGAGCATATGTGAGTCCCATGCTTTGAAGCTACTATCAAGTTGAAATAATGACAAGAAACATGTTTAAAAAAAAAAATGTTGGAACACTGAGGAATCATATTTTTATAAAAATATTCAACTGCAAATCCACTTTCGAAGGTAACAGCTAATGTGGCATTTAGCTCATAGTTGCAGCCCCGTCCGAGCACTCACGTAAGGGAATGTACCAGACAAGATGCATAATTCTTGCATCCACTACTTGTCATCAAGAGTGTACAACTAAACTCTCAGGCCTTATGCGATGCTCAGGTTACACAAAAAAGAAAAAAAAAGTTACAGAGACAGAGCCAGTGAGTCAGTCCCTGATGTTAATTGTGAGCATAATTTCCAGATAATGCAGCAGAACTCACTGACAATGAGTGCAGATACTGCTGGTTTTGTGTCCATGTGTTCTGCAATCCAACCAGTTGCAATTTTTAGGTCCCTTATATCATATATATCCACTCCTCCAATTTTTCTCTCTCTGTGACTTAGCAAATTGGCAGTACAGACTGAACATTTTAAACAAGTAAGGTCAGTTGGGTGCAAAACAAGTATTTCCAAATGCACTCGCCTTTGTGTAATCAAAATCAATCCTAGGGAAGTTTTGCCGTCCACACGATCCATGTAGTCAATAAATGGGGAATTCCATGGAAGGTACTTACGGCCAGAGGTATAGATAGATAGATATATCTATCCCTACAGCCCAGCTCTCCCCATCAGGTGCACACATCTTTTCCCTCGACCTTTTCATCAATGTCCAAATTGAAAAGCTGTCTCCACACACACTCGTTGGAACAATTAAATAAATTTCAAAAAGTGACTTCTGACAATGAGAAGGTAGTTAAGCATGAGCTTTTCCACTTTAATACGAGCGTGTAATTGACAATGAGATATCTATATTACTTTACACATTTAGGAGAGCAGCTGAGCTGGGAATAAATTAATGTTTCTAAGCATTATTAGCGTAACTCCACCACCAGCTCATTCTGGCACCAGTGGTGATCGGAATAGGTTGCATAAACGTTCACACGTTCCCATCATATGTATGTACATATGTCTTCTGTATGGTACAGGGACACTGACTAACAACGCCACGTCGGCCAGCCAAAGAGCGTATTCTTCCAACGTAACAACAAAAACAACAATGTAAACGTAATCACAAACTGCAATCAATGGAATATTTTGAAAGCTCATAGTTGAATTTCATTAGTCATGCTGAAGGTTGACACAAATCCTCTTTTGAAATGTATAGCAATGGAATTATCCACGGACTATTAAACTGTAATAATTCCCCATCCTGCAGCAAGGAGTAAATACTTTGGTTCAACTAATTTATCCAATATGGATAATTTCATGGTCAGTGGAGAAGTGTTTCCAAAATTAAAATAGTAGAGGCACAGAGGAGGATGCATGCAGATGCAGCCTGCCCAGGGTACCTTATGCATAACAGATCCTCCAATTACGCAAGTTCCTCTCCCGCTGTATGTATACATTGGAATTGCTAATTGCATTGCATAAAAAAGATGTTATGCGGTCATTGAGTCATGGAAAATGCAATTAAGGGATTAAAAATTGGATGATCTTTCAGATTAAAATCATGAGGGCATGTCATTTGGAAGTCAGAGAGGAGAAATGGTAAACTCACTAATCAAAACAGGTACCTTTCAACCTGAAGGGTACGGTCTGAATTGGAAGAGGATGATTCACAAGATATATAACATTTCACAGTGATACTCTTGATACTATACATAGATAGGGTTTGTATTCCTCGTAAATATGCATTCATGATCTGGGAAGACACCATGAGGATTAATACAAATAAGAATGGGATGATACAACAACAGAGCCAGAAAGTATTATCATGTAAGCTCAAGAATGCAATTTTTAGTGCAGACTTACAGCCATCCTTGCCCGGCTTGGCGTGACGAACACCGGTCTCGTCTTCGGAACGAATCTTCGTTGGCGCCGCATCCTAATTACCCCCGTACACACTTTACAATCCGTCACACTTTATTGCTTCGAAAATCCATCTGTGTAAAATCTGTCAAAGTTTTGGGGGTTTTTCATTGCACATTTTATGTCAACTACAACAGGTAGATTTTGTATGTGTAGATATGTGTCTCTGCACTAGTATTACTACAACACAAGAAGAAGGAATTCCTCGCTCCTCTTGCCAACCTCCGTTGTTGTTGTGATTGTGCGTTGATATTGAGAAGGAAGGAGAACGTTTCCTCAGTTCCTGTCACTGATGTCTTGAGAAGTAGCAAATGATTGAGATGAAATTGCTCGCTTCCTTCCCTTCTTTTTATAAACTGTACTTGTCTCAAACTCTAAACGATGGCTGTACTCAAGTCTACCTATATAGAATCTGACCACTCGGAGTCTTGAAAGTACAGTCCTGAACCAGCTCGAAGAACTTTAATACTTTGTAACTTTTACAAGAAAAGCTGAAGGAGCTACATAAGAGGAGAATCATTAGCCAGTAGCTCCTACTTGTTGGTAGTTTGTATGTTTGTGTGAAGTTATCTCACAGTCCTCGTATGCTATTCACATAAAGATATATTTTTATTTCGCTCATACTCAAACACGCAGTGATCATTAAGATCATCTGCAGAGAACCTTGAGGAACAGTTGGCTAGAGTCTGTGCAGCCTTAAGAATGGTAATTATTATTATTACTTGAATAATCTTACACTTTTATAAAAATCACCTTACACTTGCTTAAGAGAAGATTATTTTCATGAGCAAAAATCGTTTTCCTTTTTAGTGGCTACACACAACAAGGAGGCAGAGAACTAACGTAAGGGTAGCCACATATTCAAAATATACATGTGTAGAGAGGTAAACTATGGGGACACTTCTTGCGTAGTCAAAAATCTTAATTCAAAAGAGGTATACTGCGGAGACAGATGTAAGAGCATAAAAAATAAGTGAAAAATTTCACAAGTCTATAAAACTGATACCATTTCCTTGACACTTCCTCGACGATCTTGTAAAAGGTGAGCACACATCTAGTAGATACATATACAAAACCCCAGAGAAATAACATACACAGAGTCAGACTTGTCTCACCAAAAAAAAAAAAATTACTGTTGTAACTCTGAATCCTAACACTGCAGCTCATTGATATCAAATTACATTGTCCCGTTCGAACGTTTCACCACTCATTTTCTAACGACAATAACATCTAATTAACTTTTAAATTTCCATCCCACACTACACACAATACCAATTCCCAATTCAATACAAACTATTTATTATACACGGGCAACCTTAAAGGATAAATCTCTCAGTTTTCCCGTCAGGTGTGTGTTCACCTCAGCGTTTGACAAAATTTCAATCAATTGAAAACACTCTTAAAAATTAAAACTGACATCTTTGTAAAAAAAGACTTTTGTGTTCGTTTTATGGAATGAGAGTCTTAGGGATTAGGGAATCACTGTAAAATTTGGGAAATATTTTTTTGATGTTTTCAGCCTTACAAGGTAGAACGACTGGAGGAAGTTTGAATGGTAGAATATTTAAAGGGGTAAGTAATGGTTACTTTCCGATTTACACCAACTCTCTACGGTGTTGTGAATACAGATAGAGTCATACAGAATGATGCATGTGGTGTGTGTTCAAGTGATGCAAACTAAGAAAGAAATAACGACAAGGTGACGGTGCATGAGACTAAGAATGTCCCATTGTTGCTCCTTGGAACTTCCTGTCTTCATCCTGTACCTTCTGTGTCGTTTGTGTCGTTATTACTCCTCTGTATATTTACAGAGTGCACGAGATGAGCAACTCTTTTTTTTTTTTTACTATATCTTGATATACTCTTGGCCTTCTTCTGGTCCGCTTGACTTATCTTCCTCTCTATGGCAGCTCTTATTTAACTTAGTTTCATTTTGTTGACAGCAAATGCATCGGAGAGCCTTTTACACTGTTGGTTCATGCACGTGTTATTATTCACCAAGAACTTTTTGTATGGTTGTATTTTTCAAATTTATTACACTCACTCTCTAGTAACTTCCGAGCACTAAACAACACACGTATGGGTTAGCAGAGCGTATTACGAAACTAGGATTTTCATGAATGAGAGTCAATGTGTGTAGTAGAGGGTCTGTGTATATATATGTTTTTTATCTCTCACTCCAGTAACTTTACAGTGGCTTGTAAACTGGAAGATCCCTGGAACGACAATGTTTCAATGAAATCGAAGTAATGTAAGAAGTTTTACGACGGAGAGGAATCCCAACAGAAACACTCGGGGCAGGTGATGGAAGACAAGGAAAATTCTGCATATATAAGAGTGTATAATTTTTAAAATTTCTATAGCGTTCGTAGTATGGTGTAAAAGTTGTTGGAAGCAGGAGCAACTGTAAAAGTACGGTGAGAGCAGCGACACTTTACTGACTTGCTCTTCCCAACAAGTCACTAATGACAATGGAAAAGTAACACGTTACTGCAGTCCAACTCTCATTGCAGATTCCTTTGACACTGTATGAGAAAAGGTGCAAAAACTGTTGCAGTCAGTAAGGAGAACATGAAGCTGTAGTTAGTGTAAATAGATGTACCTATATCCCTTATACTTATTAAAGCAGCAACTTCAACTCTTCCATCAGCTGTTGCCTCTCTCTGTACTTACTGTAAGTACAAGTACCATAGCAAAGCAGGAGCAATAAATGGTCCGCCGTCTCTCAACAATAATGCGGCATTACATCCAACAATTCATCCAGCGACTTCAACAAGAAAACCTACGGACTCTGTATGGTGAAGAAGTTTTTTTTTTTTTTTTTTTTTTTGCTATACACTATGCCCACATCCCATGCATCAAGCAGCGTTGAAAACCATGTGCTTCCCAGCCTCTTCAGGTATAGATGTATGTATCTCCACCAGTAATCACATTTTGAAATCCTGCTCGTGGCCAAGATTTGATAGTGGAGTAGTAACTTCCCATCGTATCCGTGTGCATTTGGTTTGACTATCGGGCCATTATAGGGCTCTGTAGGCTATACGGGACATATAGAGACTACCCCATATCTACACTACAGAGACAGTGGGTAAACCATCCATGCATATATGAACCATTATTGACGTATGCACGTCCCCTAGTCTCCACGATATGAATATGAAGCCTGGGAGTGCACCGTGTGTGTATCTATAGGTTTGTGAGAGTGCAATCTCTGCGAGAAGGATGTCCCTCATGCATAAATGTGTGCTCAAAGAAACTGGTAAATCAAAGCAAAAAGAGTTTTTATTAGGGGAACTCACGGGGCAACAATCTTCATAACAGTTGTAGTGAACATAACAAAGCCAAGATTATTACTACTAGCATTCACTCCTTCTTCCTTTTGATCCAAGTACGTTCATGTAGGTTCATGTACGACTGGTTGGTTGTATGTAGACTCAATGGAGAAACCCAAGCTAGACTGAAATAAAGTGCAAAAATGTTTTCTCAAACACCAAATACACCCTGAGAAGCGTACATAAAGGCTGAGAGTCATGGAGTCGTTTACGCAGTTTAAATCATTTGTGGCTAAGGACAATTTCCCCATTTTTTTTTCTCTCTTTCTCATTCTTTCCCTTACTTCGCCAGGGTTACTCTCCTGGTGCAGTTACGTCTATGATGGGTTATATCACAAAAGGGAAGAATCATTCTCATTTATTCTCCGTACTTCCAAGTGAACTTAATGGGTATTAAATGAGGTGGAAAAAGCAGCGATTATCCATACACATGAAAGCCCGACGTTCTTTTGGGATAGTATCTTAGTAGTAGTCGTAAAATGATGATATTTGTCTTCCTCAATAATTACTACTAGCTACGACTAGAAGCAGTACCAAGGGAGTATAATTCACCAAAAAGGTAGATATATTTGTCCACTTCAATCATTTTGGAGAAAATAATTCTCGTAATTTTTTTTTCCATGCTGAGCTTACATGCTGATTTTCAGGCTTCATAGTTTCATTTATATAACATATACAGTATTGAGAATGAGCTGGAAATAAAAGTGAAGTTGAGTTACATGTTTTTATATAGATAGTAGTTATATGTATCTAGTTATAATTAATTGTAATAAATATATATGTAGAGTTACATCCAAAGAAAAATGAAACTGACCGCAGGTTCTACGCGAGTAATCGTATTCAACGATTTTTTTAAAAGTTTTTAACGTCTGAGCAATTGTTGACGGTGGGATGTCGCATGCCTCTCTGGTTTTGAAAATGTGGACGCTAAACATGAGCAAACGCTGAGAGAGTTAACGGAAGGTGGTTTAATGCTTTAATTTTCGTAAACATGAATCTCCATCCATACTTCCACATCTCCACAATAATTTAATGTATACTATTTGGGAGGATTTCCAGAGATGGGGGGAGATATGTTGACTACACAATTTTCAAGACAACGAAAGAAAGATCAAAGAATAAAATTAAGTGTTTCAGCTGACTGTCCATCGTTCCTCAATATTTAGAACTCCTTCTCTATCCCTGGCAATACGAAGTTTCTCTGGGAACACTCCAGCTGGTAACTCTAAAACTTCCACAACTTTTCTCGCGTTCATCAAGTTCTTCCTGGGACGATTTCCAGTGATCTATATTTGAAATTGAAGTGTAGGGTAATTCATTCACTACAGGCAGAAACATTTAGGGAATGTATTCCCAAACTATATACATATAGATACACCCAAACAAAATAAAACATGCTGACATATCTGCATTTTATAGGTTAATATATGTATCTACGCATGTACATATGTACATACATTCGTTCGAGTAAAAAGTATTCTATGTATAAATACTATTTTTATCGCTATGCATAACCGTACGTATATTTTTATGTTGGTTTTATTTCTTTGGAAAATCTTACAATTAATTTCTTCCCATCACACTGAAAGGAAACTTCACTATCAGCAAACCCTACCATATCAATTTTCGTACGGAATCTAGGTAATCCTGCCGGGTTGGAATCGTCCAGAGCCCTTCAATATAAAAACGTTAGGAAATATACCTCAGAAGTTCGACTTAAAAAATGCTGGAACTATAATAGCAAAAAATTGAAATTACTTGAAAGATTCCATTTTAGCAAAGCTATTGACAAAATCGGGATTGGCATTATCATAAATGTGAGTATTTCCAATGACGACGCATATCTGAAGAACTTTATTCCGATCAATTTTTTCCTTCGATGGGGTAATTTTGGGAGGAGGAAGGCTTTTAATTGGAGGAATGATGGGATTTGTCTTGTAAATTTTCAAAGATGCCTGTGTTCCTTTCCGACCTTCCGACAGGACCTGCTGTTTTTTCTTGTCCGTATCCATCGGCAGCTTACTCATACCCATCAAGCGAGACTGCATTGCTTGTGAGACCCGTACATTCTTACCGCCAGAAGGAATCCGCTGAGTTTTATTTAACGTCTCACGGATCTGACGCACCTCCGGGGTTCGAGGGAGACTATGCCGAGGAAGTGAACTGCCCTGATTATCTCCAAAAGAACGAGTTACTAAATCCAAAGCGTGATCAATCCTAGCCTCCGTTTCACGAAGCTTTCGTTGATGAAGGGCAATACTTTCGGAAATACTTCCGCCTGTGATGGCTTTGCTCCGTGAACCTGCTGACTGCCGCCGCATCCTCAACAATGCCATATCCCGCGGAGTCTCCATGCTTGAGTCGAGAGTTGTTCCCAGATGGCCGGATTCAGGTATTGCTAAAGCATTCAAAACATTTTCTAATGAGTTTTTAAAGGGAAAAGAGATTACTTAATTTCTTCGTATGAAAAAATACTTGTGTAAAGTGACTACACCAATTTAAACCTACTATGCTCTTTCCGACCACTGGCATTCTGTAAGAGTTGGTAATGGTGAGCCAAAGGATGAGTTGCCATTAAAGAGTCTGAAGGAACTTGCCAGGTTGAACTTCAGTTGGTACTTCAACAGTTGTAAGTTGTAAGTCCTAGCTTCATTAATTAGCGCCTCACTTCACCTATCAGTAAATAAGTATTTCAATTTTCAACATGTGGTTACATTCACAGGCATTAATTTCGTCTCATGGAATTTTTCAGAGCTAGTAAATAACACGTGTGTGTGTGTGTGTAGTGTGAATGTGAATGTGTGCACATACACTGTGCACAACACAGGTGTTTTACAAGGGAATAATTATTAATGATAAAAATGCAGAAACCAGTAGCCTCTATAATTTTGGATTTCCTTACTTGTAATAGTGACATCAGTCGACCAGGAAGGGTCTGCTAATCCCAAAAGGGAGGGTTGGAGGACGAAAGAAGGAATCCCTTATGCACTGCCAGGAACCATTGCGGCTCTCGGAAATTTTAAACGTTCTTCTTTCTCATGTAGACATAAATGGTACTTCAATTTTCAAAAGCCTGATTTGTACTTGTAACTTCCAACGCGAATAATTAGCATTGAGGGATAATTTAGAATTTTTGACTCCTGATCAAGTCTTGATAAAAAATTGACCGTACATTGTTGTATACCGTACATACATATACATATGGACCCACTAAGGTCCTAGTACCAGGTTACTCACCAACCATGCATTTAACTATACTGGAAATAACTTAAAAATGTACTTAACACTACAAATTTACTATGTACTTACGACACTAAACCATTTAGGTTACACTGCAATGCATTCACAAAAAAAAACTTACACTATCATTTTACGATTCAAGAAGATTACATTCTTTGAACTAAAAAAATTTCACTACATTTTTTGTTCTGGAATCTGCAGGGAAGTTTTCAGACAATACATATAATTTCTAAGGCAACTATGTTCCTTATGGCAAGAGTATGAACTAAGAGAGGAATGGATCCTATTTTCTATTCCCTCTCGTTATAATATAATCGTGGGAATCAAAATAAACATTATTATGCAGAACAAATCCAGCTAATAGCTTGATTTGGTATGTGACAAAATACATTTATCTGTTGACACAAGATGCTGGTCTGCTGACGGCATGTACCTGAGAATATAATCAAAAATTGCACAAATAAGTAAAAGCAAACAGGGGGGGTTTACTAAATGAGAACTTGAGCCACGAAGCAGCAAAGTGTAAAGTGGGAAATATATCCCGTCGCAGAAACAGCTCTTAACAAGTAACATTCAAGATACACAATTTGTAGTTCATTCTGAACATTACTCAACTTCAGCATCCATTGTTCACAGACGAACCAGATGCTCAACCCTAGCAAAGACTTGAGGAGACCGTCCGCGATGGAAACGCATCTGAAATAATTTTGACACTCGCAATGAATTCTTGGTCGACACAACATTGCACTTAACTCACAGTGCCTACATGTATCTGTCCGCTGACTGGGTTACTAGTGCAAACAGCGCTCAAGTGTTTCAACATCGGAGGTTTAATCAGAGCGTTTAGCAGTATGACGTTGAGTGTACAGTTCGGATAATGAGATTAGATCTATGTATCTAAGGTCTATGACTCCCTCATGTTTACTTGCATTATCACTTGAATTTTACCTCGAAACTAATAATCACTAGTACGAAGAAATGTTGTCCAAGTATACTGTGCGATGAGAACAGTAATTATGATTACATAACATTGTCTTAAGAACTACCAAGCGTGGACAAGATTCAACTTAATTTTTTTCATCACGCCCTTGTGAAACGATTTCATACAGAAGTATGATTCAACACTTTATCAGTGTATGTATGTATATGTATATGGCTCATGTATCCCCTGTACACATTACCTCAAATGTACTGTTACCTATTCAAATCTAATTAGGCACGTACAAATACACTGGGTTTTCGGGAAGAGGACGTGTCTCTATTCCTGTGGGTAATAATATATTAAACTTTGCATGTATACACAGATAGAATTAGATACATACATAATTATGTACAAGTTACAGAAAACAAATGCGTAAAATATCTACAGTACGTTAAAATGCACTACTGTCACGTTTGGACATTTAACTTAATCAAAATAAAATAGTATTTGTACCCTCAATTAAGGGACTTTTTGATTGAACGGAACAGAATTCCCCACAGATGTGTTACATCATCCTCTATTCCTTTTCTTGCTTTGCTTCATTTATAAAAAGGGAAAGTGCCCTGTTACTGTTGCTGTTTCTCCCACCCTGATTTCCGTAACTGTTGTAGATTATTATGTACTATTATTATCAGCAAATCGTTTCCAAGTGCTACGCTACCTTAATTTCTACATTCTCCTAAAATTTGCTACTACAGTTCAATTCCTACAATTCTTAAAATTATTTTTCACAATAATGACTCTAAACGGGTCCCACATTGGTCCTTATATGTATGTATGGAGATAAAACTTAAACTAATATCGGCACCTGTGTTTATACACTTGTTAAAATTTTACAGCTTCGCATTTCAAAACCGGTGGATCTAACTTTCGAGATCCGTATCTGAACTACACCAACTCAGTTGTTGATGTGGTACTCCCGCGTATGTCATAATCAATATCAACAGCCTGCGATTCTTGGAATTTCTTTAATTCCTCCACCAGCTGTGGATTAATCGGTTGTTTCTTAGTTACTTCTATGAACTCAAGCATTTCATCCTCAAAATGCTGGAGAAATAACTGGGAGAACTTGGGGTACTTCTCATTGATGCTCCCATCCACGGCTATTGTAACTTTCAGCTTCCCACAGTAGCTGAGGATCCCAATGCTGACACCCGTGCGGCACTGGGTCGGAGAGAAGAGAACCAAATTGCTGACATTCTGTCCACCGAATAAACTCAGAGGATTTGTAGGCCCAGGGAGATTTGATAATGTCACGGTAGATCTGGAAGTGAGAGCGAGATTAAGTCGGGCTAAAGGTGTGATTAAGGATCCGACCAGACTTGTCAGTAAGCGCCGAACTCCAGTGTCATGTTTCGATGTAGCCGTGCGACTGTTTTTGTCATTTATCTTTAGTCTCCTTTGCCTATTCCGGAGGAATCTCGTGGGAAGTGGAAGAACAGCCAGAGAGAAATTATTTATAGGTTCCATAGTTTTGTACGGGAATTGAGCATAAGGCACTGTTGCGAGGACCTCATATGGAACTTCCGTGTTCGTAATGGTAAAGCACCGCTGGAAGGCTTTAGTCGCACAAGAGAGGATGACGGCCGTGAAGAGAACCGGCTTCCCACTCTTGTGTCGAATGGACTTGATTGCATCGATAGGAATATCCTTATCCGTCCACTGACATATCTTTGATCCTTTGGCAAACGGTCCGTGAAAATTGTTCCTCTCTTTCAGCATCTTGGTCACTAGTGAGGCAAAGGAGTGGGGGAGGGACACCAGGTACCGCAGATGCTGGATGAAGCCAGGCATCTCCACTTGTGACTTGACAGAGGCGAGGGAATTCCTGGGAGTCTTTAAAGGATCCATTGGGAGCTCCACAGGTTCATCAGCTAGGCAATGCCGGAACATTTGTAACCACGAGAATCCATCTCCGTAGGAATGATGAATGCAAAAAATAAGACCATAATCGCTACTCCGAGATGCGTTTCCTCCAATTGGGGCAATTATCCTGAATTCCCATTGTGGTTTCAGAGAGTCTAACTTGTACTCCAGGTATGCTTCACACAAAGCTTGGATCCTGTCGTTTACATTGGTTCCTACATCCATAACCCTCTCCATGAAGAAGTGATTCCGAACGCTGAAGGCCTTATCTTTCTCCCAACAGTACAGAAGGAGTTTTTTCCGTACGATCCATTTTAACTTCTCGTATGGAACGTACATCTCAAAGATACCATCTTCGTTATCATTTGCACGCTCCAGTGTTCGGAACTTCAACACTTTCCTCTCAAAATCATCAACGATCCTGTCAAAATCCGGAGTTCCTTGACATTTCATCACAAATACAATATTTGAACTTGCGCTTTTCGACTCATTGCCCCAGAGAGCATCTTCGGGTCTCCTGATGAGTTTCACTTTGGACCCGTACACACAGCGCAAGAGGACTTTTGCCAGCTGACGGTAAACTATGCTTATAAAGTAAAAGATTACTGTGAGGAAGAAGAAGAATAGGGAAGCGAGATATAAAACAATGTTTGAGAGGACCTCGGAAATGCTGAAACTACGACTGACGTCGTTGGGTATCTTGACTATCGTGTGCTTAGACTTGGTGGTGACTTCACAGGCAGACTCAACTTTATCTTGAGCTTCTATTGAAGCATAAATGTTTTCCTTCACGATCAAGTGATGATGATGCTTGAGCTCTGGATCCTTGTAGATATTCTCGCACTTAGATGGTCTCTGCTGAAATCCTGTTTTAGGGGGGAGGTCATCCCAGGCTTTAAATTTTTCGGAATCGAAACCCAATGGAGTGAATTTAGTGGAAGTAACTACTCGATTCATGGCCTCTTGGCTCAGCGGAGAGTCACTCTGGACGTTCTTAGTTCCGAGAATCGCGGAGGCAATGACGGGTAACATTTTTGGAATTTTCACGTTTTCTTCTTGTATTCTCTACACGAAACACTACATTTTATGTAGGATACGCTCTGTCACAAAATACGGGATTAATCTTGCCTTAAAAGAAAATCCATTAAGAATTGCTGCACAATGTGGTTCTCGGATCTCCCCACCTCCGCTTTTGTCATTGTCACTTTGGGATGCAAACTGTAGAAAAGAGAGCTAAACCTGATCCTAGTAGAACGTTGGAGGGAGTAATCCATGGAAGAGACAAAAATGTCTGTATGACAGACACAGCTCTCCGCTTGGAAATGAAGGTGAGATTGTTTCCGCCAGCAAAAATTATTGCAGTTTCCCTTTCGTAACCATTACTTTATGGTAAGAGTGAGTGAAACCAGCAGAGCCTAAAGTTGCAGTAATATATGAATTTTGTAATGCCCTGCTTAACGTCAGACTGCACCACATCTTATTACTCCTTCCAACTTACAATAGTACTACAGATTTTCTACTCAACTTGGTTTTTCTGAGGATTAGCTAATTGTAAGTACAGTATTGGAGTAACCGGCCCGTCGTAAAGTCTCGCAATCAAAATGCTAATCTCATGTGTACCAAGTACAGCCAATGCATCTCTATCAAGATTTCAAGATGCTGTATCTCAAGATAAATAACAACTTCTTTAAGAGCTACTTTGAGAGTAGACTGTATAGCCAACAGATTACAAAATAATTTCCATTTTTCAAGCTTGCTTCAGCCTCCTACTCACTGGGACTTCTTTATTCAAATTTCAATGGTTTACTTCGATCTCGTTAGTATCAGGTAAATTTTACTTGTCAGATTCCATGTAACTACATACATACATACATATCTACATAAGTTACGTTTTGAGTCCATGTCCGAGGCTCATGAAAAATACAAGGGACCATGCCCCTTAACAACCGCTAAGAAACCAATTGAGGCCAAGGCATTTATTATAAGCTGCTTCGAATTCTTGACCCCACCATCCCATCCCTGAAACCTTTTTCTGGTGATGCAAATCGTAATGGCACGTTAGGTGTAATTATTATGTAACCTATAATTCTACAACGCCTTTATGGGGTAGACGACGTAGGTACCCAAATCAGTCTGCATTATTTAGAATCACTTTTTCGTCACTTCCTTTACATTTCACGCGTCCGAGCGCGATTGAGAGTCTCACGTCATAATCATTTCACGCGGGGGTTCACATTTGAGCGTGCGTTTAGGATTTACCGATTCTTGAAAAATTATTATTACTTTCATTTCCAATTTGAAACTTTTTCAACTTTTGTAGGAGGGAAATTGAAATTAAATCCCTAAATGAACTTGGAAAGTGAATATTTAGGTTTAGGTGTTTGGATGAATGAAACATGTGCGAAGATGAAGTGGTATTGAAATTAAAAGTTTATACTTTAAAACAAGGCATTGACGCATGTACACGCAAATTTATTTATTATGCACATGCTATGTATGCTAACTACAAGGAACTGATTTTTAATGTTACTTGGAAATGCATAACTAATCATAGCCAGTGCCCTTTTAAAATCATAAATCAAGTATTACAATGCAAAGAGTGATCGTAAAACTTATGTAATATCCGTGTGTGTCAGTTATGCAAATGGAAAATAAATGCTTTGTTCAATCCTAAAGTACAGGAGGTAGAGAGGCTAAGGGAAAATATGACATGGGGCTTATATCAAGCCCAAAATACTACTATACCCCGTATGCACATCAATAAAAATCCAATATTCTTTTCTAAAATGGAATATATCCCTAAGCCATACTATGGAGGTTGAAGGTTTGCTTGCTATAGTAAAGACTCCCTTGAGTTTGAACATGTGGGCAGATAGTTAATCAAGGAATTTTGTGAAATTCTTATCTTTATTGACACAAGTGTTAAAAAAAAAAGTTAAATCACAAGACAAATGATGAGAACAAGTATAAGGGATTTGACTAAGACTACGAAACTACTTTGGCGGAGGTTAATCCCTCCAGTTTTATTTTTTGACGAAGTACACCGATGGTTACGATTTGCCTGTTTCTCGTCCATACAGCGACAAACCTCTGTGGTGTCGTAGACGAAATTGGCACAAGTAGCTCCAATGACACACTCCGTCTTATGCATAAGTCGTTTTGACATCCCTGGATGAAATTTAGTGAAGGTTTTACAACTGGAACCCACCAAACCGAAACAACTGACGCGAGTACTATCCCATACAGCAACGTGTCCTCCAAATATCATGCAAACACATCTCCTCGAAGTAGAGTCACACAATAGCTTGGCATCAATCTTACAAAGATTCTCATGAAGGTAGTTTGCCTTTTCCTGTTCCGTCAACTGCAGATCTTTCACAATTTCAAAAGCCTCCAAGTCCGGGATACAAGAATGGTTGAATAACTTTTCACCACTGTACGCTGGAATTATATTTTCAACTAGGGATTTCATGACAGAGCACATAAGCATGATTATGTGTATCACTCCTAAATAATTTTTATGGCTTCCTTTTGTGACACTATTAAAAAAAATCAACTCACGATTGAGAAAAGTGGTGTAATTCCCATCCTCCGTGTTAGTCTGAATGATTTCCCTCAGCAATAAAAGTGTCAGTAGGAGTAGCTCCATGTTAGTAATTTGATGTTAATATTGGACTATTTACACTTCAAGTCAAACTAAACATAAGGAAATCACTTCCTATGCATCATCATCGGAAGCAATCAACCATTTTAAATATTTTGATGCTTCCTTCCCTTTCTATCACGAAGGTTTGTCTGTGTAGTCACCTGAAAAATAAAATTGTGGGGAATACGTTGTAGGTAGGATGTCGTTTCAATTCAATACTTTTACATACGCAAAGCCCAAGCGTCAATTCCGCTCCCTATATGATTATCAATGCCGTAAAAGTTCGAAAGAAATGAGCACGTTCACCATATTAGATAACTCATTATTGATAGTACTTTCACATCGTAAAACAAATTTGAATCAATCTCATTTTTCTGTTTTGTAGTGAAAAAAAAAATACTTTCGATTTTTTGTATTTGTAAATTGTTAAAATAGTCCTGACGTTTTAAACACAGATATTATGCAGTCAGTTGGCACAAGCACGAAGCTGTATCATAATAAAATTTGTCTAAGCAGTTTATTTCTATGAGAAAAAAAATTTAAATTGTTATTCACTCTCTGTTGACTGTACGACCCTAATTTTTTTTTTGGTCTGAAGTTCTTGGAGACATGTTGGTTTGCTTGCGCCCCCTCTGATTGGGTGAGTTCAACTCCAAAGATGCAAGGGAAATTTTGATGCGATGAGAAGACAATGCCATGAAAAACGTTCCCTTATTGATGTCTTTTTTCAAGTAGAGAGGGCACATTTGGCAGTCGTTTCTGAAACGGTGAGTTCCTACAGTTCTGGGGGCTTCGACGTTCCTGTTGCTACAGTTCTGGTTGCTGTAGTGGTTGTTGCTACAGTTCTGGTTGCTGTATTGTTGTTGCTGCATAAAATTACTTGAGTGTTTAGCTTTGACAGTTTCACCTCTAAACTCTATTAAATACAGTCATAATTATTATGCACTATTCAAGTTTTTGTACTTCGTCAAGTATTCAGTTGGTTTCTGGGGAATTTGATGGCGGACTATGAATTCCAAGCATTTCAGAGGTAAGGTTATTGCTATTGCTGTCAACGCCTGTAGCGGTGTCAGTATCACCCACAATTACTACACAATTTTGACGGCCAAACAAGTTAGGTAAGGACGGAGTGACAACCACCCTGTGTTTAATTATTCCGAGGTAGTGAGTTACGGACACCGTGCTGTTGGCTCTTGATTATATGATACAAGTCGGCAGACAGTGTGGGCACCACGTATAGTTAATATGTGATGGGCATAACTCGTGTGTGTACTTTGAAGTTGACCATTCAAAAACGGGCATGGCAACCACTGCTGGGGCTTGAACTACTTCATGGGAATCATGTAGCCCCAGTTAAATTTCACACGGTACTTTGCCGTATTGAATTCGCGGGAGTTTAAAAATTACTGTAATGTTGTTCAGGGGGGGAAATTATAAATAGATTGCTAAAGCGAAGCAACAACGTGTGCTCAATGAATTTTGTTTGTTCTGATCAATCATGATCGCGGATAAAAACAGTGTCTCTCATTGCAGGAGATACAGTAATGGGAATTTATATATGAAACTGGGTTACATTGAAATCGGCCAGCAGGTCTACTTTAGTTCCCGGCGTGGGATTCTTGAGGAACAAACCTCATGTGTGTGACGGGAAATGATCCGCTGGCTGCTATTGTTGAGTTGGGCATTTGGCACAAATATAGCCTGTTAATACGAAGGCCAGCTATAACTGATCGGTTTCTTTTTTAAACTCGATTATTTTTGAGACCAGATTGCCTCAGTTTTAATTGCACCTGACGCGAGGTAAAATTATTGGGTTTAAACAATGCATGTCCTGAGTACGTGTAAATTGTCTAGGATGGGATATGCCATTTATCCTACACTCTAACCCATATAAGGGAGTGACTCTAGCAATATTTGATTCCACTAGTTTGTGGAGGAAATTTTTTTCCGGTTTTTGTAATATTGGTTACATTGATCTAGATCAATATTTGGGGTCACAGGGGTTACAAACGTGGAGCAAGGTCGGAATTTCTAAGGATTTCAAATTTGCAAGCTTTGTTGGTTATTGGGAAATGGTAGACTTTTTTGTGAGCTTTTGATGGGCCAGTTCGTTCAAAATTGTGAGCATGGCTGGCAAAAAACGGAAACAAGGCTGGTGTCAGGGATGTGATGTAAGGTTAAGATTTGTGTGAGGACATTGTTTGTTGCTGAAAACTTTTTCAAGGAATTCAACCTTGCGACATATCTCTGGCTCCTACTGTCGTAATGTTTGACCCAAACTCCTGAAATCAAGTGAGAACGATTCCTTGTTGAAGCCAGCATTTTGGATTTTTTTTTGCAGTGTCCAGAGTTTCTACAATAAAATTGTAATCTCGGAACTTCCTCAATCCACATATTTTCCCCACTTTTGCTCCTAGAGGAAATGTTCACAGTTTTAAACGCATTGGTCTATTCAGTAGAGTCTAGTCTTAAGAGAGCCCTTACAATTTTCTAGAATCTAGTGTTAAACAAAACTTTCAAAAAAATTAGGCCTTATTAAAAAAAATTTAATTCTGAAATCCTTAAAATGTTCTACTTTGTTTGCCCTTGTGACGTTGTGACCCAGCAAATACCGAAGCAACCAAAGGCAATGAAACAAACCAGAAAATCTGACAAGAATTTCCTACAAACTGGGAGTTGGGAGAAGCAAATCAGTTCATAAGTTGCTACCTTTTGTGAGTTAGAAGGGGGGGGGGCAAATCATACACAATTAGGGAATAACTCATAAAATATTTGATTCCCCCGGTTTATAGAAAATTATTTTTTAGATTTTCTAAAATTTGTTTCCTTGACCTGGGGCAATGTTGTCCTCACAGAGATCACGGGCGTGAACCAAAGCCAAAAATTTCAATTCAGCAGTTGTTTATTTCAGCACTAATTTTTTAATCAAAATGTTTTGAAGCTAGTTTGTAGGAAATTGTATAGGCTTTCTAGGGACCTAACACACAGGTCTCCACGTTGAGAATTGTCGACGAGGCTAATAAGAACAAATAGCAAGATTCAGGAAATTTAGCTTCAGGAGCGAAAGTATCACAGATGCTGAAAAAAAAAGATTTTTCCCTATTCTGCGGCGTCGATAAAAATATTTCAGAAGGCTATAATAAATTATTGTAGCAGACTTTCATTCACAATTCATTTTTGAGTCTAATATCGTTTTTCCAAATCAAAAATTGAGTTCTCAGGATCTAAAAATGTGTTACAAAGTTATGTTTTGTTGTAAAGCGCTGGAATAAAAATAAATATATTTTATTTGTTCCAATCTCGCCTTAAAATAAATTTTAGAAAATCTAGAAAAGAATTTGCTGCAAACTGGGCGAAGCAAATATTTTGCGAATTATTCCATTATATGATTTAGGGGGAAACTGTCTAGGGTTTAATGAAACACCCTGTGAATACAGACATTGGGCTTTGCTGCCCGAAATTTGAGGTTTGGGTCAATTATGTATTCATATATTCCTACACATTACGTGAATATGATATAATATAAAATGCTAATGTATCTTAATTCGATTAATTTATCGCCTTCGTTGAATGATTACAGGGTTCGAGGTTTGGATATTTAGTAGACCTTATCCTTCTTCGTGAATAAATAAATAATTTAAATAGTTTTACTCTACTGCTGGTAGCATTCCGATGATATCTTCAATTTTGCTTCTTTTTACCCCTTTAATCTAAGTATTCAAAAGTGGTTGCTCCACTCAAAAAATGTTTATTACATTGATTTTATTGATTTTGCCTAATATTAATATTACATATATTCATTCACGCACGGATTGGTATGAAATACCACAGTGACTCTGTAAATTGCATGGTGCACCATGTCCCGAAATATCTGCTCCTTCTCACGAGGCAGAGCAAGCAGCATGTGTTCCGTGCCATAAATCTGGGATATCTGGTGATGCTAGTTATACGTGCCTGTTGACTGGGAATGAACTACAACTTTCCCAGTGTTTAGACGGGGAAGGAAAAATAATAATAATTATTCAGATGGAGAAAAAAGGACAGCGCCCCGATAAGATATTGGCTCCTTAATCCATTACGGAATTGACGGGAGAGTATAATCAATACAAGAGTCCTGAAATTGGGAGGGAAATAGATACTGTTCCTCTTTATTAATCAAATTCAATCCCATTCTGTGCCAGCTGGAAAAAGATTATAATTTGAAGCGTGGAGTTAAGTAAGTGGATAGGGAATTACAGTAGTTTCAGTCTCACAACTCCTCGTTCTTATTCTTGACTAGTCCTGGCGTGTCAGTTCATTCTTTCATGACGACGATCGCTTCCTCAGTTTTTTATGAAGTAATTAGAGCCTATTAATCTTAAATTCCATAGGGATACAGTGAATAGGTAGGAAATAGAAGGAGACGAAGGAGACAGACGCAAGGCAAAGTTTCACAGAGTACAGTAGTACTGTAACAAGGCAAGGCACATATGCCAGCATCCTCACATAAATAATTTACACTGATTGGATTAAGAAAGATCTTTGGTGTAAATTCAGAATGGAAACTTTACTCTCACTATTATTAGTGCAATCTTGCTAATAATCTCTGAAATAATTTCTCATGCGATTTTTTTTCTTTTGCACACTCCTCGTACTGTGTAATAACAGTTACAGTGAGACTCATTCATTCAGTGTGCAAAGATATTTCATGCTCGATAGCCGGTATCAGTCTGGCAGTGGAGTGCTTGCTCTCATGGAATGTGTCCCAACGCTACGGTGGCAATTGGCAAGTCACAAGTAGTCCTGAGCTCTTTTCATTACAAAAAAAAATACTGTTATTTAAACATCTAATGTTATGATCTTTCACCAAAAATACTCCCGAATGAAAGATGTCCCTTAGATTGGAAATGGTCTTTTCATACTACTCCCAATCAGTTCTTATTTTAAATGTAACAAACTCCATAGGACAAAAATGAGGTAGACACACAATGACATTTCCGAGCACACGTTAAATTGTTGGAGAATTTTTTTCCCCCGACCCGGCATACCATTTCAGACGGCATAGTTTTCCGACTTGTTTTAGCTTTTTTTGTGATGATTGAACTTTTTCTTTTACTCCTGGAGCCCTGCCAACTTGATGCTAAAACGACAGTGAAGTAAATTCTACGTAAAAATACACAGTTTTTGTAGTCTTGTGTGAGTTTGCACTCGTGTAATATCTGGAGGCAGGAAGGGTGCCAAAATCTCCTTTACCACCCAGAGGCGTACACACGCGGTTTTTTTTTCATTAAAATTAATTTTCCGGTTTCCCAAATGAAAATATTTGTATCATGGAAGGAGAGTGTAGAATCAGACTTAATTATCTACGTTTTTCAAAACCGTCATAACACTCCACACTCGTAATAGTTCACATGACAGCTCCCCATATTAAATATATTACAAAATTTTCTCATAAATTCCATAAGGGCAGCATGTTCATCTGCCTCTGTCAAAGGAAAGTTGAAGGGAGAGTGAGCCGTCAATTTTATTATGAAATAGCCTTCCTCCAATGATTGACATCTGACGTAAGTAAAACTAATAATGCTTGAGTATATTTTGTACGTAGATAAATTCATAGCATGGCTCTGAAAGATTCTAAATGTAAATAGTTCACTGACCCCCCTCCTGAACGTGATTGTGCAAAAACTGAGAAGATTTCAGAATCCTGGAACCGGAAACAAAGTGCATTGTGAAATATGAGAAAAACATTTCTGTTTCCCTGATCTGTACAAACATTCAACTTGGAACAATAAACAACTGGGATGGATTTACATTTTAAAAAATATTACAACTTTTATTTAAACATAAAATTAAGGACTAGCATATTATTTTTTAGGATCGGAAATTCCATCAAATCGATTCACCCCATATGTTATGATTACACTCAAATTATTTCGTATTACAATGATACAGTATTTGAATATTTAACAAATTTTTACCTTAGTAGTAATATTTTCTAGTAATTTGTCCCTCTTTTCATTGAAAGTCTATCATCATGAGTATTGCACGTTGCAATAAATGAAATTAGCCCTGTAGCTAATAGTTAATTATTATGTTACATGTACATATATAGTCCCATCAACATGAATATTTAAAGGGTAATAAGGATTCCTGGCGTATAGCTCACGCTTAACAGCATTACAAAAGCAGACGTGACATGTAAGTACGTAACCTATTCAGTACTGTCTAAACACTGACCGATAAAATAATTACTGATTCTGGCGGCTTGACGAAGTCAATCATGAGTTCTGGTGTGGAAGGAATCAATTTGGCCGAAGTAGGAGCTAACATTGATGTAAGTCTCTAAATTACATAATATAGTCATTGACTGAGTAAACTGTACCTTGACCACGACCGGAGATATCTTTTACGAGCTACAACATAATTATAATATGTATGTAATATTAATTATCAGCCGTACAAACTCAGCAAAATACTGTCGAATTAATCCAAACACATCAATAATGATGACTCGTGGTGAGAAGCTTGTGGTGCGAGAAATATAATTAACGTAAAATTGGTTATACTGGGAATAATAATCTTAACAAATTTACTTGTAGTAATAAATGGAATAAACTTTTCACACAGGAAGGCTCAAAAGCAATGACACTGCATTGATATTGTAACTTGTCACATCAACACGTTCTTTCATTCAACTGCGCCAGTAGTGGTAATACAATTAATCCTCTAAACTAATAATTATGGTCTCCTCAACTTTGACTTTTAAAGTAAAAGTAAAATGTAAGTTTCATTTATAATTCGGGGGCATCGGCACAGATTTCATGAGAGCCCTGGCTTCACTGGCATTAAGCACATTTGAATTTCACAAGCACTGCCGGAATTCTACCGGAGTACTTTGTGTAACATCATCCGGAAGATTAAATTACAAGATAAAGCACTTTAATTATTTACAGTCAGTGTGTCTGTAACTTCAAGTTCTGTATAAATAATCCAGTACGGTAATAAAAGGGTAGCAGCTGCTCTGTGCAAAATACAACTCCGAAAATATAGCGCGTACATTATACCACCTTCAAATACATTACTACTTCCTATCCCCCTTCACTTTCTCACTAACTATTAATGCACTAAAGTAAACTGTCTACGTAAACATTTGGTTTGACACACTGCAAAACCCTATGCTGACCACCAAGAAAAACTAAGTCTGTGAACGACAAATTTGCAAGTACTCTCTGACACTTACACACTTCCATGAAATGATGCCGATGATTTGCATACTATGAGTAATTTTTTGGTTACAATGACCTGACAACATGAGCGCTAAAACCTGGGCTCCTCGACAAGGCTAGTCTCAGCGACCAATGATTCTCAAGCCGTCCTCAATGGTACCATCTTCCTTCTCACCTTTTCTCTTTCTGGAAAGAACGAGGAAAATACAGCCGTTGAGGAGGTACACAAAAAACACGGCCCAGCCCATGTGGAACGAAAAACCTGAAGAGAAAAGCATCTCCAAATGAATCATCAGTACTTAAAAATGGTAAGTAAACACAGAAATCCATTGTAATCGGTTCATATATGAGTAAAGACTACATCTTTAAAATTGGGAACAGGAAATTGATAAATAAATAAATAAAATTTAAAAAAATAAAAATACCGTAATACGAAGAGGATCCTTCGGGATGTTTGAAAGGCACGTGGGTTTTCTCATACCTGAGGAGAGTAATCGTAACCTCCAGGACCACAAGAACGGTTAGAGCTGTAACGTTAAAACAGGATGTCATGTAATCAAATGATTTTACATATTTTTCCAATCTTGCAAAAAAAAAATCAATAAAATAGAAATCGTAATGAATGATGTAATCAAATCATCCTGCTCCATAATAATTACTATACTTGAATTTAAAAATACATACGGGTTCAGTGCTAGTAGATTCTCTTACTTGTTATAAAGTAAATTCCAGCTGCAAGCCTTTTGTACACATATCTTGAATTCTTGAATGTATAGAATGCGGAGAAAAGTGACATTGCCATGGTAAAAAGGCTAATTACTGCAAAAATGGTAGTAGTTCTTGTGTAGTCTGGAAAAAGACAGAATGTCAAATGGTATGAGTTTGGACAATACGGAACTTTCACTGGCTTCGGAATTATTAGCATGTTAGGGAACGACGTTTCTTAAATTGTACATCTTCCAAAAGCCTTAGAGAGTAAAACCCTCTCCGTACTTGCTCCGACAGATCCATTAATCTACAACATGATAGTCTAGTCTCTACGTATATTGAATTCTAGCTCAAGTAAGGATTGAGATTTCAATTTTGGATACGGGACAGTTTTTGGATAATTGGGGAAACAGATTTTTCGCTGGATCTCTCCTATCTACGAATTTCCCCAGGCGTTATTCCAAGGAACAACAATAATTACGGACCCTCGTAGTTTTTTTCAGTATCTCATTTCCAGGAGTCTGTGAACTGGATAATAATTACGTGCATGCACAACTCTGTAGGGAATCCAAATGCAATTAAGCCGGCTTCGACTACATCTTCCCACACATTATTCCTTCCTCTGGTTACTGTCAACCTAGATCCTTACTTGTGTGGTACATACCTCGAGACATCTCGTACTCCGCTAATGTACGACTGTGTACACTCAACTACTCAGCTCAAGCATACATACATACATAGCTCGTCTCTGTTTAGACCAGCATCATTTGGTAAGTACCGCTTTCACATTTTTTCACGAAAATGAGATTGTCTGTCAGGCTGAGAGGCTCAAGATGAAGTACGTTTCTGTATATTTACGCAACTAATTCAGAAAAATTAATGAGACTGGTCGGCAAGCAAATAACCATCAGTCAATTCGACTACAATACTGCCAGATCAGGTAGCATCTCAGGGAAAAAAACTCAGCCAATCCAGCAAAAATTAAGCTGGTATAGTACGATGCAATGATATGATCACCAAGACACGCAAGAGCTTCCTTGAGAATTATTGCTCGAGAACCGCTCTGCGAAAAACTAGGGAGTAAATATGTATTACAATATAATAATATACAAACGTTATAGAACTTCTTGGAATTATATTAATATGAAGCAAGGGCTTTCAGTCTGATGTCAGCGATATTACAGTGCATTTTTCCACGTTTATTGGAAATAATGATCTAAACGAAGCGCTGTTTGGCAAAAGAAAGGATGAGTTTAATTCTCCGGTTCCTTTACCTCTAAGTAAGACAAAAGAAGCGTGAATATTGGAATAAGAAATTTCCTCGAGCGCTTACAATGTAGTACTACCTGCTGTATATGAGGGATGCGAGAAAGAAAAGTGAAGACGAAAAGTGAAAATCATTTAATCTTCATCAAAGTAAGCTTACCGACGACATGTTCATCCAGCCCAGGATCCCGTCTGATCTCCTCCTGATCCGGAAACAAGGGGTGGGGTTTGCACCAAGCTATAAAAAAGATTGAGAAGATAGAAATGCAAACATTTCCTCGATTCAATAAAGTTATGCCACAAATTTATCACGTTGACTCAATAAACAAGTTTTACTCATGTAGAATTTCATATTCCCTGACAAGGATTTCATTTCCTGGAGCTCTCCTCCATATCCCTGTCAAGTGTGTAGGTATGTAGTTTTGAAAATATGATCTAATGTAGGGGTTACATGCTTACGTTGATCTTGTACCACGCACAAAAAAAAGTGTAATTATGAGTTTAAGTTGTTGGGTTGTTTTTCTTGGGAATGGGAACTTGGACAAGTTGGTTATACTTCTAAAGTACTTGTAAAAAGTGTCAGCAATAATGTAGCAGAGGAAAGTTATTTGTTTTGACAGTTTATTCAATGCGGGTTCCACGTGGAAATAATGAGGTAAAATTAGGAAACAGACGTGCCGTTACTTTCAAGCCCACAACACTATCTGTGTAAACAGAGTAACGTATGATAGTAAACTTTCGTTTAATGTAATTTGTAATTCCAGTTGTTGCTTTGAGACACGGGAGAGGCCCAAAATAAATTTAATAAACAGCAAGGGGGAAGAAAGTTTTGAGGGCTAGGAGGTTCCGGGTCCCTGTACCATAGGTTTTGTGTATCCGGCTAATTTATGTGAGGTTGTGGAGCCTCAACAGAAACTCCAAAGTGTGTACGGTATAGTGAGTCGTAAACTCATCTGATGAGTTTAAGACTGGGCATATTTTAATTGATATTCCTGTCAGGATCTGCTCCAGGCTCAGTCCCAAAAACCAACCAAGTCCCACTCCCACGGCGTATAGATATATGGACATGTCCCATACACAAAAAAAAATTCCGTACATTCTTAATGAAAAACTTGGACTTACTTTCATCGGTATTGTTGGAGCGGTGCGTGCGGCACATTTTCCACACTCCTGTGTGACTCGAGACAAACACTTTAAGCGGTTGGACAGTACTGTTACTCTTGGATTGCTTTGACTCGTCGGCAGTCACTCCGTACCTGGAAAGAATTAACAACAGATCCCACCAGGTTCCGATTACTGATATCGCCAATCAAGTCACGCTGACGGAACGTATCCACTCAATAGACTCATTCATTCTGCTCAATTCATTCCAAGAGTTTTTGATAATCTGAAAATCCCTCTTGTAGTACAGTAGTGGATGCTGGAAATTCAGTAGATTTCCATAATTTAAATACGAATAGGAAAATTATTATTTCTTGTTGTTCGGACCGTATGTGAGGTCTGAGCTAATAAAAAAGGACGAAGTAGATACACAATTATTATAAGTAAGTAAGCTAGCTACACGAGTACTAACAAAATCCTGCATTCATATTTCATGAGAAAATGTCACTCATAAGTCCTCGTTCCATGTCAAATAATTTTGCGGCCAAGTACATCAGAAATGAGATTGATGAAGTAGTAACGACTGATAGGCTGCCAGGGAAGCGGTGGAGTGACAAATGAAAATAATCCAAGAGAGTATTACCCACCATTATCAACGGAACATACTCTACTGTACACAATGAGACTAGACTCACTTTGTAAATTAAAAATCCATCAGGAGAAAAGCCTGTAGTCAGGTCCTGTACAAACTCTGTCAACTGCTTCATTCTGTTGAGTAGTGTATCTATTTAAGCCCATCCATGTTAAAACGCCCCATGCTGTAGGTATAGGTGACCTTGTTTGTGTGACCTCTCTGGGTATATGTATGATGTATATATATGTAGATATATACATACATAAATTGTATATATGGAATACAAAAAAAAACAAGTGCAGGTAAAAAAACAAGTGCAGTAAAAAAAAAAACAAGTGCAGCTAAAAAACAAAATAACAAGTGCAGCAATAAAAAAATGTCCAAGTGTGCTGTTGTGGCTGCAAAGGTTCTATGCGTGAAGAAGGTAAACGCAAAGAATGTATACTGTCAGGTACCCTTCGGAAAAAGAAAATATTTGGAAGTGCATATAAAAATATAAGTGCAGCAATAAAAAAGGTTCAAGTTTGCTGTTGTGGCTGCAACGGTTCTATACGTAAAGAAGGTAAACGCTAAGAATGTATACTGTCAGGTACCCTTCGGAAAGAGGAAAAAGGTTCAAGTGTGCTGTTGTGGCTGCAAAGGTTCTATGTGTAAAGAAGGTAAACGCTAAGAATGTATACGGTCAGGTACCCTTCGGAAAGAGAAAAAAGGTTCAAGTTTGCTGTTGTGGCTGCAACGGTTCTATACGTAAAGAAGGTAAACGCTAAGAATGTATACTGTCAGGTACCCTTCGGAAAGAGGAAAAAGGTTCAAGTGTGCTGTTGTGGCTGCAAAGGTTCTATGTGTAAAGAAGGTAAACGCTAAGAATGTATACGGTCAGGTACCCTTCGGAAAGAGAAAAAAGGTTCAAGTTTGCTGTTGTGGCTGCAACGGTTCTATACGTAAAGAAGGTAAACGCTAAGAATGTATACGGTCAGGTACCCTTCGGAAAGAGAAAATATTTAGAAGTGTATATAAAATATAAGTGCAGCAATAAATAAAAAAGGCTTCCAAGTGTGCTGTAGACGAAAGGAAAGTCTAACTGTAAATAAGGCAAAGTCAGAGGTTGTATGATATGAACCGTCTGGAAAAACCAAAAATAATAAAAAACAAAATAAGCTGCAAATGTATTCTGGTTGGTCCTTTAAGGTTAGGTGTACGATAAAAATTGGAAATATAAAGAAGGGTCCGCACTTATTGTCAAGTTGTCGAAAGCTGTTGCGTGAACTGTTGAGTCCCCAGTTTTTTTTTGTGGAAGTCAAAAAATATTGTCACTAGTATTCAATTCTTGAGTTCAAAACTCTTTTATTTCGAAATTTTGAAAAAAATGGCTAATAATCAAGCCGGGCAATCAAGTAGCAGGGGTGGAAATTCTATTAGAGTCCCGCTTCCCAATGAGTTTTTGGAAGCTGTGGACGGGGTCAACGTGCTAGTGAAGAAGTTTGTTTGCATTTGCAAACAGGGGTTTAATTTTCTTCGAGATCTCCGAGACCACTTTGCCCAGGACAAGGAATGTCAAAATAAACATTTGGATTCCAAGCAGTGGCCTAAGAAAAACATGAGTTTTTTTCCACCAAAATTCTTGTGTAAGTGCAATACTGCGATCTTCAAACTTGATGACTTAACCAAGCATTTCAGAGAGAAATGCCATGAAAATATAGTCAGAGAGAGTTACCTCACTGAAAAGAGGGCACGGGTGGCGGCAATCAGAGCTTTTGAGGAGGCCAAACGGAGGGAAGAAGCTGAGGCCAAGCGGGAGATGCGGAAGCGGACTGCTCCAACAACTGTTGTCATTCCCCGTAAAAAAAGACGTATGTGTAGCAGTAATAATTTACTTGTTTTTAAAGTTTAAGTTTACTTATACGTGAGAAAGTATGTTAAAAATTATGTGAATAAAGTAACTGAATGAATTTTAAACGATATTATTTTATTATTTTCAGATTTGGATGGTATGGACACTGACGATGAAGAGGACCTGTGGGAAGCTGCCCGCGTTGCAGAAATAATGGAAGAATTGGCCAAAGTACCAACCCAACCTCCCCCCACTCTAGCTCCTGCTCAGGCACTCATCCCGGAGGGTATTCATGAGGACGAAGGTAATTTTTTTAAATGGTCTAAAAACACTGTTTACGCTTTAAAAACACTATTTGCAAAAAAAATTTACCGAGTGCAAATTTCAATTTGCGAAAGACTCTTTTTTTTTTTTTTTTTTTTTTTTAGTTGAATACTAATTGTTTTGATTGTATTTGCAGATCCTTTCGAAGGACTCAGCCTTGCTGATCTCCATTTCTGCCCCAACGATGCCTGCAGTGTGGATGATCTGTGTGATAACTGCACGGAGATGCAGACGCAGGAAGTTCTGGCAGCTGAACCCCCGCCGGTAGATGTTCAGCCTGGAGCTGGGGATAATCACGACGCCCAGCAGTGGGTGCACAACGCTCCGGACTCTCAACTTCTTCCCCTGGTATCGACTCAAGCCATGAACGAATTAATTGAAGTCCTGGACTTAAATCAAGAGCAACATCGTCATCAAGACAATACCCCACAACAAGGTCCTTCCAAATCTTATAAGTGCCCTTATTGTGCGTGTTATTTCTATACTATGTCCCTATGTAATGCTCATAAAAAAATTCATGAGGCTAAAAATTACAGATGCAATCAGTGTAGTATAACGTTTAGGGATAGAAAGGTTTATGATGAACATATTAAGATTCATGATATTGAAATTATTGATCAAGTGGTGAAGGATGTTATTAACAGTAGGAATGTACATGAAAAGGTGCGCAAGAAGCGCAATTATGTTAAAAAGACTAATAAATTCTCATTTAAACTGTATTCAACTAGCTCTAACATATCTAATAATTTAAAATCATACAGAGTAGATTTGAGTGATATATCCCATGCTACCGATATACGTGGTTTAATGCAGTCTGTTAAACCGCAGTTAGCTGACCAGATTCAAAAGGATTTAAATTTGTTTACAAATATTAAAATTATCGTCCATATAAATTGTATATTCGAAAAATTAGATAGTGAGGGTAGCGCCCAAAGAATTGTAAAATGGATGTCATCCTTATCGCATGTCATTCTCCATGAAAGTAACATAGACACTACAATAGAATCTATTACACAAAAATTAGTGTTAATGATAGAAGACTTTTGCGAAAACGGCTCTGGTTTAGTATTAGTTGACATCCCCATCTTTGATATGGTAATTTCCAAGTATCAACCCCTGCGGGGTGGTACATATGCAAAACTCCCGTACTTACTTCAAAGTACAGTAGATATTAATAAGAAATGTTTATTTGTAAATGTAAATAATAGTGCTCAAGCTTATAATGTAGAAAAATTAACAGTTAGCCAACAACACTACAAAAGTGACAGGGACTTAGACTCTTGTTTTCTTTTTTCTATAGCAGCAGGTATACGCAATCTAAGTCATGAGCAAATGCACCGGTATAGACATATTATCAGTCAGTTAGACCTTACAGGCATTCACATGCCTATGACGTTGGAGCAGGTACCTAGGTTTGAGAGACAGAACCCTTTTATTTCTGTCAACATTTTTGGGTTCAGAGACACAGGCGTAACCTCAGAACATAGGAATTTAAAAAATCTTAGTCCTAGAGAGCAAAGTATTAGGCGGCGAAAAATGATACACTCAAATATATTTCCTTTGTATATAAGCAAGACCTGCAACCAAGCAGATGATAGGGATACTAGTAGGAAGCAGGATGCAGATAGGAAGCACAGGGTAACTATTGACAAAAGCAAGCATTACATTTTAGACTTGCTAATGATCATACAGAATGATGAGCAGGAAGAGAACATTATAGACCCCAGTCAGCCGATCCCTTCACGAGTTGACGACAGTGTCAACGAACATTTTGTATTATGCAGAGATCTGAATAGCTTATTCTGTAATCCGCAGATAAGAACTAGGGTTCATCTGTGCAGGTTTTGCTTACACTCATTTAGGTCAACGGACACTTTAAGCTCGCATATTGAAAGATGTTCTCAAATAGGGGCTCAGAAATCTGTTTTCAACTCTGACCCTGAAGCTAAAATTTGTTTTCAGGCTTATCAATATATGGTCCCAGCTCCTTATGTAATATATTTGGACTTTGAGTCCAAACTTGTACCGAAAGACCCGACGACTGCAAATAGATATGGCACAGTTCCGAATCCCCATACCTACCAATTTCAGTCAACTACTACTGCTGGGTCTAGGGAATATACAGAAGAGCACATACCATGCTCGTATTCATACATTTGTGTTGGACCCAACGGCGAGCTCCGTCACAAGAGCACATATCACATTCAAAGCGACGATGAGAATCTGATGGACGCATTTTTTGAGGACATAAATCCTTTCTCATCTGCTCTAATAGATGAAATGGAGCTTCGTCAGAAGCAGGCTTCTAGTAATAGACGGTATCCACCTGATATGTCTGGGTTTAGTAGGTATGTTTGTTATTTTTGTGAGGGTCTCATTAATCCTGAGGGTGAGGACGGTGAACGGGGCGTAGAGCATCATGATCATTTTACTCACATGTACCTGGGGCAAGCTCATAGCAAATGTAATATTCAGGCTAGCTGGTGTAAACAGATTCCTGTAGTGGTTCATAATCTGTGCGGTTACGATAGTCATCCTATTGTAACCAATCTAGATCATGAAACCATAGAGTCATGTAGCGTTATTCCACTCAGTTCCGAGAAATTCTTATCCATAGAAATTAATAAGAAACTAGTATTTATTGATAGTTTAAAATTTCTGAGTTGTTCATTAGATAAGCTTGCTGCAGTGTTAGGGGAGAAAGGGTCGGAAAAGTTTAGGCTTACCAAGGAGGTGTTTAGTCAGGATTATCCAAATACGCTAGACCATCAGCATCTGCTTTTTAAGAAGGGTATATTTCCTTATGAAGCCATTACTTCTTTTGCTGACTTGGAAAAAAAGGAGCTACCCCCTATAGAGGCCTTTTATTCCAAATTAAAGAATGAGCATATTAGTCAAGCTGATTATCAGCATGCTCAGAGCGTTTGGGAAGCATTTGGGATAAAGGACATGGGTGACTACTGCAATTTTTATTGTAAGTTAGATGTTACCCTGTTGGCGGATGTTTTTCAAAATTTCCGACATCTTTTCCTAACATCTTTCAACTTGGACCCTGCTCGCTTTTTTAGTTTGCCAATGATAAGTTGGCAGGCTGCATTAAAGCATAGCAAGGTCGAGTTGGATTACATTAGAGATAGCGACATGCATATATTTTTAGAGGCGGCTCTTAGGGGCGGTTACGCCGGGTCTGGCTCTAAAAGATATGCGGACGCTAACAATAAGTATGTCCCGGAAACATATGACCAATCCCGAGACTGTGAATATATTATGTACTGGGATGCTAATGCGTTGTATGCAAAGGCAATGGATTCGTATCTACCCACAAAAAAATTTGCTTGGGTCTCAGAGTCGGAAGTTATGTACTTGTCCAGAGTTGAAAATATTTTGAACTTGCCAGACGACGGTCAGGAGGGCTACTTTTTTGAGGTAGACCTTTCTGTACCTGAGGACAAGCATGAATATTTCAACGACTATCCACTGGCGCCGCGAAAACGATGCGTGGATATCAGTGAAATGGCTCTTCTCCAAGTCGAAATGCAAAGTCAGTTGAAACTAACTCATGGTTCTATGAAAGTAGGAAAGCTAGTGGCAGATTTGCACCCAAAGAATAAATATGTTGTTCATTTTAGAGCCCTTAAAAAGTATATTGAATTAGGCATGACGCTAGATAAGGTTCATAGAATTTTAAAATTTCACCAGTCAGATTGGTTAAGGTCCTTTATTGATTTATGCACCGAGCGTAGGAAGGTAGCAACATCTGAATTTGAGAAGGATTTCTATAAATACATTTGCAACAGTTGCTTTGGAAAATCGATTGAATCAGTTAGAAATAGAACTACGATTCATGTTTTAACTAAAAATAAAAATTCAAATAGTAAGTACAGCGATAGAGTTTTGAACTTTTCTAGAAAGTCCTCTTTGAAGGACATAATTATGATAACTCCAAATGTTGCTTTATTTGTAATGTCTAAAAGTAGTGTGTACCTAAATAAACCTATTTACACGGGAATTTCTTGTCTAGATATTAGCAAAATTATTATGTATGATTTTTACTATAACTATCTTAAAGCAAAATATAATAGTGATAACAACTGTAAAGTAAGCCTTATTGGTACAGACACAGATAGTTTAATGGTGAGCATAGAGAGCCCTAGCCATAATTTGGATGTATATAAAGATATGATGGATGACCATCAGCTGTTTGACTTGTCTAATTTTAAGCCTTGTAGTAGTGTAAGTGCTGAGTGGGCCCCTTTTTATGTGGAAACTAATAAAAAAGTTAGAGGTGTAATGAAGGATGTCTCTGCAGGGCATCCGATTAAGTCTTTTAGATTTTTAAAATGCAAAATGTATGCTTACTTAACATGTGATGGTATAGTTGATAAGAAAGCAAAGGGTATTCCAAAATCGTATATTAAGAATCATGTTAGTTTTAATGATTATGATAGAGTATTAATAGAGTCAGCGGAATCTACTAAAGTTAAATATAGAAAAATATCGTCTGTAGGGCATAGGTTATATAATGTAAATGAGCAAAAACGGGGTCTAAATTCTTTTGATAATAAAAGGTACCACAGTACTTTTAATTATAGCTTAGCGTATGGACATAAGAGTATTATAGATTATAATAACCTGGATGCTTTTTTAAGAACATGTGAAGATAATCCATGAAAATGATGTGATGTTTATGTGAAATATATAAATTATGTGCAAATAAAAACAAATACAAAATCCTATCATTTTCAATTTAATCATTCATTGTGTTTAATTGTTTCATCATGGACGCACCTACATTTGACTACACTCTGCATGCACCATTTAACTTTGTTATTTCGGGACCTACAATGAGCGGTAAATCGAATCTCACGAAGAGTATTATTTCTCGAAGGGATGAAATCATTTTTCCGAACATAGAGCATGTCGTGTATTGCTATGGTATTGATCAGCCCAACGAATTTGCTTCAATGAAGCAGCAATTTCCAGAGATTCAGTTTCATCATGGATTACCAAAGGAATATGGCGACGACATGCTAAACCCATATCTTTATATATTAGATGACCTAATGGAGGAGGCTTCAAAGTCGAAAGATGTCATGCAAGCCTTTGTTAGAGGAAGCCATCATCGGAATTGTTCTATTATCTTCATAACGCAAAACTTTTTTCATGATGGACTTAGACCTTTAACAACCAATGCCAAGTACATTTGTTTATTCAAAAATCCAAGGGAAACACAAGTCGTGAATAAAATTGGAATGCAAATGAACTGTGGGAAAAAGCACTCGCTCATGGAGGAAGCGTACAAGGAGTGCATTTCAGTTCCTCATGGATACCTTATGATTGATTGCAGTCAGACACAAAATGATAATTATAGACTCAGAAGCAATGTATTTCCAGATCCGAATTGTATTGTATTTATTAATCAGAAATAAAAGGTTGTATAAATGATTCAAAAATTAATAATGTAATGCATAGCAATATCCTTGAAATCAGTCATCAGCATGGTTATGGTACTTTGATTTTGAGTTAGAGTAATTTGACTCTCGTCACACGATTTACATCCCCAATCAATTTGAGCAAACGTAGTCTTCGTAATGTCTTGCCTATCATATTCATCCTTGCATGCGGAGCAGAAGCTTGGCAAAGGTTTGGAATAAATCTTGTCAGATCGCAAAGCGCGCTTTTGCCTGATAGGAACATCAGTTCCCTTCATTTTTTGCATGATGCTTTTCACAACGGCAGCGTTCTTAACGGGTGCAGCTGGTTTCCGCTTATTGTATACCAACTTCTTGTTACATCCCAGCGAGGTAACTTCAGAAGTCATGGGGGGATTCTTGTCCCAGTCAAATGTTCCACAAACATCCTGTCCAATTGAACTATCCGGTTCTCTAACAGAGTCCGCTACAACTTCTGTGAATTACAAAAATTAATTAATACCTCAACTTAAATATTATGCATGCTTCCGAACGAGGTACGAAGGAAGGGTGGGACGATGGGTAAGGTTTGGGATTTTTTCCCTCCCCCTCCTTTTTCGCCAAACCGTAACGGAAGCGCGGCGGCGGCGGCGGGGAGCAGGGGCGGGAGGTTATCAGTGGGGACGGGATTTTGTCCACTTACTATTAATGGTGTGTTCAATTTCCATCGCGGCCTTAACCAGCTGTGCTTGAGCCATTACTGCTGCTGTTAATGTGAGAAATGCTTGAAGTTCGCACGAATGAACAATGGTTATGGAGGTAAATCGATAGTAGGCAGTTAATGCCGATTGTCAGAAAAAAGAAAAAAATTGAGATGATTATTTGAAAAGCCATGCGGGTGAGATGCGTTCAATGGTTGTCGCTAGAATGATTTAAGAAATGCGTCGACTGCTGTATTTATGCTCAGAATATTCTCGTTTATTATTGTTGTTGTTTTTTCTGGACAAGGTTAAAAATTTTCTGGAACGTTTGGGTCGCGATTGAAACCCTTGTTTAGACGTATCCGCCCATCAACATGGGCCATACAGTCCATCAACGTATCATGAATGTCACTTATTTGACCCCGGCATGTGTTGTAGTAGTACACAAGGTTGCTGATAATCTCAGGTGTCTGCTCCATCTTCCAATTAACACGCATCTTTTTCCCATTCAGAGTGGTTCGCTGAACGTTCATAAACAAACGTTGACCATCTTCAGAACGAGAGTACCATACCTTGGGGCGATTAGGATCCTTGGGATGCCCATGGAGTTTGAAATAGGGTTTACGATAAACTTCGGGTTTCGGTCCCCCAAACCCCGCCTCATCATCACCACGTGCAGTCTCGTTCAATTCCTCCGGAATAGTTTCTAAGGATGGGAACCGCTTACGTGTTGGACCGTCCAGCTGCGTTTCTTGACATTTCAACGTTGCAGCTTCCACTTCCTCGTCCAATTCGTTGGCGGAGACCTTGTCCGTAGTAGTTAAGTCCATTGGAACATCATTGGCTGATGGATTTGTTTTAACAGATAAATCCGTTGGAGCATCATCGGCAGAGACCTTGCTTTGAACCGATAAATCCATTGGAGTATCAGGTTCACTGCTGCAGACTTTGCCTTTAACAGACAAATCCATTACAGGTTCAGATCGAGTGATCTCACCATCAACAGCTTTGATACATTGGTTAATTTCAGTATCCATTTTCTTGTTGAGTTCTCTGAAAAATTTGAACAGCGTAAACAATAACGTAAAGGTTTTCAAGATACAGCCATGCATTTCAGCAATGATATTAATATTAGTAACAAATTTTCAACCAAAGGCATGCCTGCAGACGCTTTTGCAGGTATGCACTTACTTTAACGTTTTTCCTGGTGTAACTGCTGTTTTAATGCGGATAATAGGAATATTGTAGTAACAAAGAATTCTTGAACTCAAATGTATGTTATGCAAGTTGAGATGTCAGAAGTTGAATGATACAAATTGCAGGAACAAGCGCGGTATTTATGCTCCATTTTTTAGGTTCATAACCTTGGAGTCGCCAAAAAACGTTTTCAAAAAACCGTGGAACGCTCAAACAAGGGCATTCTCAAACGTTTGCACCATCCCGTTTTCCTCTGACAATCATGTTCAGATCTTTCTTCGATCATGTTAATTCTCAGCATATAGTTTTCAGGAGAAATCAAACAATATAGAAACTTGTTTTTATATCCTAACACATAATACCTTATTAATAATTAACCTTTGAAAGTTCTTGACTGTAAAACCCCCCTTCCATATCTGCATTATCTTCAGGATCGGTTAAGTAATACATGCGAGGGTTTGAATTTCCTATTCTATTTACGGTAAAAACCTCTGGTTTAAATCGTTTGGAATAACCTTTCTCAAAACAATTTTTATCAATAGAAATGAGAACGCGATCGCCAACATTAAATTTGGGCTTATCATATGATTTTAGTTCCTTATTTCCATACAGATGGAACCACACCTCCATTTCATTTTTGGAATTAACATTTATCGGCTTAAGTTTTATGCTGGAATGAACTGTGTTATTATAGTTTCGAACTAACTTTTGCAGAACATGAACAAATCTGTAGCTTCCTTTATGCTGTACATATCGACTTATTTTTTCCATAATCGTTCGATTAAATCTTTCAACGATACACGCTTTCAGTTCTGATTGAACATGAAAGATTTCAATTCCATTATTCGTGCAAAATTCTTTGAAATCTTTTTTAAATTCACCCCCTTTGTCACATTGAATTCTCTTTGGCTTTCTTCCTGAATTCTTCAATATTTTCTTAAAAACTGCTAATACATCAATGCTATTTTTAGTTTTCACTGGGTGGACAAATGCATATTTACTAAAAGCATCGATGATGCTTAGAAGATACCTGTGATTGTTATTAAATTTAGAGTAAGCTGTTATGTCTATTAAATCAATAACCCACTGCTCATCTATTCCATGAACTACAACCTGACGTCTTGTAAATTTACGTAATGCAGGCTTGTTTTCAGCATACACCGGAATACCACTTAGAATTCTTTGAATTGTGGATCTACATTCACCACCTTTATAATGTTTCATAAACGTGTCCAAACCTGAAAAACTACCCCTGAATTTCGGGTTCAAATACAGACGCTTAATTTTTGCATCCGACATTGTGCACTGACGTTGTACAAATATAGTTTATAATAATTGTACACTGGCTTATGTAAGTCAGATAATGCAGAGAGCTGTATTAGTTCACATGTATTGTGTTTAACTTGCACAAAAATCAAGCATGAAGCGGTTACTTAAACACCGAGCATTTTTAAAAAAATGCAAGTGCAAACGTAAAGTAAATGATTGTTTAAGGGAAGCTTCGAATGACGAAGTTAAAACTTTATCTGAATGTGCTCGTAACTTGATTATAGGCAATGTACCAATACCAAAAAGTACAGTTGAGAGATTGCGTCCATACAAAAAACATCTACGTGCACTCTCCTTAAAATCTCTGTCATTGACAAAAAAACGTAAAGTTCTTCAGCGTGGTGGAGGTTTCTTCATACCTATTCTAGCTTCTTTAGCAACAACGTTACTGTCAAACGTGCTCGCAAATTAATTAACATGGCTAAGCGAATGAAGCTTATTCCAGAATCACTGTACAATGTGCTAATGTCCAAAACAAACGATAGTAACATCTCATCAAAGATATTAAATTCACGTAAGCTTACCAACGATGTAAAACAAGCTCTATATGGCGAATATGCTAGACAGATGAGACATAAAAAGCATCATGACGATAATCAGCCTTTGCTTGTTAAATTGATTAACCAGCAAGGGAATATGATGCAGTCACCTCTTCAAAAATATAATTTCAATGCAACGAGATATCAAGACAATCCAATTACTAGTATCGTTCCTTATGATAAACCACAGAGTAGTAGTAGTAGGCAAAATACCTACCGCAAACCATATTATTCGAATAATTATGTCGATGATTCTGAGAGTGAAGATGATGCTGATTATCGGCCTAATACTAACGATCACCCCACTGAATTTAATGGAGGAGTTTCTCAAAGTAATGAGAACATGGATGTTGAAGTTTCCGAAAACATGAGA